>OZ037784.1:7211114-7218614 GCA_964035525.1 Porites cylindrica
ACCTCGCGCTAACTCGAACCAAAATCGATTTCCCCTGGATTTCCGTCTCACATTTACTGTAATTTCACCCTCGGTAACTCGAACCCTCGATAACTCGAACACCCGCTAACTCGAACTAATTTCCGTTTCCGCTCAGGTCATTTTCTATATAATTTTACCCTCGATAACTCGAACCTTAAAAAGTCGGGAAAAAAGCCGTCTACTGGCGTCCGAAACATTGAATTTTGGATTTCTTATTAACGTGTTGTAGGAGTATAGTTTAGTAATGGAGGCTGATGTTGATTGTCACAGGCTAACGTGAAGCAGCTTTACTTCTCAAAACAGTAAAACACATGCTCTATTTAGGCTATGTTTTGTTACGTTACGTTCTGATTTATAATCTAGACGTATCTTTTAATTTTGACTTGACATTTCTACGATTAAATGTGATTAAAATGTTCACTGTGCAGTAAAAACTGTTTTTTTGCCTTACTCTCGGCTATTTTCTTCGAGCTCCCGATAACTCGAACTTTTTTGATTTCCCTTGAAGGTTCGAGTTATCGGGAGTCGACTGTACTTCGATACTCTTTTGCGTTACGTGTTATCCGTGACATTCTGTGGAGCAGTTGTTATGAAAGTTATGGACCAAAAGACACTCGTTAGGCGCAGATGAAGTTATAAGGTGCTATAACAGTGTATATTTTAACACTAAGTGAGTTTGCCAGACACGAGTTCACAAATCTTTGATTGGAAACCTTGCTCGATACTCTTTCTCTTTCTTTGACCGGAATAAGACATAAGACTCGGCCCCAAACAAGCAAGAAGAGTGAATGATTCAACGACTAGCTTATCACTAACAGAACGAAGGACGTTTACAGAAATTCGCCGACCATCAAATTCTGTGCTTACTCATTTCCTGCTCACAGATGTCCTTCCACTATTAGAATGCGCAAGCATGAATTGATGAAACGTCCTTTTAATTTCTAAGACTTACTTTCCGGCAAATAAAATGAACTAAATGTAAAAAGTGAAATAGAAATAGCGAAAAATTAAACTTCTAATTAAATCTTTTCTTATGGTTTAGAATAAACTATTCCCGAAACTGAGAATCTTTTCATCAAAGCGTTTCCTGTATTTATCTCACCTATTGTGTGGAATACGTGTGAACATCTTCATTATGAATCGTTATATTTCAAAGAGCTACACAACGAGCAAGAATACTATTGACCGACAATACAGAGCCGGGGCAGCTGTAGTGTCAACTATTACTAGTTATATAATAGTGAAAAAGACTGGGACCGAGATTAAGCACAAAACTTAACAGTCAATCTATAAAAAGAACCAACCAATTAATAAAGCATCAGCTTCTCGCTACCGACGTTTACATTGAAAGCTGGCTCCAGTTCCTGTTAATGCAATGCTACTTTGATTTTACAGTGATAATCAGTTTTTCCCAAAGCTAAGATATCAAAATGATCACACTTGATGCTGTGTCCAGTGGTGTTGACATAGTCAGCTATAAAGCTATAAAGTATGACGTCATTAAAAATTTAATTTGTGAAATTACGGGATTTGTCAGGATATTCTAAAAGAACAACAGCCAACGTTTAGACCCAAGTCAATTTAGAAGGATTTGTATGGAGTCATAGGAGTATAACTGGGCTAATATCTCAGACACAATTTGCCCTGAAGTGCTAAGTTTTGGCCAGTAGACGTCTTGGGCGTTGTTCTTTCAGAATATCTTGACAAATCCCATAATTTCACAAATTCAATTTTTATGAAGTCGTCACTTTAGAACTCTATGGCTGATGTGCGGTCCCAGTCCCTTTCACTATTATGTAAGTAATATTTTCTAAATTCCTTCAACAGAAGAAAAACAAAAGGAAAAGGAGTCATCCAGTGAGACCAAACTGCCATTAATTATTGGTGTTTCTTGCGGTGTGTTTGTGGTCATCGCAGTTTTCACAATATGTCTTGTTTACGTGTTCAAATGGAAGCGAACCACCCAATTTGGCAGCAACAACGGTGTTTGGAGTGACATGCCTGCCGATGAGTGCAACTCAAGAAGTGAGAAATACGAACTGGAAGTCAAGTATTCGGACAAAGAACTAATCTGGGTGGAAGAGAAAGGCATTTGTAACGAAGGGATGGATTAAACAAGCCTTTGATGACTTGAACTAAAGACTGACCTGACGATACATATACTAAACTGAATACGTGATAAACGAGCTTGCATTATTGTTTTGTAGCATATAAAAGGCGGGTGCTTACTGAACTTGACTATTATCATATTACTAACTAATATATTGATTTAGCCAGGGCTAAAAGCGAAGCTCCCGTTAATAAATTCGTAATTTAAATCAAACAATAAACTTGTAATCCACAGATCAGGGCACATTCATGTGACTTTTGAGGCACAGGCTGAGTGATTTTAGAGAAAAATAATTTGACAGTCCAAGAGTGCAACAAATTTTACATCGAGTTAATAGTCTTATTTGTACACCCAAAAATAGCAATCATGTTCGATCACAGCAGATTAGGCCTGGAAAGTGTATTGTATTTGCATTAGCTGTTGCATCATAATGTGGCATTCACCAGTCTCTCCAACATTGCTCCTTTTGAGAGACTATGGATAATTGGACAACTCCGAAATATAATACTATGAAGGAACGGTGAAGCAGACTATTTTCCCGAAACTTCGTGTACACATTAAGGACAACAACAACTCGCCACATGGTAAGTTTCATCGATTTTTGTTACCATTTTCCAGCAAATTTCCAGACCTAAACTTCGCCCCATATGTTCGTGACACTGACAGTGAGCCTGGGTTACCTGTGATCATAGTAAGCGCTTCCTTTGCACAACAAATTATAGCATTGACGTCATTATAAAACGTTTTCATGAAGAGGATTCCATAATGCCGGGACTTTTCAGTTAGAAAAATCTGGTCCTATGTGATATGCAGGGTAGTAAGTGAAAACGATAAAAAAATTCTCAAAATCACCTTTTCGGCCAGCCTGACGGGTTCTCACTTTTGACAGGCACTAAATTTGCAGTGCGATTAATAGAGTTACCATTTACGCTTCAACATGATAGAGAATTTGTTATGTTTAGGTTTTATTTCCCTTTATTTATAAAACTGTTTATGGTTTTGTTATGTGTAATCTTTAAAAGCGAGTGATAATTTACGCGCGGCGTTTTGAGTATTCCTGCATGCGATGTTTCTGTTCGACTGGAAACAACTGGTGCCGCGATAAAAATTGCGAGAGGGACTACTAACAATCAATAAACTAAATATAATTTGGTGAAACATGTACAGAGACAATAATTTTCATTCACGAAGACAAGTATTGAGAGTAAAGTGTCTCTAAAAATTATGAGTCAGGTAAGCATAAGCTTATTTATGTTTTAAGCCAGCTTCCCGGTGTTTGCTCTTTTACAAGATGAACTCGTGGCAAGAAAATCGCTCAGAGCTTTCTGTTTACAGCCAAAATCATAACTAAATATTCTTTGGCACCTTTTCTTTGAATTTTCGGTCAAAAAATGTCTAAAGGGTTTTTAAACGTGATACTATTATAGGTTAGATCATTGCTCGTGTATAAACTTAAGCCGCATAAACCATACGCTCGACTTCAGGAAACCGAAAAAAAAATAAAACACATCAAAGACAATAATTGCTCAGGCTTACCAGTCGAGATGCTGCTTCTGAAGGTCATCAAGTGTTCCAGAATTGCTTGAGACTTTTCAACCCTCTTACGCCTCAAGCAAGGGCAAGTGAGTAAGCTCATTTTTCAAAACGATGCCATCCGAAATCGGATTTCCAATGACTTTGACAAGCGGTGCATTTGTCAACGAGAAGCGCAATAAACAAACCCGCCATGAATTATAGAACAATCTTGATAGCAGCTGTATTTCATTTTGTACATCAAGTAGAAAAAGACAGTTTAAAACATCACAAGATGACACAAAACTCTGTCACCTTCAGCTATCAGTAAGCAAGTTTCCAGACGTTGCATAAATTTTCCTCATGAACTCACCTGTCAAATTTTGACCAATGAGAAAATAAGAATTGGACGTAGAGCGTGATCAACGCGTGACAGTGAGAAAAGTCAAAAGCGATTGCCTTCCCTGCATGTAAAAGCCGGTTGAATTTTCGCGTCCGAGGTCAGTTCGAAATCAAAATTTTAAAAGTGCGAGTCATGAACACGACTTATTTCATATGCATTTTAAAAAAAATGAACTTGAGCCTGAAGATCATTTGAAAAGTAGCAACTTGTCAGCGGATAACTTCAAACAACACTCGAACTCAGTGGGTCGATACCTGAGCCCGCAATACGGTCAGGCGATACTGGTCAGCAGAAACACTATTTTGACAGCTGTCATTAATCAAAACATGGATGTACAATATCAGGTTGCAGGCTCGCAAACTAGCTAGAAAGTGTGAGATTAAACATTGGTATTGGAAGGTCGGGTGGTAGGTGTACGGTCACGTGATTGCCGAATTTTCTAGGATGGATAGATTTTCTAAGCTATGGGGCTTCGAATTGAGCCCGTGAACAAACAAAATATCAGCGGAAAACTTTAAAGACTACGAGACCTCAATGGATAGAAAAATGAGCCTGCGATACAGTCAGGTGATGATGGTCAGCGTAATGGTAAGGCTATTGACATCCTGAGTAGTTATACGGGGAGGCTCAACGCTCACAGACTACCCTTAGCATTTCCCCCCTCTCCCTTTCCTTTATGAAAGGAAGCCCTTTTGAACACCTTACATTCAAAAATGGTATCCCTTTCACATGCCTAGTTAAGAACACTGCATCTTTTTATACAAAACCTTGAAATGTAGTTAATGAAGACATAGCCTACTGTTTTCCACCTAAGTTTCTTGACCCACTCCGCCTGCCAGTATAGTATGACGTCAAATAGTAACGGGCAAGAGCCTCGGGTCGCTTGTGCAAATTAGCAAGGGATACGAAAGTTGTTTGGACGAGCGAGGTCGAGGAAAAGCTAAGAAGCTAGCAAATATCGCTATATATCGCTAATTTTGATCGAATCTGTGTGAACTTTGGTGTTGCTATAATCTGCTTGTGTAAACCGTTTTGATATTTTGTGTGCGTGATTGTATAATTTTGTTAATTTGCTTTGCGGACCGTGTTGCAGGATCGCCATCTATTTCACGGGACAGGCAAGGTCATCAAAACTTAAATCTTTTATTTTCTCTAAAATAGGCAAGGTCTAGTCTCCAGAATAGGAGGTTCTATTCGCAGATCACGCATGTTTATATTTCATCTATTCTTTTGGTAATTAAATGGGCCTAACTTCATATCATTCCTTTCGAGTGTGGGCCTCCGTTGATCTCCTAATTCTCCACCAAATTCGGTAAAGCTAGTTCGATCGATTATCTACATCGAATCGGCCCCGTTGAACCCGAAATAATGCGATTGAAATAGCTTTGAAATACGCGCTTAAGCTATTCCTCAAAGGTGTATTTGAGTTTATGATAAATACAGCTCCACCAGCTTCAAACAGCGTCTATGGCAGAGAAAAACTGTTTTGATATGACAAAATTAATTTGTTAAATCATGTGTGTCGCTGAGGTACAGTGGTCAAGGAGTTTCTTGCACGTGCAGATAAACCGGGTTCGACTCCCGGCAACGCTGTTTTCTGTTTCTTTGTACCGTTTTTTGTCTGTTTGGTCTCTTTTTTTAACACTATTTTTCCTTTTGGCCTTTTTTTCTTTATTCTTACTGCTGACCCTGCTGGTCATGCACTTGGATCAATATATATTTTAGCTTAAGTCCGGAGTTTTATTTTGACAAAGGGATTTCAAAAGCTCTTGATCTGCATACTGGCCAAGCTTACGACCAGATAAAAACCATAGGCTGTCAAGACATCCCTCCTCTGAAACAGCTGAATTTTTTTCAATGTTGGTTGACATCATGACAAACAACACACAGTACACCACAAACTGTACTAATTTACACTCAACACCCACCAGTGACCCACTGGCGAAAGTTAAACTTGCCTTTTGTACATCCTCTTAATCATCAATATTATTACCCTAAAATCTCCACTGGGTTTGCCCCCACCCCCCCCCCCCCCCCCCCGCAAAATAATGAAACGAAACCTTTTATTGGCTTTCGGGATTTAATCACAGAATTAATACAGGTGTATGCCCAATACAGTATTAAAATGCGGTAAAACGACACGATTCAATGCTCACAGTCTCTAACAAATACCTGTCCAGCTTAAACTTTCAACGCTACAGCTAAGCGAACTTTGAGAGGAATGATATGGGGTTCCACTAGCTCTGAAGAGCTGAAAATACGCACAATGTAAAGTATAATACATTCTTTCCTACGGCTGTGTCTAAACTCCTCAATCTTGCTGTGCACTGGCCCTCAAAAGTGTGACCGGTCGGTATGATTGCCTGTAAAATTTGCTCGACGATAGAAAGGAATCTTCAAAATTCATTACACCACTGGACATTTCATTCCAAAAAAAGTACTTAAGTCTAGTTTTTTATGACAATAGGAACCTTAAAATCTCCAAATCCAAGAAATCGGAACAGTATTTCCGTGACAAAATCGAGATTTTTATCCGTCTCTTCGATGAACACTTTGGTCGCCATTTTGAAAGTCACTGACGCGAGACGTGACGTCATACTGGCAGGCGGACTGTACCACAGATTTCCTTGGAGACACCTTCTCCCCCCCTCCCGGATATAAACCTTGTTAATGACAGATTTCCCTACCCTTTCCCTTTCATATAATTTAACTTGTAAAATTCTCACTCTTTTCTTTGACGGTATCGTGTTTATTAAAAAGTTACCGATTCCAGGTGGAGCCTCTCCGTAATTTAAAGAGTACCCCCTCTCCCCCTTTTGTGATACTCAGTAGTCAGCAGTTAAGATATCGAAAGCGATAATTATAAACTATTTCCGAATTACCTTTTGCCTCGATTTCAAAGTGCATTCTGCAAGGATTATGTACCGGAAGATTGGGCCCCGTTCAAGACATTTGGTGCAAATAGGACGAAACTAAAGCTACATGTAAGCGTACCAGGGCGGCCAGAAAAAACCTGCCCCAAAAAACCCCGTAGGGAAAAAGGACAGGAAGTCTGGGACGGGCCGGGCACATCTTACGTCCCACGCCAGGACTCTATATATTAAATAAATTACTCAAAATTACAAAGTCAGCAAAAGCAAAAATCTCATTCCGATTAAACAATCGCCAACGAATACTAAAAAATATAAAATGATATAATTATAAATATATATAGGAATATCATAAACAACTAAATTGAAAGTTCCTTAGATACGGCTAAACGTTCGCTAAGACCATGCTTAATATATGTATGCTTAGTGGATTCGCACCTCCATCCAGCATGGATATCTAATAAGTCACCAGCTTCCAAGGCAATACCATGTGAAAAACAAAAACGGAAAATGCTTAGAGCCACCGACTGAAGATGGACCTTAGAGCTACCAACGGAAACTATCCTGGCGGCACTCTGATTGTC
>OZ037784.1:7223614-7231114 GCA_964035525.1 Porites cylindrica
AGAATCAAGCAATTCTTTCAAAGACGGAAAACAAAGCATGATCATTTTGAAGTTCGCCAACACAAAAGTTTATCTTAAAAACGTTGGCCTATGTGACTCTTTCGAGTCAGCAAGCCGTTCCCTCCTGGTCTTGGGTATCGGAGAAAAGCTTGGTATGTAATTTGTAAGGGATACAAAAACATTAAGCCCAACTGATGTACTTCAATGTTTCTAAATAGTTTCTTAAACACCTTCAGTGATTCAATGGGTCAGACGGACAATGACTAAAAAGTAAGCAATTCGAGGAGGGGGGGGAGGGGATTATACTTTTTCTTCTATTCTCTTGTTAATTCTATTCTATCAAAAAAGATGGCAGTTCAGTGAGATTAAAAGAAAACGGCCTGCGTGACGGCGTGACGCCCGGGTCTCTAAGCGGGAGTTTTGAATAGAAACAACTCGTTTTCCGGCCTTGTAGGAAACAAAGGACTTTAACCTGCGATCAGGCGGTCTTTCTTCCCTTTTGACAGCTGAAAGCTTGTCAAATTATAGCCTGCTGCCTGAAATATACCCACAAGTCCACATAAAAAACCGACAAAGAAAACAACTCTATTCACAACTGGCTTTTATCAACTAGAGATTAGCTAAATGGGCAAGAAACGATTTTTATAATCGGCTTTGGCATGAATTCCAGAAATATTTTGTGCTTAAATCGAGATCGAATACTGCTTTTGTGTTTACAGAGGGGATACGATGTCATGAGCTTAAACTCGCTGCATCTGCCAGAGTTATTCCTTCCTAATAGACAATGGCAGCATTCTTTTATCATGTTGATCCGTTTACCCTAGTCCATCTAGACGTCAGAAATGTTACCGATTTTCATCGTGCCTTTCGAGAGCTTAGACGCAGGTCAAGAATATCACGGAACCATGTCCTAGAACAAAAGTCAGGAAGGCGGCAACGTTAACATGAAATTTATAAATTTTTTAGCGCTGCCGCTTCTGCTTTTTATTTGGGGAGACATTGTTGTTTTGGAGGCGATAAAAGTTAAGAATTTTTACCCGTTTGGACAAAGCGAAGGTGATCAAGTTGTTCCTCCTAATGACGACGGAAGCTCAGGAAAAGTTCCCATATCGTTCCCGTTTCCATTCTTTGGACAAGATCACTTATCATTGTTTGTAAGTATAGTCTTTTTTTCACGAAAACCTCATTCACTCGCATAGTTTAAGTATCATGGGTAATTTTGTCGCACTTGCTTTACACTCACTGATATAAATATCAATGCTAGGGTGAAAAACATTGTAAGACATTGCAATACTAATGTATAAAATGAAATAAAGAATGGCGCCAAGATGTGTATCTGAGTTATTCAGGATCAAAAGTACACACCAACGCCTAAGAAACTATGATTTTGATCTACCCCGCTTTGATACAGTGCCCTATGGGAGGCATTCGCTGCGCTACCAAGGACCTTTTATTTGGTCGAAGGTCAGTGGTGAGCTAAGAAACTTAACAAGCATCAAAGCATTCAAGAAACATACACGCGGTGTGGACCTTTCGAGCCATATAGATAATAATAGTAACTAATAGTTACAGTTGATAGCGCGAATCGTTTTTGTTCACAGCAGAATCGAATAAAGTACCTTGTGGTACTCCCTATATTTCCCAGAAGCACCACCTGAGTGAAGCAATCTTGGACCAAGTTTTCAGAATTAGTTACTAGTTATATAAATGGTCCGCCGGTCGCCGCCTTAGTGTCTCAGTTTATAGCCTATCTGAGAATGTTCGCCGATGAAATATTACCAGTACGTAGTTTGTAAAATAAAAACTGCTACTTGACCGTTAAAATCAAGCAATAAATATAATTAAGCAATGTTATCGAAAAGGGTACGGATATAGCGATAAATTATAAGTGAAGCCGTTCCTTTTTTTAAAAAATGTCTCCTTACGCTGAAACACGAAGAGGCGGTGTGTGGTGTCATATTGCGTAATGCTCAGAATGACCTTGAACATAAAGGATTCGCATGCGAATTCAGGTAATAGACTCAAAAAAAAAATTCTTGCTAGGATTTTCAATGATGCTAATAATGACAATAATAATAATGATAATCATAATATATAATGAACAGTATGATTGTCTTTAGTGACTGATGCTCCAGGTTCTACTACTACTACTACTACTACTACTACTACTACTACTACTACTACTACTACTACTACTACTACTACTACTACTACTGCCACTGCCACTGCCACTGCCACTGCCACTGCCACTGCCACTGCCACTGCCACTGCCACTGCCACTGCCACTGCTGCTGCTGCTGCTGCTGCTACTGCTACTGCTACTGCTACTGCTACTACTACTACTACTACTTATAATATAGTAATGATAATAATAATAATAATAATAATAATAATAACTAGTGTAACTGTGTGAATCGAACTGCTATGGGACTTCAAAATACAAACTGACAGCAAGACTGAACACAAAAAGCTTGATATTGTGGTATTGGATAAGATAGAAAGCAAATGGCCCTGATTATTGATTACGCTTGTCCATTTGACTTCCAAGTAAAGTGAAAGATAACGAGAAAGAAAAAAAATGAGAACTACCAAAACCTAAAGAAGAAGTTGAAACGGATCTAAGAATTGCGCAAAAGTAACTGTGGTGCCAGTCATAATTGACGCATTAGGAACTGTCCCGACGGAAAGATTTATTATCAAGTGCTTAGCAGAGATTAGTGTCACGTCGTTCGGAATCATTGCAGAGAGCTTGCTGGCTGGTTACCGACAGAATCCTTCGCAAATTCTTGGACATCTTATGTCACGGGAGGTGACTTGATGTTTAAGTAAGATACTCCAGCAATCCATCCAGAAGCTGTCTTTAATGAGGATAATGACAACAATAAAAAAAACTTTACCTTTAGTTCCTTAGTTGGTTTGTTATTACTTACTGTGTGGTTATTTTCCCGACCCGCGCTGCGATTTAAGCAATTTCCTTTACCCCCGAGTTTTCACAGAAGTCTTTTATTTGGTCGTTTACGGTTAGTATTCCAACTTAGTACTACATAACCGTAATGGTTTTAACATCAATACTATCAATATTATCATATCTTATATCTTTCTTTTTAACTATATAATATCCGGGGTTAACTTCATGAATATTTCTATTAAATATGGAAGAGGAAAAGTGCTGCTGAGTGCAGAATTTAATATATTCTTCTCAATTGGGACAAAGAATAACCCTCGACCTTGTTATAGCTCTATAGCAATTGCGCATGCGCAAGCTATTTATTGATTAACCTTTGGGAAAACCTAATATGCAATATGACTGATATGCATTGTTCTGAAACTCCGCAATAATAGGGAACTTAAGAACCACGAGGAAGTTCACGACAACGACGCCTGTTGACTGGGAAAAGACTGGAACGAGAACGTCAGTTTCGGCGGGAAAAAGGAAACTTAAGGTGACTCGACCCAGTTTTTTTGGGAGGGGTACCATCCTACTTTGAAGCTCTCTGGTATCCCCACCTTTACTCTTATCGTAAGTCTAACACATAGAATGGATAACATATAGATCAATCTACAATATAACATAAAATTTTTGGCGATCGGAGTAAATGTCACGTGGTTATAATGCCACGTCCCTTTGAGGTCTGAGTCGAAAATCTGCTGTTGCCGGCATTTTTTCGTGAAAATCTCTCGGCTACACATAGTGGGCATTAGTGCCTTGCGCTGAACAGAGTTTCACCAAAATCGCAAAGACCCAATTCGAGAAATTCAGCGGTTTCCAAATTTAGGTGATAATTTATGCGAAAATGATAAGCAAACTTTACACGGATTATATCTAATAAACTATGAGATTCATCTCTGTATTTTGGGCATCGTTATAACAGATGGGTCGTTGCAAGTCAGCAAAACGCTTTAGGGCCTTGTAAATGCGCGCGATTTCGAGCAAAGCAAACATATAGAAATTATAGTTTCGCTATTTGTTGACGTTTGTCAGCGTTTAAGAGTCCTTCTCACGAAAAAAGCATTTTCTTAAAAATTCGTGGTTTTTTTTCCTTCAAATTTTTTCAGGGCCACAATTGATTAACTAACTACCTGGACTCTGAATTTTATGGTCATTGAAAAACTGTGACATTATCTTCTATAAGCCCAAACTTGAGTAAACATTGAAGATTTTTAGCGTTTTGGCTGAGTTTGTGCTTTGGGAGTTGTCTATTGTTTCGAGTCTGTCATTATACAGCATTCTTGTTCAGCGCGCGTGCAATGACCACGCTTGGCTGACTTCCGAATGTTCACCAAGATATGATAATTTAGTATAAGAAAATAGAAGGGATTCCCGTCACGAGTTGGTTTAATTATTGGCTTGCATTAAACCTATGAAAAAATGATATTTTTTTCATAGTAAGTAGTTTTAGTGTGTAGCACAAGAAGCACGAGAATTGATTAAAAATTGTGAGTTAAACCTCTATGTATCACTGTACCAAAAGCGTGGTCATTGCACGCGTGCTGAACAAGAATGCTGTATAATGACAGACTAGAAACAATAGACAACTCCCAAAGCACAAACTCAGCTAAAACGCTAAAAATCTTCAATGTTTACTCAAGTTTGGGCTTATAGAAGATAATGTCACAGTTTTTCAATGACCATGAAATTCAGAGTCCAGGTATTTAGTTAATCAATTGTGGCCCTGAAAAAATTTGAAGGAAAAATAACTACAAATTTTTAAGAAAATGATTTTTTGGTGAGATTGACTCTTAAACGCTGACAATTGTCAACAAATAGCGAAAACTATAATTTCTATATGTTTGCTTTTCTCGAAATCGCGCGCATTTACAAGGCCCTAAATTGTTTTGCTAACTTGCAACGACCCATCTGTTATAACGATGCCCAAAATAAAGAGATGAATCTCATAGTTTATTAGATATAATCCTTGTAAAGTTTGCTTATCACTTTCACATAAATTATGACCTAAATTTGGAAACCGCTGAATTTCTCGAATTGGGTCTTTGCGATTTTGGTGAAACTCTGTTCAGCGCAAGGCACTAATGCCCACTATGTGTAGCCGAGAGATTTTCACGAAAAAATGCCGGCAACAGCAGATTTTCGACTCAGACCTCAAAGGGGCGTGGCATTATAACCACGTGACATTTACTCCGATCGCCAAAAATTTTATGTTATATTGTAGATTGATCTATATGTTATCCATTCTATGTGTTAGACTTACGATAAAAGTAAAGGTGGGAATACCGGAGAGCTTCAAAGTAGGATGGTACACCCCCAAAAAAACTGGGTCGAGTCACCTTAAGAAGTAGGTCGGTAGGTCGACGACGACGACCAGTTTGGACGACACTGAATGTAAACAAAACTGTGATGTTCGTTCGCAACAAAGGTTTTCGCAATGGCGTCTGTAAAATAATGCAAGATCTTATTTTTTAAGCCGTACGTCTAATTTCATTGATTTTGAAGAATTTTTGTGTTGTCTGACCTTTTCGAGTGGAAAAACACCTGCTTTACGAAGATTATTCAACTTTCAACCTGGATGAGATGACCGAGTCCGAAGAATGTCTTGTCAGAGTTTAGATTTGGAAAAAGCGACATTCTGATTTGATAGCTGTTTTCCACATAAAGTTTATTTCCTCTATATTAAAGATATATGATTTGCCTTACCTAAATACGAACAAATATTTTTATCACTTACGAGTTCGCTCACTCGGCCTCCACAGCTGTTGTCATTCTTCGAAGTAAAAACAATTCATTAGTCGAACTTTCAATCAAAATGGCTTGTTAGGAGAAAAAAGGAACGATACCTGGATTTACGAGGACAAGAAAATGCAAAGGACTTCAAAAATCGCTTAAAACAGTGAATTTATACCTGCAGAAGCTTGTGGATTGCAGGGCGACGTGATTCTACTTTGTTTGGCGTCGTCGACGACGGAATTTACTGGTCGCGCTTGCGTAGTACACTGTAACTCACTTCCGGTCATCGTCGACAAAGTCGTCGTCGTGATTCTTAAGTTCCCTAATATACCAAACATGTAGAAGGGTTCAAAAATGATCAGCTGTACATCGATTCCTAGCAATTATAGCCTTTTTTGCGCTTTTAGAGTTATAGAGGACTTCACAAGTTTCTCCTTGGTCATCCTGGCTTCTTTCAGGAAGTTACGTTCGATACTGACCACTCTCCTGTCATCAGACTTAATATACTAGTCATTGACCAATGGGATATTAGCATTTGACAGTAAGGGACATGGTACACTTTATTACAGACGGGAAAGTATTATCAAGTACTTCCATGCTAGGCGGAAATGGATCTCGCTAGCATTTTTTTGCTAAATCTTGCTTTTCCTTTATTTTTTGAACTATCTTTATGCCAAACGGATTGCAATGGCTGCTGAGATCTGAACACTTATAAAGTAATCAACGAGCCTCGGCGTAATATCAATAGTATTTGAAAACAAGGCTAGGTCAAACAGCGATTTGCGATAGAACTCTTTCATGGGGATGGTATCGATTCACGAGCTATGTCGGTGGACAAATGCCGACTTCCCGTGTCAACCCGTACCACTGTGGCACGGCTGCTCCGATTTGGTTACGTGGACAACACCCGTCATCTGCAGATCTAACTGTACCTGTCCAGGCGTGCACAAACTTCTTTAACCTCCGCGATGGTTGCCACCAGCCATTCAACGTAAAAATAAGGCAGTGTAGTGGGTCACTGCCATTCTTCGTCTACTATCTAAAACCAACATGTTCGTGCGCTGTTGCCTATTGCGCCGGTAAGGATACTGTCTAGTGATAACCGCTCTCGGTATTAGTTCTGTCGTGTTGGATGGGAAATTCTGGTTTGAATTTTCTGGTTTGTGAAACTTCTAATACTTGGAACTAGTAGTTTGTTTCCATGGGGAAAAAGTCAAATAAATATGACCCTTAATGCAGTTCCGGTTCTCGAACCACGAGCTCTTCAAAACCGATTAGGGATTAAAGTTCAGATTTCATTCGTTTCATTTTGGCAATAATATAAGTACTTCCCACCGAACAGAAACATGAACAACTGGAACATTCTAATCGTAAAGAAATAAAAGCAGTACTTTTTGTTTCTATTATTATTCTAATTAAAAGCCAACTGATGATTTTGACAGTTTCCCGAAAGGGTTGAAGTAGAGAATTCATTGATTAAAACTTCATTCCTACTTGTACCGGCACCGGAAATTGCAAAGTTGTCAGATCATGGAGGGGGTATTATGAGTTATAATTTAGTTCAGATATACGTTAGAGTATAAAACACAGAGCTGTAGCTGTCATTCCATTGATCAATAGTTTGTTTAGGGCTTACTTTCGATCAGTACTTAGTTACCATGGTACTTTCTTACCATCGATCAATAGTTTGTTTAAGGCTTTCTTTCGGGCAAAAAAAAAATGAACTGAATGTAAAAGGTAAAAGAGAAATAGCGAAAAATTCAACTTCTAATTAAATCTTTCCTTATTGTTTAGAATAAACTATTCTCGAAACTGAG
>OZ037784.1:7236114-7258614 GCA_964035525.1 Porites cylindrica
AAAGGCCCGACCAGGTAGAACAACTGAACAAGTAAAATTTAATAATCCAATCAAAGATTGAAGTTCTTTCAGGGTAGTTTTACGGCGTCTGTGCATGTCCAATAACTGAGCATTGCATTTTTGAAGCTTATCGTCCGGCAGACGTGCTTCCATATTAATCGTGTCGAGTGTTATCCCAGCAAACTGTAAAGTGGTTGAAGGACCTTCCGTTTTTTCATGTGCTATAGGTACCCCTAAACTATCACATAGGCTCAAAAAGTTGTTTAAATCGGAGGCACATTTGCCTTGAGAGGTAGCAATAAACAAGAAATCATCCAAAATATGCAAAACACCGGAAACACAGAGATAATGTTTAGCAAGCCACTCGAGCGCAGTGCTAAAAGCTTCAAATATAGCGCAAGACGAAGAACAGCCCATGGGCAGACACCGGTCAAAAAAGTACGAATTATTCCATGTCATACCCAGTAAATGGTAATCGTCAGGGTGAATCGGAATAATGCGGAAAGCTGATTTTATATCGGTCTTGGCCATGTAGCAGCCCCTACCTAACGACTTAATGAGTGTAATAGCATCACCTATTGAAGCATATTGAACCGACGAAAATTGGTCCGGAATAAAAATCATTCACCGACGAGCCATCTGGGTATGACAAATGGTGGATAATACGAAATTCCCCTGGGGTTTTCTTTGGAACTACGCCTAAAGGTGAAGAAATAAAATTATCAAAAGGTGGACGAGAAAATGGACCTACAATTCTCCCAGCGCACCATTCTTTCTCAAGTTTAGCAGCTAAAATTTCAGGTTGGTCCTTCGCACTGCGCAAATTTGAAGCAAGACGTAATTGGCTAGTACCAACAAACCCAACGCGAAATCCAAACGAAAAGCCATCGATCAAAAATTGCTTAAGACGAGGGTCGTAGTGTTGTAAAAGGGGGCTAAGGGTGGATACTTTTACCGGCGTTACTGGCGGGCTGTTTATTATGCGATGGAGTTGCGATAGTTCTATCTCCGGCTGGTTTGGGAATGTTCGAGGCAGATTGACAGGACGTAGCTGCATGTCTACCACCACATTTGGAGCATTTATGGTCATATCTGCAGCCCGCACAGGGACGACCGGCGTTGAACGTGAAACACACCCCTCTGACCATTGATTGTTTTCCCCTGAACCTCGAGTTGGGTTTGTCGGTTGCAAAATATCCAGATTTGGCACGAAAAGTCACCGCGCGATGCCATAACTCCCAATGTACCACTCCCCAAGGGTACGTTTGTGGGTTGCCTTGACGAAGATACCGGAACTGTTCATCGTAATAGTTCCAGTCCCCCCCACGTGTGGCGATGTCGCGCACTGTTTCGCAAAATTGCATCAAATTTGGCGTCTCTCTGGGGAATTTTTCGCAGTAGACTGCAACAAAAGAGTGGAAGGCCGACACCCGCTCGTGAATAGACGTCAATTTCTTCGCATTGTGTACCGGTTCGAATGTAAAATTAGGGGTTTTAGACCCAATTCCGGCGGTGGGAGCGGTGACAGATAATGCGAACTTATCCGGATTAGGGGACATATCTAGAAGAGAGCCAAAGTTGACGAATTCCTCCGCCCAGATCTTATTCTTTAGGCGTGCACTCAAGCGGCTACCTAAGGGTACACCTATACTAGAAAATAAAGGCGCACTGGGTAATATCTCGCTACCTGACGACTCAACGGCCCCAACTGGAGTATTGGTAAGGGACTGCACATCGCGTTGCACTGCGTCGGTGACCAGATTGATGGAACGGGAAGAATTCTGGGCCGCGTTGGTCGACTGTATCGCCGTTTTCACTGCAGCGACAATAGACGAAACCATTGCATCAGAAAGGCCCTCCGATCCCACACCAGATGCAGACGCCTCAACAGCCGCTTGGGAGGGGGGGATTTCGACCGGGTCAGGAACAAATTGGACGCTGACGGTATCGTCTGACGGTCCTGCTGTTCGTCGCGATTTCCTTCGTGGCGGCATGCTGATTAATAAGGCCTATAAAACTTAGCTAGAGTTAATTCGGACATGTTATAGGCAAAGTCGGGATTAGACAACAAGGAGAATCAAGGGGGGGGGGGGGGCAGAATGCATTGTACGCTAATTCAAAAATGCAGGATGCCCATTAACCAGCTACAACAATCGTATGTCATCATATGTGATGGGAGAGCGTCAGTCACGGGCCGATCACATAGGTATCTATAAAGACACATGTAAAAGCGTTAATACCTGGAGTGAATTGGGCACGTCAACGACGGCCGGATTTGGTTGTCACTCAGGCACATAACGCAACAAATTCCAAAGACAATGATTGACATAAATCAGGGATGGGCATCACACAGGAATGCACAGAATCCCAAAGCAACTATTAAATTGCAACAAAAGCACATGGACAGGACATAAAAAGACACCAAAAGCCCACTGAACGCAACTCCTTGGCCAAGGCTATGAACTTGCCAAAAATTAAAACTGGTTGGGCGAGAAATTCCTTATGTTTTTATGCGTTTTAAACAATGCAGTACTGCCCCCCTTACACTCCTGTACAGTTTATGCTGCCCTTCTGTATTTAAGTGGACACCATCGTATGACAAGTATGAACGGGAAGCCCGCCAAAATCCCCGATGCGTCCAATATATGGCAAAGGGGAGCGGTTCTAAGACCCCTTGAAGGTACTGCGCCAGGATTTGTACGTTTGCATTGAACGTCCCAACCGGGTGCCTTTTAACGGTTTGACCAACACAAACTAAACGAACCCCGTACTCATTATGAAGTAAACAGACCAAATCCTCGATGGCAGAGCCAACAGATGCTGGAGAGGACCGACGGCGTGTGAGGTCGTTAGTACCGATTTGTAAAAGTACAACATCAGGTTTAAAACGTTCTACTTCGGTTAAATCAAACCGCCTAACCTTATCGATTGTTCGACCCCCAACGCCATGCCAATAAATTGTAACCGGGGTATTAATGTTTAAATTAAGGTTATATGTGGGACTATTCCTAATAATAAAATCCCGGAGCCTACGTATAAAGGAGTGACCCAAAATCAGAACCCTCGGCTGTTCCATACCGACAAAAAAGAAAAACACAAAAGAACTTGCCTGAAAAATTTGAATAGATAACTTGCCACACGATGGTGTAGAGGTAGAAAGGGGCCCTCGTATTCGCGCAACGTACTATAAAGCAATGCTCGATCACATGTTACCTAGTACCCAGTTCACGCAGCCAGTGCTTGATAACAACAGGTATCCCGACGCAAAAATGTAATTATGTTTGGGACATAATTTTTTGTTTTTTTAAATCTATGAATAAAGTTTTGTTGTTTTTAAAAAAAAAAAAAAAAAAAAAATTATTATTATTATTATTATTATTATTATTATTATTATTTCCGACTGTGTGATTGACTTGGTGTCTTCTGTGTCCCAAAACACTACATGCATGGCCATTTTCAGGATCTTGTTGATGAGAAAAATTAACACAGAGCCGCAAAAGACGCGCACTATATCGGTCTTTCGGCTTCGCACTAATTTTCCCACGAACGAATGCGATTAATCGATACCCCGTTGATTAATCCCTTATTCCATAGGCGTAACTTAAATGCAAAGCAAACAAACATGTTCTTGACTCATGTACATTTCAGCTAGCGAACTAATATTCACGCGGTTACAGCAAGAAAATGAGCCTCTCTAACTGCAGTCCTTGTCGTATCATGACGATGAATGTTGTCACGAAATTTAAGAAAATTCAAACAGTGAGAGCTGCCACAAAATTGTGTGAAACATAACCACTTACAACGTTATAAACAACACAGCGAACACAAAAGAACGAACGAATGAACCAGGCTTAAAGAAGATTGAAACGGATGGCAATTGCAGTACTTAAAAACCAGTTAGCCTTACAGTTTTTCAAAGTTCATTTTTGTTGAACGTTTGAGAAATATTTGTTTGATACGAAACTTGCGAATTTCTCATTTACAAGTAAAATCCTCGCAAACGTTAACTTCTTTTAGCGAATTAAGAAACGCATTACACCTTTTGCTGTTCATTATACGAGAAAATACGCATTCATTTGCGTGAAACTGCGACCAACAGCGCGGAGATACATTCATTAGAACGAAAAAGCGAACATTTGCGCCTACATCAGATTCAATAACGATTTTTGCATTTTAATCAGCATTCAATAACATTTTTGGGCATTCATTTGCGTCATTCGACATACAAAAGAGAAAAATATACTTTCATTAACGCCAACATCAAAGTCATTAACACCATCTTGAAAGTCACGCCAACATTCGAGTCATTAACATTATCTTGAAAATCATTTGGGACAATAGACAAAGATTTAAGTGAAAACGTTATTCATTAACATTTTTATAACACTGTTTGCAATTCAACAGCATTCCTGGACAGCTTTAGAATGGATAAGACAAACATTAATGCGCTCGTACAATCAATTGAGCGTTCTTTACATTTAATATACAAAAATCTATTTTCAATTAAACAATACCAATTCCCCCCCAAAATTGGCCTGAATTTATTTAAAGAAACACGCCGTACTTCGCCACTGCGTGTTCGTCGACGGCTGCGGCTATACATTTACCCTAGACGGCCAGAAGTCATGGTGGAGTTTGACAGGGAGTGGAGGGCTTCCCGCTAAGTGTGCGGCCAACGAGGACGAAACTTGACTATGATCATGGCAATACCACCTATCAGATGTTTTTCTCGGCAGCTGCAGGAGTAATGAATACTGTGTCGGTTGTTTTTTTCTGGCACGGGCGAGGAAAAAATGGATTCCCATAAGTCGATGGTCTTTGAGAATGACGGGGTGCCAGCCCACCTACGATTTGGCCATTCCCGCCCAATACGAACACAGCTTATGCTTCCCCCCTCGACATCGTTGAAAAGGATTTAAGTTGTCTGAAAGCGACACCAAAGGCCGACATCTCGAGTCCGGAAATTAAAAGATGTATGACAGGAATGAGGGCAAAGCCCTAGCAATCTCACTAGCGGCGTTCGGAAACAACAACTGCAGTGTTTGAAGCTCTGCGCAGAGGAGGACATTGTGACCGCAGCTAAATGTGCTAAGGGGTACCATTTCATGCAAACCTACCTCCCAAAATGTTTAAATAGCGAGGTTTTTGAGGGATATTCATTTAACGGACTAAAATTCAGGCCAAATTTGTTTGAATTTCTATTGTTTAATTGAAAATCGATTTTTGTATATTAAATGTAAAGAATACTCAATTGATTGTACAGGTGCATTAATGTTTCTCTTATCCATCCCAAGGTTGTCCAGGAATGCTGTTGACTGTTGCAAACAGTGTCATAAAAATGTTAATGAATAGTGTTTGCACTTTAATGTATGTCAGTTGTCCCTATTGACTTTCAAGATGGTGTTAATGACTTTGATGTTGGCGTTAATGAAAGTATATTTTTCTCTTTTGTATATCGAATGACGCAAATGAATGCCCAAAAATGTTATTGAATGTTGATTAAAATGCAAAAATCATTATTGAATCTGATTTAGGCGCAAATGTTCGATTTTTTGCGCTAATGAATGTATCTTCGCGCTGTTGGTCGCCGTTTCACACAAATGAATGCGTATTTTCTCGTAATGAACAGCAAAAGGTGTATTACAAGGAACTAACAGCCGTGACACAGCCCCTTTACACCTTTTGCTGTTCATTACGAGAAAATACGCATTCATTTGTGTGAAACTGCAACCAACAGCGCGAAGATACATTCATTAGCGCAAAAAATCGAACATTTGCGCCTAAATCAGATTCAATAACGATTTTTGCATTTTATTCAGCATTCATTAACATTTTTGGGCATTCATTTGCGTCATTCGACATACAAAAGAGAAAAATATACTTTCATTAACGCCAACATCAAAGTCATTAACACCATCTTGAAAGTCAATAGGGACAACTGACATACGTTAAAGTGCAAACGACTATTCATTAACATTTTTATGACACTGTTTGCAATTCAACAGCATTCCTGGACAACCTTGGGATGGATAAGACAAACATTAATGCACTTGTACAATCAATTGAGTGTTCTTTACATTTAATATACAAAAATCGATTTTCAATTAAACAATAGAAATTCAAACAAATTTGGCCTGAATTTTAGGGCCAGTTTACATGGAGTGGGGGACCCCGGTCTAGTGGGGTAAGTTTCTTTTGTTTTCACGCTCTGGGGGACACTAAACAAAAGAAACTTACCCCACTAGACCGGGGTCCCCCACTCCATGTAAACACGTTCTTAGTCCGTTAAATGAATATCCCTCAAAAACCTCGCTATTTAAACATTTTGGGAGGTAGGTTTGCATGAAATGGTACCCCTTAGCACATTTAGCTGCGGTCACAATGTCCTCCTCTGCGCAGAGCTTCAAACACTGCAGTTGTTGTTTCCGAACGCCGCTAGTGAGATTGCTAGGGCTTTGCCCTCATTCCTGTTATACATCTTTTAATTTCTGGACTCGAGATGTCGACCTTTGGTGTCGCTTTCAGACAACTTAAATCCTTTTCAACGATGTCGATGTCGCATAAGCTGTGTTCGTATTGGGCGGGATGGACAAATCGTAGGTGGGCTGGCACCCCGTCATTCTCAAAGACCATCGACTTATAGGGATCCATTTTTCCCTCGCCCGTGCTTGAAAAAAACAACCGACACAGTATTCATTACTCCTGCAGCTGCCGAGAAAAACATCTGATAGGTGGTATTGCCATGGTCATAGTCAAGTTTCGTCCTCGTTGGCCGCACACTTAGCGGTACGCCCTCCACTCCCTGTCAAACTCCACCATGACTTCTGGCCGTCTAGGGTAAATGTATAGCCGCAGCCGTCGACGAACACGCAGTGGCGAAGTACGGCGTGTTTCTTTAAATAAATTCAGGCCAATTTTGGGGGGGAATTGGTATTGTTTAATTGAAAATAGATTTTTGTATATTAAATGTAAAGAACGCTCAATTGATTGTACGAGCGCATTAATGTTTGTCTTATCCATTCTAAAGCTGTCCAGGAATGCTGTTGAATTGCAAACAGTGTTATAAAAGTGTTAATGAATAACGTTTGTACTTAAATGTTTGTCTATTGTCCCTAATGATTTTCAAGATAATGTTAATGACTCGAATGTTGGCGTTAATGAAAGTATATTTCTCTCTTTTGTATGTCGAATGACGCAAATGAATGCCCAAAAATGTTATTGAATGTTGATTAAATTGCAAAAATCGTTATTGAATCGGATTTAGGCACAAATGTTCACTTTTTCGCGCTAATGAATGTATCTTCGCGCTGTTGGTCGCAGTTTCACGCAAATGAATGCGTATTTTCTCGTAATGAACAGCAAAAAGTGTAATAAAGCTGAAGACTAACGATGGGCGTCTCACATGGGAAGTTTGTGGGGGTTTTAGCGTTTTGTTTTTATTATTTGAAACGGGCTATGCATTAAAAATACGGCGAGTGTACGGGCATACACAGTAATTTTTAGGGAGTTATTATAACTCCAAAAATGGAGGGAAAATTTTAGGTACAGGATAACCCCTTTTAGTAAAATCCAACTAGCAGACTATTATCAATGCTGCGTTCTGATTGGTTGAGCTACTTGTAGGCTATGTGTTATAGCCCACTAGTAGCGAAAAGCACCGGCTTTGAAAATCAAAACAACGGCGGCTGAATCTCGTTTTGCTAGCTAAAGTTGTTTTTGTCTCGATATTTTTGACCAACTAGTTGGATTTTACTAAAAGAATTATTCCTTTCGCCCTCATGGCCTCTGAGTCAATAGCCCATGAGGCCGCTATTGACTCAGAGCCCATTCGCGAAAAAATTACTGTGTACGTACATGTATAGTATACCACCGCCCCTAGCTAGATCATCGTATTTTTTAGTCATTTTAGGCTCAAGAGTTACATTTGTCTGACGCTATAAATAAACTAGTAATAACCAAAGGTTATGGAGTGCGGGCGGGCTTTTGCTCCAACGTAACTTGTGATCAGGTGTCCTTTTTCTCTTTTGATCGCACGGTAGCTCCAACTGGCGATGCTTTGCGTAAGTTTCACGTGACAGATAGTCAAAACACGCCTGATCAGATTACGAGGGGTAGAAGGTTTAAACGCCCCTGATCAAATTGCGTTTTGTACGTTCCATTCATTCTAAGTGGAAGTCCAAACGAATGCTGGCTACATACATGCGACGCATGCGCAATAACAACCTGGAGATTAGGATTGCGGGCTTCTCTTGTCGCCCGCAAAAAATACGTGTATCAACTCTACACAGGCCGCTTTTGATATGTTAAAATCCAGCATGATAGAGTCCTGAGGGAAAAAAAAACGCAAAGTAAATGACTAAGCACTTTCTTTAATTTGTTGGTGTCATCCAAGACTCGCTATCACGCTAAATTTAAATATATCGAAAGTTATTTGGTTCATGTTTCTTTGCAGGCACTATAAAACCATGCGGTTATGGACAAGTGTATCTTATGAATCAATGTGTTGGTAAGTTTCGACTTTGAATTCTGCCTAGACCGTATATTGCTTGAGTCCACTAAGAAAGTTTGTTAAATTCTTGGGGGTGAATTACAATGTAGGGGCGTCGTCCACACGAATCGACGGGCAGGCTAACGCCACACATAACCGGTATCAATTGTCTAACGAATTCGCAGATCAGTCGGATTCAGAAGAGATTACTCTAGGGAGATGCGGTTTCAGAGGAGGGCATTCACAGGTTTCGCGTACACGGAAGGCGGGTTCATGAGAACGAAAACAAATAAAAAAACTTAATATAATAATAATGATAATGATAATAATAATGATAATAAATACAAAATTTATTTTATTTCATTTTATTGATAATCACAATTATAATACTACAAAAAAGCGTTTCAATGAAGATTCACTAACAGACATTAGACTAAAGCCAAAGACAATTGATTACTACAATGCTTACAGACATTAAACCAGAACAACAAGGTCATTAATATATAGTTCAGTTAAATAAGGGATCAGTATGTATTTTCTTTTGAGTGCTTCCCAGCTAAAACAGATCTTGATGTCATTTTTTTTGGCACGTTTTTAATCATGTATATTGATACCCCCCACCCCTCCCCTCTCTTTTATCTATAGAAACCCCTTGCACATAAAGCGTTCATTTGATTTCTGCATAGTTTTCAAAAGTTGCAGACTGGTTTGCAGCGGGGTGCAGGGGGAAGAGACAAGGTCTGGGACCGAGAAACTATGTTCACACAACTTGTAAAGCGGTTACCTTGCGTGGTGGTCAGCGGATAATTGCATGCAGTATAATTTTTCTCTTCCCAAAGCATAGAAACGTAAATATGTCCCAAATTAAATATTTTAGGAGCGAGAAGCGAACCAGTAGTAATATCATGCACCTTTACTTTTCTCGCATATCGTATTAATCCTTTGGTACTGAAATTGCAAGGAAAAACTAAACGCAAGCGACCGTCTCTGCAACAGTGTAAATTCTAAACCTACTACAACGCGCGCTGGACCATGATCTTTCGAGTTTATAGGTTACATCGTTTTCGCCCGGTGAGAATATCAGAAGATTATATAAGTTATGATGCTGATAATGATTACTGGAGAAAGTGTCAAATTTATCGGAAGTAAGGCTATTCAAGAGAGCTTATAAATATTATAAATATGAGCTTACACACCTGAATAAATGGACTCACACGTCATATTTATCACGATCAGTTCAGCACCTTAAATTCAAAGTTAAAACTCAAAACAATCTTAATAAACAAATTACAACTATTGCTGAGAGCTCTGTACCTTGAAGTGACCTTACCTTCCCTTAGGTTAGTAGCAAAACACTACTCAATAGCTCAGCTCTTCGGCGGTTCTTATCAGCCTTGCTAGTGGATTTGCTTATTGATCATGCGCATTTATCCAAACTGAAAGATAACGGTTTTTGAGAATTAATAAAAACATGGCGGTCCAGAGTCCTAAAATTCTGCTAATAAAATCATTTTTTTTAACTAAGGCCATCCGCCTTTTTTTAGCGTCGAATGCGTTTTCTGATATTGGGTCGGTCGGTAGGATTGAAAAAAAAATACCTAAAAAAAAATCACAAGAAGTCTCGGAATAGTAGGCCCTTTTACCCTTGGACGAAGTTTTTTTTAACATATTTGGATTAACAAAATGCACGATATATATAGTGTAAAAAATAATCGTGTTTTGGTTCCTGTTGTTCTATGTGCTGTTATACTATGCTTATTTTTCAGATTAAAAGAATTATTTCAAGTGAAAAATGGTTTAACTACGTTGTTACATTTTTTTTTCTTTTTGACAATCCCAAAAATTTGGGTCGGTCGGACGACGCTAAACGGAGAGAAAAAAGAGGATGGCCTAACTGATTCCTAGAAAGCAAACGTCATCCGCAGAGAGACAAAGAGGAGTTACGCAAATAAGTAGTTGCTAGAATTTTTTGCTGTTGTTTATTACAGCTGCACCAGCAGAATTTAACAGAGATTTCCTGGGTGAGCCAACAATAACGCATTATCAACCCGATCAGCATTCCGCTGAAGTAGCCCTTAAGTGTGAAGTTAAAGTAAAAGATTTTATCCGTTCGTGGACAAATGTCACATACCAAATAACTTGGTATTCTGAAGGGAAACATTTAAAGACGGATAACAGCATTTGTGCACGTTTGCCGGCGCCACCGTTGGGCAGCACGATAACCCCAGACTACGACAGTCCTTGCTTAAACAACGGAAGGCCATTGTTTTCTAGACTTGAGGGGATGGAGTACAAGTTGAATCGTTTGGTATGTTAATTGAAACGGTCCACAAATGATTTTTTAAAGCGATATATATATATATAATTTATTAATAATCACAGGAGTTCAGGCTTCAGGAGTAATCATTGATCGTTTATTGCGACAGTGCTGTTTCGTATGGTCCGAAATTGTAGGACCACACTCATCAGGCAACTTCAACGATTGACCGTAAAGTTACAACCCTCCTTTCAACTCAAACGTCAGAACTAACCTTGGAAGAAAATTTCTGCACATCGTCGACAAATGCTTTCCAAAAAACCACCCACTCCACAACATTTTCAACAGACACACGCTAAAACTAAGCTACTCATGCATGCCTAACATGAAATCTGTCATCTCGTCACACAACAAGTACGTTCTTTCAAATTTCAACTCACCAACGCAACAACCTGACACCTGCAATTGCAGAAAGAAACCAGATTGTCCACTCGAAGGAAAATGCCTCCAATCAAATGTAATCTACCAAGCCACTGTAACTACAGCGACGACAACTGAAACTTACGTCGGACTGGCAACAAACTTTAAGGAACGTTACAGAAACCATCAGTCCTCCTTTCGACGCTCAAACAGAAGAAATGAAACGGAACTATCAAAATATATTTGGACTTTACAAGACTCTAACAAACCTTTCCAGATAAAATGGAAAGTTTTAAAGAAATGTAAAGCTTATAGCAACATTAGCAAAAAATGTAATCTTTGTCTTTATGAAAAGTTTATCATCATTTGTAAAAAAGAGCTTTGTAGCCTAAACAGGCGAAACGAACTAGCAAGTTCATGCCCCCACAGAAACAGATATGTACTTCAGAACTCTAGAGTAACGTAACTAAGACACAATCCATCTGTTACCTAGATACTATCTCTTAATGCATCCCTATATTTACTGCCAGCTTTTAATTTTAACGGTCAATCGTTGAAGTTGCCTGATGAGTGTGGTCCTACAATTTCGGACCATACGAAACAGCACTGTCGCAATAAACGATCAATGATTACTCCTGAAGCCTGAACTCCTGTGATTATTAATAATCAATGCTCTTCAATTAAATGAATTGAGCGCTCTACGGAATACGTTCTACCCAGAATACAAGTATTTATATATAATTTATGTATCATCATCTCTATTCTCTCTGTCTTGACAGATATCGTGTAACGTGACTGCCCGACATTTTAGATCTCCTTTGAGCCCTTGGTGCATCCCAAAGACGGTTCGAAAGCCTTTCTTTGCAGGAATAAAGGCAAGTAATAAAAATACCTTGTTAAGTAAGCACGTGGAAATCTTGACTTTTATGTAAAAAAGATTGCGGGTCGGTTATTTAAACGAAGTTTAACTTAGGCCGCTGTTTAATAAATCTTTGGACCTCCAGATATCTTCTTTAGTAAGAAAGTTTAAGAAGATAAATGATTTTCTAGTCTACTCCATATGTTTTCAAACTGTTCGTGACGATAAGTGAAAAGATGTTAAGATAAAAGCGTTGGGTAAACTTAAGGTATCAGCCACCCTTAAAATTGCCATTTTTCCATATTTGAGGTTTCAACGTTTTCAAATAGATATGCTTGAGAGCTTTCTTTTAAAACAAAAATCAGAAGAAAATACTATTTCTGTCGAAAGATATCGGGGGTAAAAGATTTTTTCTCGTTAATTATCTTAATTGATCGTTGACAAGTTCTGTCATACCCGTGTCATATATCAATTAACTTGCCTGTGAACTAGTAGCTGATACCGAGTGCGTGCTTCGACACAACACGTGCGAATTGTCTTCGCGTTGTCTATAGCCTTTAGACTTCTCCGTGGATATTTAGCGTTTGCTTCGGTGAAAATGCCGCCAAAAAAAAGAAAAGGTCGTGTCCGTTTTCGTCATCGAAACCGAGAGGGAAAAAGAAATCGAAGAGCGAGTTTGACAAAGAATGGGCAGCAAAATTGGCAGAGAGCGACAAAGGCTCATTTTATCAGCAAGAGAAGTGGCTCGAGGAGTTGGATATTCAGAAAAGCGAAAATGCTGCAGTTGCTGAGAGTACAAGCCGCTCCAAAATCCAGCCGTGGAAAACAATAAGCGGTCGAGCTATCGTATCGAGCGAAAAGCTGCTTGAGAAACTGGACGAGTCAGTCTGTATCTTGTCGATTGCCAGGGAAGATTCCAAGTTATGGAAAATGTAGCGACTAAGCATGGACTTGGTTCCACCTGGAGAATCCAGTGCGAGAATGAAAGCTGTCCGTCGTACAAGGCAAATTCTGTTTTTAATTCTTCCGAGAAGAGCAGAGCGTTTGAAATAAACCGGGCCTCAGTTCTTGGCCGTCGAGCAATCGGTGGTGGACATTCGGCGGCTTCAAAGTTTTTTAGTTTCCTTGGCCTGGCGCCGATCAACAAAAACGCCTGGGCGGATCATACGAAAAAGATCGAAGGAGAGGCAAAACTTTTGTTCGAGAAAGAATTAAACCGTGCTTCTCGTGATGTAAAAGAGTGGAAGTTTTCCTGTTACATGTTACCTGTCAAAGTCCTATTGTTAGAGAAAATTGATCCCTCTCTGATATCAATAAGAATAAACATTTAGGTGTTATAATCTCATTCCAGGTAGGATGCCGCCAAAAATGTATTTTCTATTTTATCTCCGAACGCAGATTTTGCCGATCGACTCGTACGTTTTGAACTCCAAGTCGGCAGCCTTTCAATCAATTTGGCTAAAATTTGGCCAGAGTGATGCCATATATCTCTTCTACAAAACCGTGTCTGCGAATTTTAATACTCCTTTTCATTTTAAAGCTAGAGCTTTTTTTCCACAGGGAGTGTTGACTAATTGCCTCCCCCAACTTCATTTGCTAATAAAAGAAAAACAAACGCACTTGTCAAAAATCTGAGACATGGTTTTTTAGTGGAACGTGTTAAGAAGCGAATGAGGTGTTAATTGTTTTCTTCCGTTTATTTGCAGCGGGAGTGGAACATGATTTATAGAGACGTGTACGTTTACTCAAAGCTTTCCAATTTCGAAACACACTTAAGTAAATCGTTTTTGTTAGTTCAAATCCATAATCTGGAATTATTAAGCTTTTAAAAAATTTATGGTTTATAGGGGTTTTTATAAAAACGACTAACGCCACAGCGATCCGCGCGCGGACGGTCCTGAATGGTGGCTGATACCTTAAAATGGCTTAGGACGCGGTTTTGTTAAACCCGGGCTAAACTTCCTCTAAATAATTTATATAACTGTCCCTGCGAGTTTGGGTTGTGAATCTTACCAGACGTTTCTTTTCCTTATGAAAACCCGTTGGTCTTGAAGTGCTAAAGCTTCATGGTTTGTATTGTGTGCGTATCAATTAGCTTGCTCCCTAGTTGTTTAAATACTGTTTGATATAATGATATCCACTAGCCACAGTACTAGGCTGCGAGCAAGCTCTCCATTTAAGGGATATCGTGAAAAGCAGACGCGAAATCGGGGTGGCGGGGGAGAGAAATATGTGAGCTTGCTCGCAGGCTAGATATCCACTGGTGTCTGATGGTTAATTTCAAGTGATTTTGTAATTTACACAAAAACAGCAAGCTGACTCAATAATTACGTGTAAAGTACATACTTAATAGACCATTCATTTCTTGTTTCAGGTCTCTCCCTCGGTATTGACCGTTGAAGAGTGCTCCGATAAGGAATATACTTTCAGTATAACACCTACCATACCTGTAGGGACGATGCCACATACCGACCACTTGAAAATCGGTTTCTTTCTTCCACCGAAAATTCTGCTACAAAACACCAACTGCAATGTGGAGATAAGAAATACGCAAACAGTAACCGTGCGCGTTATTGCGCAATGTACCAACAGCATAAAAGACGCTACCAAAATTGATAAAGTTATCATTCCAGAGATCAGGAACACTCACAGTGGGTTCTGGAATAGGGATATGCATTTGCCTGCTGTTTGGGTAACCCGGTTTTTGTAATTTTAATCTTAAAAAGGAAATATGCTGTTATTTTAGTTATTCCTTCAGCATTCTTGACCTGAACAACAATAACGTTTTAAGAGATCACAGGTAGCCCAAGCTCAAAATACGAGCATCGGCGAGCATCAGCATTGTTGCGTAACATTAAAAATATAAGGATTTGTATGGGGAAAAAACCTATCGAAATTGAAATCCTTCTATTTTCGTAGGTTACAGAAAAGATAGGATTTTTCCCCATACAAATCCTTATATTTCGAATGTTGCGCAACAATGTCGATGCTCGCCGATGCTCATATTTCGAGCCGGCTTGGGCTACCTGTGAAGAGATTGAGTGGTTCATATTATGTAGTTTAATTTCTTTAGCTGTTGATTTTTAAAAGGAGGAAAACAAAACAAAGAGCAATATTTGACCCAAGATCAAACCCTAAGTGTCAAAACCAATGCTCACCATCTCTCTGCGTTTGACACACAGGGGCCAGAAGCCAACACCCTACTCCAATCGGCCCGGCCCTAAATTACTGCTGGGTGCTAAGCTTGTTGTTAAATCCCTCCATTTTCAGCGGCTGGCCTGACTTGAGGGCAGGTGATGCCCACCTTCAATCGAAAGCATATCTATAACAGATCAAAGAGGCCAAAAGCCTGAGTCCGTGTCGTCATAGCGAATTTCACTCTCAAGTGAAAGGTAGCAAAAAAATAAAAGTAGCAATTTGCAAGTACTAACTAGTGAGTCGCAAGTTTATTCGTAACTTGTAACTCTTATAATCGACTCGCACGTAGCTTACTTGACGACAAAAAATGGATTTGCAAACATTTGCCCCTTGCAAATATGTCGGAAATTTGTAAAAACGGAGGAGTAAATATGGCGCAAAGATGGTAAATGCCACAGTTTGCATACCAAAAAACAGAGGGTGTAAAAAACTAGGAAAATGTGGCATTTGCCATCTAATTTAATCCTCAGTTTTTACAAATTTGCAGCATATTTGCATGGGGCAAATTTGTGCAAATCCATTTTTTCGTCCTGTGATCGATAGCCAAACTGACGGGAAAACTGTGTGTCCGTTAAAAGTGCCGAAGTATAGTCAACAATGTATTCGCTTTTTCTCCTGCTCCCTTTTCTATCCACATGTCAGTGTATTTAAAATTATCAAGATCGCCTATATATTTATATCTCTGTTTATCATCCGGCAGTTGTCTATTAAAGCAGCAAATGAAATCCATTATTGCGGAACCTACACGGATCCTCACTACCAGCCACTACCTGTTCAATCATCAAGGTACTTGCTATTGTCTCGTGATATGTCGACCATACCAAAATGAGTATTTTGTGTCGCTAAGAACGTACTGGTCGTATTTGTTTTGCCCCTGTTGTACTCGCTACATCCATTTATCGATAGCCATCTATCCATCCATCCATCCATCCATCTATATATCAACCCACCCCTGCATTGATCGTAGGCTTCCACGAATTATGCATATTTTGAGTTTTTGATGGTTTCACTTTATTCAACTTAAAATATAATTTCTATTAAACGTTGTTATTCTAATACATTTCGTTGCATTTGGTTTTAGCGGTAGCTGGGATTCAAGATCCTCATTTACCTTCATGGGGCGTGGAGACTTTGCTTTGTACAAAAACACTGAGCGTAACTTTGAGGTAACGTGTTTCGTTTTATTGGTCGGAGTCCGAGATAGAAATTGCGTGTTTATTGCGGGGTTTATACTTGGCTGCGAGACTTGGGGAATAAAACAAAAGAAATCGATCTTGAGGCTCAGCAATGAATAACAAACTTCTTTTGTTTTATTTCCCCAAGCCTCGAAGCCAAGTATGAATTTTAATCTAAATGGGTCTATTACGTTTATCACTGCTTTCTTTGATGACGATTGTTGTTGAACTATCAATTCACGAGTAAAAATCGTTTGCACTGTTGTATCCAACTTTTGCACTAGCTCTCTAATTTCTTCAGCTTCTGGCTATAATGAAAGTCTAACGTTTTGGTCACGTGTTTTGTAAGTTATCTGGGCCCCGAAAACTTGTTTTCTCTGTCTTGATCTGTCATTGTTGTTGACCTAAAATTGAAACCCAAAGTTCGAAATGCCGTATTAAAATGGTATCGAGCAAGACTTGAGATTGATCTGTTGACTTTTAGCCATTTCATTTTTAGATCGATTCTGTCGCTCTCTTTGCTAATTCATATGTAACAAACAAGGTTCTGTGGCGAGCAAAGAAATCTCTGCAACGTAAGATCCTCAAATATTTTGCCTGAAAACCTATTCTAATAGGATGATGTAACCACCCACTATCACTTTGCGTGTTTGCTGAAAAATTACTCCGGCCATACTACTTGCACCGCTGGGCCAAGCCCTGGGAGGACAATAGCGAACGGGAGTTGAGGAACGTTTCATAATAACTGAAGTTTATTTCAGATTCAGAGTCAAGAAAACAGCCCTCTCTATTAATTGTACCAAGAGAGAATCATCTATTCTCTCTTAAAGTACCCGTTATAAATGTCCCTTTGCAATTATTGTTATTCCTTTAGTTTGTTTGAGGTGAAAATTTATTAGCAAGACATGCTTTTTGCTTTTGGGTATATTATGGCACATGAAATGCTTTGATTGGCTGACACTTGTAATCCCGAATGTAATATGGAAAGGTTTTGATCGGCTTCTTGTTTTTGCCCTCTACCTTTTGTAAACAATTCCTTTACAAATAGTTTGAATGACTCTCAGAGCGAAGAAGAGAACAACAAATCTATGAACGAATGCAGAAATCAACCCGAAGAAGATAACGATGAATACCTACAGGATTTAGTTCACAAACTTGCTACCAATGCAAAACATCTTAAAATAGCACACTTAAACGGCCGTGGCCCAAAGAAAAAGAGTGGACGAATTACAAATCCTTCTAAAGCTATGCCGTTTCTACGTGTTCGGAGTAACAGAAACGCCCCTTTATAATCTCATCCGAAGAGACAGACCAGACAAACAATGCGGGGGCTGTGTGATATATTATTGCAAGTCGCTGAAAGTAATCCACCGACCGAACTTGGAAGATGAACAAGTGTAAGGGATATAGGTGTAAGTAAAGGCTGACCCAAGAGACTTCCTGATAGGAACTATATTAAAAAATACCGGCCACCAAACCAAAACAGTGATTTCTTCACAGCTTTTCCATCATTGCTCAAAATATCTGGATAAAAGTCTCAAATATAATGCTTCTTGGAGATTTTAAAACCAATCCACTACAGGACAAACGTGGCGACACATCGTAAGAAGGAAAAAAGATGAAGGGATACTCAAACAGTTTGATATGAAGAACGTGGTAGAACGACCAACATTTAGAATTACCAACCATTCCAAAACATTGATTGACCTCATTTTCACGAACAGAAAAGGGCTGGTCAAACACTAGGGCACATGTCCCCTGGGTATCTCAGACCACGACATGATTTATGCAACCGTATCAGCCAGTATCCCAAGAGGCTTGCCTAAAATAATTACCATCAGGAACTTCAACAAATTTACGACAGGAACTTTCAAAGTGACTTTGCCCGTGCGCGTTTTCAAGTATGCGAAGTTTTTGATTATCCCAGTGATGTTTACTACGCATGGAACCTGCTCTTCACAGAATTATGGAACGAACACGCACCACTTAAGCAAATGAAAGTACGCAGTAACAGCCTGCCTTGGATAACAAAGGAAATCAGAATAACCATGATTCAAAGATATAAGACTTTGAAAAGGGCGCGTCAGCTGAATGATCCAGTGCTATGGGATGATTATAGAAGACTTAGAAATAAAGTATCAACAATGACGAAAATGCCTAAAGCCGATCACTACTCCAATTTATTTGATAAAGTAAAAACCTCTGCTGCTTACTTCTTACACGTTCCAAACTTAAGCTTGACATTCTAAAGTAGTGATTTTCTGGCAAAATATAGCTGTTTCAATGAAGTTCGTACCAAACGCGCGCGCCTTCGTAAAGGAATGTATTATGGAAACATTATTTAGAAATGCCCAACATTTTACCACTTTTTTGGTTTCTCTGGTAAAATTTAGTACTCACGCCATAATTCCTTCCAAAAGTGATTCGTTTTTTGTTTTATCTGGTAAAATTTTGTATTCAGGAGCATAATTTCTTCTATGGCATAGGTCGCCCTTGGGAAAAGTTTTCATCTTTGCCGGCTAAAAAACCACGAAAATTCGAAACCGCAACCGGAAAAGAAAACTTTTAGTCAAATCGAGGAGGGTCGCACTAGTAGTTACTAGTGGGAGTTAATTGTCGTTGTTTTGACACATTGAGAACTAAAGTAGGCCAAAAACCAGAGAACACTATCTCTTCGCCGTCTGATCATTTGGCGTAGGATCGTTTTCCTCCTTTCCCAGTTTCAGGAGGATGGGAGAAATAAAGGAAATAAAGTGCTTGGCTGCAAAGACTGCATTTAGCTCGGAGAATAACAAACCTGTGACGGTACTTGCCTTGGTAGAGAGTTCCCTTAAAAAGGTTAAAATAGCAAAGGATTACAAGCTTATGAATTGCTAAATCGGTCGTAGAGAGTTTTCGCAAAAAAGTTAAAATGGCGAAAAGTAGTGGTAGCCTCGTCCGTCCACAACGAAAGCGAGAAGGTCAGAAATTTCTACGATTGTTTCAACTTGATCGTGTTTCAAATTGGTCACGTTTCGCTGACAAGTGCAGACACTTACCGCCGTGATTCCTATTGTTTAGCTCGAGTTTTCCAAAATCTGCCTGCCCCACCCAAGCAATACGGCGTCTTTGATGTTTTTTGCGATTTTCAAAGTTTTTTCCAACTTGAAAACTTGGGGTCGCACTTGGCAATGTGCCACGATGACAGATTTTTACCGCTGGGTAAACAAATTCTTCCAGAAATTTGCCAAGTGCGACCCATGCCTATATGTGATTCGTTTTTTGTTTCATCAGGTAAAATTTAGTACACAGGGCATAATTCTTTCCAAAAATTATTAATATAGTATGTTTTCTGCAGATAAGCGGAAAATTAATGCATGGAAATGAAGAAATTGTTCTTTCTGGAAAGGAACATGTCATCAGTGCACCTTTACACACATCCACTAAAAGGTACATGGAAATTTCCAGGTACCTTTACGCAGATAACAAGGAAAGGAACACGAAAATTTCCATGTACCTTGACGCGCCATATAACATGGAAAGGAACGTAGACATTTTCATGTACCTTTACGCAGATAACATGGAAAGTAACAAGGAAATTTCCATGTACCCTTACGCAGATAACATGGAAAGAGGAACATGGAAATTTCCATCTACCTTCTTAGTCAATGTGCAAGCGAGAACCGCGTGAGATACATAGATAAGACGCCAGAAAATAATAAAAAATGTTTTTCTTTACGTTTTGAACACTTCTACATAGCCTTATGGAATTTTTAGAAACCGAAAGTCTGTATTTTTCCAATTATTTGTCCATTTGGTTAGCCTTGTCCATCAAGGTCTCCGCTTCCTGCTGCGCCACAAGTAATATCACCCATCATGTGGTTACGCAAAATTTACTTGAAAACAGGCAATGGGCTTATAGGAAGGGAAAGTCAATAGAACTGCTTTTAATGTAGAAAGAAAGCGTTTTGTGGGAATACTGTTTGTCGGTTTCAGTAAAGCTCTCGACACAGAGTAGTCTACGGAGAACTACGGAGAACATTTTGCTCGTATTTTGGCGTCTCGGTAATACTAGAGTCTCATCTTCTCGTAAAAAGAAGTTTTCAATTCACCTGCTTTAAGCGAGAGGGAAGCGAAATACGTAAGTGGTGTCTAATTTCTGCTCAGATTTACCGACGCTTTTAATATACTCGAACCACTACATTTTTATCTAAAACTAACCTTATATTTTAATACTCTTAGCTGTTTATACGCAGAATTCAGATTGACGGTCGAGAACTGAAATCATACAGGTAATTTACTTTCTTTTCGCTCTTGAAAGGTTTCAATGTTTGTTCGAAATGATTAGTGTGTCTCTCTACTTATGTGACCTTTGTTTAAGAAAGTTTTTATATCGCATTTGTTAAATGAAAATGAGATAAACATCTTTGAGATAATCGAAACTTGGCAGTTCGATACTTCAAACTACATCAGTAATCGAAGAAGTTCATCTTCTAAATCTAATAAATGAACTATTTAACTATTTCTATTTATGTCTTTAATAATTGACATAAGTATTCATGGGCGAAAAAGGGAAAACTGTGTAACCCGACTTTGTTCACCAATTTCACCCATCGTAATGGTTTCCCCAAGTATGGAAGAATTTGTTCATTATTCTAAAGATAAGATCACATAAAAAATGCTTTCATTTTTGTGAACTGAACATTAAAACAAGAAAATCTTTACGTGTTGTTTCCCTCTCCGCTTCTTCTCTTGTAGGCTTCTGTCTTTACTGCAATCTTAACGTTCTATATTTGCACCACTTAACCCAGAGCTACAAACAAAGGACAACGCTGGTCCAGCCGTAGTTTGTAGTCCCTAGTCACCGTATCTTAAAGTCCCTATTTAGCGGAGTTTGTATTTAAATATATAAAAAGATTACATCGTCATGTAATTTAAAGATTTGTTTTTACAGAGGAATTCAGGACGTAGAAGAAATGAGAACATCATTCTTCCAAGACCAGAAACGAAGTTTATCAGAAACTCCATAAGCTATAGTGGAGCAATCGTCTAGAACAGTTCAACGAACAAGGAAACAAGGGCTAAAACCTTGAAAAATTTTAAACGCTGTGTCTTGCAAAATTCACACGGATGCTGATAAAATGAATTTCCAACCTACTTTAGCTACAACCAACAACAGAGATATCGGTTACAAATATTTTTAACAGTTTTAATTTACAATTGTACATTTGCACAACCTATTTTAGTTACAACTAAACACAGAGATATCGGTTACAAACATGTTAAACAGTTTTTAATTTTTCATTGAGCTAAACGACTACTTTGCCGATTTGTGCACTGATGACGCATATACGAAGCCTGTACCAGCTATTGTGGATAAGAGCTTAGAAGCCCCTCAGATATCAGAAAGACACGTGTGGAATTGCTTACAACATCTGAAGAAAACCGCTATGGGACCAGACCTCATTCCCTTTTGGATTTGGAGGGATCACGCTGAGATCTTCACAAGTGTCATTCATAAGATCTGGAATGTTTCCCTGAAAACTAGCAAGTGGCCCTCCTCGTGGAAAAGGGCCCACGTGACGCCCCTCCCTAAGATCGACATCCCTAAGGGCAAGCAGGACTTCAGAGGAATTAAGATCACGCCTGTAATTGCACGCGCGTTCGAGAAATCTGTGTATAACACCCATGCACGAGATATTGTCGAACAGCATCTGAGTTCATCACAGTTTGCTTATACGACAGGGGGGAGTTGCACCGATGCGCTCTTGAGCATGCAGCACACCATCTACAGCTATTTAGACGAGCAAGACTGCAAAGCCGTCCGAGTATTTGCAACGGATTTTAGTAAAGCATTTGACTGTGTCAATCATGAACTCCTGTCATCTAAGCTTGGGCAGTTGCCATTGAATCCCCTTATTGTGAACTGGTATTTAAGCTTTCTCGAGAAACGCCAGTAGCGAGTAGTTTATAACGGTTTTGAGGGACAGTGGCGTGAGGTAAATAGGGGTACGACACAAGGTAGTGTCAGTGGGCCATATCTTTTTAACGTGTTTATTAATGACTTAGAAATCAATCTAGAAGGTCGCCCAGCCTTGTTTAAATATGCTGATGATTCTACAAT
>OZ037784.1:7261114-7298614 GCA_964035525.1 Porites cylindrica
GAGCGAGAAGACGTCTGGTATCCAGGGTAATAAAGTTTGAAGTTTTTAAAACCAGACAACGCTTTGAGTTGAAGGGTACACTGCGTACCCTTAAGAAACAAAGAATTTTCCTAGTGCTGTTTTGCTTCTTCTGCCAAGAATTACCATTTATTCTGCCGTTAATAATCCAGGTGCTGTTTCCTTCCGGAGTTAAAGTAACAGTTTATCGCAACAATTACGGGCTGAACATCGAACTGTATACCCCGCGAGCTAAGCAAAGAGCTACTGAGTCAGGACTGTGCCTGTATGACGACCATGTAGAACCAGATGTTAAGCAGTATGGATACAGATTCAGGTAACTGCGGTGCCAAGGGTACGTGCGCGCTGAGTAACAGCAGTCACGTGACTGGCCGTACGCTCATACACTGTGAGTACGTCCAAACAAATTCTGAGGGAGGGGTAAGAGGAGACTAGTTCCAAGGCATTCAGCTTTACGACTACATTTACGCAAGAAATCGTTATTGTTGCGCGGCTACGAAGCTCCTTTCATTAACCAAAGCAATTTGTGTTAATTTTACCACATCAGGAGCAGTTCACCCAATTTCAAATTGTTTACGAAAGGGCGAGAATTGCTTCTTCCATTCCTCCTTAAAACAACCACCTATAGATAGACAGATTGATTCTGATCTTCTCGTAGTTTTAAACCAATACTAAGAAGAAAAATTATTGCCACAGCGCATTTAATTTTTTTTCTTCTTAGTATTGGTTTAAAACTACGAGAAGATCCGAATCAATATGTCTATCTATAGGTGGTTGTTTTAAGGGGAAATGGAAGAAACCGAATATAATCAAATAAAAAGACCTTAATTCTGTTACGGTTAATACGGAAAGTAATAATTCTTGCAGAATGTATTTCGAAGAGCACTCAATTCATTTGATTGAAGAGCATTGGCTAATATATAGATTTAACCAGGGCTAAAAGGAAAGCATCCGTTACTATACTTATGATAAACTAATAGCATGAACTCAAAGCAAATAAAAAAATAGAAATAAGCAGCCTTAGGCATCAGTTCACCTTTAGAGGGAGGGGCTAAATGATTAAGAACAAATATCCCGCAAACAAACCTGAATTGAAAAAAATGTGAAATTGTAAATCTCTTTACAGTTAGTAGAAGCAATTTACAGGTTACGATTTCTAGGGTTAGTATTTGTCTTAAGGGGAAGACCTGAAAGGAAAATTAAGCCCACTTCGGGACGTTTGTCTTCCCGTAAGCCCATTACATTTTTTTTCTTTTCTTCTTCTTCCTTTTTTAAACGGGCTCGGACGAACAGTTATGTGTAGCGTTAACATTTACACAGCCTCACAATATCTGATAGAAAGTTTTACCGTAAGGTGTACATTTTCTTTGAGGACAGACCTATAATAGGAAAGCAAGCGATAACCTTTTTCGCTACTCATAGTTTCATCCAATCTGTAACCTACTCAAATTGTGCGGTTCGTGTTCATGTGTTGTGCTGTCCATTGCTGAGAAACGGCAGTAATTACACCATAAATTATAAAGGCTAATAATACAGCAACTTACAACTTTAAAAAAAAAAAACAAAAAAAAACAAAATTAAGACAAACTCGGGCTCTAAAAGCCGACGAGTCTGTCGTTAGAATAGAGGAGCACTCTTTCATATTTTAGATAAGCTCACCTTTTCAGCGAGAATACAAGCGTCGTAAACAAACAACTGAAAACAAACTGCGCACTGCAAAATTATTGAATGGCCAGTAATAGGGGAATAAGAAAATGAATAGCAATTCAATGGAACATGTACAAAAACAACACTTCAAATTCAAGAATAGGGAGTAGCCCGTTTGAAGTGTTTCTAAAAATCTTAAGATCTGTACAGTATGTGGTCCTTGGTCCGGAGGAAAAAGACGAAAATGAGTATTTCTTATCTTAGAAGAGGAGTAGTGAGCTGACATTTTTCCTGTGAGTTGTCGTAACATGTAACTAGCTTGTAACAAACCGACAGCTTTTGACCTTTGCCGAAAATCCTTGCCTGCATCGTAAAAAATGACCGCTCCGTTTGAAGGCCCCTAGTCCGGCCTTTGGTTCCTTGGCCCGGCCACTTTGGCCACTTTATAATCCGACATCAAAAGTACGCAAAAAGAAACGTTCCAAGCACCATCTGATCTAAATTCCTGAATATTTTCTGTGAAAGGTTTGAACCCAGGGGTCATTTCAAAAGTAGGTTGAGTGTGATCGTCCGGGTGAACGTAGTCCTGAATAGGACTGTTTTCTCGACTGGTAGGCCTAAGTAATTGTATTTGATGTTTGTTTTTTTTTTTCTTGAAACTTGCAGGGTGAATTTATAAAAAAATTTATCGAGCGGTTTTTGGAAAAATGCGAAATTTTTAGGCATGGACCAAATTACCTCCAAAAACTCGATCAAAAGCAGCTGAATGCAAGTTAATAAAATTCTTCTTACTCGCGATCGCCTAGAGCAATTTCCCTCTTTTTTTGTATGCAGTTTTCAATGGAATCAAACCACCATGAGATGAAGCTGCGATTCCAAAGCTTATCATTTTCTTAAAAGATTAGCGAATTTTGCGGCTAGCATGCTATTTCACTGCCTTGATGGTTCTCAAAACTGCATTTCGAAATATTTCGAAAACGCTCTCATAGAATTTCTTCAAACTTTGCCATAATGGAGGCAATTATGGCAGGTACATACTCCCTTAAGCGATTTCTTCAAAAAACTCCTGGTACAGAGAAACTTAACGATAAATGGAAAACGTAATGACGTCATTATGTTGCCATGGCGACTCCGATTGCAATAAAACCCAGATCATAAGAAATTTTCATCCTTATATAATACAGTTGTGGTAACCTTTTTTCCATATCTTTACTCATGCCGACGTAATTAATGCTCAAACTTGGGAGGTATCAACCCCAAAAAATCCAGTCGAGCCACCTTAAACTGTCCGTCAAAATTGACGAATAAAGTCAGGTGGATTATTCATTCAAAATTAAAACCATTCCATTTTTAAATTAAGACGTTTTACCTATGTGACGCGAATTATCAAACGGATAAGCCATCTCACACAAACAATCCGTCTCTAGTGTGAAAACGGCCATTTCTGTTATAAATGAATATCGCGTCCCGGACTTGGTCGTTCGCGTGTCTGCTTTTGCTTTTTGACAAAGATTATTATTAATTAATATCAGAAGTAGAATACTTTTTAAAAAGTATGATCTATCACATGTTAAAATTTTTCAAAAGTATAGTTTATTTCATCCCGAGATGATCCTAAGACCTTTATTTTGCTTTGAAGATACAAAAACATACAGGCTCATTAATATTTAACTCTTTGAAACAAAAGAACTTAATTTTTAACTTTGTTGTTTACTTTAACTGAAAAAAATTAGCCGATTGGCGTAAAAGAGCCAAAATCTTAGGATCAGCTAGAACTCGATCCTAAAAACCTAAACTAAAAAAAAAAAAAATTTCCTAAAAACCTAAAGTTTACGTTTCTGGGAAACTGCTCACCTACCCTTCCCTTAAGCTAACACTTTGCTCTAGATAAGTGTTAATGTTAGCTTAAGGTGATTCCCTAGTAAAAGAACCTAACATAGATTGTTTTTGAAACTTGGTACACTGATGTAACAAGTCAAGTTGATGATAAAAAACTAATAAAAAGTGGAGGTCACCGTGCTCGTTTTGACGTCACAATGTTGGCAAATACGGCTATTTTGGACCTTTTGACAAAAACCGCGCGCAGCCTAAAACTAGACAAAAAGGAAAGATTTTTTCAATGATGCATGTGGTATCGAAGGGAATTTGACTTTAATGTATTGTTTATCCACTTACGTACCATAAAAATGCCTTTTAATGCCCTTGTCTTTACTTTACGCTCCAAAGTAGAATTAAATTAGACACGCGTCAGAGAGGACTGGGGCGAGTTTTTAAAAAGAATGTGCGTGAAAGGGGGAAGAAAGTATTAAAAAATCCATTTTTACAAAATTTACATCTAGATATCACATTTAGGATACAATCTGATAAAGAAAGCGTTTAAATGAAAATCAAAGTGAATAAGCACAAATTAAACATCCTCTATCGAGGTTCTCCGTGAGGAAGTCGAACTCAGCAACTCGCGTACTGCTTAGGTTATGCATATTCCCACCACACTGAGTCTCACCTCGGCAAGAAACAACCGCAAGCAAAAATTGAAATAGCGTTTCTCTTCGGTCAACTTCATTTTAATAATGTTACTTCACATGCTCTTTTTTACGGAGGCCATCTTGTTATGCGCAGTAAGAGATGTGCAGTGCAAAACCAGGAAATCACCTTAAGGAAGGGGTAGGTGGACAGTTTCCCAGAAATCTAAATTGATTCAGTTTTAGTGGATAACCGTAAAAGCCACCACCCCATTGAGTACCTCTTAAAAAACCTTTAGATATTTTCTGACCGCAAATAGAAAGAGAACGTTCCGAAGAGCATTAAGTTATAATTTTGGCTGTAAAAAGAAAGCTTTGAGAAATTTTCTTGCCTCGAGGATCCTCGAGTTCATCTTGAAAAATAGCAAACACCGGGAGGTCGGATTAAACATAAATCTGCAAGGTTTTAAGCTTAATTACTTACATGACTCAGGATTTTTAGAGACACTTTACTCCCAATACTTGTATTCGTGAATGAAAATTGTTGTCTTTGTAACCGTTTCATTGAATCATATTTCTGTTATTGATAATGTTAGTAGTTTCTCTCCCAATTTTCATCGCTCTGCCGGTTGTTTTCAGTCGTACATGAACATCGCTTTCAGGAGTACTCAAAATGCCGCGCATATCAAGCGCTTTTAAAGATTACACATAATAAAGCCATTAAATAAAAAAGAAACGTAATAATTTTTTTATGTTGAAGCGTAACTCTATAAATGTTTATTCAAACACACCTGCTCGCACAGCAAATTTGGCACTTGTCAAAAGTGAGAACCGGCTGGCTTGTAGGTGATTTTGGAAATGTTTTTAACGTTTTCGCTAAAAGCCCCTTATTACCCTGCATACCACAAAGGAGCAGATTGTTCTGACTGAACAGCCCCGACATAATGGAACTCTCTTATGAAAACGTTTTATAATGTGGTCATTTCTATTATTTGTTGTGCAAGGAAGCGCGTGCGTCGATCGTCCTGAATATTGAATGAGTACAATTTGTCTTGCGTAATTGTGAAAAACTCCATTCTGTCCGAGGTCTGTATGATAAAAAACAGCGCCTCATAGTGCGGTTTACCTCAGATGTGATGCATAAAAAGTTTAAAAGGCTGGTTTACACGCCACCAGATTTGTTGGCAAGATTTTGTAAAGTATAAACTTCTCGAAAACAAAAAATTCGGCATGGTTTTATATTTTGGCCTCCCTTTTAGACAGAGGAATGCAACCTATAAATTACAACATGTAAATTGGTTGTCGGCGAGGACAATCGTGTCTTATAACCGGCCTTTCTAGCATAAAATTATATTTCGGGGCTGTCCAATTAACCCTATAAAATAAAGGTGATGTAGGTGGGCTGGGTTATTTTCTTTGATGATTGCTATTTTTTTAAGACTATTCAGTAATTCGACGTAAGGTTCGTTTAACTCTTGGACTGTTGGCAAATTATTTTTCTCTGAAATCACTTTGCCTTCCCCTCAAGTCACTTGTGCCAACTGATTTGGTGGATTACAAGTTTATTGTAAACGCGCGTGCAAAGCCCCATAGCGAGGTAAACCTACCCATCCTAGAAAATTTGGTAATCACGTGACCGTACACCGCCCGAGCGACCGACCGTCCGCACCACAGGCATGCCAATGTAAAATAACTCAATCAACAGGCATGGCAACCCAAATGATATTCGAGGTTATTTTGGCGGTAAATAGCATGACCACCCGTGTCTTGTAAAGCAGAGACAACTAAAGAGTCAATAAAGACGAAAACGGAAAGCGGAAATTGTTTCTGTATCCATGGCGTCTAAAGTATTAAGCTTAGATTAATTGTCATGTCCAAAAATTTGGAATATAGAGCAAGAGAAAGAGAGAGAAAAAAGAGAAAATAGGCGGTAGGCCAGCAAAGCCTAGAAAAAAAAAAAAAAAAAAAAACGACAAAACAAGACAGTTTGTTGTTGGAAGAACTACTTGAAAATTTTGTAGCGGCGGTGACAAAATGAGAAATACTAGCAACCACTAATGCAAGATGAAAATGAGCGGCAGTGAAAAAAAAGTGAACGAGAACACGTACGACATTTCCTCCAAAAAACGTGTAACTAAGATCCTCCCCAGGTAGGTGAGAGGTAACCCGCTTAGGTGGAGTAACCCTTTTGTCCATATAATCTCTCGCTTTAAATGTGATCACGTTTACATGTTAGGTGGGGTAACGGGTCACATGTTACCTCACCTACCTGGGGTCCCCCACCTTCATCGTGCAAAACAGCGGCAAATGTACAAAGTGTGCTGCCCGTGCAAAGTTGCTTTTTTGCTAATTAGACCTTTTGTTGTTTTTCCCCGTTCTCCGGCGTTGCTGTCGCCGCTTAGCATTACGCGATTCTATAGAGTGTTTTTACATGACGTCTCGGCGGCCATATTGGTGTCCCAAACCAATCCTGTGGGAGTTAAACTCTTTTCTTATGCAAATGCTTACCTTTGTTCCAATAAATTTAGACAGATGATGGCCATGTGACTGAAAACGCTCTATAGTTTGTTTGAACAAGCTTAAATATTATCGAGAGCTTCGCTTTTAGCGCTGGCTAAGTCTATATATAAATTTATTAACGGGAACTTCGCTTTTAGCCCTAGCTTAATCTATGTATTATTATTACCTGATACTGTGATTTATTTGAGTACGCTTTCTTTCATGAGTTAAGTGCAGCTTTCTTTCTTTCTCCAATTAGCTCAACCGTAACGCTTTTTCTTGTCTTTCTTTTTCTTCTTTTTTGATTATGGTTTTTAGGTTAAATCATACGGAAAGCTTCTTTGATGTACTGCCAACTCCGATAAATGATGCTGGCGTGAGATACGATATACCTTGTTCCTGTGATAAACAAGATGAGCACGGTAACCCGGAATGCAAAAAAGAACTTCCAACGCTTTATTTCAATATTCTAGATCAGCAAGGAAGAGTTGTCGTACCCTCTGGCCCCGGAGGACAGGGAAGGAAAAAGAGGAACGTGGAAGATTCAGATGATTTAACAGATGAAGATTTTGATCTGTTTCAACGCGTAAATTTTGGTTCTGGCGTTCATAACCGTCTCAGACGAGCAGCACCAGCTATATCCCGATTCTCAAAGAAAAATGCAACGCATTACTGCAGGAAATTGATTGCAGATACCAAAATCGGCAAGAGCTGTGCCAAAGTAGGAAGTAATGTCCAAGCGCTCGTTAACTCCTGCTCTATAGACTTGGAGGTAAAAAGGTTTCCATTTCGTTTGTTTGGTTGTTATTGCTTTGAGTCCAATCGTTAGTGGGATTCCCGATTTCTTGAGCTGTTCTCCGGATTCCAAAGCCCAGGATTCCGGACTCCACAAGCAAAAATGACCAGGATTCGAGAATCCGGCCGATTCCTTTGCGTGGGGCGACCTTCGACTTCACAAATTTATGACGCGAACTGGGACTTTTGCCAAGACATTATTTGACAATTTGGAGCCAGCGGCATATAAACTCTTTTAACAGAATTATGCTCTCTGTTTCAATCAAGACCGCAAGGAGATCAACTTTGAAGATAAGAATATTCAAGGGCGTAGCTAGGATTTTTCAAGAGGGGGGAGGGGGGTTCACGCTGTGTCACACCCAGGGTACTTACCAGATTGGCATGTCGACATTCAGGCGGTTTTTTACTAAAAGGGACATCTTTTTCGATGAGCAGTGGGCGTGGAAAGAAGGAGAAGCCTACAAGATAGCTGCATAGATTAATTAAGTTCCACGTAGAATAAATTACTCTATTTTACTTTATACGAAAAAGAACATGGTCCACTGCAGATGTTAGGTCCTGCGAATGGAGTAAGCAACTATCTCGCACTGGAAAAGATTCATTGCATGTTGATTCTTCGGATTCGCGTGTTTTGGCCGCTTGAAGTATAGGGACATAAAACAATTACCTCACAAAGGGGGGTCACAGGCACCCCAGGACCACCCCTAGCTACGCCCCTGATATTTGCAGTTCAAGTTCGAGAAACAACAGTGCTATTAAAAAAAAAATGACATGAAAACCGCTCAATACGAATGACTCAAAGATAGTTTTCCGGTTTTAATTCAGTTCTCAGATGCTTCTCGAATTCTCTGTAATTGCGTATGTACGTCTGGAATCTCTATCAATGGCGAAACAAGCGCTTGACTTGGCAACGTAGATAAATATCCTTAAATCTGGATACAATCATTTGACGAAAAGAACAGTCACAAGGGAAAGGCAATCCTGGGAAATGGGAACAGACCCAAACAGTCATTGCAGTATTTTTGGTGCTTCCTAGGGTCTGCTCGCGCTTGCGCTCGCGCTCGTACTTTCTTAATATTTTTTTCTGACAGGTCACAACTCAATCAGCATTCGTGAAATATTTCAGGTGTTACGGTTTTCTGAGCTTGTGATAGTTGCTGATAAGAAGGAACTACATGTATCTTCTTTATATTTCAGCTGACTGGCGATACCTCGTTTGCTCTTTCTGCTGTTACGTTGCTGATGAATGAATGTGGTGAAATTATTGGGAGAAACATGTCTTCATACGTTAATGAAAGTAGTGAAGAGAAACGTGAAATCCCTCCCGAAATGTCAGAAATTGTTGAAAACTTATGCCCAAGTGATTGCACGTTCAACGGGAGATGCGTCAATCGCACTTGTATTTGCAACCACTGATTTACAGCAAATGACTGCTCGATATCGATCTATCAAATACCAGATATTTCAATGTAAGCTTTTAATATATTTGAATAAACTTATTTAGTGATTTATAAGTTTCATGAAAGAATCGAAATATTTAAAGTAAAGATCCGCTTTCACTGACATTAAAACTTTTAAGCTGTCAACTTAAATTTAGGAAAGTGGCAAGTAAGTCAATTCCAAAAATATTGCCCTAGCAACGCATCGGCTTTCGCTGACATTAAAACTTTTAAGCTGCAAACTTAAATTTAGGAAAGTGGCAAGTAAGTCAATTCCAAAAATGTTGCCCTAGCCGGAATTGTTAAGCGGGGTGAAGGAAAATCTCCAAGCTAAGTGATTCCAGATCATAGAATATTAAAATAAATCTTGTTCAGTGAGCTCAGTCAGTGATGTTTGAATCTTTTTGACAAAGGGCAAGCTAGCACTCTAAACGCCAGCTTTTGCCAGTGAATCCTTTTGGCACTCAGGCAAAGAAAATTGACTATATAAATTAATTGCCTTGTGACATTGGATGTCGATTTTTTCGATTATTTCTTACATACATGGTTCCTTTTCTAAAGACTTATCCTTAGGAACAATAATTACGCTGTTTATTCTATAGGTTACAAGGAGATGGTTTGTGTGATAAACGTAAACGTCCATGTAAGAAGGTGTCTGTAATGGGATCTGGTTTTCTAAATTCCACAAACATGACCTGTCATGTCAAAGAATTTACGGTAACTCTTTCAACTTTTTCTGTTTTGTTATTTCAGTGCTTTTACGTTGCTCTTGTTGTTGTTGTTTTTTTCCAAGGCATGTAAATTGACCTGGGTTCTTCACAATCCATGTATCTGCTTGTGGGGGCATAGACTTTCAATGATTACAAGCACGACGTATCTTAATTTGTCGTTTATCGTTTTACGCTCTTGGTTTCTTTTAGGTCACAAACAGCTCCTGGACACCAAAACAAACAGAAATTAGAACAGCTGGTGTAATGACCGACTTGGTGTTGGCAGAATGCCATTTGCCTGAGTCCCCAGTGAGGCCGGGATATTACCATGAAGTCACTTCAGGAACACCTGCTGCTGGATTGGTTATATCCATGTCTAATGACGGCGAACACAAGAGCTCTAGGAATCTCACATTCATATCACATGACTCTGCATGTATGACTTGCAATGTCACTACCGGATGTGTTTTGAAAGTAAGTGCAGTTTGGCATCAAGTGAACCAGTCGCTAGTGTATTTAAAAAAAAAACTGATACGAGTTTTTTCCTTCTCCATTCCATCCAGATTTCAAAAGCGACCTTCGTGTGCTTTCGGGAAAGACCCGTCTTCGTTTTTAAGTGCTTGTGATCAGTATCTTCGTTAGGCAAGATAATAAGTTTAAACTCTTTTTCTTTCCTTTTTCTTGTTCTTGCATGTCCAATTAAAATAAACATCCCATTGAACGTTTTTTATAGGCATGCGTTTCATGGTTTTTTATGGTGGATGGTATACTGCTGCCCGGTTAGCTTAGTTGGGAGTGTTGGTCTTCTGAGCGATGGGCCGTGAGTTTAACCCCTCCCGGACCAACAGGAGGTCTTTAAAAAACTGGCGTGACAATCCTCTCGTGATTAAACACTTTCTTACTTAAGATGAACGTGTCATTGGGCGATGACGTTAAGCCGCTGGCCTTGTTTCTTTGATCTTACATATTAGTTGGAGGGGACGTGAAAGGGGATGATGTTTGAAAAGGGATGATGTTTGAAAATGGTAGTGGACGTAGAGCCCGGCGTCACCTTCAGATGCGATCTTACGATAGAGTACACTGTCATCAGCAAAAAGCTCTGTGCTACATCTTACACTTAGGGGGAAGTCGTTTATATACAGCAGGAAAAAAAAGTGGCCCTAATATACTCCCTTGAGGAACATCAGAGGACACAACCATCTATACTGATGAATGGCCTCCAATGTAAGGTCTGACAGTTAATCATGAAAACTGGAAAACAAATGACCCCAAATGCCATAACACTGCAACTTATAAAGCAAGTGATGATGAGAAACCTTGTCGAAGGCCTTTGCAAAATCCAGAAAGACCACGTCCACTGAGTCACCTTTCTCAAGAGAACTGTACCATGAGTGTAGCAGCTGAAGAAGTTGAGTGACACATGAACGAACTTCTCTAAAACCATGTTGGCTCTCACTCAGCAGCCTATGATGTGTTAAGAACTTCATAATATGTTTATGGATGATACGTTCCAAAGACTTCACTAAAATACTTTTTAGAGAGACTGGTCGTGTTAAAGGTTCGAACGCACCTCTCTTGTCCATCCACAATTCAGCCTTTGGCTGGAAAAGAGGGAAAACTGCCATTTCGGTGTCCTTTCGTTCTCTAATTTCCCATTCTTTCCAACCATTACTTTGGGACTTTGATCACTGGCCGCTTTTAAAGAGGGTGTACCTTTAATAGGTGACTGCTTAATGGAGATTCAATTGTATTGAAACATTATATTGCATCATATTTTTCAGAAAAACTCTTGCTTTATCAATAATTACTGCTTTGCCACAAATGAAGCCAACCCCATCAACTGGTGCCAGCAGTGTATTCCAAATATGAGTGACAGAAATTGGACAAAACGACAAGGTATTTGCAATGAAATGTCGGTACATGTATCTTTCAACCTTTTATCGAGGAGAAAACCCTTTAATCAGCTGTTTAACCTTCATATGTTTCAGTTTAGTTGTTTTCGAAGCGTGCGCTAAACTAATAAAAAGTTCGCTAAAAATACCACAATACTTGTGGAACACAGCACACTATTTTCGAAACACAACACAAACGTCTCGAAATCAAAGCATATTTTATGTTGTTTTAAGACGTACTAACCCAACATTACTGACTGTTGGCACGTAGAGGGCCTTGCAAAATCATGCCTTTTTGTTTTCTTAACAATTTCTTTTCTCGCAAGGGGTCTCGTGATTACCAAAAGCTGATACAATTTATAAGTTATATTCACGAAGCCTAACAGAGGAGTTTACGATTATGACGAGATTACATTTAACCACCCTTGTATTAAAAAAAGTCTTTTTTCAGAGGCATTTCCTCAGCGTGACGAGAAAAAGAGGGAAAAAATGACACTATACATGTAAATGACAACAAAATGGTAAAATGCGTAGTTTGATCACAGGAAGCCCATAGCCAGACGTATCGATACAAGATTTGAATATTTAAGCTTAGGGACCGTGCCCGCTCGACAAAATACCACCTTCTACGGGAAAGACGGTACGTGTACTTAGCCTCCTGTTCATCACGGTAACATTTTGTATCTTCCAGTGAACCTTCCACCTCAGTTTTTGTCCACCAATAAGTACTTCACGCTGTCTCAAGAAGATCTAGAGCTGGGGATAGACGTTTCAGATCCAGAAGGCATGCCTGTCACTTTAACATTAACAGACGGAAGTCCAACAAAAGCAGTCATGCGCGGCAACATTTTATTATGGAATGCAACCGATGATGCCAACACACGGTTCTCTCTTAAGGCTACAGATGCATGTGGAGCCGTATCCACATTAAATATAACTGTCAACTTGGTTGCGTGCCAGTGTCAAAATGGAAGTTGTGTTCCACATAGAAACAAGCCAAGAGGCTCTGGTTTCTATGAATGTAATTGTATTCCTGGTTTCACTGGTGCTAAGTGTGACACTAATATCGATGATTGCCAGTCATATCCTTGTTTGCAAGGTAAAAAAATAGTGCAGGGATTTTCAAATTACCTGATCAGGAGGCAACGTGACCGAGTTACCAGCGCGTCAGACACACAGTCTGGCGGTCTCGCTCCGGTCACTTGCTGGAATTGTTCTCGATCGTCCCGAGTTCAAATCTTTGGCTATGCATCTTTACACAATTGAAGCCTTGAACCTTACTAACTCTTTTTCGTATAGCCAAGTTCTCGTGTTCCAAGCACTCAGAAAGTGGGAGCGGCGTGTTTAGATAGTGCTATGGGCGCAAATATTGTGCCCATGGACTCCATAGTTGGATTAGTGCTTCGACAAACGGACCTTTATACACGGTAGTATGAAAACTAATAGTAAGATTGGGAAGAAATCCATTCTTGTAACGGTCTTGTAAGTTAGTTAAAAGGAAAGTGGAATCGTATTTGTTGCTTTCGTTTTCTCCAGCAGAGATACCTGTTGGCAAATAAACGTAAGTACAAACAGGGCACTAGAAGAAGTAGAAGAAGAAGAAGAGAGAGAGAAAAAAATCAAACCGCTTACTGGTTTCTCATTTCACTTTGACGATCTCTTCTACTTCATTTGTTTCTTCAGCAGCCCAACTTTATGAATTCACTGCTTGATACATTCTAGATCACACTATATTTTTCAGTCTATTTATTCGGCATTCACAGGGTATTGTATCGACGAGGTTAACCAATTCAAGTGTGTCTGTAATCGTGGGTATGTTGGAAAGAAGTGTGAAATAGACTATGATGACTGCGGAGTGTCTCCCTGTGCCCATGGTAGGTCATTATCACCGGACGATTGGAATAAAGTCATTTAGTGAGATTTATAACCTCTCATGTATTTTGAATATTACAAATACACGTTTACTCTCAAAGAGTCATCGCCAAGCCAGATACTTTGAATGAACTGACCTGAGTTCTGAAATAATGGCAATTACGTGTACTTCCCAGTCATTGTGGCTTCGCGCCAGGAACGTGAATCTTAACGTTAATGACTGAAAAAAAGGGACGCAAGACGTCACGGAAGAACCGGCAAGGTGGCCTAGTTGTTTTGGGAGTGCAGAGCTGGACTGAGATTATGGCGGAAGATTTCATACGTCCTGTGAAGTCGAAATAGCCTAACTACCGACTAAAAAACATAACAACAAATAAAAGACAAAAACCTTAGAGCCAAAGTTACTCGCATTGATAGGTTACTAGATTTTCTTGCCCATTTTGCTCGCTGCAAGTTCATATGTAGCTCTTAAGTCGAAATAAAACGGTCAAATTAAGTTTCGTGCATTAGCATAAGTAGTTAGGCTTTTGAATTGGGCATAAACTACGAACATATCAGAAACTATACATCAAGAACCAATTTATACGTGAATCATCTTCTGTTACTAGGCAATTGTACCGACTACCCAGGAACATACAGGTGTGCCTGTGATTCTGGCTATGGTGGACAGAATTGCTCCATTGACATAGATGAATGTCAGTCGTCACCGTGCTGGCACGGTAAGTAAAGTATTTAAGATCAAAACAATTGTATTCAGACAAACAGGGACTATTTAACCCACGAGAAGACATTAAGTCACTTACTAGAATACTAGTTAAACGAGGGAACATAGCAGTAATTATAAGAATCGAGTTAAAACATTTTTATACACGTAGCTAATAAAGAAGGTTTTAAAGGTCTACGTCATGCCATCTGCTATCTTTTGAAAAAACTAAAACTATTTTCCATCAATTGAATTCCAAAAATAACGGTCCAGTTTTGTTTTCTGAGACTATATTTGGGCATTGAAACTGTTTCCTGTGGTCTGTTGCAACGGATTTCAAGGATGGACATGGATTGAAATTTGAAAAAGTTGGGCCAACCTCGTCAAGTTTTAATGCTACGCATGCAAAATCACTAAAACAAATTGCTATGCTTATTGCTCCCTGATGGAAGTTTTTCGATATCTTCATAAGTTTACAGGAGCATTTTATCTATGGGTAAAGGCTATAAGTAATGACTTCAGAACAGAACTGACCTAAAACTGCAGCAATATTTTCTTGACATAGCCCGTTTAAAACCACCATTTAGAAGGCCTTCCTTTAAAATGATCAGTGAAATGCCTTTTTCCATATAAAAACTTTTTCATGTATGCAGTATACCTGTGTTCTTTATTTTACCCCATTTCAAATACAGGGACCTGTGTTGATCAGATAAATGGATACAAATGTCAGTGTCAACCTGGTTACACAGGAATAGACTGTGATGTAGATATTGACGAATGCCAGTCATCCCCTTGTTTTAACGGTAAGGTGCAGGTGATTAGAGTAGAGAATCAAATTCAAACTGACAGGGATGAATCCCTTAGAAACAGCAGAGGGTCAATGAACCAATAAAGAAAATAAATAAGTATGTAAACAGTAAACTTGCCTCCTTTACTTTCACTTACATGTTTTTCATCCACCGGTACGTGTTATTTCCTTCAATTCTTTACAAAATGTTTAAAATCATAGATTAAGCGCTGTTGCCTGCCACACCTAATCATATACATCTCTAATCGCTCCTTTCGTAACAACATAGGCAAACCTTCATCGCCGCTTACGCAGGTTAGCGGGGCTGGCGATCAGTGCTTTCACTCAAAAGCCAATAAACTCTAAAAAAAAGTTATATTGTTTACTGCGTGCCATGTTTTGAGCCGATGATTGATTTTTAATTTTTTTCCAGTATCTTAGCTAGAAATTTTTGTGTTGTTTTGTTTTGTTTTTTTTTAAATTTATTTTGTCTTTGTTCGTCACCGTCCATCACTTTTGCAAAGGTCGTTTCCATACCTCATTATCAGAGTCCATTTTATCATGAGGGAATGTGACTACTATTATATGATGTAATTTGTTCGGGGAGGGGGAAATTAATGAATGCGTACAATATAATTCGCTGTTAACTGGATTCTTTGCCTTCCACCGACCTTGGCACGGGTCTGCGGAAGGCAAAGGCTCTTAGCCTAGGAATTCTGAATTTGTCAACTACAATTCATAGTCATTCAAATAAGAATAATGGCTTACTAACCCTTTAAGCCCTATTAAAGAGTTATCAGCATCGAATTTCTCCTGTAATATTAATGCTTTTTAAAACAGAGTGGTCATGAGAATTACAAACATGATCGTACAAGATGAATTTGTTTGATATTTTATCAACTTCTCCCCACTACTTCTATAGGAAATGAATAGGGGCAACAAATGGGAATTCAAATTTGCATCTTATGGTTTAAAGGGTTAAACGGAGTGCTCTTACTTGATCTCACGAAAGCTTTAGACACGGTGGAACCTGAACTCCTTCTCCAAACGCTCAAACTTTAAGGAATTGGATCCTGAAGCTTACAATGGTTTCAATCCTATTAACTAGTCGCAAACAGAGAACATAATTATGTAAATCGTGCTTTGTCTGACTACTGCTCCTTTATTTTTGGTTTCCCTCAAGGATCCATTCTAGGACCTTTATTGTTACTGATTTAAATAAACGACCTTCCTACATGTGGCTTAGCCTCAACACCAAGGCTTTTTTTCAATCAAAGCTAAACAAGGCTTCGAGTTTTATGCAATCTGGGTTTCAAGCAAACAAACTTACTCTTGATGTTAAAAAAAACAAAATATTCTATTATTTCTAATCAATGTAAACTGGTTCATTACGTTCATCACCGGATATAAAAAATAATGGACATCAAATCGATAGTGTCCAAAGTCACTGATATTTAGGAATCGAAAAAGATGACACTCCAATATGGCACTCTCTTATTGACCATCTAGTCATAAAAATGTCAGGTAGCCTGGTCGTTTGCGAGCAAAAGCTTTAGAACAACTGGATACCTTAATAAACATGTACGGAGCTCTTATGGTACTACATTTTGACAATTGCAGCCCTATACGGGCATGCATAGGAAAAGCGGTTACTACATATGTATGTATAAGGTCATAAAATAAATAATCGCTTCCCACCTCGCATACATGACTTTTTTAAAATACATCAGAATTTCGTTCCCACAACTTATAAGGAGTTCGGCTCATAATTAACCTATACCAAGGCCTCAGTCGTGCTACGCTCTGGAACAGCCTTGCCGCTCAAACAAAAAATCGAAACAACAAAGAATGCCTTTAAAGAATGCCTGCCAGGAATTTACACATAATAATTAAACGCTCCATAATTTTTAGTATGATATTCTACTCATGGTGAGATTTAATGTATCACACGGCTCAACAAAAGAGCATATCTTATTTGTGAATATGAATTGATAGCGTGTTTAGATGAAGCTTTATGTAGGTTATAGTCAAAGCCCATACATTTTAATGCAGGTGGTTTTAACACAAACGACACAGCTTTTTATAATAATTGAATGATTTCATTAGTCGTCTTGGCGGCCTGTTTGGCTTGAATGTGGATATATACGGTTCGTCATGTAAATGTAACTTAATGACCATTTTTTTATCGTCTCATCTAGTAATTCAGTGTATGTTCATTTATTCTCAGGGACGTGCGTTAACAAAGTCAACGGTTATAACTGTGTCTGTCAAGCTGGCTTTAACGGAACAAGATGCGAGAATAACATTAACGAGTGTCTTTTAAATTCCTGTGGAAATGGTGAGATATGAGTTTTCGGACGTACGAGCAAATTAATAAAGAATTTTAGAATCGTTTACTACAAACGTTAAACGTCAATTTTTTTTTATACCACGTGACGTTTTATTCAGTTCGTTAATATATCTACACAAAATAAGTCTTTTTCAAGTCAGATTGATCCATAAAAATCATTATGGACGGTTTTGTATCTGCTCATTTCCTAATTTCATAAATTGTCCCCAAATGTAACTTTAAATCTCCTTATAATACTCTCACTGGTGCTACTCAACCCAGTCTTCCTTCTTCCTTTAAGCATTTCGCAAAGAAATAGCTTCATCAAAGTTTACGAAGAGGATACTGATGTGAACTTTCTTTCAACAACTTAAATAATTTGTTCCTCATCTGTTAGATTGTTTTTAACTGCGCGATTTCTTCCTTTTTTATCACTTAGGAAATTTGTTGTTGTTGTTGTTGTTTTTTTTTACAGGAATTTGTGTTGATAAAGTTAACAGCTATAGCTGTATTTGCAACGCTGGATTTACAGGCCGACAGTGCAATGTTGCTATCACACACTGTAGCAGTGACTCGTGTTACCCTGGCGTACCTTGCACGGAAAAAAACAGTCATATCGTATGTGGGCCTTGTCCATCTGGTTTCACTGGTGATGGTAAAATCTGTAAAGGTAATTAATTAAAAGGGAATTAATTAATTAATTAATATAATTAATTTAATGCACACATAAAGCGTAACATAACATACGAATCATGTAATTCTTTCTAAAGTGCTTAAACATGGCAAAAGCCAGTTACAGGTTGCCTTGAGTCTCTTTCTCAAAAGTAAGGCTTGGTGCGCGTTCATTCATCAAAAATGAGTTTCATTTGCGCGTGAAGAAAACTTTATTTCACAAGAAGGGATGAGCACAACGACTTGCTTTGAAAAAGAGCCTTAGAGCAAATTGGGAAATCGCCTATTGCAGCGGCATAACAGACCTTTTCACGTTTTCTTTTTTTTTCAACTTTCGACATGGACAAGTTCGGGAAAATCTGTCGACACCACTGAAAAGAGCGCCTTAAGATCAGTAAAGAGAGAGATTTGTTGAAAACTAATGGAGATACAGCTCCTCAAAGTCGCGAAATTTTGCAGACGTTTTTATGGAGGGGAGGGGGGGGGGGGGGGGGGTGGCGCACACACTTGACCCCACCAAACAAACGTCTTTGAATTTCCGCAACTTCCCGGAGCTATATCTTCGCTCGCTTAAGACGTATCACTTTCAAATTTGGCAGCATTACGAATTTTAAGGCGCTCTTCTCAGTGGTGTCGACCGATTTTCCCTAACTGGTCCATATGAAAAGTTGAGAAACGGTGAAAAGGTCTATTTCGTTTGATCAGCGAATGCTCTGCGCTGGCTTTTACTCCTTGTAAAGAGTTTCAGTATTGGTATTTGTTAGGGAAAAGGCATACAGATCATAGTCCTGGTTTCAATTCGTGATCGGTTAAATGAAAGATGGTTAGAGATGGACCTAGCAGAACATTGTGTGTACTGGTAATGCCGCAGTCATAATTGTTGCTAACATCAAAATAAACATGCTTAAGCGATGAGTTTGTCTTCTAACCTGTTTAGCACCACTGATTTTTGTTAAAGAATTCCTACCAATGATTTCCTTTTTTTCCGAATCTAGCTTAACGTCTCCGTCCGTACTGCTTTAATTGCATCGATGACAATCAGATTCTGTCTATACGCATCCCGCACTGCACTAGTATACTCTAAATTTTGTCTATCAATACATGTATTAGAGGCTGAAAAGAAAAGGAGAGCGTTATAATTAGCGCCTTACAAGTAAGAGTGATCTTATTCCTTTTCTGGTAATATTACTCTGATATGAGACCATTCCATATAATGATTCTGACGGGGCTTGGTCTTTTATTTAATCTGACCATCCATGCAAAAATTAATCAATATCGATTTCTTCTCCCTTGAACTCCTTATTGTACTCTAATTCCCTTTAAACTTCGTCTGCCATAAGGTCATTATCTTTCTAGGCAATCTTCAATCTTTAATTGTTGTTGTCGATGCATGCTGCAGGTAGGATTTACTACTTCTATAAGAAGTTTGATAATGCGCCTTAACCTTTAATTACAGATACAGTAAAACCCCGCGTATAAGAACCTAGGTTTTTTTTTTATTTAGCCTTAACAGGTTCTTATATAAATGGTACTTAAAGTAAATTTAGACTACCAAGGTTCTCAAAATAGGTTCTTATATATATTTTCATATGAATTTCATTTAAATATATTATAAATATAATTTCATAATACACAATAAATCATTTATACCATAAAGTAATGCCTAAAGCCAGTACAGTGCAGGTATGTCCTTAACAAAACATAACAAACAAACTCATAGTCAGTTCCCTGAAATGCCATCTCAAAGTTGATACCAAGAAAATCTTGAGACAAATACAGTACATTCATAACCAGTTCCACTGATAAGAACCTGACTCAAAATTTTAGCCTTCACAGGCTCTTAAAACCCAGGTTCTTATATGCGGGGTTTTACTGTATTGATGACTGTGTCAATCACAATTGTAAAAACGGTGGCTCTTGTGTGCATGGCATCAAATATTTCACGTGTAACTGCCTTAAGGAGTATACTGGAAACGCTCACAGGGGATCAGCAAGAACCGTTCGATGAGAAATGTTACAATTGAATACTCTAGGACTTATACCTTTTCACTTAAGTCAGAATGGAGGGAGAACGTAGATAACTGCACAGTAAAGTTGATGATTTTCCATGAAAATGATTTTGTTTTCACACGAGATATTTGCTTCACATATTTATTAACCATAAGAAACACTATATGTATTTCGTTGTGTAATCAATAATAATGATATCTTGTTGTGGTTAAAAACCCGAAAAATACCAAAGAATTTTAATATTCAAAAAGAAATAGAGCAAAACAAAAGAGTTTCTAAATTTGATTTTCTTCTTAATATTAAATAATGGTCTTTTCATTGTAGCCGTTCAAACTCCTTGAACCTTTTTATCACTCTTGCTTGTTGTCAAGTTTTGAAAGAAAATAAATTAAGTCTTATTAACTTTACAGACATTAATGACTGTGTAAATCACACTTGTCAAAACGGTGGTTCTTGTGTGGATGGCATCAACAATTTCACGTGTAACTGCCTTAAGGGGTATTCTGGGAGTCAGTGCCAGACAGGTATGCCGCTTTAAAGCAAAAACTTGGTGTCTTATTGAATGCAAATTCTATCATTAAAATACTTCTGTAATCAGTAATAATTATATTATTAGTATTGCTTTGTAGTGGTTTAATACCCGAAAAAGACCAAAGAATTTTAATATTCAGTAAGAACTAGATGAAAACAACATGCGTTCTTTATTTGATTTTGTTATTAATTTTATATGGTAACCATTCTTTTTGCATTGTAGCCGTTGAAACTGTTCCTTTTATCACTCTAGCTTGTTGTCAAGTTTTGTAAGGAAATAAATAAAGTTTTATTGAATTTACAGACATCAATGACTGTGTAAATCACACTTGTCAAAACGGTGGTTCTTGTGTGGATGGCATCAACAATTTCACGTGTAACTGCCGTAAAGGGTATACTGGGAGTCATTGCCAGACAGGTATGCCGCTTTGAAGGAAAAATTTAGATTTCTAATTGAATACCAATTTAACCATTAAAATACTTGAATCATTTTGACTTGCACTTCTAAAAGATAACTTACGTTATAAATTATACTTCTATGTTTTTGGCAGACATTAACGACTGTGTTAATCACACATGTTTGAACGGTGGGTCGTGTGTAGATGATGTAAACAATTACACGTGCAGATGCGTTCCAGGATTTAAAGGAGATCGCTGCGAGAAAAGTAAAATTTTATGGAATTCTATTGACATTAAATAACTATTTCATTTACTGTAAATAAGAACAATAAAGAAAGTTACATAAAAACTCCGCAAGAAACGTTCGATGAGAAATGTTATAACTAAATAATCTTGGGCTTACCCCTTTTCACTCCGGCCCGAGTGGAAGGAGAACTTAGATAGCTGGACTGATAAAAAAGTTCATGATTATGCTTGAAAGTGATTTTCTTTTCGAACGAGAAATTGCTTTATATAAGAATTAACCATCAGAGACATTATTTGCATGTCCTTCTGTAGTCAATAATTATATTGCTAATGTTGTCTTGTTGTGGTTAAATACCCCCCCCCCCCCCCCAAAAAAAAAAAAAAAAATTCAATAAGAAACAGAGAAAAACAAAAAATGTTCTTTACTTGATTTTCTTACTAATTTTATACAATAACCATTGTTTGTGCATTGTAGCCGTTTAAACTGTTCCTTTTATCACTTTTGCTTGTTGTGAAGTTTTGTAAGGAAATAAATTAAGTCTTATTGACTTTGATCTAGACCACGGAGGGTCGTGGGTTCGAATCCCATCTGGGGCTCAGATTTTTTCTGTGTTCTCTTATGGTTGATTCTTTACATCTCCCTTTATTTCCTTTATTCTTATTGAATTTACAGACATCAATGACTGTGTAAATCACACTTGTCAAAACGGTGGTTCTTGTGTGGATGGCATCAACAATTTCACGTGTAACTGCCGTAAAGGGTATACTGGGAGTCATTGCCAGACAGGTATGCTGCTTTGAAGAAAAAATTTGGTTTTCTCACTGAATACCAATTTAACCATTAGAATACGTGAAACAATTTGACTTGCACTTCTAAAAGATCACTTACGTTACAAATTATACTTCTATGTTTTTGGCAGACATTAACGACTGTGTTAATCACACCTGTTTGAACGGTGGGTCGTGTGTAGATGAAGTAAACAATTACACGTGCAGATGCGTTCCAGGATTTAAAGGAGATCGCTGCGAGAAAAGTAAGATTTTATGGAATTCTATTGACATTAAATAACTTTTTCATTTACTTTAAATAAGGACAATAAGAAAAGTTACACAAGAACTCTGCAAGAAACGTTCTATGAGAAATGTTGTAACTAAATACCCTTGGACTTACACCTTTTCACTCCAGTGCAAGTGGAGGGAAAACTTAGATAACTGGACTGATGAAAAGTTGATGATTTCCCTTGAAAGTGATCATTTTGTTTACAAACGAGAAATTTGCTTCATTTAACAATTATTCGCCGAAGGCGAAGTTAATATTGTTGAATAATCCCCGAGACGAAGTCGAGGGGATTATTCAACAATATTAACTGAGCCTGAGGTGAATAATTGTTTTAGTATATTCACACGAAGTGATCTCAACAGAATCAGAAAGGAAACCATTAAAAAACGATTAGTTTGATTGACAGGTGAAAATTCATGCGTGAACACGAAGCCGTAAACAGTGAATGCGCAAAAGTTAGATCTTTACAGTATCTTCAAACATGGCAAATGATAGTTTTAATCCTTTTGTATCGAGTTTTGTAAGCTTTAGCATCAACGGTTTAAAAGAAAACGCCGAAAATTTAAATTACTACCCAATTCTGAGAAGAAAAGTATCTAGAGCTTTATTTGTTTCTGTCAACTCACCGTGAATGAGAAAGTTTTCTTCGCCGCTTCTTGCAAATGCTGTCAACAGCGGTTGCGATCAAGGTGAGCGTTGATTATCTCCAAAGTTCTTTGCCGTGTTAACTTGCTGGCACGTACAATTTTCGAAAATATTTGCCTTCCTCTCTTCTCCATAAATTAACTTCTATTTATAGGCAAAATTGGTCTTGCGAGAAAATCCCGAAATCACAAAACAGTCACAAAGGGACCTCGTTTTCCTCTGTAGTGGTAAACATAGCTTCGAGCGTACAAAAAGTCAGCTAAAGTAAACCACTCCACAATAAATCACGCTGTTTAAACACCATGAAGTCTTTTCTTGCCTTCAAAGTCATCAGCACTTGGATATTCGTGTATTTTCAAAGAGGTTTTACTTTGAAACTTTGGCAAAACACCCAGTTCACGACAGCGATTTTGTTCGGCTTTATATTCACCGCCTAGCGCGGTGAATATAACGTCATAGTCCGAGATAGCTAACCAATCAGATTGCTTGAATTACCAAGATCACTGAGTGTGTATATACTAAATAAGAATAAACCATTAAACACATTATAAGGGTTTCCTTCTGTAATCAATAATGATATTGTTATTGTTGACTTGTTGGGGGATAAATACCCGGAAAATAATAAAAAAAATTACTGTTCAATAAATATACCGATAGACAATTTCATTTATTTGCTTTTCTTTTTAATGTTATATCATTGCTTTTTTGTTATAGCTGTTCAACCTGCTTCTTTTATAACTCTCTTTTCTTTTTTTGTTAAGTTTTGTAAAGAAATAAATAAATTCTTACTAACTCTAAAAACAATCGTGACTGTGTAAATCACACTTGTCAAAACGGTGGTTCTTTTGTGGATGGCATCAACAATTTCACGTGTAACTGCTTTAAGGGGTATACTGGGAGTCACTGGCAGACAGGTATGCAGCTTGCAAGGAAAAATCTGCTTTCTTATTGAATGCCATTTCTACCATAAGAATACTTCTTTCGTATATTATTACTGTGGCCTTGTAGTAGTTTAATACCCGGAAAAGAACCAAGAATTTAAATATTCAATAAGAAATAGAGGAAAACAACCTGCGTTCTTGATTTGATTTTTCAATTAATTTCATACCATTCCTTTTTTCATTGTAGCCGTTTAAACTGTTAACTTTATCACTCTAGCTTGGTGTCAAGTTTTGTAAGGAAATAAATAAAGTTTTATTGAATTTACAGACATCAATAACTGTGTAAATCACACTTGTCAAAACGGTGGTTCTTGTGTGGATGGCATCAACAATTTCACGTGTAACTGCCCAAAAGGGTATACTGGAAGTCATTGCCAGACAGGTATGCCGTTTTGAAGGAAAAATTTGGTTTTCTCACTGAATACCAATTTAACCATTACAATACTTGAAACAATTTGACTTGCACTTCTAAAAGATCACTTTCGTTATAAATTATACTTCTATGTTTTTGGCAGACATTAACGACTGTGTTAATCACACATGTTTGAACGGTGGGTCGTGTGTAGATGATGTAAACAATTACACGTGCAGATGCGTTCCAGGATTTAAAGGAGATCGCTGCGAGAAAAGTGAGATTTTATGGAATTCGGTTGACATGAAATAACTTTTTCATTTATTTTGAATAAGGACAATAAGGAAAGTTACACAAGAACTCTGCAAGAAACGTTCGATGAGAAATGTTGTAACTAAATACCCTTGGACTTGCACCTTTTCACTCCAGTGCAAGTGGAGGGAAAACTTAGATAACTGGACTGATGAAAAGTTGATGATTTCCCTTGAAAGTGATCATTTTGTTTACAAACGATAAATTTGCTTTATATAAGAATAAACCATTAAACACATTATAAGGGTTTCCTTCTGTAATCAATGATGATATTGTTATTGTTGACTTGTTGGGGGATAAATACCCGGAAAATAATAAAAAAATTTACTGTTCAATAAATATACCGATAGACAATTTCATTTATTTGCTTTTCTTTTTAATGTTATATCATTGCTTTTTTGTTATAGCCGTTCAACCTGCTTCTTTTATAACTCTTTTTTCTTTTTTTGTTAAGTTTTGTAAAGAAATAAATAAATTCTTACTAACTCTAAAAACAATCGTGACTGTGTAAATCACACTTGTCAAAACGGTGGTTCTTTCGTGGATGGCATCAACAATTTCACGTGTAACTGCTTTAAGGGGTATACTGGGAGTCACTGGCAGACAGGTATGCAGCTTGCAAGGAAAAATCTGCTTTCTTATTGAACGCCATTTCTACCATAAGAATACTTCTTTCGTATATTGTTACTGTGGCCTTGTAGTAGTTTAATACCCGGAAAAGAACCAAGAATTTAAATATTCAATAAGAAATAGAGGAAAACAACATACGTTCTTGATTTGATTTATAAATTAATTTCATACCATTCCTTTTTTCATTGTAGCCGTTGAAACTGTTAACTTTATCACTCATGCTTCTTGTCAAGTTTTCTCAAGAAATACATTAAGTCTTATTGAATTTACAGACATTAATGACTGCGTAAATCACACTTGTCAAAACGGTGGTTTTTGTGTGGATGGCATCAACAATTTCACGTGTAACTGCCCTAAAGGGTATACTGGGAGTCATTGCCAGAAAGGTATGCCGCTTTGAAGGAAAAATTCGGTTTTCTCACTGAATACCAATTTAACCATTACAATACTTGAAACAAATTGACTTACACCTCTAAAAGACCACTTACGATATAAAGTATACTTATATGTTTTTGGCAGACATTAACGACTGTGTTAATCACACATGTTTGAACGGTGGGTCGTGTGTAGATGATGTAAACAATTACACGTGCAGATGCGTTCCAGGATTTAAAGGAGATCGATGCGAGAAAAGGAAGATTTTATGGAATTCTATTGACATTAAATAACTTTTTCATTTACTTTAAATAAGAACAATAAGGAAAGTTACATAAGAACTCTGCAAGAAACTTTCGATGAGAAATCTTATAACTAAATACTCTTGGACTTATACCTTTTCACTCCAGTCCGAGTGGAGGGAATATGAGATAACTGCACTGATAGAAAAAGTTGATGATTATCCTTGAAAGCGATTTTCTTTTCAAAAAAGAAATTTGCTTTATATAAGAATGAACCATCAGAGACATCACTTGCATTTCCTTTTGTAGTCAATAATGATATTGTTATTGTTGTCTTGTTGTAGGTAAATACCCCAAAAGAACAAAATATTTTCATATCCAATAATAAGGAAAAATTTGGATTTCTCATTGACTACCAATTTAACCATTAGAATACTTGAAACAATTTGACTTGCACTTCTAAAAGATCACTTACGTTATAAATTATACTTCTCTGTTTTTGGCAGACATTACCGACTGTGTTAATCACACATGTTTGAACGGTGGGTCGTGTGTAGATGATGTAAACAATTACACGTGCAGATGCGTTCCAGGATTTAAAGGAGATCGCTGCGAGAAAAGTAAAATTTTATGGAATTTTATTGTCATTAAATAACTATTTCATTTACTGTAAATAATAACAATAAAGAAAGTTACATAAAAACTCCGCAAGAAACGTTCGATGAGAAATGTTATAACTAAATAATCTTGGGCTTACCCCTTTTCACTCCGGCCCGAGTGGAAGGAGAACTTAGATAGCTGGACTGATAAAAAAGTTCATGATTATGCTTGAAAGTGATTTTCTTTTCGAACGAGAAATTGCTTTATATAAGAATTAATCATCACAGACATTATTTGCATTTCCTTCTGTAGTCAATAATGATATTGCTATTGTTGTCTTGTTGTGGTTAAATACCAGAAAACAAGAAAAAATTTTAATATTCAACAAGAAACAGAGAAAAACAAAAGCTGTTCTTTACTTGCTTTTCTTACTAATTTTATACAATAACTATTCTTTTTAAATTGTAGCCGTTGAAACTGTTCCTTTTATCACTTTTGCTTGTTGTGAAGTTTTGTAAGGAAATAAACTAAGTCGTCGTGGGTTCGAATCCCATCTGGGGATCAGATTTTTTCCCTGTCCTCTTATGGTTGATTCTTTACATCTCCCTTTATTTCCTTTATTCTTATCAAATTTACAGACATTACTGAGTGTGCAAATCACCCTTGTCAAAACGGTGGTTCTTGTGTGGATGGCATCAACAATTTCACGTGTAACTGCCTTAAAGGGTATACTGGAAGTCATTGCCAGACAGGTATGCCACTTTGAAAGAAAAAATCTGGTTTTCTCATTGAATACCAATTTAACCATTAGAATACTTGAAACAATTTGACTTGCACTTCTAAAAGATCACTTACGTTATAAATTATACTTCTATGTCTTTGGCAGACATTAACGACTGTGTTAATCACACCTGTTTGAACGGTGGGTCGTGTGTAGATGATGTAAACAATTACACGTGCAGATGCGTTCCAGGATTTAAAGGAGATCGCTGCGAGAAAAGTAAGATTTTATGGAATTCTATTGACATTAAATAACTTTTCATTTACTTTAAATAAGGACAATAAGGGAAGTTACACAAGAACTCTGCAAGAAACGTTCGATGAGAAATGTTGTAACTAAATACCCTTGGACTTACACCTTTTCACTCCAGTGCAAGTGGAGAGAAAACTTAGATAACTGGACTGATGAAAAGTTGATGATTTCCCTTGAAAGTGATCATTTTGTTTACAAACGATAAATTTGCTTTATATAAGAATAAACCATTAAACACATTATGAGGGTTTCCTTCTGTAATCAATAATGATATTGTTATTGTTGACTTGTTGGGGGATAAATACCCGGAAAATAATAAAAAAAAATGCTGTTCAATAAATATACCGATAGACAATTTCATTTATTTGCTTTTCTTTTTAATGTTATATCATTGCTTTTTTGTTATAGCCGTTCAACCTGCTTCTTTTATAACTCTTTTTTCTTTTTTTGTTAAGTTTTGTAAAGAAATAAATAAATTCTTACTAACTCTAAAAACAATCGTGACTGTGTAAATCACACTTGTCAAAACGGTGGTTCTTTTGTGGATGGCATCAACAATTTCACGTGTAACTGCTTTAAGGGGTATACTGGGAGTCACTGGCAGACAGGTATGCAGCTTGCAAGGAAAAATCTGCTTTCTTATTGAATGCCATTTCTCCCATAAGAATACTTCTTTCGTATATTGTTACTGTGGCCTTGTAGTAGTTTAATACCCCGAAAAGAACCAAAAATTTAAATATTCAATAAGAAATAGAGGAAAACAAAATGCGTTCTTGATTTGATTTTTAAATTAATTTCATACCATTCCTTTTTTCATTGAAGCCGTTTAAACCGTTCCCTTTATCACTCTAGCTTGGTGTCAAGTTTTGTAAAGAAATAAATTAAGTCTCATTGAATTTACAGACATTAATGACTGCGTAAATCACACTTGTCAAAACGGTGGTTCTTGTGTGGATGGCATCAACAATTTCACGTGTATCTGCCCTAAAGGGTATACTGGGAGTCATTGCCAGAAAGGTATGCCGCTTTGAAGGAAAAATTTGGTTTTCTCCTGGAATACCAATTTAACCATTACAATACTTGAAACAAATTGACTTGCACCTCTAAAAGATCACTTACGATATAAAGTATACTTCTATGTTTTTGGCAGACATTAACGACTGTGTTAATCACACATGTTTGAACGGTGGGTCGTGTATAGATGATGTAAACAATTACACGTGCAGATGCGTTCCAGGATTTAAAGGAGATCGATGCGAGAAAAGGAAGATTTTATGGAATTCTATTGAGATGAAATAACTTTTTCATTTACTTTAAATAAGGACAATAAGGAAAGTTACATAAGAACTCTGCAAGAAACTTTCGATGAGAAATCTCATAACTAGATACTCTTGGATTTACACCATTTTACTCCAGTCCGAGTGGAGGGAGAATGAGATAACTGCAGTGATAGAAAAAGTTGACGATTATCCTTGAAAGCGATTTTCTTTTCCAAAGAGAAATTTGCTTTATATAAGAATGGACCATCAGAGACATCACTTGCATTTCCTTTTGTAGTCAATAATGATATTGTTATTGTTGTCTTGTTGTGGTTAAATACTCGGAAAAGAACAAAGAATTTTAATATTCAGTAGGAAATAGAGGAAAACAACATGCGTTGTTTATATGATTTTCTTATTAATTTTATGAAGTAACCATTCTTTTTGCATTGTAGCCGTTGAAACTGCTCCTTTTATCACTCTAGGTTATTGTCAAGTTTTGTAAGAAAATAAATAAAGTTTTTTTGAATTTACAGACATCAATGACTGTGTAAATCACACTTGTCAAAACGGTGGTTCTTGTGTGGATGGCATCAACAATTTCACGTGTAACTGCCGTAAAGGGTATACTGGGAGTCATTGCCAGAGAGGTATGCCGCTTTGAGGGAAAAATTTGGTTTTCTCCTTGAATACCAATTTAACCATTAGAATACTTGAATCAATTTGACTTGCACTTCTAAAAGATCACTTACGTTATAAATTATACTTCTATGTTTTTGGCAGACATTAACGACTGTGTTAATCACACATGTTTGAACGGTGGGTCGTGTGTAGATGATGTAAGCAATTACACGTGCAGATGCGTTCCAGGATTTAAAGGAGATCGATGCGAGAAAAGTAAGATTTTATGGAATTCTATTGACATTAAATAACTTTTTCATTTACTTTAAATAAGGACAGTAAGGAAAGTTACATAAGAACTCTGCAAGAAACTTTAGATGAGAAATGTTATAACTAAATACTCTTGGATTTACACCTGTCCTCTCCAGTCCGAGTGGAATGAGAATGAGATAACTGCACTGATAGAAAAAGTTGATGATTATCCTTCAAAGTGATTTTCTTTTCAGAAGAGAAATTTGCTTTATATAAGAATTAACATCAGAGACATTACTTGCATTTCCTTTTGTACTCAATAATGATATCGTTATTATTGTCTTATTGTGGTTAAATAACCGGAAAAGAACAAAGAATTTTAGTATTCAATAGGAAATGAAGGAAAACAACATGCATTCTTTATGGTAACCATTCTTTTTGCATTGTAGCCGTTCAAAATGTTCCTTTTTTCACTCTTGCTTGTTGTCAAGTTTTGTAAGGAAATAAATAAAGTTTTATTGAATTTACAGACATCAATGACTGTGTAAATCACACTTGTCAAAACGGTGGTTCTTGTGTGGATGGCATCAACAATTTCACGTGTAACTGCCGTAAAGGGTATACTGGAAGTCATTGCCAGACAGGTATGCCGCTTTGAAGGAAAAATTGGGTTTTCTCATTGAATACTAATTTAACCATTAGAATGCTTAAAACATTTTGACTTGCAATTCTAAAAGATCAATTACGCTATAAATTATACTTCTATGTTTTTGGCAGACATTAACGACTGTGTTAATCACACATGTTTGAACGGTGGGTCGTGTGTAGATGGTGTAAACAATTACACGTGCAGATGCGTTCAAGGATTTAAAGGAGATCGATGCGAGAAAAGTAAGATTTTATGGCCTTTTGATGACATCAAATAATTTTTTATTCATTTTCGAGAAGGACAATAAGGAAAGTTACATATAAGAACTCTGCAAGAAACGTTCCATGAGAAATGTTATAATTGAATACTCCTAGAGTTGTTAATACCTTTTTACTTAAGTCAGGGTGGAGGTAGAACTTGCATAACTGCACCGATAAAAAGTTGAGATTTTCCTTAAATGTGATTTTGTTTTCAAAAAAACATATTTGCTCTACACAAAAATTCACCATGACACACTATCAGGATTTCCTTCTGTAATCAATAGTGACATTGTTATTGTCGTCTTTTTGCGGTTAAATACCCGAAAAAAAAATATCCAATAAGAAATAGAGCAAAACAATTCCTTTTATTTCATTTTCTTATTAATTTACTTTGCTTTTTTATTCTAGCGGTTCGACGTTTTCTTTTTATAACTCTTGTTTTTTATCAAGCTTTGTAAAAACACAAAAAATTAAGTCTTATTAACTTTACAGACATTCATGACTTGTAAATCTTTCTTGTCAAAACGGTGGTTTTTGTGTGGATGGCTTCAACAGTTTCACGTGTAACTGGCTTAAAGGCTATACTAAGAGTCATTGCCAGACAGGCTTGCCGCTTTGAAGGAAGAATTGGGCTTTCTTATTGAATACAAATTTAACCATTAGAATACTTGAAACAATTTGACTTGCACTTCTAAAAGATCACTTACGTTATAAATCATGCTTCTATGTTTTTGGCAGACATTAACGACTGTGTTAATCACACATGTTTGAACGGTGGGTCGTGTGTAGATGATGTAAACAATTACACGTGCAGATGCGTTCCAGGATTTAAAGGAGATCGATGCGAGAAAAGTAAGATTTTATGGAATTTTATTGACATTAAATACCTTTTTCATTCACTTTAAATGAGGACTATAAGGAAGCTTACATAAGAACTCTGCAAGAAACGTTCGATGAGAAATATTGTAACTAAATACTCTTGGACCTACACCTTTTCACTCCAGTTCGAGTGGAAGGAAATCTTAGATAATTGGACTGATAAAAAGTTGATGATTTCCCTTGAAAGTGATCATTTTGTTTACAAACGGGAAATTTGCTTTACATAAGAATAAACCATTAGACACATCATAAGGCTTTTCTTCTGTAATCAATAATGATATTGTTATTGTTGTCGTGTTGAAGTTAAATACCCGGGAAAGAACAACGAATTTTAATATTCAATAACAAATAGAGGAAAACAAGATGCGTTCTTTATTTGATTTTGTTAGCAATTTCATGGCATTCTTTTTTCATGGTAGCCGTTCAAACTGTTTTTTTTTTTATCACTCGTGCTTGTTGTCATCTTTTGTAAGGAAATAACGATAATAATAATAATAATAATAATAATAATAATAATAATAAAACAAAACTTTATTCATAGATTTAAAAAAATAGACTATTTACAGATTCAAGAATATGAAATATTAAAATATATACCCTATGTACATTCTTCTTGTGTACGAAAGAGAATTGTCGTAAAATGACTATCTAAAGACTACTAATAACAATTATAAAAAGCATCAAAAAGTTAATAAAAAAAATAAAAACTATAAAATAAAAACTAATAAAAAAAAAATAAAAACTATTTAAAAACTATTTAAATAATAATAATAATAATAATAATAATAATAATAAACTTTATTTATGTGTCAGGATATTTAGTTTACAAGGTAATTGGGGACACAACGAAAAGAAACACAGGAATAAAATGCTCACGGTTATAAATATAGTGGTGTAAATTAGATCTATAAAATGTATGATAAGAATGTATCGATATAGATAAGAATACAAGCACTAAGAAGAAATTAAGAGTGGCATAAATAGCAATTCTGACAGTTAGAATTATCAACCAGTTCCACTGTTTCTTTTTTTAAATTAGGTCTAAACTTTGTTAAAGATGAGATATTTCTAATTTCTTTCGGGAGTTTAGACCATAGGTATGGTTTGAAATATCTGATCGAATGTTTACCATACCTAACAGTGTAGAAATTCGGGATATTATTCTGAGTTTAAATGGTACTTGAGGAACTTAGTTACAAATACGTTATTCAAATATGTACGTAATAGACCCATATGATATTTGAACATAGTTATTGAAATATCCTGCAGTCTCCTATTATGAAGTGTGCTGAGATTGGATTTCTTTAACAGTTCATCATTAGTAAACAAGTTACTGTTAAACACAATACGGAGCGCTCTTTCCTGAAGCTTTTCTAATTTTCTAATAAACTGAGTCATATTGAATTTGCAGACATTCATGACTGTGTAAATCACACTTGTCAAAACGGTGGCTCTTGCGTGGATGGCATCAATAGTTTCACGTGTAACTGCCTTAAAGGGTATACTGGGAGTCACTGCCAAACAGGTATGCAGCTTAGAAGCAAAAATTTGGCTTTCTCACTGAATGCAATTTCAGTTAACCATTAATACTTGAAAAAGTTTGACTTGCACTTTTAAAAGATCACTTACGTTATAAATTGTACTTCTATGTGTTTGTCAGACGTTGACGACTGTGTTAATCACACATGTTTGAACGGTGGGTCGTGTGTAGATGGTGTAAACAAATACACGTGCAGATGTGTTGCAGGATTTAAAGGAGATCGCTGCGAGAAAAGTAAGACGGATGGAATTTCATTGATATTAAATAAATATTTGATGTCTTTTCCGTGAGTAGATTTAAAAAAAAAACACTTAAAAACTATATAAGGAGAGTCGACAAGACATGTTATTAGTGATGGACGAAATTACTAATATATTCTTTACCTTTCCGATTCGCTACTGCTTTTTGTAAACCAGATTTCTACAGTATCTTTAATTATTCTTTGAACGTGCAATGTATCAGTTTCTTGTAAATTTGCACACCGTGCCTGTGTAGTTCATGCAATGAACAAAACATAATGCAAAAGTCAGGTTTACAATAAAGCACCACCAAAATCTCAGTTAAAAAAAATTATGGGCTATTCTGCTTTGGCCAATAGACTAAATAACCAAGGAGTTACATCATAGACATACATTAGAAGGTAGAACTACGACATCGGCTTTGAAGTTAATATTTTCCTCCTAATCATTTTATTTCTCTGGAATTTATTTCTTGTACTAAAAAAGTATCTAAAATCTTATGCTTAAATGGTATCCAAAATTAAATTATACCCTTTATAATGTATAATTTAAATTATACACATTGTAATTTGACCACTTATGTAATTTGACTACTTATGTAATGACCGCTGGGTTGAAACCTTTCCCGACCTACATTATAACATTAGAAATATAAATGTTAACTAGGGGTACCTTCCACCAAGTGCAAACGAGGCGAATTCGTTTATCTTTTGCAGAATGTGCCTATTTAGATCTTTGCGATATTTTTTTCATAATTTTAGAGGTTTAAAATGGATTCTGCAAAAGAAAAGGATGGCACCCAGGTTCAAAGCAACAACTTTGGCACATTCTGGGCTTTCACTTTTATTAGACAATAACAACATGGCTTGAAGCTTTGTTGGTAAATATTAGCAAGTTAGCACTTATGTTTCTTGGAAAATTCCACTGTATCAAAACTATAAACGTTAGAAATTTATTTTAAATGAGGCCCTTGACTGCTGAAATTAAAAATAATAATTAAATTCCGAGCAACAGCGTCATCCGGGATAAGAAAAATATTTTGCGTGGTAATATACACCAGAAAAAATTGGTGTAAAGTAAAATGTGTGAAAAGCGCAACAATGGGGCCGAATGTATCAGAGGTATAAGAATATAGATTTGAATAAATACAAAGATCCAATGAGCGAGTGTCACAGGACAAAGCGTCTCTTGAAAGGCATAATGATAGTCTTCAAAACAAAAGGTCCGCAAATTCGTTGCATTTCTCACGGGAGTTTTGGGCTGTCTCAATGTAAATCGAGCAGCCAAAAAACATGCTGGTTGACAAAATCTCTCGAAAGACATAAATAAATTAAAAAAAGGTCCGCAAATACGTTGCATTCCTCACGAGAGGTGAGGACTGGCTCAGTGTAAATCGACCTGGGAAGAACATGCTGGTTCTGATAAAAGTTTTGAGAATATAACCCCATGCCTTGATCAACCACCGCTTAAAATTCAATTCACAAAGGAAAACAGCACACTGAAAACCCTGGTTCTGAGTCGAGAAGCGAACACGCTACCTCAATGTAAATCAAGCTGCAAAAAACAAGCTGGTTCTGACAAAAATTTGAGCGTAAAAGCTGCTTTAAACGCAATTTATAAAGCAAACCAGAGCACTAATTGCCCTTTAAAACTAGAAGTCGTATTAAATCTTGCTCACCTGTTAGGTCCTCTTGAACAGACAACGAACAGCTGCTTCGGACCACGAGTACTAAATACAAGACCATGACATCACTACCCAAATATGGGGTCTTAATTACACCCAAATATGGTCAAAACTGCAAATTTTAGAGGGTTACGCAGAATTTGAGAGTTTTGGCCTACATTTCGCGACGTTATAATTCTGCCGCCTAGGCAACCTCGCTTCTTAGCTCGGTGGTAATAAATAATTGTTAAAAACAGCGAAACTAACAGGGAAAAAAATTCTATAAAAAATTTCAGCAAGCAAAATGTTCTTTTCACTTGATTTTCTTCCTCCTTTTATATTATTGCTTTTTGTTGTAGTTGTTCAAACTGCTGTTGTTACATTTATGTTTTTAGTTGTTGCTTAGTATCATATCAAAATCAGTAAAAACACCTTTGATTTTTTTTTAACAGACATTAATGACTGTGTAAATCATACTTGTCAAAACGGTGGTTCTTGCGTGGATGGCATCAACAATTTCACGTGTAACTGCCTTAAGGGGTATACTGGAAGTTACTGCCAGACAGGTATGCCGCTTTGAAGCAAAAAATTGCCTTTCTCATTAAATACAAATGTAACCATTAGAATACTTGAAACGCTTTGATTTGCATTTCTACAAGGTCACTTGCGTTATAAATTATACTTCTATGTTTTTGTCAGACATCGACGACTGTGTTAATCACACATGTTTGAACGGTGGGTCGTGTATAGATGATGTAAACAATTACACGTGCAGATGTGTTGCAGGATTTAAAGGAGATCACTGTGAGACGAGTAAGATTTTTTGCAATTTCATTAACACTAAATATTTTTAAGGCACGTCCAGTAAGGACAATAAGGATATTTACTGAAACACTCTATAAGAAAAGTTTGAGGTGAAATGTTTTTGAATATTGAGGTTTTAGACCTTTTCACTTATTAAGTCAGAATGGAGGGAGAACTTAGATAACTGAACAGTAAAATTAAAGGAGATATTTGCTTTATATAACTTTTAACCAATAGACACATCATGAGGATATCGATATTAATTATAAATAATAACGAAGATAGTACGCGCGCTCTGATTGGCCGAGAGGCGTGTTTGCATGAGCGTATGTAAACATGGTTGTGACGTCAAGATGTTTTGCTTTTCGTGCGCTAATCACGCAAACACGAATTTGAAAAAGGTTTTGAGATGAAAACCTCGACAAGTTTACTTTATTTATCCATTTCCTCGTCGGTTGAAACTTGAAAAATCTTTAGAAACATGCTGTGTCAATTTTTTTTCGCTTGAGCTGACATTTTAAGCGAGAAAACCCGTATTTTGGGAAGCATCTTTTTTGCAAAACAAAGATTGGTTACGCTTACAAGCTTCGTGTAAAAGACTTCGTCTCGGGTTTGCATAACCGTCTCGAATTCTCCAAACCCCTTTCGTGTTTATGCAAACCGTGCAGGTGTAGTTTATGCAATGAACAAGACATAATGCAAAAGTCGGGTTTATTTGAGGCGCCACCCAAAAGCTAGTTTTAAGAATCATATGGTATTTTCCGCTTTGGCCAAAAGACTGAATCCCCAAGAACTTGCATCATGGACTGACATTAGAAGATAGGGGTATTAAAGTTAATATTTTTCTTATAAATGTCTTGATTTTTCTAGGATTCATTTCTTATACTTAATTAATAACAAACATAGACAAAAAATGACTATGTCAATCACACTTGTCATAACGGTGGTTCTTGTGTGGATGGTATCATCAACTTCACGTGTAACTGCCTTATGGGGTATACTGGGAGTCACTGACAGACAGGAATGTTGCTTTGAAGCAAAATTTGACTTCACCATTAAGTAGAATTTTTAACCACATAGAAAGAATAATCAAAAATCTACTTAAATAAATACATTGTTTTATTAGAAATGTCAACTTTTTTAAAGTTAAGCCTTTTCTCCAAAAGGTATCACGTTGTCTGCCGCTAAATAGTCAAATACATTATACACATGGTTTAATTAACAATTATTCACGTCAGGCTCAGTTAATATTGTTGAATAATCCCCGAGGCGAACTTGAGGGGATTATTTAACAATATTAACTGAGCCTAAGGTGAATAATTGTTTTAGTCTCTACACACGAAGTGATCTCAGAAGAATCGGAAAGGAAACCATTATAAAAACGATTAGTTTGATTGACGGGTTTGATTGTTTCATGTAGCCATAAACAGTAGATACGCAAAACTTAGATCTTTACAGTATTTTCAAACATGGGAAATCAGAGTTTTGATCTTTTTGTAAGCTTTAGCATCAATGGTTTAAAAGAAAACGTCATAAGTTTAAATTGCTATTCCTTCCGAGAAGAAACGCAGAGCTTTATTTGCTTCCGTCGGCGGTCCTCTCACCGTGAATAAGAATTTTTTTTCTCGCTCCTTGCAAATTAATGCTGTCAACAGCGGCCACAATCGAGGTGAGTATTGTTTATCTGCCGTGTTTTTCGCCTTGCCAACTTGCTGGCATGTACAATTTTTGACCTTCCTTTTTTTCCCCATAAATTAACTTCTACTTATAGGCAAAATTGGTCTTGCCAGGAAATCCCGAGTTCACAAAACAGTGACAAAGTAGCCTCGTTAATTTTGCTCTTTAGTGGTGAACATTGCTTCGAGCGTATAAAAAGTCAGCTACAGTAAGCTTAAATCACTTCACAATAAATCACACTGTTCAAACAACAAGACGTCTTTTCTTACGTTCAGAATCCTTAACACTAGGATATTTTTGTATTTTCAAAAAGTTCTTACTTTGAAACTTTGGTAAAACACCCAGTTTACAACAGCGATTTTGTTTTGCTTTACAGTTACCGCCTTGCGCTGTGAATGTAAGGTCATAGTCCGAGATAACGAACGTATCAGATTGCTTGAATTACCAAGGACACTG
>OZ037784.1:7303614-7328614 GCA_964035525.1 Porites cylindrica
AATCCGGGAAAATTTTTTCTAGTGGAGTCGGACTTTGGAATCCGGAATACAGCTCAAGGAATCTGGAATCCTTTTAAAGATTGGAATCCATAATCTAAGTTCCTCTAAGTATCTGGAATCCAGAATCCAGAACTGTCTTGGATTCCCTTACATGGGGCGATCAATCTGTTGGTAAGCCCATATTTCATCACTGTTTTTTGAAGTATTGATATTTCGGGGCACTGTTAATAGAAAGAGTTTGATAGCAATCTTCCTCTTCTCACAAGTGTACACAAAGTGGCTGTATTCGTCGACGGCTTCTGGCCCAACACAAAGTAATAACATTTTAACCTTCAGTTTGTCCACCTTATCATCTTTACCTTTTCCACCAAGGTAGATCTCAAATTGCATGGGCAATTTCCGCCAGTTCTTAGCAGCATTAGCTTCAAGTATCGAGGGATCGGGCATTCTTAAAACTTGCTAGGTCGTTATGAACACTAAGAAATGGGAAACAACAAGAAAAATGAAATGTTTGTCCCTTAAACCCACAGGTTCAAATGTTACAACTGTAAGGTATCATCGTACATACAGTTGTGTAGGTCACCATTGAAGCTTTGATCCGGTAGCAAAAGCTAGCATATCCCTTAAAGGCTAGCATTACCATATACGTAATCTCCTTTGATGGTCGTACCAACGGACTAGAAAAAAAAAGAAGTCAATTTTTTGTCGCTCGTCCGCAAGCTGGATTTGATTCTCTGTCGCCTTTATTTTAAATCTTAAATTTTAAATTTTAATGGTCGTGCTGGAAAATAGCCAAGAGACTGCCTAATGCCAATTGCGGTTTTTAATCCTATTAGGCTATATTCGCATTGGCAGGTTTTCGATCACCCGCCCAGCTGCCCTACCCAGCTTACAGGCTGGCGCGCAAGTATTGAAAAATCCAATCAAACCGGGCTGAATCTTGCTATTCTTCTCTTTCTTTTCCCTATGATAAGATATCAATATATAACTGTCTTCTTTTTTTCAATCACTATTCTTTTAAAAGTATTTTTGTTAATTTCATTTTATTATATCACTGAAAGGGGCCTTTGAATGATTTATCATTCGTGTGCAAATCATTTTAAGGAAGTATGGTACTCGACTCAGTTCTAAAACTAAATGTTGATGTTTAAGGTTGAAAGTGATGAGCCGATGATCAATTCAACTCCCTCTTCTACCTTGGCAACGACAAAATATTTTTAAAGTAAAATGTAGTGTTAATTACTATCCTCAAGCAGTTAGTTTAATCATACTTCCACTACAAACAATTAAAGCAAGCAAGGCATGTTGACGTGTGTGGTGAGTCTGGAAGGCGAATCGCACCCTACACACTAACACTAACATTAAGCGCAATAAGTTACCAAAAGAAATGAAGCGTCATGTCGCTGTCGCCGTCGTCGGTTTGTATTTAGTGCCTAATTTGGGGTCTTGCGTACCACAAGCTGAACGCAGAGGACTCCCCCGTCCAGGGTAGGTGTTTCGGCTAGACGAAGACAAAGATAGGTTTTCCCAGTGTGAAGGCGAGGGGAATTTTTGGTTTTTGCTCGCGAAATCGTAAGTCTTTTACTGCACTAGCTCACTGGTCCCTCTTTTTTTTCTTCACAGAATTAATCACTGCTGAAACTTCAACTTCAGAGAGTACCACGCCGCCGTCGACGCGGGAGGAAAATGTACCTCCACAAACTACAACAAAAGAAGTCTCTTTTGAACACAAGACAGGTTATTGCATTGATAATAATAACAATAATGATAATAAATTATTATTATTATAATCATCATAATTATTAATAAATGTTATCAGTATTCTCATACGAAATGGCTCTGCACCTGATAATACATGTACACGACTGCGAATTTTTTGAACGGCTTCAAAATATCTGATATAGATCAACTCATTCCTGCGCTTATCAAGTTAGATTTGGGGTTATGTACGTTTGTGTGAGAAGCTGGACGTTGGCCGTTTCTTTATCAGATACAAAGGCAATCATTAAACATTAATTTCTTTTGTTTTTTCATGAACTATTATTGAGTTTTGATTTTAATTTAAAGGGTACTTTGAGTTTAAAGTTAATTAAATAATTAGGCTTATAATGGTACTGTTTCTGGTAACATCTAAGTTATGGTCCAAAATTATTATTTAAAAACAATTTTCTGATTAAGTAAAGCAAAAATGTAATAATTTACCGCAGACATTTCACATTATTTATAGCATCATGAGGGGGTATCAATTCAGACACCCCACCCCAACTCGAGGAAGAGCAAGTTTTCCCGCCCGTACAAAATAACTGAATCCAGGGCATTTTTATCAAAAACTGGCAATTGTAGACTCTTATTCGTATACGTTGTGGGTAAATTAATAACAGATTTTAGCAGAGGAAAATAACCAACGATAAAATTTCTCCACGACATCTAAAAATGGTTTTTAACTTCTAAGACTTTGTAGACTGTTTTTATTTGCTTTGTAGACTGTTTTTTGTTGTTTTTGTTTTTAATAGAGTTCACATTTGAAATTCGTATCAACGAAGAGTGGGACAATCGATTGAAGGATGAAACCAGCGAAAGATTTAAGAGACTTTCAGCATTACTTAAGGACGAGGTCTGTTTCAATTATATACAGCTGTAGAACTAACTCAAAAGCTGTCACAACTATGACGTGCGTGTGTGCGTGCGCATTGTTATGAACTCCGCAAGACATCATTGAAAAAAGATCGATTGGTGATCTGGCTTTTTTTCACTGCTACATGTCAGTGGGAACGTCCTGTAAATTAACCGCCCTGGGCGCTTATTAAATTTTTGGACCTTGAGAGTGGGCGCTTATTCGAGGGGGGCGCTTATTCGAGGCTGGGCGCTTATTAAATTTTCACCATTTTCAGCAAGTAAAGTATGTTTATTTTGCAACAAAACAATAAATGCTAATAACAAAACGCGAAGAAGTAACAAAGCAAGGTGTCTGCAAAATACTCTGAAGAAAACTCCGTCCTCGGGGGTGTCTGTTATTAGAATTTATTCACTCAAGTGGGTGGGGTGGAGGTGAACGCTTATTTGAGTTTGATTGGGAGGGGGAGGGGTGGGCGCTTATTCGAGGCTGGGCGCTTATTAACTTTTTCTGCCTTTAGGATGAGCGCTTATTCGAGGTGGGCGCTAATTCGAGGTTGGGCGCTTATTCGAATAAATACTAGTTAAACTGTCTTCTAGAGTGGAAGCAACCTTTAATTACACCTATTTTTTTTCCTTTGCAGATTCTAAAGGTATATTCTGGGAACTCTGAACTAATAGAGGTTGAAATAGTTTCATTGAGGTAAGGCTTTTTATTGGAAATAATAATAATTATGATAATAATAATAATAATAATAATAATAATAATAATACACTTTTGAACACTGAGACCTTTTCTATCAACATGGAATGTTACAAGGAAGAGGTTTTTTCCTTGATTAAAACAATACATAGCGACCATAACGCTCGGAATGGAAATCATCAGTATTTTGAAAACAACTTTTCGAAGAACGTAACAATTACAGCCACCGTTGCCACAAGGATGCATATGGTTGAAATAGACTAATAATTATGACAGCTACTTCCCGCATATAACTAACTACGATTATAAAACATTTTTCATTTTTCAAAACGATTACATTTAAAAAAGAACAAGAAGAACAGGAAGAAGTGCAATAATAAGTATACAACCCAGACAAGTGAAATCTTGATGGATGTCTTTTGCAGGCCTGGTAGTATTATAGCAGATTTCCGGCTGACATTTAACACAAGTGTTAGTGCCGATGAAGCTTTGGCTCCCTTAAAGGAAGAAGCGGCCAAAGGGAAGCTTGGGATCTTAGAGGTGGAACCAAATTCTCTGAAGCTAAGAAACACTGAAAAAGGTTAGGTTTTAGTACCCCTTGAGTCCTATGTATTGAACAAACAAACAAACAAACAAACAAACTCCTCCCTAGAGAACTTTATTGATCTTGCATGGATTGCATGTCAACCGTACCTATGCTCTATGGGGAATAAAACATGTCAACCTACGTTGCCAAGGATTTTTGTCATGACTCGACGCCAGGCCAAACGAACGTCAACCTCTTCCATGAAAGCCATATAAAATTTAGGAAAAGCTGACATTATCTGTCGATAGTAACACTTAATTGGAACTTTTGTGGAAACTCCCAAGTGATATGTGGTGATGCAAAGCGAGAAATTTTTTTTTCTTGCTCTACATATTTTTTACAAATCAAAGATTGCAGAAAAGGTTGTCTATTTAATTTAGCTTGCTAGAGTTTCAGAAGTTAAAGACTATCATTTTAATTTATAGATCTCTAAACTAGAAGCATAATAACGTTTCTGTTGGGATGTTTGTTACTCACAACGGTTAAAGACAATTTAATCCTCTTAACAAATCCAAGAAGTTAATGAATGCTGAATATAGTCAAGTACGGTGCCCTTGGACAAAGAGGAGAATACAAGGAGCCAAAAAAGTGTGCCCCATTTTGATTTATTCACATTCTTTTGTGCAGATTTAATCCAATCAGAAGCCAGCAGGAAACTGTCCTCGACTTCTGATTGGTTAATGTGTACATGAAAGAAAGTGAATTAATTAAAGGAGGCCTGTCACACTTTTGGGCTCCTTGCTGTAATATTATAAGTAAAATAATAATTATCTTTTAAGAAAAAGAACACAAACAGCGGTGATTAACATATTCAACTTACCAATTTTTATAAACTTGACGTTTTGTATGTTACTCAACATACATTTTCAAAAGTACCGTTACAATTTTGAAAACTATACTTGTATAATAGTGAAAATTAAAGAATGGGACCCAGATTAAACACAAAACTTAACAATTAATCTATAAAAAGAACCAACTAATTAATAAAGCATCAGCTTCTCGCTACTGACGTTTACATTGAAAGCTGGCTTCTGTTCCTGTTAATGTAATGCTACTTTGATTTTACAGTGATAATCAGTTTTTCCCGAAGCTAAGATATCAAAATGATCCCACTTGATGCTGTGTCCGGTGGTGTTGACATAGTCAGCAACAGAGCTCTAAAGTGTGACGAAATAAAAAAATTAATTTGTGAAATTATGGGATTTGTCAGGATATTCTGAAAGAACAACACCCAACGTTTATATCCAAGTCAATTAACAAGGATTTGTATGGAGTCATAGGAGTATAACTGGGCTAATATCTCAGACACAATTTGCTAAGTTTTGGCGATTAGACGTCATGGGCGTTGTTCTTTCAGAACATCTTGACAAATCCCATAATTTCACAAATTCAATTTTTATGAAGTCGTCACTTTAGAACTCTATGGCTGATGTGCGGTCCCAGTCCCTTTCAATATTCTGTAAGTAATATATTTTTAATTCCTTTAACAGAAGAAAAACAAAAGGAAAAGGAGTCATCCAGTGAGGCCAAACTGCCATTAATTATTGGTGTTTCTTGCGGTGTGTTTGTGGTCATCGCAGTTTTCACAATATGTCTTGTTTACGTGTTCAAATGGAAGCGAAGCACCCAATTTGGCAGCAACAACGGTGTTTGGAGTGACATGCTTGCCGATGAGTGCAACTCAAGACGTGAGAAATACGAACTGGAAGTCAAGTATTCGAAGGACAAAGAACTAATCTTGGTGGAAGAGAAAGGCATTTCTAACGAAGGGATGGATTAAACAAGCATTTGATGGCTGAACTAAAGACTTACTTGACAATACCTATACTAAACTGAATACGTGCTAAGGAAGCTTGCATATTGTTTTGTAGCATATAAAAGCTGGGTGCTCGCTGATTTTGACTATTATCATATTACTAACTATAATGTTTTCTTCATAAGTTTAAAATAATAAGGTGAGAAACTCTCGTAAGTAATACAATTGACATAGTGAAAATCCCACTTAATAGCAGATCCCTCAAACACGTCACTTTATGTGCTTTTCATTTGAACAAAAAATGACAGAACAAAATTAAAAACCAACAAGTGTTTTGTATATCTGTTCAATAATTTTAAGTGTTTCGGTAAACCTTATAATGGTAAGGCTACTTACACCCTGAGCAGTTATATGGGGAGGCTCAATGCTGACATACTACCCTTAGCATTTCCCCCTCCCCCTTTCCTTTATGAGAGGAAGCCCTATTGAACACCTTACATTGAAAAATGGTATCCCTTTCACATGCCTTATTAAGAACACTGCATCTTTTTATATACAACCTTGAAATGTAGTTAATAAAGATATAGCCTGCGTAGAATGCGCTTGGAAGTAGTGGGCGCAAGAAAAAACGGGCGCGCGAGAAGGAGACACGCGTGTCTCCCTCCCGCGCGCCCGTTCTCTCTTGCGCCCACTACTTCCAAGCGCCTGTTACGCAGGCTATGAAGGATATAAACCTTGTTAATGACAGATTTCCGTACCCTTTCCCTTTCATATAATTCAACTTGTAAAATTCCCCCTCTTTTCTATGACGGTATCCTGTTTATTAAATAGATACCCATTCCGGGTGGAGCCTCTTCGTAAATTAAAGAGTACCCCCTCTCCCCCTTTGTGATACTCAGTAGTCAGCAGTCAAGATATCGAAAGCGATAATTATAACCTATTTCCAAATTACCTTTTGCCTCGCTTTTAAAATACATTCTGCAAGGATTATGTACCGGAAGATTGGGCCCCGTTCAAAACATCCATAAACTTATTCTAATCATTTTTCACAGTTCTTGGTTTGTTTGCGGTCACATATAAGGAATGCCTGGCAATGTGACTTGTCATACACGGCTCGCACTGAACCCCCGAATAACAGGCTTTCTGTTACACAAAAATGTTCGAATTTAGAAAATATCTTTTTGAGCGACTCTCTTCGGGGTTTAAAGGACTTTCTTACGTGGGGGGATTAAATCTTCTGCTAAGAAATCGTAGCACTTCAGATATAGTATCGCTTTCCTCTGCGCGAGTCCTTTCACATCCACTTATGACATAATATATAGATTTAGCCAAAGCTAAAAGGGAAGCTCTCGATAATATTTATAGTTTATTCAACAAAATATAAAATCGTATAATGCTAAGCGGCGAAGGCAACGCCGGAGAACTGTCAAAAAAGCAACTTTGCATGTGCAGCACACTTTTTTTTACTAACATTTCTTTGCCGTTGTTTTTCACAACTACAAGGTGAAACTTCCAGAAACTTCCTACAATATAGTTACACGTTTTATGGAGGAACGGTCGTACGTGTTCTCGTTCACTTTTTTTCAATGCCGCTCATTTTCCCTTGCATTGGTGGCTGCTAGCTTTTCTCGTTTTCTCACCGCCGTCACAAAAGTTTCATGTTGTTCTTCCAACAACTCTAGCTCTAGAACTCTGTCGCTCTTTTTCACGTTGAGCTTCGCTGGCCTGCCGCCTACATTTTCTTTTCCCCTGTCTTTCTCTTGCTCTATATTCCAAATTTGTGGACATGACAATTGTGACCCTCCACAGGATTTTAATGCTAAAGGTAAAAGCACGCGCACGACACGCTTTCACTTTAAAACAAAATAATTTATTTTAACACGCTTTAGCACGCTTGCAATCTTGCCCCATTAGCAATTTCTTTTATTTCAGAGGACACACTTAAGACAATTAAGCGTGAGCAAGTCGAACAAAAGAGCGTGTTAAAGTTCAAACAAAAGCTCCGTGCGAAAAAGCACAACACGTTTTCAGTGTGCGCAAAAGCACGCAAGGCGTGTTATCTATAAGCTAAGTAAATTTCCTCTACAAAAAGGAACCGTAAATGATTATGAAAGGCACCCTTTTTTGGTAACTATCGAGAAAGAAAAAGTTCTACCTCAGCGATCGCAGCGATAGTATCTGATCGAAAAAACGTTGCCGCTTGAAAAGTATAAACCGTGGACGGTGGGACCTACTGGATTTATGGGTAGAACTTTATTAGCAGTGCAAAATCAAAGTTCTTTCCAGAATTGTTTACTGACGAAGCTGTGCAAAGGTTATCCTAACTTTCCTTAATTTAAAACACATTTGCAATTTTCTCAGAAACAGTGATCTTTCGGACTTAAGTCACTTTCTCGACGATCGCTGCGATTTTTAGTTTACAGATTCTTGTTTCTTTTCGTCCTGTGAAGAACGAGATATAGTACGCGTTTTCAGCGCTTGATTCGTCTTAGCATAGCGTAACGAGATATCTTCACATAAATTATGATTGATAGCGCTTCGTTCGTCAGGGGCACCTAACGGCGATTTCCTTCTAGATGCATCCTAGCATCTTAGGACAACTTTAGTCTTTTCGAAATTACAAGGGCTTCAGCATTATTTTCCCGAAAAATTTAGCTTCCAATTGAAAGTTTTAGGCAAGTGAGAATTTTATCGTATTTTCGGTTCCGAAAATTTTAGGATTCCTTTCTCTACGAAAAATAGCTTAACCTGGGGAGTGAAATGGAAAAAATTAAACTTCTGAAAATCGTAAGGATGATTTATTAGAGAAGCTTCGAAAATTGTACATGCATGGAACGTTCATCTAGAAATGTTTAGCCTTCCTCAACCTATAGAAATTCTAGGGAGTTTTTGTTTCTCCGATTTAATTACCTTCGTTCGTCTCAGCATGGCTTAACGAAATATATTAAACTAATTTATTCAACTTCATTTCTCTGTGCATTAATAAATATTCCGGTGGCATAACTATAATTTTCAGGCGACATAACTTCAGTGCCTCGCATGCGATACCAGGCCTCTTTGCGATTCTGGTCAACAGCCGACAGCCGGAGGAATTGGTTTACACTGATCTCGCGTTAATTCCTAGCCTGTTCCAGGCTCCGAGATGGTATATCTGAGAGCCTGGCACAGGCTAGTTAATTCCAGGCTAGACGACCATTAAGTGGCGATTTTTAAATGGCTACGGTTACGATCAAAATCCAAAACAGTCTCCACTGGTATATTTGATTCCCTTTGGCCAGTTATTAATGCTGATTAAATCCGCTGAAAACCCAAGCCATTTTTTATCATCTTAGCAGTTTTAGTAATCAAGAGTGTTCAGCGTGTCTTACCCAAATTGCACGCTAAGCGTGCTATAATTCGCACACCTGCCGTGACATATGTCACGCTACAAAAAACAAAAGGTCTAGCGTGTTAAATTTACCAAAACAAAGGCAAGTGTGTCCGTCTTTATTTTTTCAATTTAATATGCGCATATCCGTGGTCTACGGCACGCTACGCGTGTCGTGCAAGCGTGTCGTGAGCGTGCTTTCACCTTTAGCATCAAATTCCTGTGGAGGGTCACAATTAATCTAAACTTAATACTTTACACTTGCCGTTTTCGTCTTTATTTACTCTTCAGTTGTCTCTGCATTACAAGACGCGGGTAGCTATGAGATTTCCCACCAAAATAACCTCGAGTTGCATTTGGGTTGCCATGCCTGTTGATTTAGTTATTTTACATTGGTATGCCTGAGGTGCGGACGGACGGGCGCTCGGTCGGTGTACGGTCACGTGATTACCAAATTTTCTCGGATGGGTAGATTTACGTAGCTATGGTGCTGCCCTCGCGCGCACGTGGAGCTCCGCTATAAACCCCCCCAGTAGTGGACTAATCCTATCTTATCGTAATCTCAGGAAGTATTGACAACTTGGCTCCAGCTCGTTTTGCTCAGGTGCGTTCGGTGATTTTATGGCTTCCATTTTATAGACCTGAACTTCAATTTTAGACAGGGTAGGCTGGGTGGGAGGCTGCAAAACCTCTCGAGTTATTTTTGTTGTTACAAAAGTTAATTAGACTGCTTGCAGTCCGCCTTTTCTCTTAAAATCCGCCTAGTTCTCATCTCAGCGAGCGCGATTGCAAACCACGACGTTACGTTGCAACAAGGGATTGGGACGATACGATATTTTCTTCTCGGGCTTGCGCCCTCGTTTATCGAGGCTCGAGTGCGCTTGGATTCCGCGTGCAGTAAGTTTGAAAGAAAAATAAGAGACTGCTCGCAGTCTAAAGATCGTGTTCTGTTACACATCTAAGATAGATAAACAATTATTTTCACCCACGTGGTCAGCAGCTATGCACAATTCATGCAACAAAGAAAGTTTCTGCATGAGAAAAATGTTTAATTGATTCCGGATTCTCTGTCTCTGGGACTTGGATTCCAGATTCCGATCGCTGGTGCGATTCAAGAGGCCTTGAACTGTAATCCAGATTCCAAGGCCCAGGATCCAGATTCAGAGCAAAAATATCCCGGGTTCCCTAACTTGGGGCGAAATCTCCTCAGAATTTTTTTGGGGGGGTACACCAAAATGGCCAACGTAAGGAGAGGATTATTAATCGGCTTCTTTCAACAGTTCGTTGTCTTGTACAACAATATAGCCGCCATTTTAATGTTTTGTATCATAATATGGCCACCGTTTTCTTTACCTCATTTCCGTAACAATATAACGGGGTGACGTCGTGTGATTTCGATGTTAGGCAATGTGCATTTCTGTATTCCTCCGGCTTTTTGAACCTTGTATGGCCTGTCAGGCACGGTATGCTAAATTCAGTTGAGCCCTTTTCTGATATCACGCAACACGTCTCACTTCCAAGCCATTCCGGTAAATTAATCGGATAATAGGCTTTCATTAACACGAAAATTTAAAGAATTCTTGAAACTAATTTTGCGTGACACTCTGTCCGGGTTTTTAAAGGACTTTTTCTGCTAAGAAATTGCAGTAGTATCGTTTTCCTGCGAGTCCTGTCCCATCCGCTTAAGATATCAAAAATTCCCGCTGGGGACTTATCTTATCTTATCGCAATCTCAGGAAGTGCTGACCTTGTTGTATCACTTCGTTCTGAGCTCGTTTTCTTGGTAGTCAGCTCCGAAAAAAAGGATTACTAGAATCCGTAAGATTTCCTTAATTTTAAGCAGGGTCAGTGATGCTTCCAAGAACACCAACTAAGGCTTTAATTCTTATCTTATTAACTTTAAATTTTATAACCGAGAGCCAGTCTTGGAGGCGGCGTAGCTGTTCGTCAGTGAACTGTCGGGTCAGCTCTTGGTCGACTTGGTCACCGTGCAGCGCTTCGCAGTGTGGAACCTCTGGTAACCAACAAAGGACAAGGCGTGTGATTACCAATCCAAGCTGCGGTGGGGCCAGCTGTCCCTCCAAAATGGTAGACAAAAGAATATGTTACGGGAATACGCCAATTAACTGCCAGGTCAGTTCGTGGTCTTCTTGGTCAGTATGCAACACAGTGCAGTGCGGGAAATCAGGCTTTGAACAGCGATCGCGATACATAATTAGGTATTCTAATTGTGGAGGAACAGGTTGCCCCTCCGCGTTGCAAGAAACTAGGATCTGTTATGGAACTAAAGCGTCTGCATGTGTCTATTCCACATGGTCGACATGGAGCTCGTGTCCAGCATTCCGGTGTGGAGATACTCAAACAAGCAGTAGACAGATTCATGAAAGAGAGCAATGTGGGGGAACACCATGTAATATCACGGCCTTAAGCAAAACGCGAGCTTGTAAACAAACATTTTGCGTCAACCAGGGAAAGTTATCAGACGGGAAATGTTACTGCAAGTCGGGTTTTCATGGTAGCTGCTGTCAGTATAGTAGTAAGTATACTTGCATAATTTATCCTATTTTAAAAGGCATTTTCAGTTTTCGAATTTCTTCGGTTTCAGCACTAATGGTGAGGTGCGTTATAATCCGAAACACTCCGGCACTCACTTTTAAAATCGAATGGCTGTTTTGAAGCATTTAGCATCTCGAATATCGTGGATCTTCAAAGCAATTTGCAGTTTTAGTTCTGCATCATTCAAGGGCAACACTAAAATATATAGTACTATAGAAACCTTCGAAATGACGTGATCTCTTTTCTTTAATCCACGGCGGAACTGGGAGGGAAAATAAAGACAAGACAAAGCAAGTTCAATCTTATCATTTTTCTAACATGAAGTAATTCTATTGTGGGTAGTATATTACTATTGCAGGATCAGTAAACAATTCAGGCCCCGTTGTTAAATAGAATACCATGACCAAATTAGGGATAAAACGCCATCTAGTTCCCCCAGCCCCTCGTGGTCTAATCCCACCCATCCATTGGGATAACGTAAAAGCGCCATTCGAATTACCTTACATTAATACATCACTTTAATCCTAACTCTTTGCGAGTACAAATTTACGAAAACTTTGACCGACAGCCGTATAGTAAGTTGACACGAATATTATTTTAAGGATGTGTAAAATGCCTGCTTTGTAAAAGCGCACTTTACCAATGTTTTTTTTTTTTTAATTAACATTTAACTCATTGACTTCCGCCGACCTTTGTGTTTCCATATACATTACTTGGTGGCTTCTACGTTCTGTCAAAGTCGTTGGGTTTCTTTATCGTGTCTTTTTTCTTTGAATCTTTTTGTTTAAATGGATAAAAAAGGAATTCAATTCTCGTTCTTGAATGACCTTGCTGTACCTTTCCTTTCTTCACTGATTTATTTTCATTTCATTATCAAGGTTCATGAAAAGGGGAAATCAAAATAAAAAGAGAAAACAGCAATTAACCAATTTGCTCATACCGCGCTAGAAGGCCAGTTTATGATAGCACACTCATCTTAGCAGTCAATTTAAATTTAATCTTATGAAGACTATGTACCACTTGAACTACACACTGTATGTGACACAAAGTTTGAGTTGCGTATATATAGCATTCCCAGACACGTATTGATTTTTAACCTGTTTTATTTTAGAACTGCGGGTTGGAAACATTTTGTTTCCCGCATCAGGTCACCACGAAAATATTTTTGAGCCAGAAAAATCCCAAACCCTGTCAACCCTAGTTTGCTGACCCGACGCGGTTGGGAGGGAGTAAAAAAGTTTTGAAATGTCAAAGACCGTCGCAACCTATCCTTTGCCGTGTGTTTTTTCTTTAATCTTTAGGGAAAAAATTGAACAGAAAATAACCCCCATGGTAATAATTCAGTTTCGTTCAAGCTTTCTGAGAATAAAATAGATTTGAGTACGCGATATACATTACATAGAATGTATGAGTTGTGACTTTCTTTTCAAGTTATTACCGCCACCTAATTTTAATCGGCTCAACTAGCTCAATGTATTTTCTGCTAGTGATAAATCTCAGAATGGCTCGTTACCGTGACCGTGACTAATATCACGAAAAGATACATGTCCATGCATATCGATGTCCGACTGGGAGGTTTTGCTTGTACGATGAAGTCACACTTTACGAACACGGACCACTAAAAGTATGATTGATGTAACAATTGCTGCTGATTGGCAGCAAGCAATGCGAAACGCTCACTGTGGCCTGAAAGCACAAACTCTTTTGCGCTTTACAATAGTATCATTGACCTCTAGCTAAAAAGCTAAAGAATTTCGATGTAACCGCTCTTAGGTCCGTTGTCTCGAAAACCGCTAAATCCTGTAAATTAGCTCTGACACAGAAACCAGACAGTAGAATCTTGACCTTTCCGGGATGTCTTTCATGTTCGGCAATTGGCTAGTTTGTTATAATTGCAAGGACAAATTACCATTTTTTCTGAATTTACACCTTACGTTCTTTTTCCTCTTTATTTGAACTGTTTTAGTTTTGATTAATGCTTTCATTTAAGCCCAATGTAACTGATAACGGCAGCAAAGAACAAATTTCCTGTAGCGTCAATCCGGCGGTGTCAATCAATAAATTATGCTTTGACAGTGTCAAGTAACAATGCATTTACACAATCCGTTTACATCTATTCTAAAAAGATGACTATCTATTTCGCTCTTCTCGATCTCCGAGGTGCGATTCTCTTTCTGGCTCTCGTACGTATCTCATCTGGTCAAACCATCCCGCCATGCAACAACAATGACTGCTGTCAAAAGGCAAAACATCAAGAACTTGACAATTCTCGTCGCAGTACGCAGAGCCACTTCAAGCTTGGCCAAGTTCCGCTGTGCGACAAAGACCTGAAAGCAGGATGGTACCGATTTATCAGCTTTGTCGGTGGCGAAATGCCTACCACAAAAGTCGACGAAAATCGTTGTGGAACCCTGCATCCAATTTGGTTACGAACCCGGACTGGCACGCATCCCCGTCCCTCTAACACTGCTGCTCCGGTAACAGTCACGGCATGCGTCAACATTAATGAAAGAAATGGCGGTTGCTTCTATTCGTTCAACGTAGGCGTCAAATTTTGCCCAGGCAACTATTTCGTCTACTATCTCACACCGATGCGTTCATGTAGCATTGCTTATTGCGCTGGTAAGATTTCCTTAAAAGCAGTAAACAAGTCAACAATGTTTGAAGGCGAAACGTCCACGGTAAATTACTCACCTGTACCGGTTACAGTTTGGACTGTGGACAATTTGAACTTCCACTTAGCGTCAACTTCTATCGCTGATCCTAACCTGGCAAAAAATCCCTTCGATCCTAAGTTACAGTTAAGTTATTCCCCGGGGGCACCCTTTAAATTTTATATGGGGGTGTCTCGCTCAGTCTTTGAGACTCTGGACCAAGTCAGACCAGCGGACGACGAGTGGGGCGTAGTTTTGCACCAAAGCTAGGTCAAAAATAATCAGGGATGATATGGAATAAATCGACCTTGTTGTTGTTTCAAAATCACTGAAGAATGGTAAATGAACATTCCTCTTCCGGAGATCAAGGGCGATGTTCCAGGCAAAAGCATTACGCTGTTGATCGGCATATGGTCCATATGTTGCAGTGGGCCCTGCCCGGAGTTGTTCTCAGACAAGCTAATTAAGAGATGATTTTAGTGTGCCCGGAGTGTGACTGCGTGTGATTTTGTAAGCGTTCCTCAGGTCAACCCTTAACATAATAGTTGGGTTGATAATTACTAACTATTTGGTATCCTTTCCTACTTCATGATCATGTAAAGTCGGTTTAATACCCGGGGGGGGGGGGGAGGGGGTTAATACTTGTATTTTCCCTTTAATGAAAGGCGGTACAGTGGTAAAAAAAAATCGGCTTTTGCCGAGCGGAATGATACAATTGACCGCCAAGGTTTGTTCGAGAGAGTCTATTTCAAACGTCTCTAAATAGGATGAGTATTTACTCAATTAAAAGCAAAATTTCAATTAGCATGATAACTTGGACGTCTCGAGGCTTAAGTGTTTATCATTTCGCAACAACATTAACATATGGATCGCTTGCTATACTCCACTCGGATAGCTTTTAAAGAGAGTTTTTTTTTTGTCACCGTCTAAGAATTTTTCAAAGGTTTTCTTGTACAGCCCAATTCCTGGACACAGTGTACGGATTCATTTTGTGTCTGTCACAAGATGGGTATGGCAATTTCGAGAGTTTAACCCAAATGCATTTAACAGATATAGATTCAAAAATTCCAAAAAGAAGGCGAAGCTATGCATGCAAATTTTCATGTAACGCTGGCATTCGCTCTACCAATTTTAAAGTCGTCTATGAACAACTATATTGACCGCTTTGCATTTGGGAAGGGGTGGAAAAACGAAGAAACAAACTCAACTCAGTCTCGCGTCACGCGCTCTCAGTTTCTCGTGCCTTCGAGTCGGAGGTGCTTGTACACAGCTGTAGAACAGCTTGCAGCGTAGCACAACGTTAATCGAATGCATCGTGCTTGTTGAATTCTGAAAAGAGTACGTAGACAGCTCAACAAAACTTCAAAGGAAATGTTGATTCGTCTCGATGTGCTTCCTTTTTAAAGTTATTGCTCTGTAATTGCTCCTGAAGGGCCAAGGAGTTGAGTCCTCTCGCCTTGCGGAAATCTCGCTATGACAAATATCCCGACGATACGGCCACGGAAAAACTTAAAAAGTCGCTATTACATTGATACGCTCGCAATTGCGGGCTTCAGGTCTTAACCGCACAATTTCATTTTGCCGACTCTTATTGTGACGGGGTCGGAGGGGCTCCTGCTAACCGTCAGAAAGTATTCTAAATACGAGTTTCCTTTTACAGGGAATGGAAAGCCATGCCCTTATGGACAATCAGGAAATTCGCTAAAAACATGTTCGGGTAAGTTAAAGTTCATTATCTGTTGTTTGAAGTTCCTGGCCTTTGTGTGGAAGCACGGCTGGAATAAAAGTCCTTGCATTTCATACATGTATAAATGCGATTTTCTGGATTTCTGGCATTCATGATAATACCGTAAATCGCAAAAGCAAGAATCAAATAATGAAATAGTTTAACGCAAAGGTACAGAATTTGCGCACAAACCTAAAAAAACGTAAAATAAAACTAAAAAATTTCCCAAGTTTCCTTGGGTTAAAAGTCCACGAGAAGGTTGGTTCTGAGACGACCATCATCTCATATATTCAGGCAGGAGCATGTCCGGGAATGCATGACGTTTACTAGCGTTCAGACGTGCTGAACCTCCTCCTTCCACACGAGACGTTTGTACACATATCTTGACACACTCAAATACTCTGGAACTTAAAAAAAAATAAAAGTCTGAAAGAGCAATCATGTGTCACTTTAAAATTGTCATGTCATTTTTGTTTTCAAAATACAGTCATTAGTTTTGATTGCATTACTGTTTATTGATATACTATTGTTATACTTTCGCTCAGCTTCACCGGTGAAGTTTCCTAGAAGCTACTTGAGCCGCCCCACCATTACACATAAAGATGAAGAGGGAGCAGAAGTCACCCTCGTCTGCAAAGTACCCATTAATCCCACGATAATGCAATGGAAGAATGTCACATACGTTGTTCACTGGTATGCGGACGGTCGACATGTGTATACAGAGCCACAATTTTGTAAACCTACAAACGAGAGTGCGGGAGCGAACGACCAACCCTGTCCAGGAAAGAACGAAATTCGCTCTTATCTCAGAGGAGTTGGTACAAACTATTACCCAGGACAATGGGTAAGTAATTTTGTTTGGGTGATTTTTTCAGTTTTGCATGCTCTTTTTATCGTTACCTTTAAAAACAAAATGATCTGTGTAGGATTATGACGTCGTCAAAGTGCAAGGTCAACAACCGTTGTGGGCGAAATAGAAGGTTGAGGCACTTCATTTCAAAGTCGATTTTAACACTGGGACTGAAAAAAATAATAATTGCAGGCGACAAGAGGAGTCCGCAATCCTAATCTTCAAGTTGTTATTACGCATGCATCGCATGATTGTATGTAGCCAGCAACAATGTATGGAATACACAGAACGCACTTTGATCACGCGCGTTTGGACTTTCCATCACTCGTAATCTGATCTTTATTACTAGTAATAATAATAAAGAATAGTTTATACCCTTTCCTTGAAAAGGAACGGCATTATCTTTGTGGTCATGGGAAGGTCTAGCCGTTAACAGGGCAAAATAAGTACCTTCTCCCTCGGTATTTTTTAAGACGCTGAGTATTGGTCTGGTGCCTTGAATCGAACCGGGAAGCTCCCGCTCCTCTTTCCCACTCAGTCCCCGAAATTGAACCAGTAAACTCTTGCTCCTCTCTCCTACTAGGTCCCGGAAATTGAACCACCGACCTCTTGCACCTCTCTCCTACTTGGTGCCGGAAATTGAACCATCGACCTCTTGCTCCTCTCTCCTACTCGGTGCCGGAAATTAAACCAGCAAACTCTTGCTCCTCTCTCCTACTTGGTCCCGGAAATTGAACCACCGACCTCTTGCTCCCCTCTCCTACTTGGTGCCGGAAATTGAACCATCGACCTCTTGCTCCTCTTTCCCACTCAGTCCCGGAAATTAAACCAGCAAACTCTTGCTCCTCTCTCCTACTAGGTCTCGGAAATTGAACGACAGACCTCTTGCTCCTCTCTCCTACTAGGTCCCGGAAATTGAACCACCGACCTCTTGCTCCTCTCTCCTAGTAGGTCCCGGAAATTGAACCAGCTGCCTCTTGCTCCTTTCTCCTACTCGATCCCGGAAATTTAGCCCGTGACCCCCCGCTCCTCCCTCTCCCTAGGTACCGGCAATTGATCTCGCGACCTTCCATTCCTACGTTCCACGCGTTCCCGAAAAATGAACCTACCTCTTCCTGCTGTGCAGATTAGCGCTCTACCGGCTGAGTTAATCATCCCACCGTATGATACATTTGGGGAAAATCTAAATATGGTGAAAATAGAAGTTATTTAATTGCAGGCGACAAGAGGAGCCCGCAATCCTAATCTCTAGGTTGTTATTGCGCATGCGTCGCATGTATGTAGCTAGCATTCGTTTGGACATCCACTAAGAATGTATGGAATGTACAGAACGCACTTTGATCACGCGCGTTTGCGCTTTCTATCACTCCTAATCTGATCTTGCGTGTTTTGACCATCTCTCACGTGAAACTTAAGCAAAGCACAGCGCTGGAGCAAAAGCGTTTTGACTTTTGATCGTTGTCGCCCGCACTCCGTAACCTTTGGTTATTTCTAGTAGTATTTATAATACTAAAACCATCACTAATGTTTTGTTTGTTTCAACAGATACAATGCGAAGTTAAAGCAAAGTACACTACCATGAAAGCAAATCCGTGGTCCGAACCCATGTCCCTTTTACGGCCATTTTTTGCTGGTATTAAGGTAAAGAAACTGCTCTTCGTAGAAATTCAGAATCCTGCTCGTTAAAAGGATGAGAAAGAAAAAAAAAAAGAAAGAAAGACCGGATACACTGAATTCAATGTCAGGCATGTTGATATAATAGCCCACGTTCGATGTATTAAAATTCTAACACGAGTCCGAGGCTTTCTGGTCACTTTCTTTATTTGGTTTGGTCTTCTTTGTGATCTAGTCTCTTCTGGGAATTACGAGACAATGGAGTCTTGAAAAATTTGCAATTTTGACCCTTGAGCCTCGGAGTCACGTTAGAATTTTAACATATCGAACTTGGGCTATTAAATTTGAATAGTAGATACATTATTTCAACATGTGAAAAATTTCGGCGAAGCCAAAAACTTGCACACAAAACCACGCTCATTTCACCAGTTTTAAATTTGAATTGGATGCAAGCATAGGTGTTAAATGCAATTTTTCCAGAATGAAACACTCCTCCTTTTACGAAAGAAGGCTCACAAAAAGGGCTATATACAGGGTGTTTCAAAAGTTCGTTCCGATTTTTCATTCGCTTAAATTTCACTCATTATTAAAACAACCTTTTGTAAAACTAAGTATGTTAATCATTATTCATTTAACATTAAATAACTAAATATATTAGTAACCAGAACGTCTTCCTTAATGTTTACTGACGTTTTCTAAGTGATGAGGTATAGAATGTACGAGCTCCCAAATTCTGTCTAAATTCGCATTTTTTCAGGCGAAGAGTAATCACTGTCTTAGCTCGTCCAGTGTTTTGGGGGCTAGATCTTTGTTTCTTGTCTCGTTAACGATAATCCAGATGGTCTCTAGGGTTCACATCACATGAGTTTGCTGTTCGGTCGTTCTCTGGTATAAAGTTTACAAATCCTTCTGACACCATGCCGACATGAAGTGTGCACCGCCTTTTTCTCTTCAAGGCTTTCCAACGTTTTGGATAACTTATCCCTGTACCGTTGTGCTCGAAACTTTGATCCATATTGTGAATTGTGAAAGTTTTGTTGAATTATTACGCATATACTTACAGCTTTTTGGATAACTTTTGTCACACAGTTTGTGGAAAAAAACGGCCATCCACTCCTTGGTTAATTTTCTAAGGTCCTTACTTTTGACCACTTGTTCAGTCATCGTTCAGACTTCCTCAAAAATTTGGCAATTTCCTTTGACTGAAGGGCCAGAAGACCATAAAAATAGATGCCTGAGCTCTAGCACAAACAGTGTAAGCCGTCACTTTTATGAAGGAGTAGATAAAATAAAATAAAAAGACAAAAATAAGAACATAGAAAACCTATAAAATAAAATGGACAGGAAAAGTATGACGGGAAAAACCTTGCGAACGTGTACATTTGGGGAAACGTTAAAAAAATATATGATTTGTTCAAATTTTAGTTTAAAATCGCTTTGAACGGTTATTGAGGTAAATTTCTTACCTGAATCAGTTTACATTTGCCTAAAAAAGCATTAAATGCTTTGCGCAAAATACAATTTACAATCGAAACGAATTTTTGAAACACCCTGTAAAGACTGGGAACTAACATTGAGACCTTCAAAATATAAATGTTTCGTTTTAGTTTAACCTGGATTACCTTGGCTCAAAAAGTCATTTCTCAGAATACTAGAATGGATGGCGGTCTTTTTTCTAGGTGCTTCGCGCCTTGCTGTCGCGGCTTTGTGTCCATGATTAGGAATCACGTAAACTTCTGGCACCCTTGGTAAACTTGAATTGAACAGAACGCCTTAATCCCCCTATTTTTCAGGTGACTCCTTCCGTTCTTACAATAGATGAATGCAAGGATCCTTATAGCGTAAGCATCACTTTAAAGCCCACGATACCAGTTCGTTTTTTTGATGGCCTGTCTGTGAGACTTTACCTCTCTGCTGGTTTGTTGGTGGGAAAAGATGAGTGTTCCTTTATTCTTAAAGGAATGAAAGAGGTAAAAGTGAATGTAAGAGTGGCCTGCCATATGATGCGTGATCCACAAGCCGGTAGATGGAAAGCCATTAGTCCTAAAATCACCAACGTTCAAATGCTGCTTCCCAACTTTTGGAAATACGTTGACCTGCCAATAGTCCCGGTGAGTGCTTAATACAATCGAACCTTCCGTAAACGACCACCCAAAATGTGAAGATTAAGTGGTCGCTAATCCGGGAGTTGGCCGCTTACAAGAATAAAAACACAGAGGGTCTTTCCCCATTAGAGGTCCCGACACGACACATACACTTTTTGAAGGAGTACTCACTGCATACGCTACAAAATGTATGTTTAGCTCCGCAGCGTCACATATGTTGCCACATAAAGTTTTTAGTATACTCTGAATAGCGTAGTAATAATAATTTTGGTGGAAATATTGTGGTGTTTTAGATAGAAGGTCAAAAAAAGTTTAAAAAAAAAAAAAGAAATTAATAGGTAGGATAGCTATTAATAGGTAAGATCAAAGGCGCTATTAGGGAGTTTAAGAGTGTGTCCATGAGAAGACCAGGCAGAACCAGGCAGGGGGTGATAATGCTCAAATCACCGATTTCGCTCAAACTCGACACAAATGTTAGGTATCAGGAGTTAACTTATGTGAAAGAATGTCAGGTCCAAATATTAAATTCCCTGGGAGATCCGGGCTCCCCCTGTAAAAATCGCCATTTTGCCCGTTTTATGCATAATTAATTAGCTAACTTTACAATGCCAGTGCAACAAACAGAAAAGCCACCCTGAACTTAAATGCACTGAGAGATGATCTGAGTTCATAAGACTTTAAGCACGTTAAACTGTTTAAAGTCGCCGATTCGATTTCCTCCCTCTTAGCCCCCTTAGGTTGGGTCATCATTTCCAAGTTTTGAGTAAGTCGTAAAATTAGGGTATTTTATTCCCAAATATCTCTGATGAGCAACAGCTTATCTTTATAACTTTTGCATGAGTAGTTAAAGCCAGCACTTAAGTTGAGAAAAAGATCATAAAAAGTTTGGGCAATTCACTTTCTTCCATGTGTTGACATAAACTGCTCATGTGACTGAACGACTTTTGCATATTTCATCAAAATTCAGGCCCTCACAATATTCGTGTGTTTGCCTTTGAATGAGGAGAAATCAAACAAAAAAACTCATCAGACAATGATTTAACATTAATAAGGGTAAAATCGTTGAAATTGTTGTGCAAGAAACCCTAACGATGATTTTTGATAGCTATATAAGCGATCTTTTCAACTAAAAACAACATACAAAGATTTAATTCACAGTTTTACTTACGTTAACAATTTCGCCCTAAAAACAATATAAACGGTCAATAAAATCCATATACGTATCTCTTAGATGTTTCAACTGCTAGTTTGTGCACGCTTTGATTTGTTCCCCATGCCACCTTCGATGTCCAGTTAAGCGTAGTTCAGCGCCGTGACTCGCTGTACGACTAAAATTCCTTAGCCATCAGTTTACGCACCAAAATCCAAATCAAGTTGTTTTAGGAGAAAACAATACGAAAAGTAGAAAGCCGATTTTTAACCCATTGAAAGAATTATTTCTGCCACTGTTGTAGCTCAATTCACATGTTACAAACGTCCGCCATCTTTGACATTAACTGGAGCCCGCATTTTTAAGCAGCGGTTGCCACCATACGGAAACATCGTATCGGGAGTCAGGAGCCAGGAGCCAGGATCCAGGAGCGAGAGTCCAGTGAACAAAATTCAGTCGAAAATATGACTTTCCGACATTCTTTGAGATTATTTTATTGTTATTGTATGCTAATAAATAATTTAGAATTCCAAATCTATTGGCAACTTTATTCAGACCATGATAATAAATGATCCCATGTCTTCTCAAACTCGAAGATAGAAGTCGCTTTGTCTTCGTGTTTTGGAAAGAACTATTTATTGTATTTTAGTCGCACATGAAATAGCAGCGAAGTGAAGTCGGATCTTCGTGCAGACCAGTTCAAAGAGACAAATAAAGCGTGAGACACGTCCAATTTGGCTTGCGACAAGAATACCATTTTTTTTTTCATACTGGAGTCCCTTCTCCCCAGGGGAGTGGCCAAATTGCGTACAAATGCCCTACCCTGCTGGCACCAGATTTGACTGTCATAAACACTGAATTTTTTATCTAGCACTGTCGTTTGCGGGTCTTATAAAGCCTAACTGTGGCAGTAATGTTCCCAAGTAGAACTCAAAATACACCACACTTTCACATTGAGTTAGATATTTTTCTCAAACAACCGCTTCCATGTTTAACACCCTTCCCAAATTGTAATACAGTGGAAGCTCTCGTAAGAGGACACCCTCGGGAAGAGAAAAAGGCGTCCTTAACTGGAGCTGGCCGCTTACAACAATGAATCTCATACGGTAACTCTGAAACGGATATATAAGAATGATTCATAACAGTGACAAACAGCGATGACTGTGGACATGATATGAAAAAAAAAAAAACAACAACAACAACATTAAGAGGTGGATAAGATTTTCTTTCGAGTGTCTGCTTACGAGAGCTTTAAATCAAAGCTAACATCTAATTCACCGGTAAACCCTTTAAGTGTCCGCGGCCGCCTGCGGGAATGTAAAAATCCAGAGTTTGTGTGGAAGTTGAAACGGGATTTTGTGATGGCGGTCGTAAGTAGAGCTATTCGCTATATACGAGAGTGTCCGTTAAGAGAACTTAATCCACTGTATGAATCCGCAAATGACAGCTTAAATGAGAAGTTAATATAGTGTATTAGTCTGTGCTCAAGAAACTGTTCTTTTACACCTTCCTTGAATAGCTAAAGAAGTCTTGTCGACTTTTTTTGCAGTGTATTAGTGCCTCCTTTTGGGTCTTTTGTATTCCTCAGAAGTTTTTCCTCAACACTTTTATAAACGGTTATTATTATATTTTTGTAGTCAATAATATACCCAGATACAGATACCAACCTGTATAGTTGTAAGACTACGAGGATTAAAATACAAGTAAGTAAGTCAGTATACCAAATGGCAAGTCATTAATTGTCGAAAAATTGCACGGCACGGTCTGACTACGAAAAGGGCTATTATGGACGATTATTATCATGGTAATTAATGTCAACACCGAATAAACTCAAAATTTCAAGTAACACGACTTTCGCAACCTATTTTCAACACACCAGTTATAACAGGATATTGGCGCGTACAAACAATAGGTAGCGTATTCCGCATTCCGGAGTCCGGTAGTCCGGCGTCACAGATTCCATCGTTTTGGCAGAGTCCAAAGTCAAAGATGGAGGGTGTTCGAGCAGGTGGTTGTTTTCCGTAGATATAGACGGATTGTCAGTGATCTTTCTTGTCCTTTGAGAATGATTTTGTTCATTCTGACTACAACTTATTTCAAAGACTTCGAATGTTCGGTGAAAAGCCGACACTTTTAATTTTGCAATGTTTCAAGATGTTTCGATTTCATTACCTCGTCACGAAGTAACGCCACAGAGGACCAGACGAAACTGGAGCAGCAAATCTGAACTAAAGCATCTGAGAGACGTGTATGTAACATTTATTCACTATCTTTTATCCTTGTTGGGTCTTGTTTCACCTACAAGTTGGACCGATCGAGGTTTTGAACTAAATCTTTTGCTCCTTGTGTTTACTCAAGCGTTCCATAAAATATCCATCCAAACGTCCATAAATAACACAGAAAACATGCCTCAGGTGACACTTTCTAACAATTCCGCTATTAGTATCGACAATGAGGCATCTGATTTGTGACTTCTCGCCAACTTTGTGCTATTTTTGTTTAGAAAAACGAATGTTACGTTTCCTCGTATTTTGGTCAAATGACAAAAAAGAGTCAAGTCAGATGTACATAATACGTCATTATTGATAAAGTATGAGATTGCCCAAATATTTTATGATTGATTTGATAACCTTAAAGATGTCTTTCAAAGAATATGTGAGAATTAAGTACATAGGTTGTTGCTCATGGGAGATGTTAGCCACTAAAATACCTTAAATTTAGGGTTTGGTCAAAACAGTTAGAAGATGTCTTTACTTTAGGCTAAATAATAGGAAGATATGGAATTAGAGAGTAAAAATAAATTACTGAGCATTAAGTCTGATAAACATAGAAGATGATAAAGTTGATTAGATTTGAAGTTGTCTTTTCTTCTTGTTGAACAGCCAAACCAAAGTTAGCTAATTAATTATGCAAAAATGAGTAGATTTTGTCGTTTTTAGGGGAGGTCCCTGTAAATCCCAGGGAATTCAATATTGCAACCTTATTTTTTGTCGAGGTTAATATCTCACCACACCCATCAATTGTGCCAAGTTTGAGCGAATTCCGTGATTTGAGCATTATCACTGCCTGCCTGGTTCTCTCATGGACACACTCTTAAGATGCCACTACGGCGACGGCAAAGAGAACGTCAAAAAGCAATTGGTTAAGGTTAGCAAAACAACAAAACTGCACGCTTTTTTGTACATTTCTTTGCCATCACTGCACGACTACGACGTGATTGCCTAATTTCACGTTTTATCGACAACGTGAACATACGTCACCAATCCCTCTTACTCTTTGTAATCCTGGATATTTTTCTTAAGAATTCAACTCCAGGAGAG
>OZ037784.1:7333614-7366114 GCA_964035525.1 Porites cylindrica
AATCACGCCTTTCACACCAAAAAACTATTAACTTGAAATGGTTTGTTATTTCATTGGTGTTTATATAATAAATAGGTCATTACATGGCCGCTTCGTATCTCCAAGCGGCCATGTAATGTTTTATTTATTATATAAACACCAATGAAATACCAAACCATTTCAAGTTAATAGTTTTTTGGTTTATAATTTCGTATCTCCGCGCGGCCATGTAATATTCTCTATATAGAAAATTAACGTTGCATGGAATTAAAGTATTGGAAAAAAGGCGACTTGAATCAACGCAAATTTGGTGGAAAACTATTTTTGAATAAAGAACATTAACGCGAGAGAGAGGGTGACATTTTAAAATTAAGGAAATTCTGAACGCGACCTTAACAAAGGAAGAATTGAACTTGTTGAGACAAAGGAGAAAAGTGAAATGTATAATTCGAAATGGACGCTTTGTTCGTGGTTCTTTTCTTGAACGTACGAAGGGGGTTAAGCGAAGAAAGCTTGCCACTTAGAGCGTTCTTCACTGTTTCACTGTAACTGGCGCATGTCCACCTTGATAAAGTAATCCTCCTTCTTTAATGTCAAGAATGTCAAAAGTGCATTGAGAATTTGGGATCAAAATAATGGAAATTAAGGTCACGGAAATTTACGCTACAGTTAATCAACAGCGCTAAACTTAACGTTTACAGAGATTAACGCGACTAAAATTAACGCCGTTTTTTTTCAAAATTGCGTTAATTTCGTGAAGCGTTAATTTCCTCTAAAAAGGAAGTTATTTTCAGGTTCAAACCAGGCAGTGGGCTTGCAACAATCCAAGGTCCGTTACTTGCAACTGTGGAGCAATAGTTCGTCTTAAGCATCATCTGATTAAATTTAGCTGCTGCAATCCGACAATGATGCGAGATAGTCACACACCCATTCAAGTTGACATACCAGGCCCTAAATGTTTGCCACCAGGTCTTTCCTTGAAGAAACAAATCTTTGGTTCGAATATTGGTTATGAGGTACGTGCTGTTTCACATTTCCTAATGGTTTATTGTAAAAAAGAATTTATTGTTTTTCCTTATGGTACCGTGCTATCAGAGCTTTTTCTTTACTTTACTGCTCGATTTTGGCGTAGTCAGAAATACTGAACATGAGTCGCAATCTCGACTCAGAGCTCTTCTGCGCATGTAGAGGAGAGAGATTGCGCGCGCATTCCCAAGCCCGTAAGCACTGTGGTCGAGAATGGATGAGTCGAGGAAAGTCTTTGTTGAGCATGCGCGGCATGTTGTTAGGGATACAGTTCTGAGCCTAGGCCCAATAGTCTTGCGTTCGATCAGTCATGGCCCGAATTTTAACAGCAAACGGTAGCTCACACTCGGAAACAAGTTTGACAAGAGAAACAAGATTGACTAGTTCAGAAATCCGGGATATTGAACGGGGACTTCAAAGGCTTAACGTGATTCAGGCATAGCCTCGTTTTCACCTCCCCACTCCTCAAAAGGCAAAAGAAGATCAATGCGTTCGTATATACGCAGGGTGTAATAAAGCATGTTGAGCTTTTGTTCTTCTGTACTTTCAAAAATTCTAAGTCCTTTTTTGACCTCAGTTACTGCATCAAATTCTGAAAGAAGTTTACATTACTGTAAACTTTTGCAAGAGGGCTGCATTTATCGTCATATCTTGAAGATTTCGCGCGAAATGTCGGTTAGTCTTTATCAAGTATGCATGTAGCTAATTCGAAAAAGGTAAAGATGTATGGCAAATTTACGATGATCCTCGATATCTATGGACAATTTGCAGTGAACCACGAAGGAGAGTGTTTTAACAGTTATCCAAAAATAACTGAATGAATGTTAGAGTAATGTGAATTCTTTGTAAAACTTGTTTATATGAACCAAAAAAATGAACGGACATGCATTTTTCAGGTTTAGTTCATCTTAGTACGCTGTACTGTCATCAGTGCCGTAAAACAAAGACGAAGCTTTATTGTTGCTTTTAACAACACCCTTCACCTCAGTTTGAAGTTGTCATGTCTTGTCAAAATTGTGTTGCAGTATATATTGCCATCCGGGATAAAAGTACAGTTAGAAAGGAATCACTGGGGCATCGATGTCTCGATTTATACTCCTAAGGCTAATGGAATTCAAAAAGGTCTGTGTACGTACCAAGGTACTTCCGGTGGACCACGGTTGATTGATACAAACTTTGGAAATCAGCAACGGTATAGTAATATTAAATTGACTAGTATAAGCCAGTTTGAGCATGGTAAGGTAAAAAGGTAGAGGCGCACACGAGCCAAAGGCCCAAACGGCCGGAGCTTATCCCGGTTTCATTAGCATGAAGCACCTAGGATTATTGCTACTCCCCACTGGACGGGATTCTAGTCCATCGCAGGGTTACCCCCCAGGAGTATGTCACCGGTACCCATTTATACACCTGGGTGAACAGAGACAAAGTGGAGTAAAGTTCCTTGTCTAAGGAAACAACGCGACGGGCGAGGCTTGAACCCCGAACCTCCTGATCCGGAGTTCGAGGTGTTGACCACTTGGCTACACACGACTCCACCAGTTATGATCATGCTACGTGTAAAATAAGCTCGTAATTCATTTTGGAGGAAGCGTGACATACCTTGGACAAAATGAAAAGGAATGCCAGACCGCCCTACCCACCATCCCCCCTCCCCCGTCAAATACGGCCGCGCGACGGCGGAGACGCACCATTTTACCATCCTTGATTGGGGGGAAAGGGAGGTGTTGTGGAAATCGTACGTCTATTTTGTCCCAGATTGTTAGTCGACTTTCCTTGTTTCTGTTCCTTTTTGAACAAGTGTTATTGTTTTGGTTCTTTGCTTTAATTATTACACGTATTTAGAACGTTACAGCCTTACGTACTTTCTTGACTCTTTATGTACGTACTACTCAATTACATTCTTCTAAGTTGAGTTGGTCTTTTACCTTCAGGGCATCGCCAAGCTACTTCGATACGCTTCCTGCTGACGTCAATTCAGATAAAGATGGTGTGGAATATGAACAATCTTGTAGCTGTAGTGAAACACAAAATGATAAGCACACTGATGACTGCGTGGATGGCATTCCAGTTGTCTTAGCCCAAGGCTTTTTGAACCAAGGAACAGCAGGGCAGAGAATAAAAAAGTGTCACAAGAATATTGCCTCACGAAAGAAAAAGAGAAATAAGGGATATAGTAGAAGGGTCGGACGATTTAACGGACGAGGATTTTAGGTTGTTTTACAATTCCCTGGAGACGGATAAACATAAAAGATCAAAACGATCAGTTAATTCCATTTCTAAGGAAAATGCAACGCGATACTGCAATGAGAAATTGGCGGATACTCCAGTGGGGAAGTTGTGCGCCAAAATGGGAACGAATGTACCCGCACTGGTGAACGTCTGCTCCTCTGACATCGAGGTAAGTATCCTCAAAGCTAGTTAAAAGGAGGCAGATCGAAACAGCTGGCAAAATTTTATTTCATTAGCTTCTTTAGACGAGTAAATGCATATAACAATTATGAGGCCCAGGAGCAGGTCGGGTCGAAAAAACCGTCGCAACGTTTCCCCCAACACGACTGACTCCGAACTGGGCCTCCGAGGATGACCGTTGATTCAGTAAAGTCACAAAATGCTCGTAGTACAGTCCTATCACAGCAAAGGAGAAGAAAATTACTAAGGGACAAGTCAGGCCTGATGAACGTCCTGATCACCTTCGTCCCCAGGGTTCTCTCCCAAAAAATAGGAGAGAACTCTGCGAAAAAGGAAGCCTTTATTATAAGCGTTGTTGCTTGCCTTCGCTCGACTGAACAACTAATGCCTGTAATGCAGGCTAGGAGCAAGGTTTGGCCCAGATTTACTCTCCTGAACTTTCTTGACGAGCATCTTTTTCAAATCGTCTTGCGATCATTTATTGTACCCATTCTTCAAAGCTTTGCCTCAAAGTGTTGTCTCATGCAGTTACCTCGTTAAAGGGGCCAAGCCAAGCTATCACCCTGGGTGTCAGAAAAATAATGGTACAATTTTGCAGTGTGCTGGATTAACGCTTGAAATTCAGTTGGGCAAGTACTCATTCTGCAACAAATTCACTGCAACCTGATTTGTGGTAAGAAAGATTTGAACGTGGGTGGTAAAGCCCTAAATATATATACCGCGTTTCAAGTTATTATGCAGCAATGCTGCAAAACAAGTTTCACATTGTTTTACCGCAGCTTTAGTCTTTTGGGATCCTGTCCTAGAGTCCTGTGCGCTTATGAAACTTTGCAGTCCACCTATACCTTTGTAAGCCGAAAAAAAACAACATAACATGTATGTATTATGTATGTCTTTCCATGGTCTGTTTGCAGTTTACTGGAGACTTATCGTTTGCCGTTGGAGCTGTTTCCATGTTGATGAACGAATGTAACGACGCACTTATAAAGAATATAACATTACCTGCCAGTAATTCTACAACTAATAGTACGTCTAATAGCACCCAGAAGGTGATAATACCCGCTATAGTAGAAGAGATTGGCCAGCTTTTGTGTCCTAATGACTGTGCATCTAACGGAAAATGCGTCAACGGCTCGTGTATTTGTAATAAGGACTACACTGCTGAAGACTGCTCTATATCATTGTATCAAGTACCAGATATTTCAAGGTTAGTGCTGTGTCTCTGTGAAACAGAAATAACTCAGTCGATGAATTTAATATAGGCAAATCTTAAAAAGTCTTGTTATGCCAGATTCTTTAAATTCCCACCCTGCTTCATGGAAAAGTAGTTGTTACGCACGTGAAAAATATGTTGCAGCAGTGATGAGTACGAGTGCTGTGTTTCCTTGTGTTAAACAGCAAATAGAAAGGCTTGAAAAGTAAGAGAAGGTAAAAAAGTTTTGCACCAGGTCCAAATTTCCGGAGCTTATACCAGACTCCTTGGCATGAAGCATGCCTAGGGGTATTGCTACTCCCCTCCCCCCCCCCCCCCTGCTCGGCCAGGACGGCATGCTAGTCCATCGCAGGGAGTATGTCTTCGGTACCCATTTATACACCTGGGTAAACAGAGAGACAAAGTGGAGTAAAGTTCCTTGTCTAATGAAACAGCGCGACGGGCGAGGCTTGGATCCCGGACCTCCAGATCCGAAGTTCGAGGCGTCAACCGCTCGGCCACACATTCCTACACAAGGAGGGTTATAAGGATTTATAGCTATAGTATCCACAAGACTTTGCGATCTTGTAGCTTAGGGTTAAGGCCCTAGATTTGCCGTCTCTGTAATGCTTTAATCTGACAAATTCAAGTTTCTGGTTTTTCTTATTGTGAATTTTATCTTTCAGACTTCAAACAAATGGTTTGTGCGATAGACGAATAAGACCTTGTAAGAAAGTTTCGGTGTTTGGAAATGGTTTTCTTAATTCTACAAACATAACTTGCCATATTCAGGAAATTGAGGTATTATGTTACGATGATAGTACATCTTAAATTCTATCCCATATTTAGATGACAAGTAAGTCGTTGCAAAAGCAAAAAAAAATTGAACATTATTACATTTATAACCTACTTACGTAGCCTACAGTCTCTTAGATGCCTAGGTATGGACTAAGTTTTGAAAATACGTTCTCCTACGCGAGTTCGTAGATCTTGTTTATCAAGCATCAGTAATCCTTTAAGAAAAGTAGGGACTGTTACATTTAATGCTACGAATGCAAACACAACATTAATTCAATCAAATTTCATCGATCTTCCTTTAGAATCCTTTCTTTTTCTTCGAGGTGAATATTTTGCATTTTTCTGAATCTGCTTGAAAGCGCGTTGCGTGCGAGAGGCACACTGGGGGAGTAAGGGTGGCGCATATATTCCACGTACCAGTGTGGCCCGGGCTTCGAATCCTGGCGTGGATGCCATATGTTGGTTGGGGTTGTTGCTGGTCCACTCCTTTGCTCCGAGAGGTTTTTCTCTGGGTACCCCGGTTTCTCCCTCTCCTTAAAAAACCAGCACCTCTAAATTCTAATTCGATCTGGAATCCACGGACGCATTTCAGCGAGTTCTTAAGAACTCATAAGTGTTCCGTGGGTAAACAAATTACTACAAACTACAAATTTACAAGGTACCAGAATTTGGTTACCCGGTTAAGGCAAAGCGCAAACGATGATCTCTCTACGGATAAAATCTTAAATAGTTATTTACATTTCATTATTCCATAGCGTATTCTCATTTTAATTTCTGGGGCTGAGTAAGATATGAATACAAAAAGGAAATAAGCCTGACCAAATTGCCTTAAAAAAGGGTTCAACACACGAAGCCAAAGTATAATTGCCCCCCTAAATCGTCTAAATTTTCTTCACCCTAAAAAGTAGGCACAGTTACTGGTACATGGCTATCGGTTCTTTACTTTTTTTTTCATGTTACTGTCAGGCTGTCAACAGTTCGTGGACACCAGCGACGAATGAATCACAATACTCGGGTGCCATGACTGACCTTGTTATTGTAGAATGCCTTCTTCCAGACTCGCCAGTGAGGCGTACCCAGTATGATGAAAAGACCAAAGGAATTCCAGCTGCAGGACTGATGATATCTGTGTCAAATAACGGCATTCACCAAAGCAAACAGAAGCTAAAATTTATATCCTATGATTCAGTTTGTATGGAGTGCAATGTTTCCATAGGTTGCGTTCTAAAGGCAAGCTTAACAATTTTACCCTGTCTTTTTTTGGATGCGTTAGAATGAGATCGAACTGACTTTGGGATGAAAGTTTTCAGGCAATAGGTAATGCCGTGTTTGGACTTGAGCGTGCTACCGAGGTATTGGAGTTAACTTACCTAGGTAAATATTTTGCGTGTGTAAACGCCAACTGATACCCTGGTAAACACCGCTCAAGACAATAGAAAGTTAACTAAGGTAAAAGTTCGGTTTACCCTCCAAGCAGGCATGGTTAAGGTCGGTAACCAAGCTTTGGATGACAGATACATCCTCTTGCGGTCGCATAGAATTTCACATCCTGTGGTGTGGGGATTGCGTCAGTCTCATTCGATCACGTTTTCGAACGTACGTCTTGATATTCTAAAGTTCTCCTTCCACCATTCTTCAACAAAATTTCCGTTTAATAGAGTTTCGAACCAGAATTGGTTTCACGGCCGCGACCACGCACGTCTAAGGCGCCTCGTCTTGCGAAGGGCAATTTGTAGCAGAATTAATTGCTTTCGCCTGGACCTCTTTAGGTGCTGCAAAAGTAAGAGCTGCTGCAATCTCGATTCCTGGGTTTGCTGATTAAGAACAAGAAAATAAAACGCGAGGACTACAAGAGCCACAGCTCCTCTTTTAAACGCGAGCATTTTATGGATTTAGAATTTGCCGCCAATTCGATTAGATTGTGATTGATGACAGATTTACTTTAGTTATTTGAGCCCGTATAAACACTGTACTAATGTACCAGGGCTTAGTCAGTTAATGTTTACCTTGGTAAACGCTTGAGTGTAAACACAGCATAAGTGTTACCGATTCATTGTCATAATCAGCTTCACAAACTCACCGTTATAATGAAAAAAAAAAAGGTTTTATAATCGAACCTGGCTGTCTGCTTTAGTCGAGAACAGAGACCAACACAGAACGGATTACGTACATACATACAACTACCAGGACAAAATACCTGAATAGGACTGTTGTTATTGACAGTGACTGACGTTTCGGCAACCTGTGAGGTAGCTATCTTCAGAGTCAAAGTGTTATGTTATTTTTATTTCACAATAAGGACAAATCCTGCTTTATCCAAGGCTACTGTTTTGCACCGAACGAACCAAACCCAAAGGACTGGTGTCAACAGTGTCTTCCCGAAATTAATAAGGCCGACTGGACCAAACGGCAAGGTACGTTCGACAAGGTGCTTGCCATTAGCTTTACAGTTACGACAGTGAACGGTGATCATTTCCAAATAAGAGGAGGAATAGGGGGTTGCCATTGGTCAGTTTAAGGCAATTTAATTCTTCCATAGACATTTTGTAAAACATATTTTGAAATGATGAATATAATTACGAACTTCATATCCTCGGAAGGCTGCCATTTTTACGCAAGAGCGATCGCAAAAAGGAGAAAAGCGTGGTTTCATTTACGCATGAGCAGAATATTATTTGCTGTCAAACACAGTTAGACGAAATTGCGCATGAGCAGACCATTATTTTTGGCAGTTATTTGCAGGTCACGTGGTGGGCTCTCGGCCAATGTAAAGGAAGAAAAATTTGCATCGAATGATAATAATTCTTCTTTCTGTATATACTTTCAGTCAACCACCCTCCCAACGCTACCAATATAACTGACTACTATGCGGTATACGGCGAGAGGCTTGAACTGCCAATTGAAGTATCAGATCCAGAAGGAATGCCAATAACCATCTCTCTACTGGAAGGAAGTCCTAGGGACGCAACAGTGCACAATAGTGCACTTCTTTGGAACGTCACAACAAACAAGACCACACATTTTTATTTCAAAGCTACTGACGCTTGCCAAGCTTCATCGACTTTCAACATCACCGTCACAGTAAATTTCTGCTCATGTCAAAACAATGGTAAATGTGTCCCTCAATCCCCGCGGGGGCGAGGGTCGTATTTGTGTGACTGCGCTCCCGGTTACACTGGAATGAACTGTTCAACTGAAATCAATGAATGTGATTCTTATCCCTGTTTCAGAGGTAAGTGATTATTTTTTCATGCCCAACCGGTGGACAATTGTTACAAACGACATCCGAAGCTTGAAACATGGGCATGTTCTGATTTGGGTCTAAGTGTCACACATATATAATCTTCACTGGTCAGGATTACCATCATCGTTTTCTTTACATTACCATCGCTGATAATTGTTAGATGATAACAACAGTTTAGCAATAAAACCTTTCACAGTTTACCAATAATGGTTATCATTATTCTTGATAGGCTTTGCAAAATAGTTTGTCTTCTTCAGATTATGAAGTCGTTGTTTCGGTTTGTTGATGTCATTGTCAGAGCCATCATCGTCATCGTGATCATCATAATTATCATCAGCATCATCATTATCAAATATCATCAAATTCATTATTACTATTATTATCATTTAATTGAAATATATGAAATGAATCATATTATGGTAATGTTTATGATTATTAAAAATACTATAACAATCGTCATCAACATTATCGTTACTACTGACGTTTTCATTGATAAACCCCGCTTTGATTTTAACCTCTATGTTATTTTCTGGCTTCCAACAGGTAGCTCTGAATATCATTCATAGACTAACACATTTATCAATATTATCACATCAGGTCAATGCCAGGATCTACTTAACAACTATACCTGTATCTGTGAACTCGGATTTGATGGGAGAGATTGCGAAAATGATATCAATTATTGCAAGCCATCGCCCTGTGTACACGGTAAAATGTTATGTTAGCTTATTTATTATTGAGAGCTATTATTTTCGTTTCAGTAACCAAGCTCGCTTCTGGGACAGGAAAGTGTATTTCAAGTGACAGACGCGAATATTTCATCGATGTTATAGAATTAAAGAAATTCAAAACTAAATGTTCATTTTTATACTGCTTTGTTTATTCAAGTTGTTCGATCTTATTCTAGCCGATATATCAGATGAAAAGTTTGTTTCGAATCATTAAGAGAATTCTCAACATATTACTACTTTTATTATCACTAACATAAAATCATTATTATCAATCATTTCTTCTAAAGATTTTTACTAAGCGAAACAACTCAAAGTACCTTGCTTGCATGCAAATAATAACCCGTTTTAAAGTTAACAACCAGTTTCTTTTAACTCTTAAGTCACAGTTCCCCCAATTAGCATAATTATTTTCTTTTTCGTATTATAAAAATATTTATGTACATTTTGATCACAGGTAATTGCACTGATGATATTTATAGTTACATCTGCAAGTGTGAGGCCGGTTGGACTGGAAAAAGATGTGAAGTAGAGATAGACGAATGTGAATCATCACCGTGCGTCAATGGTAACTGATCTTTCCTTTTACCAACATTTCTTCCTCAATTTGTCCATAATAAGTTTTTTGTCGTAAATTTTGTTGAATATGAATGTCCTGGTGTGTGTTATCCTGTGTAGGACTGTTCGTGCGGAACAAAAACATTACTTGATTCGGTAGCCTGTACAAAAGTCTTGATCGAACGCGCCAATTACATTCAACCTATACTTATGACATCCAATGCTGAGATATTTGCTAATTGTTGCTTCATAACGACGAACCCTTGTTGAGAAACTTTGAAGGGCTTCGTGAACCCGTTTCCTCAATGAATAGTTGTCTGTTAAAAAAGAGCGCGGGCAACAGAGCTAATCGATTACGGATCATGTCCAATACCTTGAATTCTTTTCGATTCATTTGTTCTGGAATAAAACCTCTATATACTCCCTCCTCCCCTAACCTTTCTAAAGCCCCGTTCAAACGGACACAACAGATATTGGTGGCCAAAAACTCCCAACATTGTTGGATGTTACTTGTTGCGTCTGTTTGCACACCCTGTTACATGTTGTTGCGTGTTAATGGGAGATGATGCACCAAGTTTGAAACTGGTCAAACTTTTAGCTACGTGCAAACTGACACATCAACTCTCAACACTGTTAGACCAACAAAGTTATGAGTTGTTGCGTCCGTTTGCAAGTGGCTTAACGTCACGGATACGCACGATAAATTTCCGAACTGCCTATTTTCACCACCACAGTACTACGCAAAAGAAATGAGAGCGAACCTCGCCGAAATTTTGCGAAATTCGCTCTTACAATTGGCACTTAGTACAATTTCCTTTATGTTGAAGGGACGTGCAAGGACCAGTTAAATGGCTACCAATGTCAGTGTCAAGTGGGATATACTGGAAAAAACTGCGATGTAAACATTGATGAGTGCCAGTCATCTCCTTGCAAAAACGGTATCATAATTCACTTTATATGAAGCTTAACCTTGTAAACTCTAGCGTTATTGATAACTTAATCGACGGATAACTTTGGTTATCGCCGAGGCAATCGCTGTAGAGAACAACATAAACTGTTTGTCTAGTCAACCTTAATTGTTCGTAATAATTTGATGCGACGATTTTGTTCATATCTTTGTTTGATTGTTAATGTTTTCGCTCAGCTCGTTCGTAAGTATTCACGCGCTGATAGGTACGACGACCCAAATATGAGATTCGATATCAGTTCTGTTCCACTTGTACGTCACGACGGAAAAACAAACTTACAGCCCTGTACTGAATCCTTAATAACCTATTTATTCGAGTACGAACACGTGTTTTGAGTAAGACGCCCATTTAAGGCCGTCAGATAGTATTTGATTTCGTCTTTATGAGCAGATAAATTTTAAAGAAAAAAAGTCGATTTTTAATGGCGCCGTAGCATCTGCATTCTGTTAAGTTTCGGTTTTGATTAAACGGTCACATCTAGTAAGGGAGTTATATAGCACATATTTGCTCAAAGTTTAACGCTTATGGTACTCATACCCAAGGAACTTGCCTGGACAAGGTGAACGGCTTCAGTTGTACCTGCGACGCTGGATTCAGTGGAGTATTATGCGAAGTTAATGTGGACGACTGCCGTCAAGCTTCCTGCGGAAATGGTGAAATATTCGCAATTACATTTTACTCTCGTAATGCACTCATTTAAAATTTAATGTAAGTGAAAACGAGCAATCAATGCCATCGCCGCTCGCATGACTAGACTCCTGTCACGTGCACTTATCACGTGTTATCTCTTAACCATTAAACCCCGAGAGTGACAAATTTTACCATGACGTTTTCAATGAGCAAATGAGCAGCCACTGGAAAAAAGATCTGAGAATGCATCGGTATCAGATCATGATGATAATGATGATTATGGAAATACAACACGATATGCTTTTTGAACTCTTCCAGAACTTAAACTATAGCGAGGTCAAATTCGGCGTATACACAATTCTCAAATGGCCCTTTTCCTTTCTCCCGTTGCTTTTGTTAGACCCGAAAGGTAAAGCCAGCATAGGAATTAAAATGTTTTGAAATATTTGCTGACTCAATATATGTGTATCGATCGTCACAGAATACCCGCTATAACAAATATATTTATATATAAGGCCCGAGGCTCAACATTCATTCATGCATATGGATATGGATAGTTGAATTTTGAATGGCGAAAACATTCGCGACTACCATAAGTGTAACTTTTTCTTTGTTTTAACTCAGGTACTTGCCTTGATGGAGTGAACAATTACAGCTGCATTTGTAATGCTGGTTTTACGGGGCGACACTGCGATGTTCTTATTACAAGTTGTAGCAACGATACTTGTTTCCCCGGTGTGCCTTGTAAGGAAAATAATAACTCTATCTCCTGCGGTTCTTGCCCATCTGGTTTCACGGGGGACGGGAAAAACTGCCAAGGTAGGATAGAAAACAAGGTCGTGCAATGTTCAGACTTAATCTGGCCAATGTCAGTCTCTCATCATAAGCGACCACACCTTCGCAAGCGACCGCGACAACTTTTGAATGTGACGGTCGGGTATTTTAAACTTTCCTTTGATTCACCCTTCCAACATACCATTTGACAAATGGTGTGATCGATAATCACTGTAAATTGAACAATACTACGGCTCACAACCACTGAAGAGACACGTTCGGAGATTTTTTTTTGGTAGCGATTTCTTTTTTTAACTGAGATCGAGTACAATAAAAGAAATGTTGGACCTGTTATTGGTAACGTAAAAAGTTACCCCCGCACCAAATCTTAAACATAATTATGGTTACTCCCATACAAAAGGTTCGACTGTACATGTATATCCACGGTCTAAGCTAGACATTGCAATTTACTTTTCTGAATTCCTTTGACAGATATCGATGATTGTGCTAGCCACCCATGTTTTAATAACGGTTCGTGCTTGGATGCTGTCAACAGCTACTCATGCAATTGCTTAGAAGGTTTTAACGGAAGTCGTTGTGAGATAAGTAAGTTTCCACGTTGTACGTACGTTGTATTTGCATCTATCCACACAATCATCCAATGAACAAACAATATATCTATCCCCTGATAATTTCATTCGTACGTTTCTCCATCCCGGCTTTCTTCCCGACTTGTCTCACGCCAATTTAAAGACTAAATTTTCTGGTGACTATCTTATTTACAGACATCGACGATTGTGTTAATCACAGCTGTGCTAACGGTGGATCTTGCATGGATGGCGTAAGTACCTACACTTGCAATTGCCCACCAGGTTTTACTGGAATGTATTGCGAGAAAGGTAAAGTTTCTAACACTTTAGAACTTTTAACACTTATTTTCCAAAGAATCCAATAATTCCACTGTTCTGTCAGGTATAAAAAGCTGAGACAGTTTTTTTTGTAAAATTTTTAGTTTTAGCTACTTTCAATTGCCACAATAAATTGTAAAATTCATTGAGTGAATTTAGTTTTTCAAATAGGTGTACAGCAATGAGTCATCTCCTATTTTTAGCGATGGATTATAAATATGGTAATGGTTATAAGTACTACCACAAGAATCCCAAGATTAGGTGTTGCGTTTTCCTAACGTCGAACGCAATTAATAGTAGTAGTAGTGGTAGTGGTAGTAGTAGTTATGTAGTAGTATTCAGGTGATTATTATTGTTATTCTTTATTTACAGACATAGATGACTGTATTAATAACAAATGTAAAAACGATGCCACATGCATAGATGGCGTGAATAGTTACACCTGCAACTGTTCAGTTGGTTATACTGGAGGTTACTGTGAGAATAGTGAGTTAGAAAATTTCTTTTGTATTATCAGTTTGAATCTTTCAGTTTTCTGTCATTTACTCATTTTTACGTTGTATTTTGACATTATCAAACGGTCGCGCGGTAATGCGAGATTAATAGACCATTTTCACGATGAGGTAAATGTGATAAATTGTCCGCATGGGTATTTAACTTTCGTTATCCTAGTGATTTTTAAATAGCAATAGCCCTAATTTGCAAAATAAAGCAAAACTCTGGAGGATTATGGTAGTAATGGTAGCGACAGAGGCAGCAGTCAGCAGGAGCGGCCAGCAGCTGCAGTGGCGGCGACGGCATCGGCAGCACCAGCAGTACCAGAAGCAGAAGCAGAAGCAGTAGTTGGTTAAGCTAATTTTCATTTCAGGGATTTTAATTAACCTGTCATTTCCTGGCCAATCAAAAAATGGAAGAGTTAACGAAGACAATGTCCCCCAAACCTCTCATGGGTTCGATCGGCTGCTCAGTCACAACGTTCTGTAACCCTGACAACGACCAATATTGTTGTTTTCAAATACTCCTTGGTGAAAAGGGGGGGTGGTAAAGAGATTGTATCATGGAGTTTCGAAAACAGTCAATCAGAACAATTGTAAGGTCAGCCGCTTTCTTTTCATTATTAAAGGCGAGTTGGTCACCTTCAAGATTGTTTCCCGTCCAGATGATGCCGTGCGTTCACGTCATTAACAAGAGTGTTTCTCACTCAACCAAGTTTCTTTAGTTGCGCTAAATTTTTGTGTGTGGTTGCTTTCAGACATGGATGACTGTATCAGTGTTACTTGCAACAACGGCGGTACCTGTCAAGATGGGATAAATAGCTTCACCTGTGTTTGTTCATATGGATACACTGGAAAATTTTGTGATACAGGTAAGCAGAAAGTCTCTATTCCTAAAAATCATGGAAGGAGAGAGGTAGCGTTTGTTTCCACTTTTTCATGGTCGTAAGGCATCTACAATTAAGCGGGCAACAACAGCGTACAGCACACCAAAGAAGACGCTGAATACCAAGATATTAATCGATGTTGCCATGAGTTTTCCTGCCAGTGAATTGAATTGGATTTTTCGTTACGTTCCTCAATTTTCACTGCAGTTAAGCTGGTAACTGCAATAAATTGTATAAGTTTTTTTTCTGTGTCAATAATCTGCCTCGTAGTATCGACCGTGTTGCCCCCAAAAAAGAATCGCTTTGACGAAAGAAACAAACTATTGCCACCTTCCCCCTGCGAGAAAGAGCTTTAGTAGTTCTTAAAAAAATAATTACCCCAGATAGGTGATTACCATAAACAAACACCCTTTACAAACGACAAAAATAAATAAACAAATAAATAGAAGAACAAATAACAGTATTGTGGCTAGCATAATATGGGCCGCTGCAAGTTATTGGGTTAAGTCAACTCAAATAATTGTGTTTCTGTAAATGAATGGTATATTTTATTTCAGAGTTGCCGACTACATCTTCAGAGAGTACCACAGAGCCGGCAAAACCAACAACCGATGAAGTCTCCAATGAACGGAAGACAGGTTGATAGATTGACATCCATAAAATCATAAGAAACATGTTTGCATTTAAACAAATCAGTCCACGCATTTTACTCCTTGAGTTACAGGAAAATTCACGAAACTACTTTGTTAAAATGGTGCTAGTTTCAGGCTGCTGTTTAACGGACCTACATTGTATAACATCATTTACAATGCCACTCTGGCAATGGCGGCAGTCTTGGCGACCATCTTGACTTTTGCTATAATCGTGTTTTTGTGCGCAAAAAAAATTCAGAATCAACTTAGTGCCACCGTTATGTCATATCTCATAACCATGACAACCAATTGTCACCAAACTTGCCAAAAATGTGTCTAAACATTGAAGAACCGCTAAAAAGAGGGGTGAGATTCTATAAGAATTTATCATTATTATTATTATTATCGATCAAAGCTATTATTATCATAGTCATCATCATCATCATTATTGTCATAATCATAACTATAACAAAATCCTCAAATCTGATTGGTTCTCAACTGCCCTGATTTCAGCCTTAATAGGACAGTTTAATAGGACAGTGCGCGTCATGCCTAAGTAATTGGACAGTACGCGCCATCACGCGCGCCCTTAAATGGCTTTTTTTTCCTTGCTAGCGAAAACATCTTGGAATTTCTAGTGTTTTGATTTAAAAAGAGCCCTATATATCACAAATTTTGTTAAAGTTATGATCAATTGGTAACAGAACTTCGTGTCGTCCAATTCGGTCTGTAATCATACTCGTGATTAAACAAATCGGACTCCCGCTATGCGGTCGTCCGATTTTGTTAATCACTCGTATGATTACAGACCGAATTGGACTCCACTCAGTCCTGTTACCATTACTTATTATTATTATCATGATTTTATTAAAAACTGTGCTATCATTATTTGCCATTACGACAGAAACATCTACTACACATCTCTGTATATTTTATTTCTAACCAGATTTCACTTTCGAAATTCGTGTTAACGAGAGGTGGGATGACCAATTAGAGGATAAAGACAGTGAGAAATATAAGAAAATATCCACATTGCTCAAAGAACAGGTACACTTAAAAAAGAATATCTTTTATTTTCTTGTCGGCAAAGCTTTTCACTTGCGAATCCCCTCTTAATCCCTTTTCATGTTACCCCATAGTTGGCATGGTTCAGCACATTCCTACATGTAGGTGATTCTTACTACTATGTCCAGCTTAAGATCGCACCGTCTTGCTTTCACTCGCGCTTCCATAGTCACGTATTTAAATAAATAGAGCCCTCTTTCCACATGAAATCAAGGTCGCCATGTTGGTGTCTCAAAACAATCAAACGGCGACCATGAACTAGTCCTGTGGGAGTTTTTAAACTATTTTCGTGTGCAAACGTAATAAATATTTTTCATGGCTGCTGGCCCCGCGAGTGACGAGAAAGCACTATGGTGGGCTAAGTGAAGCAACGAGAAAATGCCGCTTGACGTTACCAACGTTATTTGTTCGTAAATATAGAAGGGAACTCTAAATTTCTCATTTTTAGTCTAATGCATTCTTCAATCGACTTTGCAGATTTTAAAGGCATATTCTGGAAATTCTGAACTGCAAAATGTGGAGATAATTTCTTTAAGGTGATGTGTATTTTAATGCTGAAATTATTATTCTTGAGATTATTAGAAGCTTCATCATAAGCACCATTGATATCATTTTTTATGAAAATTATTATTATTATTGTTATTATTATTATTATTATTAATAATAATATGTGACAAATTAATCCTTAATTTTGAGGCGAAATTTTTTTATTTTTAAAATGCAGATGTGAAATAAGTAAGTGGTCGGTTCAATTGCCTAAAATTAGGCAATCATTTTACTTGTATTTAAATTCTAATATTTTCTCTCACCTAAACCGCGTGAAACTTTTCCCAAACTTCAATCGTCACCAGTTGATTAAACATTGTACAGCGAAAAAATTTAAAAATAATGTTCAAAAAGCTCTCTGTTCAGCGAAATACTGAGGCCCCTTCAAAACCTACCGGATATTTTTTTAAAAAACGGAGATTTTCTTTTCGTCCACATGTAAACGGCGTTTTCGTCAACCATAACGCAGATTCCCTTCCCAGCTTCCTGTGTAGACGAACGAAAACGGAGGTTTTTCAATATGAAGATGTCCTACATCAGTCATTTACTACTAGCATTACGCATGCTCTGTTAGGGATGCTATCATTTCCATCGTTTTTAAGCGTTTTCCTGTGGACGTGCGAAATCAATTCAAATACGCTTCGTGTGGACGCGTATTGTTGAAAGCGGAGAAACGAAATTTTCTTTTTCAAGAATATCCCGTATACATGCAGACGGGGGCCTTAATTTTTTGCGATGGTGAATTCATTTTTTCTATTCCAATTTATATAGGAAAGGCAGCATTATAGCTGAATTTAAACTGACGTTCAAAACAAGTCTAACTGCCAAAGAAGCCATGGCCCCACTAAAGCAAGAAACAGCCGATGGAAAATTAGGGAGCTTAGACGTGGACTCAAACTCTTTAAAACTTAAAGACAACAATCAAGGTAAATGGGTTGAACCCTGGATACATGGCATAAGTACATTGAATATATATGGGCGTTGAGTATAGCTCTTCTAGTGTCGACATTTCTGCAGAGGTCGTCAACACAGTCAAAGTGAGTTGTAACATCTGTCGATAGTGTTAAGACTCTGCATAGTAATTGACATGATTGGTCAATTAGGTCGTCACTCGCTGTATCAATTTATTATTGGCTGTGAAGACTCTAAACGCTTCCCAACAATTCACCCACGTTTTTCTTAGTTAGTAAACCAGCTTTCTAAAGTGACTCGTTTGTAGTGAACTGAAGAGAACGTTATGTATTCATCAGGACTGCAGACACCGCGATCATTCCTTTGACCATCATCATTAGATCTTTGAGTGAGAGTATTTTGTGAGATGGTATTTCATTTGTATTTACATGTAGTCACGGACTGCCTTTGAGATATAAAACGTATTTCATACGCAATCATTTTGTTTTAAATCATTGGAGAAATTTAAGATTCATTGCTTCGACAGTTTTGTTTTAGAGAATCACAGAAAGTGACGCGAAGAAAATTTAGTAGTCGGGTCAGATTATATCATTGTAAAAAAAAAACAATAAAACTACCTTCAACTGCATATTTTCGGATGAATGAAGTTTGTATTCCACCCAATTATTATTGTCTTACGCAGGTGGAAATAAGGAGGAAGGGTCCAGCAAGTCGTCCAATCTGCCGTTAATTATTGGGGTTACGTGCGGTGCTGTTGTGATAATTGCTGTCATTATAATCTTGGTCGTTTTCCACTGTAAACGCTCTACTCCAGGTGGTAGTAACAGTCGCGTTGGTGATGCCATGCCTGATGAAGGGAGCGGCTCGAAACGAGAGCGATACGAATTGAAACCAACAGATTCGCAGGAGGAAAACATTGTTTTGGTGGAGGAAAAAGGCATTAGTAACCAAGGAATGGAATAAACGACCTTTTGATACCTCAACCCCCGTCTTGTTTAAACACCCTGATTTTCTGATTGAACGAAATACTATTTAACCCGATGTAGAAAATGTGCTTACAAGTGACGCTTCTTTCGACCGTAATTCACTTTCTTCGATGGGGCAGGCAATTATCGTCACATGACCTCAAACTTCAAAGTTAAACGAAGATTCTAAGCGCCTTAGAGGCATCAGTTATTTTAGGTTTATAAATACAAAATTTTGCGATTGCGGCTGCCTATATGATAACAACAGGGATATTTAACAAAGACAACGCGACAACGATGGCGCTTAGATCCAAAAACCTTTCTTGGCCGATGGCAGAACGGCATTTAAGCACCGGAAGTCGCGCTTAGTTACGCGTTCATTTGACCTTGCGATTCTTCTTTTCTTTTCTCTTTTTGCTAAATCTTCTTGGAATTTATCCGTTACCACCTTATTAGGCAGATTAGGCGCGCGTGGATCTAAAAATCCCACGCGCGCAGATCTAAAAAAAACGACTTCACCAAAGTTTCGTCACTTCCCACTCTACACAATGTATAGAGTGTTTTCTCATGACGTCACGGCGGCCATATTGGTGTCCCAAAACAATCCTCTGGGAGTTGAACTCTTTTCTTTTGCAAACGCTTTCTTTTGTTCCAATAAATTTGCATAGATGCTGGCCACGTGAGTGAAAACACTCTATTTTACCTTTACTCATCTTCTCAAGAGATCGATTATAATAATCATTTACATTGCTTTAAGCCTTGCATTTCCAAAATGGTATCGATCAAAGTACGTCAGTGTTTCTATTCAATGTGGCATAAAACCTTAAAAATTCTCTCACAATTCTGAAGCCATATTATCACTGCTGGCAAATTTTCATGTTTTTGACTGTTTGTATTTAGTTTGTATTTTTTAAAGGTTTTTTCTTTTAGTTTTAGATTTTTTTAGGAATAGATAAAACGTTGTTTTCGGTTTTACAACACTAAACTTAAAACCGCGCGTAAGTGTCAGTTGACATAGCAGAAGCTTCACCTTGATTTATTTCAGTGTTACGTTAACTAGAGAGAAGTGTGATGTCACATTACCATGGTAGCAAACGTTTTGGATCTCAACAATCTTTTTTGACAGAGACGGAAGAAAAGAATGTGCTACCGCTTTGCTCCAGTGTGCAATCATGTACAGGTCATACATGTCGATATTTTCGTGTTTTTTTTTTTTTTTCGCCATAAAGGCAAGACCACGGTTTGTTGAGGTCTTGGATTTTGCTACCATGGCAACGTGACGTAACGACTTTGATCCGTTTAGCTTATTAGGACATTTTTGTAGACCCTAGCACTTAGATGGATCGTTCTGTATCACTGTATAATTTGTTCTTTTGTAGGTACCCCTCAAGAACCTTAAAGGTTACTTTACTAGAAGAATTCGCATTATGAAATATAAAGTTATCACATAATCCTACAAAACGTGTGTCGAAATTAAATAAAAGATGCTTGCATGCATGTAGATTGCTTTTTTTGTGGCTGAATAAATAATTATATATGAAAAAATTTATCACTTGTCTGAGGAAAAAATGACTTTTTTTCATGTCTAAAATTATAATAATAAAATAAAACTAGATAAAAACATGGAGAAACCCGATATTTTTCCAGCGGCCATGTTGATTGACGTCACAGATCCTGCAGCGAAATATTCCATAACATTTACACTGCAAGATTATATATCATATATCGACTGAATATTTTCTTATCTTCTTCCCTTTTCTGCTTTAATTGGCTGTAGTTCCCGCGATCCTTGTTAATAAAAGAAAATAGCGACGTTAACGAACGTTTGGACACTGACTTTGCTTGTAGAGAGCAGTCCTCAATACGTGAACAGACCTGTCCAGGCTTTTTTTTTTTTTTTTTTTTTTTTTCAACTGTTCACATGGACAAGTTAGGGAAAATCCGTCAACTCCGCTGGAAACTGATTTGTTGAAAACTTATAAACGAAGATATAGTTCCTCAAAGTTTCGAAATTTTGCTGACGTTTGCCAACCTCGTCCCCAGGGCGCTTTTCACTGGCTTTTGCCTACCTCCAAAGCTAGGGAAAAGCGCCCTGGGGACGAGGTTGGGCTTTTGCAAATGGTGAGGAGCACAAATTTTCACAAACTTGAGGGGCTACATCTTCGCTCACTTACGACGTACTCCTTTCAAAATTGGCAAGTTTACAAATATTAAGGCGCTCTTTCAAGTGGTGTCAGTGAATTTTCCTTTTACCTGGTCTAGGTCAACTGGTCGCGGAAGGGTCTCTACTTTATCCGTGCCAGGATTTCATATGCAAGGGCATTGTAACACTAGAAAAATATATACATTTTAAACTTTCCGCATGATTGAATAAATACGGTATTGTCTAGAACAGGATCGCAAATACGTCTCTTTTTGTCTTCCCTCTCCCCTATATTGAGATTAATGGGGTATCCTTCGGGAGGCCTGAAGCTGGATCGTTGAAAGACCTAAGATGTTTAAGGCCGAATTTTAAGCTCAGTTTTCGTGTCAGAGGAACATGTGACCGGAGCTTATAAAATATTGTTGAGCCTATACTCCAAGGTCTAGTTTTGAGAACAAAAACTGATATTCGAAACAATCTAAAGGAAGGTAGATACAATCCGTGGCTTAAAGTTTAAATCTTGAATTGCCACCTATCGGTCTTCTAGGAACAGGACCCTAGATCTTATGTGCAATTTGCGTCGGCATAAGATGGTTATTGAACTTTTCTTATTTTTCATTTTGCTTGGTTTCCTTTGCTCTTTTTGGGAGAATATATTACATTACCCCTCATTATTATTCACTGTTTGAGAAGTTGGTGGCGGCTTTGATTGTAACACTGTGAGGGGCTGAAACAAAGCTGATAACATTAATAAAGCATTGCAATATATGGGTGGATTCATTTGCAGCATACGCGTAAAGCTGTAGTATTTTCCGCTAGAATTTTCCCGTGTTTTTTAAGCCTAAAAACAATACAAAATTTCAGCGGACAAATGCGACAGCTGTACGCTTATGCTGCTACCGAATCCACCCTATAGTATATTTCCCCTGCTCAGAATCTTCCCAACATAATTATTTAACCTATCCAGTAAACAAAAAAAGTCAGCATTTTGAATTATGGACTTACTGCATTTTGTTAGACCTCATTAGCTTTGTCAGCATGAAATGTACTTCAAAATAGAACTTTGTGTTACGGCGGCCAAGTTACAGCTTGTTTTAAACAAATTTGACTCAACATCTCCAACGTCTACCTGCGAACATCCTGGTTTCAATGTGACTTGTTGGACGACTAACATAAAAATCTGTGGCGTGGATGGTCCAAAAGTACCTCCAAATATTGCTGAGTTAACATTAAGAATACTTGTTCCTCTGATAATGATTCTCTTTATGATTCTCTTTATGATTTAAGCTCTTAACATCAACAAGAAAGCCAAATCTTCAAACTAAATTCGTTAGGAGCATTCCTACGCTACATAAGATATTTAAGGGCTAATAGGCCTGGGTCAAAGGTTTGATCTCAAATTATGATCATCATACCTACAACAATATAACATTTTCTCCAAATTTAGACCCTGAAGTCTTTTTTAAGCCTAGACAAGTTAAGAGTTATATTTGCCACCGGCAGATGAAGGTTTGATACCAATACATTGATGCCTATTTATTACTTTGTCATGCCCTTCAGTAGCAAATTCTAACTTTACTTTCAGGAGACATTCAATGTGAAAAGTTTACCTAGGATGCTTCAGACAGTCATCTGATGTAGATGTGTCCTAGTTACGTTACATCGTTGTTATAGTTATAGCAAAACAAAGTTATATGTTCTAAGCTAGAACAAATGCCACGCCAGATTACGACTGAAAAACCACTCTTGAGAAGTGGCCAAAAAATTCGTGGAATCGTATTCCCCTATTAATGCAGTGGAACGAAACCCCGGGGAAAAGGTTCAAGCGAAAACATTGACGGCCAAACACTGACCTTATTACATTATAGCGGAGCTCTCTCGCGCACGAGCACGATGGGTAAGTAAATCTATCCATTCCAGAAAATTTGGTAATCACGTGACCGTACACCGACCGCTCGCCGTCCGTCCGCACCACAGGCATACCAATGTAAAATAACTCAATCAACAGGTACGGCAACCAAAATGCAACTCGAGGTTATTTTGGTAGGAGATCGCATAGCCACTCGGGTCCTGTAAAGCAGAAAATGAAAATGAAAATGAGACAATTAAAGAGTCAATAAAGACGAAAACTGAAAGCGGAAATAGTTTCTGAATCCGTGTTGTCTAAAGTATTAAGCTTAGATTAATTGTCATGTCCACAAATTTGGAATGTAGAGCAAGAGAAAGACAGAGAAAAATAGAAAGTTGACGGCAGGCAATTTATTTGCACCTCAGTTTTTTGAATGAAAACTTCGAGAAGTCCCGCGGTCGTTACTACTACTTCTACTACTAATACTAATATTACTAATAATAAAAACAACGATCTTATTGGTAGTATTTCACGAGGTGGCTCTTCTCCTACTAATGCCCTAACTAAACTATATTATTACATAAAATCAAGCCGATTTAGATTAAAAATGATATATACAATAAATTAAGGATAAGTACTAAAGGTTTGATAAAAATATGTACAATTAAAAAACAGCGGGGTTAAAAATGATAATAAAAGTAATAATAAAAATCAGTCATCCGCTTTCTCCTTCCTATCAGGTAACATACTAAATAATCTCGCTGCTGAGTCCTGAAAGGTGCCGCTTTCAGTTGGAATAGCCAACTTTGGTGCTTCAAGGGATCTTAAGTTATAGGCACTGACTATATGGAATTTAAGGCGTAAGTAATCAGGCCAAACATCATCGTAAAGGGCTTTTGAGTGATTTTCAGTAGTGCTAGGTCTCTCCTTTTTATAATTGGAAGCCTGATTAATTGCTGCAAGTCCTCTAAAACAGCATACCGCCCAAGTACGTAGCCCGCGCATGTTGTTTAAACTCTTTGCAGCCATTTCATTTGGTATTCTGGAAGGGGAGATAGGACGACGCACCCGTAGTCCAGTTTTGACATCACTTATGACTCCACTAACTGCTTGCGAACATGGTATGGCGCGAGGTTGCGCAGTTTCCGGAGAACCGCCAGTGCTGCATAACAGGATGAAAGAAGCGCAGTCTCGTGGTCAGGCCATGTTAGATATTCGTCCATGTGGACCCCTAGTATCTTAGCTGTGGTGACACATTTTAGTAGCTTCCCATTACAACTCACAGCTGGATAATAATCGTGTAGCGCGTGAGCTAGAGACATCTGGCGGGTGGAAACAAGCATCCACTTTGTTTTAGCTTCATTCAGTGCGAGGTTTGATTCAGATGAGTAATCTCCCAAACGAGATACTGCGTCATTTAATTCCACGACACCATTAGCTAAGTCTTTCGTCTTTGAGTAAACCTCGAAGAAAGTTCTATCGTCTGCGTACTGGTAACAAGGACACTTATTGTGTTACTTTGAAAGCGAGGTTGAGAGGCTCGGTCGCATTTGAATTTGGAGCATGCTCAATTTGAATTGTCGAGGATGTTGGCATAGGTTCCTTCCTCTTCCTGACTAATCTAGGAAGATCGAAGGAGACTCTGTTCGCAGTGTACCCTTTTCTAGACTTAACTCCCAAAATACCCCCTATCCTTCCAGAGTAAAATCTTCAACCAATTGATCAGTTTCCCGAACAAAATGACAACCTATTCTACACCCAAACTCTCTGATTTCTTGACCCTATGCCAGACTGGACTGCTTAAGAAATCATATCCTTCTCAGCCGCACATATATTTATTGGGGGTGCACGGTAACCTTCTACGCAGAAGCTCTTGTAACGAAGCCTTAAGAGCGTGTAGGTATTAGGTTAGCATCAAGGCGAAATCGGTCAACGGCTATAACTGGGATAACCAGTCTCACTGGTTTTGTCACAAAAACCTGTTTTTATAGCTTCGAATATTTTACTTTGTCGCACGGATTTGGTTGATTATTTTTTATTTGGTCTAATGAAAATAGTATGATTTGTAATCCGTCGAAATGTATTATTTTTCGCAAGAAAGGTTTTATTCAGGATATTGCGCAAGTTAATAACATTCCGCAATGCACGGAGCTGCCCATTTTAGGTGTTACGTTTCAGGAGAATTGTAAATATAGCAAACACGTACGTGCTAAGTTGATTAAGGCAAATAAGTGTCTGTTTGTATTAAGATCTTTACGGAGGGAAGGTTTCAGTCAAGGTGAAGTAGACAACCTATTTATCGCCTTAATTTTACCGAATTTTACTTATGGTCTACCTGTTTATGGCGCTGTAGACTCAGATCTCACGGTCATAAAAACTTTCTGGATAGATGCTTTAAAAGGAAATACACATCTAAGAGAATGGACATTCGAGAACTTTTAGAAAAGGTAGATAAGAAGCTTTTCAAGGTACGTTCAGTTGATCCCGACTGCCCGCTTAGTAACATCATTCCGAAGAAGAAAGAAACAAAGTATCAACTCAGAAACAAAAGTGCTCATCGCCCGGAGATAAAGACTGATAGATTTGAGAATGTTTTTGTAAACAGGTTTATTTTTAGATATAATCTTTGATCTTTCTATTATTTGTATACAATATGTCTTATGTGATTTTAGACTTCCAACTTCCAAGATATGTCTTTTTATCTTAGGAGGAATAAAGATTGATTGATTGATTGGTTTCCGCAAATCCCTAGGGATTAAAAAAACTCATCTCTTCTTAAATCCAGTTAATGCGGTCCCAAGGGAAATAATCAAGACCCCTGGACGCACGCGCATCTTTCACGTGCTCCCCTCGTGATTAGTCAACTGGACATCGTTACAAAGGAAGTGGAAAACGAGAACCAGCATTTTCTAATCCAGTGTTTCTATCGGGGTAAACTTGTAGGCATAACCTGATTAATAAGCCATACCGCGTATCTCTCACAATACAACCCGAAAACGCCCTTTCTAACAATTAAAGGGCCCCACGATACGTTCTAAATACGTCGCTACGTTCATTATCCTCCTCATCGTTGTAAGTATTATGGAAGAAAGTGATGGTTGGTTTCGTCGTCGGCGTCGGCGATACTAGGGAACTTAAGATAGAGACGTTTTCTGGGCGACGGCGACCGGACCGGCAGAGCAAGCCTGGAACAGAGGCAGCCGTCGCTTCCCTCCAAAATTCGAACAGTAAGATCTTAGTGAACTCAGGAGGACGGCGCCATGGAAGACTATCGAAGAGGAAAATATGGCTTCACATAAGGAATTAAGAGAATCAATGCTTATTTGCTTGCATGCAACAACAACAATAACAACAACAACAACAACAACTTTACTTTAGTATTCCAACGTTAGTACGTGGTATTACCTACTATTCTAAACAATATTCAATACGTTTCATTTATACGATACTCTAACGAAAAAAGTGAGCTAAAAACACAATTAAAATATAGGAGTTCACACTTTTTGTCTGGATACTTTCATTTGGCTCGTAGGACAATTTTGTCCATGTAAAGCTCACTTACGGTTTACTGTTTGCCATATTGGATCAGATTGGATTTTGACTCTGTCACGTGAAACATAGAAACATTATAAAGATTTAAGTTTAGATAACAGAGCTTGGAAATCGAGCTTGAAATGTGACTCAAAGAAAACAAGGACAATTTAAGAACGATAATTTGCAAAATTCTGGTTGCAAATCGCAACTAACCTGATTGAAATGAAATTTAAATACTCACGTTCTCGCCACAACGCCAAACAGACCAGTCTCATGTCGCAGACGGGAGCGCGACGGCAATATGGTGAGCAAGAGCATGCGCAATATTGCACAAATCATGACGTCACGTCCGCTTAAAGTTGCCGTCGCCCCGAAAACGTCTCCATCTTAAGTTCCCTACTGTCCCGAAGGGATTGCTAGGTCAGTTCTTGTTGGTCTTGGTCTGCTTGCAGTGCAACACCGTGTGGACCTTCTGGTTCTCAGTACAGATCAAGAATTATTACAGTGATTCCCAGTTGCGTTGGAGCGACTTGCCCCCCACTAACAGAAACCAAGACATGCAAAGGACCTTGCGTCTAACACTCCTCCCTTAACCCTCAGAAGTTTAGCATCGTCTGTGGCACAGGCTAGTTCTGATTGCGATTTTTCCTACATCAGTCCCTAACCTTTCTACGCAGTCTACACCGAGAACATGACCGTCCACTATATGGTTGGTTTTCAGACAATTATCAGATACATAATGGCGTGAAAGCAGTGTGATGGTGCAGCGTGTAATATGACTGTTCAGAATGCAGAAAAAGGGAACTCTGTCTAATGGACAGTGTTCCTGCAAGCCGGTTTCTATGGAAGATGCTGTCGATATAACCTTTAAAGCAACATAACTATAGAAAAAAATGCTCTACTTTTGAAAAAAAATGTAATAGAGAAAGGTTTGCATTTTAAGAAACTGCTCGACTTTAGAACCCAACACACAGGAACAGTGGGACTAAGCCAGGATTTAACTGTGAAAACGTTACACCTAATACACAACATCTAAGACAAAAGGAAAAATAACACACTGAACATAAAACCTGACAGTACACTACAATGGGCAAAAAAATACAAAGGGCTGTCATGAAACAAAACAGAGATCTGGTTGGGTGGGAGGGAGGGAACGATCTGCTAATTTGATGAGACTGCTTTGCTCTAAGTGTGTAATCATTGGAGATATCCCTGAGTTTTGGAACCAATCTCTATCTTTGGCTACAAACACAGTGCCGTAGCAAGGTTAGATTTATTAGGGGGGCCAATCACGATCGCCGAAGGCGCCAGCTGCTAGGGGGTCCGAAGGCATGCTCCCCCGGAAGATTTTGAAATACAGGGTCCCTGAAATAGCATTTTCAGCCTTCCGAAAGCATTAATTTCCAGCAATTTTTCTCCGTTGAAGCCATAAATATATAATTTTTACGCTTTATGGAACCGAAATGAACACATTGAACCGAAGAACAGCGTGAAGAGCGTGGCCGCTGTCAAAATTATATGGGGGGGGGGGGGGGGGGGTGTACTGTCGCAATTTGTAAAAAACATCGCACTTTGTAATACCTGTCGCAATTTGTAATAAACCTTGTCGCGCTTTGTAATAAAAAGCTGTCGCAATTTGTTATAACATTCCATCGCACTTTGTAATAAACTAAGCTGTCGCAATTTGTAATAATTCCATCGCACTTCGCAAGAATTTTTGAGAGTGATTCAACTTGCCTTGTCAACATTAATAATATATAGATTTAGACAGGGCTAAAAGCGAGGCTCCCATTAATAAAGTTATAATTTAAATCAAACAATAAACTTGTATTCCACAATTCAGTTAAGTTTAGAGCACATTCATGTGACTTTTCAGGGAAAGGCTAAGTGATTTTAGACAAAAATAATTTGCAAACAACCCCAGAGTGAACCAAATCTTACATCGAGTTGATGGCCTCATATGTACAACCAAAAACTGGCAATCGTCTTCGATCACATTTTTTAAGATCCATAATGGCTCTTGATCACCGTAGGTTAATTAGGCCTGGAAAAAAGTTCCGGCCGAATTTTTTGCGTTCGACAAGTTTACTTTACAAAATCTTGCCAACAACTTGTCTGGGTGCGTGTAAACCAACCTTATATATCATTTATATATCACATCTGAGGTGAAACAGTACTATGAGGCACTATTTTTATCATACAGACCGCGGACAACAGAATACAGTATTTGACAGTTTTGCAATACAAATTGCTATCAGTCAATATTCAGGACGATCGAAGCGCGCGTGGGCTTTAGCTAAACCGTTAAAAAAAATTTCCAAAATCACCTATACGGCCAGCCGGTTCTGACTTTTGCAGTGCTAGCTGTGGCGAGTGTTTGAATGAACATTAACACAGTTAAGCTTCAATAGAATAAAGAATTTATTATGTTTATTTTTTATTTTAAAATGGTTTAACGCGCGGCAGTTTGAGTACTCTGGGAAGCGTTGTTCACTGAACGACTAAAAACAATCGGCACAGCGATTAAAATTACAAGAGAGACTACTAATAATCAATAAAAGAAATATAGTTCGGTGAAACATATACAGAGACGACAATTTTCATTCAGGAAGACAAGTATTAAAGTGTCTCTAAAAATCCTGAGTCTTCGAGCTTAAAGCTGAAGTTTTTGTTTTAAGCCGGCTTCCCGGCGTTTGCTTTTTTCAGGGGCACCCAACGGCAATTTTCGGAAAATATCTGTTCGGAAGACGATTTGAGATCTAGAATTTTCGGAACATTTGTTGTAAAATTTCTTGCCTGCCTGCCTCTCCTAGGATTTTCGAACATCTACAAAATGGTATAATTACCCATTTTAAACGGATTTTTACCCTAAAAGAAGGCCAGCTAGAATTTCCGGGAGCCTTTTCCTGGCTGAAATTTCGAAAAGGTAAGTTTTGATCCCTATAGTTTTCGGATCACTAGACTTTCAGCTAGGAAATCCGAACAGATGAAAAGTTTTTAGGGGACAAAAATATGCCTATATCTACCCTTTTAAATACTAAAATACGTTCAACAATGCTATGTTTAGTGGTTTTGAACTATATCCTCGTTGGGTGCCCCTGTTTTTTCAAAGACGAACTCGAGGCAAGAAAATATCTCAAAGCTTCTTTTACAGCCAGAATTATAACTAAAAATTCTTTGGAACGTGCTAGTTCTATTTGCGGTGAGAAAATGTCTAAAGGCTTTTTAAAGATCTGTAAGCTTATATAAACCTGATACTCGGTCAGATCCTTGTCTCAAATCTTATAAACGTGCGTAAAACAAAATAGCCGCATAAACTACGCTCGACTTCATTAAATTAGAAATAAAAAAACAAACATCAAATACAATAATTACTCAGGCTTACCACTTGAGATACAGCTCCTCAAAGGTATCAAGTAAGGACAGTATCGCTTCAGACTTTGAAACCCTCTTACTCATTAAGCAAGGTGAAAACGAAAACGATGCCATCCGAAATTTCCAACTTTGACAAGTGACGTATTTCTCAACCAAAAACCAAATAAACAAACTAGCCATGAATAACAGAAGACTTCCGATAGCAGCTGAATTTCACTTTGAACATCCAGTGGAAAAAGACAGTTAAAAACATCACAAGTTGACACAAAACTCTGTCAGCTTCAGCTGTCAAGGTAAACAAGATTCAAGATGCTGCCTAAATTTTCCGCATGAACTCACCTGTCAAATTTTGACCAATCAGAGCATAAAAATTGGACGTAGAACGTGACCAACGCGTGAACATGGTGACAAAAGTCAAAAGCAACTGTCTTCCCTGCCTGTAGCAGCTGACTGAATTTTCACGTCCGAGGTCCTAGGCACCGTTTAAGGCCTTTTTTGGAGTGAAAAACTGTCGCTCCAAAAAAGGCCTTAAACAGTACCTAGGAGGTCTGAAATGCAGTCAGAATACAAAGAAAAACAAGAAGACGCTAAAGGAGAGCTTCAAAGCGATATTCAATGTACATTTTGCTAATTCAGTGAGCAAAGAATATTTCTCCATACAACGTCTTTTCTTGCTGTATGAATAATTAATTAGCTAAGTAGGATAATGTTGTTCAGGGCTCTCATAGTGAGCTTGGGCTACCTGTGGCTTAAGTCCTTACAAATCAGGCATGATGACCCAAAGGTCGAAATCCATGAGAAACCCATGGAACGTATTACTCGCACGTCATCTTGCTAATTCATATGACATTTTATTTCGACAGGAGCAATTAACACAATCAAAATATGCTTTTGTCCCCAAACGATAACCGGAACCTCCGTAAATACGTCATCGATTTTATTTCAAGAATTACAAATGTCTTTTCAAAGAGAGCAACTTCAGAACACTCGGCCACTTTACTTAAATTTATTTACATTTTGCGTGCCGCGCCGAAACGTTTCTTTGAAACTAACACGTAAAACCAAAGTTTCCAGGTGATTAAAAGCAAAAGGACGCGCGCGAGGAGAACGCGAGACCACAAAAATATTGTTTTCGAAATGTAACCGCATTAGCAGAGATTCTACGTGAACGGATCGCAACAGTATTGTTCTAAATAAATATCAAAAAGAAAAAGAAAAACTTTCTTCCGAATAAACGGTTACAGTGTGTTGCCAAGTATCCGGACGGTACCAGTATCCGGACACTTGAAACAAAAACTCAGTTTTGAGGCGCCCTTTTCAGTTCTCGGTAAACGAAGTATTTTGAATGAAAGCTGAACATTTCAGCTGTAAGATGAAAGTTTGGGCGACTTGAAAGCTTGCGAAACAGTCGCGAAAGACGCCGTTCTGTTCAGGTGAGTAAACTTTTCATGGCTAATATTTACGTTGTTTAGTGCGCAGTAAAATTAGTGCTGCTCAGAAAAGGGAGGGTAATGTGTGATATTTTCAAAGAAACTGTTTTATTTTTAAAGTGAAGATACTTAAGGAAGTCAGGTTTTTATTCTTCTTGAAATTCGATTTGTTTGGAATAACGGAGACCAGAAACATTCACTAAGTTTTGATGTCATGTGCACAGTATCCGGACAGTTTTTTCTTTGCTGTACAGAATAGATGAATTAGCTGTGTACATTATCCGGATAAGATTTATTTCATATCAGTAACTGTAATTAAAGCTTAGGATATATTATATAGTCGTAAAATGTAATTCTACTCAACTCCGTATCGAAATTTTCTTCACTCATTCAGAGGCGACTCGATTTCTTGTGCACGGCTTATTTCGCGTGACTGCATTTTCTATATATAACTGAAAGCGTCTGAGTTGAACCTGGAATTCTCATACTTTCCCCGGTTGTGACTGCTAGAATGGGGTTGCAACGGTCTGAAAAATTTCATAAAGGGATTGAGAGATGTGAAAGAAGTAGGAATTAGTGCTAGAAAAGCAGGCTTATTGTGGGGACTGGGCATGAAGAAATCAACACTGCAGGTCAGACTAAATAGGAGAGTGACCTTTGACCGTCGGGTTGAGGTCTCTTCGCCAAGCTTTTTTTAAAATAAAAAATGAAGAAAGAAAGTCGTTTGCAGATTGGCTAATTGAGCTTGCAAACTGCGGCTTCGGCATGTCCACGGATGCCTTCCTTAAATCAGTGAAAAAGTTCCTCGACATTAGGAAGCAAGAATTATACCATTTTTAAAACAGCCGCTCGCGTTCCCCACCATACCCCAGTCATTTTTTATGTTTTAATTCACGATGCTTGGTTGTATTTTTGGAATCGATTGCCAGACTACTTTGCAAGTGCAAGAGAAGCTTATAAGTCGTTTGCCTGTGGAAATTTATGTACAGTTACTTTGTTATTGTTGTGTCCGGATACTGGGCCAGCTGTCCGGATACTGGGCAACATGGGAGCTCTGCAAAAATATTAATTTCGCGATGGAAACAAAGGCAAAAAAGTTAAACTGTCTTTCGTCATATTAAGGACTAGATAGATTTTCTCTGGGCCAAATTTCAGAGCTCTTGCGATCAACAAAGGAAAGTTATTGCAATGTTAAACTGAAATGTATGGATACTGGGCAACATACTGTACGTGCTGTGCTTTCCAGTTTCTAGGACGTACTAAAAGTGCCGGAAATGGGAATTTTGCTACGCGTGTTTTATCTGTAACGAACAAACAAATCTTTTACTAATAAATGCCGAAAAATATAACTGGTGGAGGGTCTCCTACAAGAAAATCTCCTATTAAAACCACCCTAAGACACACATATAGCTTTAATAGCTTGTAGACCCCTTAATTTTCCAGTTATTTGCGCA
>OZ037784.1:7371114-7426114 GCA_964035525.1 Porites cylindrica
ATCATAACCATGAGTTACTGTTCCATCGATCATAGCTATGATTCCAATAGAACTTTTAAAGGCATCTCTGGAATCATAACCATGATTCATTGTTCTATTAATCATAGCTATGATTCCAATAGGACAATTAAAATAGTCTCTGGAATCATAACTTTTATTTTCAAATTTATGCACAGGTAGCCCAGGCTCAGTTCTTGAACACTCACTAATACAATGACATGCAAAAAATACAATGTGGAGTTTGTTCTAGAATCACTTACAATGCTTTTAAAATGGCAAAATACATAGGCATAAATGTGAAACTGAACTTAGCCCAGCTCAATAAAGATGTTTCTTTGCTTTTCATGTTATTTCTCTCCAACACGGTGGGGCCAAACCACCCCATCGATGTTGCATTAGAGGCGCGCAATGAATAACGGGTAAAATCCAATATGGCGGCCAATTTACAATTTGCAGAAAGCCTTCGACAACCAATTCAACGTTGCAAACTTGATCTATTGGGCAGGGTTGATACTGGCGATGGTATACAACGGATCAGTAAATTTTTCGGAGAGCTAGAAGCTGCTGTATCCGTGTTGGATACCAAATACAGTCATCGTGGAGGGAGATTTTCGACCGTGCAAAGATTAGTACCAGCAAGAGGGATGGTTGCAAGGTCCCTACAAAAGATTCACGCCAAAATAATTCGCCGCCTAAGTACAAGGCCAAGACTTGCCAATCCATGGCGTGGAGATTTTCAAATGGACATGCCGCAAGAGGTGTTTGAATGCATTTCTAAAGACCTTATGCAACGCACAAGCTTCGGTCAACGATTTAGGGAAACAAATACACAAGTTGTATACGAGATAACAGATATGCGAAAAGCGAAATATTTATTCGCGAGGATGGATTTAGATGGTACAGACGTCGATCCTGATGTGATTTTAAAAAGGCGTATGGCACCTGTGCAAAATAGCCTTGAGAGGTGTGAGGTGTTAGTGTCGAATGAAAAGCCAATGGAGCTCAAATTTAATAAGCCAAAGGAGTTGTTTGAACTGAAATTTCATTACGGATACTGGAATGCAAGTGGCGTCCCGCAGCACTGAACAAACTTGACTTGACAATTTATTACATATAATACAATAATTAATTTCTTATTACTCAATTATATATTTCTGTTGATATTAAATTGGATTGATGTTAGGCCTGGGTCAAACTTAAGACCTCACATGAACCAATCTCATTTAAGTTAGGTTTGAGCGATTTTATTTGGATTGGCTATCCATTGTGAAGAACGGCTAAGGTTCAGTTTGGCTGGATCACCTTTGAATTAAGTTTGGAGTTTGGTTTGGCATGAAAACATAATTATGTTAGGTCCACCTAAGTACGTTATTTGACCCGGGCCTAAAAAAGAAATAATCTAAGTTACTTTGGGGTTCAAGTTTTGTTTATATGTATGTCTATAGATTTATGCTTGAGGTACTACTAACAAGTGTCTTCAAGTCAACTGCTGTGTTAGTGGAAAAATTTGTTTAGACACTGCACCAAACTTGAATAAAGCTTTGAACTTAAACTTAACTCTCATAGAATTGACTGAGTTCAGGAGTGATCTTTCCACTAGCAACAGTTTGCTTGATGGCCTTCATCACATCACTTGTGCAAATCTCACAGCCTTGATTACCAGTGGTTTTCTTCGAGAGTCCACAATGGCAAAACCTGTCATCACAATCGCGAACTCTCTTAGGAATATAAGAATCACTTATGTTCCTCTTCTCACAGCGATAGGCAATGCTGTAGGGATCTTTCTCTCTCAGCCATACCATGGAGACAAACTCATGTCTGAACACAGTCCACCACCGTAAGCTCTTTCTGGCATTGCATGTGTTTTCCACATACTTGGCCAATTTCACGTGCTTTGCTTCTCTACCCTGCATTGAATTCAGGCCCAATCCATAGCCAAGCTTCTGATACAATTTGCTAGTGTGGTAGGGGATGGCTACTCCTACTGTCCACACGGTAGGAGTGACATCGGTAAGCAACAAACTGTTTGCATTGAAAAATTGTTGGCACAAACCCTTTAAATTTTCAACTTGCTCTATGCTTATCTCAACTCTTGAGTAAATGGAAACTGCATCTCTCAATTTGACACCAATGAATGACAATGTGTGCAGTTTCAGAACATGTCCCTTTGAAAGAGTGGGGATCTTCAGAAGTTCCTGAATCAAAGTGGCAAATTGCCAACAGAAGTACTTTGATTCAAGTCCTGTGAATCTATATGAGAATGAAATTCCCTTCTTCCGCTTCTCACTGAACCACCGCAGAAAGGCCTTGTACAGTCTCCCACACTTGAGGGTGTCTTTCAGGCACTTCAGAAATGTAAGCAGGGGGGAACTGTCTGGAAGATCAGAAACTGCTGTTGCTGCCTTGAGGTGATTCTGGTGTGTGTAATGCATTACAATAGCAAGTGCAGTTAAGAACCAGCTCTGCCAAGCATTGTTTGTGTTGTGTAGAGGCTCAGCCTTGAGTAAATCCACATACTTTCCTAATGGAGGTACAAATTCTTGTCTAGACTTGTTTTGAGCGATGAATTTAGTGACCTCATTTCTTTGTTTCCCCATGGGATCGCGAAGTTTTGACTTCAGCTTCACAACTCTCTCTGCCATGACCAGTCTCTTTGTGTAATCCCATGGTTGCCATGTAGCTTCAAGACCACCAATAGTACCACCTATGGTTCTCTTGCTTGTTTGATTAACATTAGCAAATGGCGAAAAATAGGTTGCACAATTGTTCAGTTCTCCTGAGTGGGATGACATCCACTTCATGTCTGATGGGATTAATTCAAATTTGAACACAACTTGTTTTCCTCGTTCAGTGGTCAGCTGCTTTCCTTCTACTTCTTCCATTTCTTCTGTCAGGTGGTTTGTGTATGACTTCATGAGTGGATGGTCTTCTTCGCAGTTAGCCCCCAGAATTAAATGGTTATCGTTACAGCTTTGCACTCTTTGTAACAAGTTCAGGAAACTGACCAAGTATGCAGTGGCAGTATCGTCCTTACCAAATGGTGCACCATCTGCCCCCACTGCCACATACAGCACCCCCTCTTCTCCATTGAACCACTGTAGACAGGGGTCTTTTTCATGGAGTGTCAGGTACATGTCAGCGAGCCTCAAAAGGAAAGGTTTAAGTGGCCTGTACACACCGGGAACTGATTCTGTAGAAAGCTTTTCTGCTAGAATCTCCAAAGGTAAAACCTCACCAAGGTCAATGTTCCTGATATAACTCATCAGAGTTTTGTATGGAAGGATCTTGGGAATTTCACAGCTTTGCATAAATTGTGATTTCTTATTTTTACCTGATTGATCTGGAGATTGTTTCATAACATCACCGCTGTTTCGTATGTTAGTGTACTTCCGCTTGCTTACCATCCCCCCTTCGTACAACACACGCATGCTCCTAAGCTGGTTTTGTTCACTTTTTTCATATTCTTGAACTCTCCTTTTAACAATCTTCGGTATAATATCATTCATGCAAACTGCTGAATTGGTGATATAAGTTTCCATCACCTGTTTTGAAGCTGTGCCAATCAATGTGGTCCATAATCCATCTTGCACAGATTGGTCATCAGAGACTGACATGTTGCTTCCACAATGTATTGGTCTTAGTGCAGCGACGGTCTTTTTTTTCCTTCGTAATAGCTGGAATCTTGATAGGTGCTCAAGCTTCTCACTGCAATCATTCTGCACTTTACTGCTTACATGTGGTTTCCGAGGCTTTTTGGCTTGGATTGGACATTCATTTTCATTTGCAATAGCTTCAAGTTCAGTGATCTGTTATTGTTAATAAATAATTTATAAATGGATCATTAATTTTTAATAGTATCAAGAATCAGAAAATGAAAAGAAAAACTATTGATTCAGGAGATCTAGACTCAGTGACCTTAATTGTTTTCATGACCAAAGTTGCTTTAAGTCACTAATTAAATAGTGACTAATTATAAAGGGAGCTGATGAGAACACAATTATAACTGGGGTTTAATCCTATACATTTAAGCTTGAACATTTCCTATAATCCTACAATGGAGTTGGGAGAAGTAAAAAAATTTTCAATGCAATTTCTGTTTGGTGATTGTTTCTTCAATATTCTTCTCATAACTGTACATGAATTGATCTTATGAGAACAAATTTGATGTTGATCATGCAGTCTTGAGACTGAAAGGAATATAACAGCCAAGTTTGCTATAAAACAACCTCAAGCTTGAAAATAATTTATTATGTGTTAAGAACACTGATTTCTAGCAGAGGGTTCAGACCTTTTAGAAAATGGTCCATGGCCCATTTGAAGGGAGTCCATGGACCTGGAATCAATGTTTTGTAATGACCCAGACTACAGATTGCATACAGATTCCGTGGAGACTACAAAGGCTATAGTACATCTATCCATTAGTGAAGCTATTGTAGCCAACAGGACAACTGTGTTACACAGATAATCAACAGCCTGGAAGTCTGATGGCACCCCCCTCCCCCCTGATATATCTCACAGTGGCCACAACATACAAACAGAGAAGTTAATTGAACAAACCTTTCGTTTTCGCCTCCGTACAATTTCTTGTTTGTTGTGTAATTTCGTTCCCAATGCGTCAATTTTCACTCTTTCAGAAGCCAGTTGCCTTTTGAGCTCTAATATTTGTGCATCTGTGTCAAGTAATTTCTGAATTTCAGCATTTACCCTTTCCTTCTTCAGCTGTTGGTACGTTCCGATCGAAAATCTTGGTTTCTTGTTACTTGCCGCCAATGGTGGACTGAAAACCCCATGATTTATTTTTGCCAAGAGAAGACAAAAGCGACGAATAAATACATATTTAATGAACACAGAGATCGAACTAACATCGTATCATTTCAGATTTTTTATTAAAGTTCGTTACACTCCGAAAAAAGCCCCAAGAAAATGATTACCTGAAACCCTCGCCACAGTCACCTGGCTCTGCATTTTCGCCTCCTATCATATCACTTTTTCCTAATTCATCGAGCTAGGATACACTTAATCGCACACCGACAGAAAGCTAACGAACTCAACTCTCCCAAAGTGACCGCCAAAACAACATTGCTCGTACCAGTTTCCCAAAATATCGGCTAAAGCTCGGCCTATTCGGGAGATAAATCCAATATGGCGGCACCCAGAAGCCTTTGCAGACTTTTTCGGCGCCATTTTGAAAAAAACTACCCACGCGTTTCGCGCACATAGAAGGGGTGGTCTGGCCCCACCGTGAACTGTTTCCAATCAAATTACACATAGAAAACAAATTAAAAAAATTGTGTATTTTTATGGTTTTGAGAAAAAAATATTGACAGCTCTCCAGATCCATTATAATCTATTAAAAACTAAATAAAATGTTTGTTGCATAGAAGTATACAGCATTGTATTATGAGTGTTCAAGCACTGACCTTGAGCTGCCTGTGATAGATGTACACTGTATCAGCCTCAGTCGAGTTGTAAACAGTCCTAAACAGAATGGAGTTGTATGAAAACAATACTACTAGCCAGAAAGCAAATATAATTATTTCCTATGTGGACCTTTATTCACAGGCTTTAAAAGGATAGACAAAGGATATAGAATTTGAAACAAATAAAATTCAATCGTCTGTTAAGTATACAAGCCTCATTCTATGTGCTACAGTGCAAAGTTGGGGCATTTTTAAACGACTTAAAAAGACTTTCTGCCAGGGAACAGCCATTTGCCTACACAAGGGGCAACCAAAGAAAATTTGACATCCTTTTGATTTTGGTCTTAAGTTTTACTTACAGAGAATTTAAAAAAGGCCTTTATTCAAGATTTGGATGGGAAATAGAAAAGTTACACATTTGAATCTGTTCATTAAATCAATCATCCATTCTTCTTTATTGGTTGGTTAATTGAAATTCATCCATCATCTTACAAGGGTAAGCCAAAAGCACTCTCATGTTAAACACATGGTCCACATGTAGTTCGATTCTACTGTTACAGGAATGACAGATGGCTGGCTCCTTCTAATTATGACAATAAATCTTTTCTACTTAGTAGTTTGGTTTTCTCGATGACCTTGTGGCTTTGGGCAAAACATGTCATTCTTTTTTTTTTATTCCACCCCAGACCACTTAACACCAGAGCACAGGCACCTCTAGAGCCAACTAGTGAATTATTAAAGAAAGAACTCAGTTACTCTATGTATTAAAGCAGTTTAGGCAAAGCTAAGATTCCTCAAGTAACACACAATTACCGTATTTATTCGAATAAGCGCCCAACTTCAAATTAGCGCCCACCTCGAATAAGCGCCCTCCCCCTCCTCCTCCCAATCAAACTCAAATAAGCGCTCACCCCCACCCCACCCACTTGAGTGAAAAAATTCTAATAAGAGACTAATAATAAGAGTTTTCTTCAGAGTATTTTACAGAAACCTTGCTTTGTTACTTCTTCACGATCTGTTATTAGCACTTATTGTTTTGTTGCAAAATAAACATACTTCACTTACTGAAAATGGTGAAAATTTAATAAGCGCCAAGCCTCTAATAAGCGCCCACCTCGAATAAGCGCCCACTCTCAAGGTCCAAAAATTTAATAAGCGCCCAGGGCGGTTAATCGGATAAATACAGTACAAGCAGCCCTTAAACTTCAAACTTAAATTAAAAACAAACTAAATAACCATAATTAACTAAAGGTTTAAAATAATTAAATGTTAAAATTAATTAAATGTTACATTTTTAAGGCCCTTCGAAGCATAATTATAGCATAATTAATAAGCCTCCTACATGTAGGTCTATCTTTCCAAATTTCAAACTCTGGGATTTTTACATATATTGGATAAGCCAAAAGCACCCTAAAGTTAAACACATGGTCCACATGTAGTTAGATTCTATTGTTACAGCAATAGGAGCCTTAAGCATCGACAACGAAATACATGACGACGACTTTTGTAACCCAAGGAGGATTGGGTCGAGGCTTTCGTTCTCGGCGGGAAAAACGAAAGTTAAGCAGTGTGTTGTTTTTAGGAGACGACGATTTTTGGTTCTCTGACAAGTAGCTCTAGCTATGGCTTTCAAAAACGTCCGAAATCTGCTTCTAATTAATCACAACGATGGCTTTATCAATGATGATGAATTTGTTGTTCTCTACGACCTCTATGCATCAAAAAACCCCGACTTTCCGTACGATTCGTACGCACCTTTTGACCTGGAAGAGCTTGACGAGTCCGAGAGTTTTGCAGAGTTTCGCTTTGGAAAACGAGATATACGAATTCTGAAGGAAGTTTTGCTAATCCCTGACACGATTACCTGCAGTCAGCGCTCTGTTTGTGATGGACTAGAAGGTCTCTGCATGCTGCTAAAGCGGCTTTCTTACCCATGCAGATATGGAGACATGGTCCATAGATTCGCTAAACCTGTTCCAGTTCTTAGCATGATCACCAATCAAATGATTGGCTTTGTGTATAATGTTCACGGGAACAGAGTACTAAACTGGAATCATGAGGTCCTTAGTCCTGTCAACCTGCAGACTTATGTTGATGATGTGACAGCCAGGGGAGCCCCACTGCCCAATTGTTTTGGGTTTATTGACGGTACCGTTAGGCCTATATCAAGACCTGGAGAACATCAGCGACTTCTTTACAATGGGCATAAAAGGGTTCATGCCCTGAAATTTCAAAGCATTGCTTTGCCAAATGGCTTGATCGGAAATCTATATGGCCCAGTTGGTAAGTTACAAAACAGTACAGGCCACCAGCTTTAAAGCAGGGATGTGACCAAATGTTTATTTTTGTAGACCTTGCACTTATTTTAAAAAGGGAAAATATTGAAAAAAAAATGAAACATTTTTCAAGGCTATAGGACAGGCTAAATTTATTGATTTTCTTATTCAATAATGATTACCAAGGTGAGATCACTTCAACAGTTTATTGGGAGCATAGCCAGAGGGAAGAGGGGACTTTCCCCCTCCCCCCCCCCCCTTTAAATAAATATAAACTCAAGATGAAATTAGAGAAAAGTTTCTGAAGTACAGCTTATGTAACCCAATTGTCAGCAACCTTTACTCTTACACTGATACCTACCATCACCTACCTATTTTTAGAAGGCCGAAAACATGATGCAGGAATGCTTGCTGATTCACAGCTACTACACGACCTTCATCGGTTTGCCTACAATCCAGCTGGCCAGGCAGTCTGTGTTTATGGTGACCCTGCCTACCCCCTTAGAGTGCAGATACAAGGACCCTTTAGATATGGTGTATTGACACCACAAATGCAGCAGTACAATGCAGAGATGAGTGCTGTTAGAAGTTCTGTTAAACGGCTGTTCGGAGATGTAATCAACTCATTTAAGTTTAATGACTTTAAAAAAGATCTGAAGCTTTTCCTCAGCAGTGTTGGAAAGATTTATGTTGTTTCTGTCATACTGCGTAATGCAATGACATGCTTGTATGGTAACATGACCTCAGAATTTTTTGACCTTAGGCCACCTACTCTTGACACATACTTTGGCTAGGAAACCACTCTATTGCTCAGTTTACATTGCCTTTGATAAAATATGTATCAAAACCTTGTAACTGCAGTTAACCATGGTAGATATTTGTATGCTGATAAGTTAAAGACTATTTCTCACACCATTGAACTTTTGAAAGAGAAAATGAAGAATAATAAAATTAAGCACAATTTTATTTCTAATAGTTTTCTATTTTTCAAGAAATGTTATTGTAACTATTGATTTATTTCCCAACTTTATTTTCCATTTTTCAGAAAACTGTGGTTAATTAACTTAAATTAATTTTATGTCTCCTCCCCGGTTTACTGAAACACTAACAATAAACCCCCCTTTACTGCCAACAGCCGAGCTTTGTTTGCTAGACGCTTAACTTGAGAAACAAAGAAAACCGAGACTATGGTCTGGGATTAAAAACATGGCCAAGTTAATGGCCGGTTTTATTCAAATCTGCAAAATCATCTTATCAATGTTAAAATATGAAATAATGTTTACGAATTTATAGGTCTAGCAAAGGTGAGGGCCAGAAGAAAAAGGCAACTAAACTACAAGAAATACCTAAAGCAAGTAAAAAAGGTGGAAGATTGGGGAGGAGGCGGGTCGATTGCTTGTTCAAAGGATAAGCGGGTCAGCTATCGAAGATTCGGCTTGATGTCAGCTTTCAGACCGAGAGGATTAACAAAAGGTTACACCCTCTTATAAAGGGTCTCCGCGAGATAATGAGATCGAGGCTAAGTAGATTTACTTTGAGTGGCCTTACGATAGGAGCTCGTGATTATTACCCAAAAGTAATTTTACTTTTGGTCTTGTGATTCTCATGCGATCGTAAACCATTGTAAGATAATTCAAAGTTCACATTCGAGAGCCTCTAAGCCTTTGAAGCCGCAATCGACCCCACCCCCCAAAATCCATGCATTGAAGAAATTGGAAGGGGAGACATAAAAATTTTTATTTGGTTCCAAATAAACTCATTTATGTCTCCTCCCCGGTTTACTGAAACACTAACAATAAACCCCCCTTTACTGCCAACAGCCGAGCTTTGTTTGCTAGACGCCTAACTTAGGAAACAAAGAAAACCGAGACTATGGTCTGGGATTAAAAACATGGCCAAGTTAATGGCCGGTTTTATTCAAATCTGCAAAATCATCTTATCAATGTTAAAATATGAAATAATGTTTACGAATTTATAGGTCTAGCAAAGGTGAGGGCCAGAAGAAAAAGGCCACGGGTCGCTCCTAAGCGGCCCAGCCCCACCCGAAGGCTGTTGGCGAAAAGGAGGACGAAAACACAACGCCTGTTTGTGTTTTCAGGTACTAGTATCTAAAGTTGTTCCTAAACTCGGAGTTCTAATATAACGAAGAAAAGCGCTGGATTGCCAGCGACCTAGCAAGCGAATTTGGGAGTCTGGAAACCCCTTGGCAGATGCCCAGCTGGCAGCGCCAATGCGAAAACTGTGCGCTTTATATAGCTTTGTGTCTAAGTTACAAAATGTAAGTGCTGCGTTAAGTCGCTCAACAAAATAGGATCTAGTAATCGGACTTCCGTCGGGCCAACAAAAAAGAGGGCCGGATACCGACCCTCGCACAGCTAAAAAGTTTAAGATCAACTGAACTGGACAGCATGACCTTTCAGGATAGATAAAAATAACAAAAGGTGGCCCAGAATTCTTATGCTTGTAGTTATGCAAGGTAAGTTGCAGTGCCTGAATTCGGCCTTGAGCATCAACCAGTCGGTCTAGTTGCGAAAGATTAATGATATTGGTAGTGTTGCCTCGAGAGGCTGTTAACTCCCCAATGCGGAGAAAAGCGAAAAATGCCAAAGCACACATGGCAGACATGAGACGAGACTGGTAATGTGATGAAAGGGAATGCTCGAAAGCTCTAATTAAGTTCCGTAATACTGGTAAAGTAATAGGTAACCTGACATCATTGACGGGAGTTAGTTTCCGATAACCCTTTAAGATTTGTATAATAAGTGGCGTCTCAGTAGGATCAGCGACACCAGCAAGTTTATGAACGTAACTAATAGCAGAAATGTAAGTGGTTACTGACGAAGAAGAATAACTCCTAGAGTATAGATGCGCGATAAAAAGGGCCAGTATGGCCGGTTGAAGAGGTAAATTAATAGGCATATCACCTAAATAAGAAGCCGACCAATCTGTAAATAACTTCCAAGGTCGTTTATAAACGGATACAGAAGCGTTACTCAAGCTTGCCTCTAAAAGAGTTTTTGTTATAACTGCCAGTTCTCTGGTAACAGTTGGGGAGGCACAGCTGTTGGTTCTGGCGCCATGTCCTTGGACAGGGACTTGAATTTGGTCACCTGTAAACGCGATAAAGCATCAGCTTTCGTGTTATGAACGCCTGGGAGGTGTACAGCTTTAAATAAGATATTGTTCTGCAAACATGATAGAACCAAGGCACGAAGAAGAACCAACAGCTCCCTATCTTTAGTCGTCTTTTTATTAATTACTTCCGACAAGGCTTGATTGTCGGTGTGAAAGGTTATGCATTTGTTCGCCAGCTGAGTACCCCATATTTTTATACTGATAACAATAGGAAACATTTCTAGCACAATAATATTCTTAGAGGTCCAGGATGGGGGTCACGGACCGTAAAACCAATTCTGACGAAACACCGCTCCATAGCCTAGAGAGCCAGAAGCATCAGTATAAAGATGCAAGTGAGGTGATGAAAGCCATTGAAAGTCTAAGAAGAATGATTTGCCATTGAATTGTGTTAAAAATTCTAACCAGAGCTTAAGATCGTCCTTGACTATACGCGTTAATCTAATTAAATGAGTCGGGCGATTGACCCCAACTGTCAAATTAATCATTCGTCTAAGAAAGGTCCTGCCGGGTATAACGACTGAACAAGTGAAGTTCAGAAGACCAATAAGGGATTGCATCTCCTTAAGGGAGACTTTTTTACGCTTGAGAAATTCATAAATAAGAGTAACACATTTTCTTAGCTTTTCTTCTGGGAGGCGAGCCTCCATTTTGTCAGTGTCTAGTTCTATTCCGGCGAAACATAAAACACTACTGGGACCCATTGTCTTTTCAGGCGCCATGGGGACACCCAAGTCGTCACGCATCGCTAAAAACCTAGACAGATTTTGTTCACAAGCTGAGAAAGTTTTGTCTATGAGAAGGAAATCATCTAAAAGGTGTAAAACACCTGAGATAGCTAACTAAGACTTAGCAATCCACTCGAGAGCGGTTGAAAAGCTTTCCCAAATTTTGCAAGAGGAACTGGCTCCCATCGGCAGGCATTTATCAAAATAGAAGCTGTCCTCCCAACAAAAACCTAACAAATCATAGTCGCATGGATTTATTGGAATTAGACGAAAAGCGTTTTTGACATCTGTCTTAGCTAGGGCACAGCCCCTGCCTGTGCGCCTGATAAGTCTAACCGCATCGTCAATCGAGGCATATTTAACCGTAGAGGCATCGTTAGGAATACAAGAGTTAATAGAATCAGCGTAAGGAAAAGATAGGTGGTGAACAAGGCGAAATTCTCCTGGCGTCTTTTTAGGAATTAAACCAAGCGGAGAAATGCGTAATGAAGGAAAAGGTCGTTCTAAAAATGGCCCTGCAATCCGACCTAGACTTAATTCTTTTGACAGTTTATCGGAAACGGCTACAGGGTTTTGAGTAGCGGATAAAAGATTTTTGCAACTGGAGGGTTTGTGGGGCCCTACATAAGCCAATAAAAACCCATGTTGAAATCCATTTAAAAGATAGTCTTTCAATTTAGTTGGATAGCCATCTAGGTAAAAATGTAATCTATTTACTTTGACTGGTGTTGGTAGTTGGACTGGATGCGACAGTGCGAGAGGTGGCGACAGTTGGTTTTCCCGACTTGCATTTTGTGGCAGGGTGATCGCCTCCACATTTAAAGCAGGCGTGTTTGAAATTACACCCAAAACATCTTTCACCTTGGTGGAATTTCCAGCAGAATCCTCGCGGAAAGGGCTGCTTTGATTGCCGGTTAAACGAGTTAGGCGGATTGTTTGAGGATGAAAGTTTGGTCATGTGGTGCGCCTGCAACCACAATTCCCAATGCACTTCGTCCCAAGGGAAAAGAGATTTTTGACGTAAATAGCGAAAATTTTCATCATAATAACGCCAATGAGCGTTTTTTGCCGCCAGATCGCGCACTGTCGCACTGTATTTCATTAATCCGGGAGCGCTGTCCGGAAATCGGATGGTATAGACGGCAACAAAAACCTGAAATGCGGTAGTCCATTGATCGATGTTAGTAATGCGCTTAGAGTCTTGGACGGGTTCGAGACTGACCACAGGCTGGTTGGATCCAGATGATTTTACCGTGAAGTTGTATTTGGGATCGCCTGGCAAGGACGATAGAAGAGTTCCGAGATCGATATATTCGTTGGCCCATATTTTAGATTGAATTTTGTCCGGAACTCTACTCGAGAGTGGAACGGAAATTAAGGTATGGATTTTATCGGGCCTGTGGTCGATCTCTGGCCCGCTAGTAATGGAGGTAGAAGTTAAAGTGTGGCCCTCACCAGTTAGGTCTTGAGCAACCTGCGCTACTGACTCCTGTACAGCAGCAGCAGGGTCGGAGGTCTGTACTGGCTCTTGAGGGATTATGCCTGCGGACTTCAGGCTTTCAACTACAGCCGAAGAAATAGCACTCGTGATGCTTGAAACCATATTCTGAGAGACAACTGAACTCGAGGCCGCGGGACTTGAGACTGAGGATGGCCCACTGATCGCCGGCTCTCGGGAAAGTTCGCTTGGGTGCGGCACTTCGGGTGGGTTGAGAGCAGGAACCGAGTGTACTCGAGAGGTCTGCTTGGGCCTCTTGGACTTGGTGGGGCGAGATGTACTGCGGGCCATGGCCCTCGGGCGTTTAACTGGTGCGCTGGAGGCTGTTGCGGTAGAACTTCGCTTGCCTCTAGTCATCATCGTGGAATATGCTTTAATTTCAAGCAAATCTAGACCGCAAGCAAAGGAACTTGAATAAATAAGCCGAAGGCGTTGGTATGGGAGATAAAATAGTAAAAGAGTGAGTGGGAAGGGAGGTGGGGGGTTTCCAATCCAGTAGCATTCTGCTCAAATTACAAATTGGAGAGAGAAAAAACGGAACCGGCAATAAAAGAAAAATCGGCAGCATGTTTGGCAATTTCCAAATTGGAGACGCCGCATTGAACATGCTAAAGCGCCGGACAGAGGAACCGGTCCGTAAAATAAATACAATATCTTATAACAAAAGATAAAGCTCTCCTGTCCGCCAAAAAGGACGGTTACAACGAAAGTAGAATGCATGACTGGATAGACAAGTTGGAATCTGTCACTGAGCCTCAGAAAAAGTGGCTAACTTCTTCAAGGCGAATAGTATGGCTCCCCTATAGCTACGATAAAGAGCAAAGTTACCCGCTGCGTTCAAATGAACGCCGTCTCGGCATAAAACGGCAATAGATGGACTTTGAAGCCCTCTATGGCTCCAAGCTTCAGCATAAGGGAGTGGTTCGAGGACCACTTTGAGATATTTATTGAGAAGGTCTACTTTGTGGCTGAAATCGGGAACGTGTGGAGGAATAGCAGACCGGTAAATTACTAGGCATACCATTATAAACTCTGCTCCACAGTGATCATGGAGGACTTGAACTAAATGTTCAATATCTGAACCAACAGATTCGGGGCGCTGCCCCACTACACACAAATCATTAGTTCCCAGTTCTAAAATGATAACCTTTGGCTGAAAAGCCTTAATTTTATCCAATGACAGCATTTTAGAGACGGTTCTACCGCCAATGCCGAGAAAAGATATATTTTCGTGAGGCAAGTTCATGTTGAGAGCGGCACGCCTATCGTGATGTTCGGTGAGGAATGTCTGTAAACGCCTCACAAATGAATGACCAAGAATGAGAATGTTGGCGGTATTATCCATAACAGCAAACAGTTGAAAACAAGAAGTAAATGAGATATACTTAACGTTTGTTGTGGAGAATTCCCAAGGAGAGCCGCTTGTTCAAAGGATAAGCGGGTCAGCTATCGAAGATTCGGCTTGATGTCAGCTTTCAGACCGAGAGGATTAACAAAAGGTTACACCCTCTTATAAAGGGTCTCCGCGAGATAATGAGATCGAGGCTAAGTAGATTTACTTTGAGTGGCCTTACGATAGGAGCTCGTGATTATTACCCAAAAGTAATTTTACTTTTGGTCTTGTGATTCTCATGCGATCGTAAACCATTGTAAGATAATTCAAAGTTCACATTCGAGAGCCTCTAAGCCTTTGAAGCCGCAATCGACCCCACCCCCCAAAATCCATGCATTGAAGAAATTGGAAGGGGAGACATAAAAATTTTTATTTGGTTCCAAATAAACTCATTTATAAAGAGAAATAAAAGAGATTTATCCCCCAAAAAATAAGGACAACATTGCAGAGTCAGGCTAGTTTTTTGGAATTCCTTTATCAAACATTTTACAAATATAGGAGCCCAAGGGCCTGTTTGTTGGAGGTTGGGCTGGCACTGACCCAGGATGTTTACTATGGGGAATTTTTACAGAGTCAACCCTGGGTGAAAGCTACCCCAATCTAACATGACTGAATGAAGATACCCATGCTTCTTTTAGACATTTTGTCTTGATGATGCTCGAAATTGGTTCAATTTCTAGAGTGGACTCACATAATGTAAGAAATACTATGAGCTAATTACATAAAAGCACAGCTACCAAACAATAGAAAAGAATAGACCTAGCTATAAATACTATTGTTAAGATTTATTTTGTGCATTTAGTGACTGTACATTAGGGGAAATTTTGGGCATTTAGGCCCCTTTGTACAGAAAAACATCTGTCTATTAGCAAAAACAATGTTTTATTTCTTCATGAAACTTTACAAAACTCTCTATAGAAAAGAAATATAATTACATCCATCAACAATGCTCTTGTAGATAACTAAAATCATAACAAAAGTCAACTCAACAAGTTCAGGGCTCTTCCACATTCACAAGGTTCGAGCTTAATGCTTTTTTATATTTTCCATCAATGCCATAAATACCTTGTTTTGCTGGTCAAGCATAATTTGAAGGTTTTGCTGTTGAAGCTGCTGCTGTTGCTGCATTGTGTTGATCAGCGCTGAGAACATGGTCTGTTGCTGCTGCGCAGCCCCCTCTTGTCTAGTTTCTGCTAGATCGAGCTCTCTTTTTCTGATGGCTAACTCTTCCTTTTTCAATTCTCTCTCTTTCTCTGACTTCTCGGCCAAAAATCCGATTGCATCAGAGGTGCTCCTCCTCAATTTAGCTTTTTTTTGGTTTCTCGCCACTATCATCGCTCTTTCTAATTGCCATCGTCTGAAGAGCCGCCTGTCTGATTTCCTCTGCTTTAGCTTTTTCTTTCTCATCTTTTGCCTTCCTCTCGTTTCTCAGGACGTCACTCTTTTCTTCTGCGCTTTTCTCTCGTTCTCGAATTTCCTCCAGCAAGGCATCGAGCTCTGTGAGCTCGGGGACATCGATCCCAGATGCTTTCTCTTCTTCTGTTTGCTTTAGTTTGTGCCGGGAGATCAGGAGTGCATATCGATCTCTCACTGCCCTTGCTGTAACCCTGAATTCTGGAGTCTTCAGAGAATTCAAATAGGTTGCGATGCTTTCCCATACTTTTCCTCTCTCGCTGCTTTTCGGTTTAAAATTGTAAGGTTCGCTTGTTACAGCTTCGCGAAGCATCAAGACAGCATGGTCTTCCGTCCAAACAAAATACCTGGACTTGCTCGCTGTCAAAAGAACACGAAAATATATATTTTTACGGCAAAACTGAAGATTTATATCTTGAAGTGCAACTTAATATTAGCACAATGACATGCATTTCTAAAATAAGAAGAACATGACTTGAAATATCCCAAAATTCTCTTTAAAGAGATCAGTACAGAAAAACTTACATTTCTTTTGAACGATTTCTTGCTCGGCTGTAGAAATGTGGCCGGCCATGGTTTCGGATGCTTCTGAAAGAAAGTCATTTTAGTCTGTTAAAAATAGCTAAACTGTTAAACATTCGACTTCCGCTGGTCCGCAAATAATACATCAAACAATCATTATAACAAAAGGTGGAAACAGATGATTATCAGCATGAAAAAGTTTAGTTGTTTACTTACGTTTTCACCAGAGCGAAAACTTGCTCAGATTCAGTCGTCGACGAAGGCTGGACGACGTTTTGACAACCTGGCGCATGCCCAGAAGGTTCGCGCGGGAAAATTTCACTTCCGGTCGGCGTCGTCGTCCCATTTCGTCGTCGATGCTTAAGGTCCCTAATGACAGATGGTTGACCTCTTCTCATTATGACAATAAATATTTTATACTTACCGTAAATCCTCTATTAAGCCCCCTGGGGGGGGGGGGCTTATTTTTTTCAAGCACTTTTGAGGGGGGCTTAGTTAATTTAGCGAAATGCATCAATGGGAGTAACGTTTCTCGAGGACGGACTTATGGTTACGGGGCACTATACTGCTTTTTCTAACAATAAGAAAATGGTAACAATTCTCCACAGAGAACTAGAGCATAAAGTTGAAAAAGTTCAGCACATGAAGTTAGAGGTCATGCGGCCGAAGACCAAAAACAATATGAGTTTCCAGTTTGAAAAAACCATAACCTGTCAGTCCACATTAAAATTGTCTGTGAAGAATACGGATGGAGGGGAGGGGAGGGGGAGGGGGGGGGCTTAATAGAGAGGGAGGGATTATTAACTTTCCTCCTCTGAAAAGGGGGGCTTATTAGAGAGGGGGCTTAATAGAGGATTTACGGTAGTAGTTTGGTTTTCTTGATGACATTGTGGCTGTGGGCAAAACATGTCATTCCTTTTTTTATTCCACCCTAAGCCACTTAACTCCAAAGCACAGGCACCGCTAGAGCCAACTAATGAATTATTAAGGAAAGAACTTACTCTATGTATTAAAGCAGTTTAAACAAAGCTAAGATTCTTCAAGTCTTCAAGTCTCTCACAATTTACAAGCAGTCCTTAAAGCAGTTTAGGCAAAGCTAAGATTCTTCAAGTCTCTCACAATTTACAAGCAGTCCTTAAACTTCAAACTTAAATAAAAACAAACTAAATAACCATAATTAACTAAATGTTTAACCCAAAGGAATAACATAATTTTCTGATAAAAAGCCTTTCAAAGCATAATTATAGTATGATTATTAACTATGATTAAGCCTCCTAGGTTTATCTTTCAAAATTTCAAACTCTGGGATTTTTACAATGAAATGAAATTCCTTTGAAAAATAATTTGCAGAAGTTATGCTTAAATGTAAATTACATGAAATTATTTTAACTTTGCAGAACTTGTTAAAAATGACTCAATAAGCAAAAAAAAATTGATCCAGCCATTCTTCTGGTGTAACAGAAATCCCTTTCTGATCAGGTTGTCTATCAAGGGTCAGTACTCTCCATCACTGTGGTGAACTCAAAACAAATGAATTAGTCAAGTTAAAACATGCACAGATGAAAACGGTATGTGGTCCTTGGTCTGGACGAAAAAGACGTAAATGAGTATTTCTTCAGGCTCAGAAGAAGAGTAGTGAGCTGAAATTTGTCCTAAAGTTGCCGTAACATTTTACTAACTTGTGACAAACCGTTCAAATGTGTGTTGTGCAGTTACGATGCAACATCTTCGAAATTGCCACCATTTTAAATGAATTCAATCAAAGTTTAGAGAGAAAGAAAAATTTGTCGTCGCTTATTTACGTCCTCAAGAAATTTGATAAACTTCCCATCAGGAAATTTTGTCTTTTATTTTATGTCCACTTTTTGCTTGGCTTATGTAACGTCCAGTGCCCGGATCAAGAACATAGTATGCAAAATTTACTTTAGAATATTATCTATAACTTTAATTTTAAAATTCAACCTGTCAACCGAATTTTTTTTGCAAGTTGAAACAACATTTCTTGTACGCCGTGTACAACAAAAATTATCTTTCTTAACGCACTTTATCTAGACTGCAAAACAGTCCGTATTTTTGCGTATTCAAGTACGCGCGAGCAGTCAAACAAAAGGTCTGGAATGAGGCTGAAGACAGAGAGCTAGACTGGGGAGAGACGCTAAAAATACGGACTGTCCGTTTTGCATACGTGATATTCGTTCGAATTACCCGCTTCTCCCAGCCACGGGCAATTCCCATTGGCTAAATTTTGATGCAAGCTGTCACCAAGCTGTCAAGTAATGTTTTCAACATGTCATTCACGTTGTTCGATACCGTGATGAATTGCTAAATCTTTCGCTGTAAAATGACAGATGTTGATCGCCTGGATTTGCTCGCAAGAATTGGGATTTGTTTTAAAATCGGAGCAGAGGGAAGCTTTGGAGTTGCTACTCAGGGGAAAGGAAGTTTTCTGTGTTCTACCAACAGGATTTGACAAAAGCCTTATTTATCGGATGTTTGTTCATGCAAAGAGTTCTTCAAGTTCAGTGCAACGGCCGACCGTCATTGTTATCTCGCCTGGCTAAAAAAGCGGGATCGGTAGGAAACACACAACTTTTACCTCATGCAAACATGCCGCTTGTTCCAATGAATTGTTTTCTCTGTCGAGTAGATTATGCTTTGGAGGAAAACGTTTTGACTGAGCAAATGTGAATTTTGGCCGCTTATTAAATATATTTCATACTGAGAGGTCGTGACACGCATATTGATTTTCTCTGGTAGGCATGATACTTGCCCTCTGACGCAAGAGCATTTTCTTTCTTGGCCCCTTTAGAAATGTAAAGCTCTTCATTGCGGCTTATTAAGGGTTTAGGTTGTTTTATTTCTCCAAAGTGCCTCCTGGATTTGAATAATTTTAAGCGATTTTCTTTGTGTCCGTGAATGTGACTTTCTCCTGCAATGTTTTGTCACGCTGGGCCCAGTTCGTTAGATAGCGTTTTTGGCAGGATTTTAAATTCTCACAGATAGTAATTTACAGAGCTAAATCACCAAGACGTGGTTTGGAATGAGGGGATTTACTCATTCTTTTCAATCGCAATAATTGTTCATTGTCAGTTGACGTGTTCAGTTCTTCTCTAATTTGCGAAAGCATCGCCGTGCAGTTTCCCGGGGCAATTTCTAACCGTTGTTCCGCACGGAGAGCAAACTTCTCTTGTGGAGAAAGATTCTCCTTCCTCGAGGACAACGAAAAGTTCGTTTTTCAGTAGGTCGGCCCACTTTGGCAACGTTTCCCCTTTTCTGGTAGGCGCAACAAACGCATTTTCCGAGCTTATCCATCCATTCGTAAAATTGCCGAACTGTGTTTTGAAACAACAGCCGCACATTTTACAATTTGTCCAAAGCCCTCGGCTCTTTCGGCTTTCTCTCTCTTCGAGGAGCAGGCACAGGCTTTGTTGTCGTACTGCCACTTTCACTCATTTTTGATCCTCCACTATATATACCACATTTCACTATATACACTACATTTCACAGGGAAGCAACGCTAAAAACTGCTTTAGAATTACTGGATTACAGCGTCAATAATTAACACGCGAGTCTATCAAATTCACAAAGAGGGCGGAGTTGCGAACAGATTTTTGACAGCTCGACGACATTTTTGAACCCCCTGGTCGGAACGAACTCATTGTATGGAAAACGGACAGTCGGTTTTTTTTCTCTCGCCTCACACGCCCTACGGGCGTGTGAGGCTCGCGCGCTTCGCGCGCGTAAGACTCTTACGCCATTCTTTACCGATTTCTTTACTGATTCTGAGAAAAAAACCGACTGTTTTGCAGTCTACACTTTATCGCATATGCCTGACTTCAAAATATATCCAAGCAATTTAAGGCGCCATAAAAAAGCAAAAATAACAGAACAAAATTCACCTACGTTCGGGTTAACTTGATTTACTCGCCTTTGCTAATATCAGGAAAACCTCCCAAGCTTAAGAAGGCAAACAGATCAATAAACACTCAGAAAGTTTCGTTTGTATTGTAACCTTATTTTCTTCCCGAAAATTATATCACAAAGTAATACCGGCCGGACCAAGGACCACATACAGTACATGGTCACGTTTGTTGATTCAACATCACTTAAGTCATGAGATTATGAAGGACAAACGGTGGACTGATCCCCAGTTCATGGACTACCCTGTCTAATCAACGTATACCCATATGGACTACCTTTTAAATAATTTTACTCAGTCATTCGTTTGCAGTGATTCACACCGACAAAGAGAATTGCAAAAACGTAAGCTTACATGAACGCAAGTGTACGTAAGTAGATCACTACTTTTTCTTTCGTAAGAAAATTACAAATCATCACAATTAAGCTCAATTTACTCCGTATCAAGACACTAAACCAGTGATATATAGAAGGCGGATGCTTCAGCTGAATTCAGTTTCAAAACCACGCGCGACCAAACGTTGCAGCGAAACGAAACGACCGACATAACGAACTTCAGACAGTCTCAGGGAAAAGAAACGATAAGTAATGATAGCAATACAGTGATAATAATTACCTTTTAAATCAGTCTTTCAGTAAGTGTAGAACTCAAAGGGAATAAAATAACTCCAACAATCTCCAACACGACCCAGCACAATCTTCTCTGGCCATCACGCAAGTATGATGCATGCGTCACTTACGCGTTACTTTTGCGTCACTTGCTTTAAAATTGTTGCCTTGGATCCAGTCTTCCATCGTACAAACTTGACGGTGGGAACGCGGGATTTCGAGCTAATTCTGCAATTTTCTCTTCTTTTCTTTTTTTTATCATGGACGCTATACAGGGAAGGAATTTAAAAGTTGGGCTTGATGAAAATACTGGCCTTACATGTAAACTTGCTGACATTCAAGAACTAAACATTTTTTTAATAATGTAATTGCGTGTACAGCGCGCACGCACTGCAAAAAAATCGTGACGTCACAACCGTGGCTGTACATTCTCATGCAAAAACACCTCTCAGCAAATCAGAGCATACAGTATCTTACTTTATGATAGGCTTTCTTCCTAGACTTTCGAATAAGCACTTCCTCATATTAATAGAGTGATTAAGCAGCAAAACGGGCATTTGGCGTCGCGGGACGAATGATCAGATCTCTGGCGACTTCCACGCTTGTTTGATCGCTTTGCGGGCTCGCCCCGCTCATGCTTTTAAAAAGTCTCTTGACTTTGCCACGTTTATTAGAAATCAGCTGCTGATTGCAGAGAAAATTTTTTTTGTATACACATAAAATCAAGTTATGATTCCAGAGATGATGTTATGTGTACACATAAAATCAGGTTATGATTTCAGAGATGATGTTTTGTGTACACATAAAATCAGGTTATGATTCCAGAGATGGTGTTATGTATACACATAAAATCATGTTATGATTCCAGCGATGATGTTGTGTTTACACATAAAATCAGGTTATGATTTCATTGATGATGTTATGTGTACACGTAAAATCATGTTATGATTCCAGAGATGATGTTATGTGTACACATAAAATCATGTTATGATTCCAGAAATGCTGTTATGTGTACTCATAAAACCATGTTATGATTCCAGAAATGATTTTAAGTGTACACATTGCATCATACCTATGATTATCACATGATTGTATGTGCTCAGTTAGCAGCATAGTTATGATTTGTTATGATTTCTAGAGTGCTATGACATCATCACATGAATCATCACATATCATTCCATAGACCGAATTCCTGTGATAGCGGCAGCGGCGAGATTTGGTAATTTTTGGCGGGCTTTGGACACGTTTTGGCGGATGGCGATTTCACTATTCGACCGAATCCATTTGATCGCTTGGTCTCTGTGTTTTCTGCCTCTACTATGACATCTTCATCTACTAACAATAGTATTCCGCAACCCGTCGTCATTAAATAACGGAAATTTTTTATGTAGCCCGTTTGCACACGCTTTACATCATTAGGAGCAGATCATGCATAATAGTCACCAAACAAATGCGGTCGGATTAGAAGATCTAACGTTTTCAACATCAAAGTGCCTACCAGACTGTCGATGAATATTACCACTTACACGTTTATCGTAATATTGTTAGGCTCAGAAACATTTTGAAGGCATAGGAAGACCGTCTTCTTCTCGTAATGTCATAAATCTACAGACGCACACACCGTCCTTTACGTTCATCTCAAGAATGCAATGCTGGCTTTACATGTATTCGATCAGAGGTCAAAACATAATGTCACACTACTTCCATATAAAGAAAAAGTCAATTATTATTTCCATTGTTTTGGTTAAATTTTTCACTATAGTCCGTTGAATGGACAAGATTCCATCAGAGAGATGCCATAAAAATATGAACACAACGCACTAACGCGTGTGTGACACGCGATTCACCGCGGAAACTGCAGTTTAGCAAGCTCACGCCAAATAAAATTAGTTGAATCTGCCCACACAAAGCCTCGGAGATCAATGACTGCAATCTGCTTTAGCATCCATCTTTCCTTTACGATGAGTAGTATGCTGTGTGTTCAAGGACTGCGGGTTTTAGATAATAAAGATTTTGAATAAAGGCTTTTATCTAGCAACATTCGCCCGATTCTATTTGAGTTCTGCGACCTTCAATACGTACATTCAATGCAATATGGAACTACGCTACATTTTACTGAATACTGGAAAAGACCAGAAAAACAACGCTTGAGTCGTAGGCCACGCGCGATTATTCTGGATAACTCGTGAGCTAAGAACACAAATCTCTGGCTTATGTTAAATTGTAAACTCTTCTCAGTTACTCTATCGCCAGATGCCGACTTAAAGGGACAGTGTCCCGATTATGCGCACGCGCGAGCGTCATCTGTTTTTTCTTCAAAAGGCAATAGAACTGTCATATTGACTCAACAAGATTTCCTTCCGGACCGCACCGCCGACGGAGATTTGTTGTTTATATTCTCAAGTAATATTTTAGACTTTCGAAGAAGACTCATCGCGATTTTATCGCTAGCTGGGCGGCCTTGCGACCCGAAAATCTCGTTTCGCTCGCTTTAAAACATATTTTCAAATTTGAAACTCGTGTCAGAGGTCAATTGTGCCAAGTCCAGTAATATCTGCCTGATTTGCTCGCGTTCTAGCCTCAAACGTTGAAAGACATTAAAAAAATGCATTCTCAACGCTATGAATCATCCCAAAGGTTAGTCAAAAATTATATTATGATTTCAGGGCACTAGATTTTTTTTAACATATAGCGCCTGTTTGTTTGATTGTCGTTGCAAAACATTCTGCTTCGCGAAGCTCCCCTCCACAAGATCTCCTCAGTCACATCAATATCTCAATGGTTTCTTTCTTACAGTCGTTATTGTTGCTGTTTCATTTCTGCGTATTCCTTTCACAATTATCTAAGCTTGCATGGAAGCTAGCAGAAGAAATAAGCCTTCAATCGGCATCAAAGTGCTTCCAATCTTTTAGTCCTCTGGCCAACGGCAATAAAAGTAACGCCATAAATCCAGATTTTGCCCAAATCGAAACTTAACCGGAACAATATATCACTGATCTGTAATCCTGAGAAGTTTAATTGTCGTATTGAACCCGGCCAAGCGCGATGCAAACGGATTTTTCAAGGTTCTCTTACTCTCCTCGCATCTTTTGATTTCGCGACATCCTGTCCAAAAATCAAAGTTTGGTGCATGCGCAGTAACGGGATACTGTTCCTTTAATCTCGTTAAAAAATGAGACGCTTTATCGAATAACTGACCACTGATGATTGGACCAAACAGTAAAGAAACTAATTGCTTTTCGCAGTAGGAAGTTTATTGCTTGCCACTCAAACCCTAGCGTCCTTAACAACGCCAGCGTTCTGTGGTGTGCAAAAAAAAGTCATATGCGGGTCCTCATGAGATGCGACGAAATTTCTTAATTCTGTCAATTCAACAACGAAACAACTTTCAGTGCCATAACTGGGATAAGCGCAAGACTTTGTGGGTTTATCCTAGACCACAATTCTGGTTTAAGGACCTGGGCGAAGAAATGGAGAATCCAGTGGGGTCGGTGGGGTTGTAAATCGAAAGAAATGACTGTTGGAATTGTCTGCCATGTTGAATTTCTCAAGCTCAACCAAGAGGCAACAGTCTGGAAAATAACATTACCAGATTTTTTGGCAGGTGTCTGTAACTACGCGCGACCCGATTGCCTACGGCGTTTATCAGGACAAGTTATACCATCTCGCGAGATAGTATAACTCTGCGTGAATTTCCGCTCGTAAAGGCGAGAAAATCCCTTGTTTTTGCTTGGGAAAACAGCTTGCAATTTTTAATTAGCTAAAACCAAGACGAGGTGTTTTCACTGTATTTCCGGACTTTTCCGCCTTTATCTAGTTAAAGGCACAGGAATCTTTGACCCCGTTTCAGCTCTGTTTTCTGTAAACATTATTCAGAATAATAATAAAAAAATCGTGACATGTTTCATGTGTCGATGAATGTTGAAGATTTTTTAATACAGAGAGTTTGAAGGCAAAAAAGCCAGACAACGCAGAACGAATCTCGGCAACTACTTCTTCTTGCTGATTCTTTAAAAAATAAGATGCACATAAATAAAACGTGTCACTCTCAGTTACAATGGACACGTGCTCGTGTCACTAAACCAAATCGATTGAAAAACGGGAATCGTAAATAAGAGTTTCTACTATTCTTTACTTACAATTTATTCCTCAAACTAAAAGGAGACGTTTGATTTTGGACAAATCAAAAGTCCGGGGAAGAGCGGGGCTGATGAATTGAGTTCATAACTATTAATTAGGAATTTATCTGTATAAATCCCTCAAACGAGGGATTTATACAGCTAAATCCCTAGACTGAGGGGTTCTATACAAACAAATTGATGGCGTGATTGTCAACTTGTGAACTATAACTATTAATTAGGAATTTATCTGTATACATCCCTCAAACGAAGGATTTATACAGATAAAGCCCTAGACTGACGGGTTCTATACAAACAAATTGATGGCGTGATTGTCAACTTGTGAACTATTGACCCTTTTTAACGATATGTACGTTCAGCAAATAGTGAATTTCAATACTCGCCCTAACAAATCACCATCGACTGGAATTCAAACGTTTTTAATCGAATGGTCGAACCAGATCTGTTATCACACACTCATTTTAAATGAAACGGTATTGCAGTATGATACGTCGACAAACAGCAATTAATATTTTCCTTCTCGTCGTGGTCATACTTAATTTTATAACGGAAAGCCAGTCCGTTTGGAGCAGTCGTAGACGCAGGCGGAGACGGCACAGTTGTTTTCCAGTGAACTGTCAGATGAGCCATTGGTCTTCTTGGTCGCCTTGCAGCGCTTGGCAGTGTGCAACCGCTGGTAACCAACAAAGGACAAGGCACGTGATTATCCATCCTAGCTGCGGTGGGGCAGACTGCTCCTCCAACATGCAAGATAATAGAGTATGTTACGGCCAAACGCCAATTAACTGCCAGGTCAGTTCTTGGTCTTCTTGGTCGGTGTGCAGCACAGTGCAGTGCGGGAAATCCGGCTTTGAACAGCGATCACGATATATAATTAGGCATTCTAATTGTGGAGGAACAGCTTGCCCCTCCGCGTTTCAAGAAACTAGGATCTGTTATGGAACTAAAGCGTCTGCATGTGTCTATTCCACATGGTCGATATGGAGCTCGTGTCCAGCCTTCCAGTGTGGAGATACTCAAACAAGAAGTAGGCAGATTATTTCAAGAGAGCAATGTGGGGGAACACCATGTAATATCACGGCCTTAAGCAAAGCAAGACCTTGTAAACAAACATTTTGCATCAACCAGGGAACTTTATCCGCAGACGGGAAATGTTACTGCAAGTCGGGTTTTCAAGGAAGTTGCTGTCAGTACAGTAGTAAGTATATTTGGGTAGTAAAACTGACTCATTGAAGTTCAGCGGTTTGCGAAGTTTCGTTCCCTTCGTTTTAGCAGTTTATTCCCGCTAAGCGAAGCAGTCAAAGGCACGCATTGATTTTTATCCTGCCGTTTATTGATTTCATTTTTTTTTATAGGAATGCTTCTGTTTTTAGGATACGGAAGACAACTAGTCGGGTAGCTTATCAGCATTACTTTTTTCTCAGTAGTCACTTTCACATCGACAAAATTTAGAGCATAAAATCTACATTACTCTGTTTCTCTCTTCTTTCGTTTCCTCCCTTTCTCGTGTTCTTTCCTTAATCTTTAGGAAAAAATTGAACAAAAAATACATCTTCCAAGTTTTTAACTTCCGTACGCGCTCTCTTGGGGTCCAAATGTCAGTTGTCAGTTAAAATTTTGGCCATTTGTATGTTGTCAGTGAGCCCCATCCAGACCCTAATATCGATGTCTGGGTACAAGAGTACAGTCATATCGATTACAATGTTTAAACGATGACGCCATGGAACAAACAACACGGAACAGAATAACGATTGCTGATTCGTAGCAAGCAATGCCAAACGCCCAGTGTGGTCTAAACTCAGGGGAAGGACTTCCATATGAAAGGGGCGGGGATGCTCGTTGAAAATTTTAAATTAAACCCCAGACTGATTAAATCCCTCAAGGAGACCGATCAGGGCGTGGCCCAACCTTTTTTGGACCCCTAAAAGCGATCATTTTAAACTTTGATTACATGAATCGAGTAAATAAAGCGAATTGAATATCTATAATTTTTTTAATATGTCTTCGAGTGCAACCCTAAAAGAGACCTTTACGGCTAAATATAATGGTGTTTTGCCCAGAACACCCTAAGCGAGACCAAAATCTGAAATTTACATCCCTGAGCGAGACGACGAGCATCCCCCGCCCCTTTAATATGGGAGTCCCCCCCCCCCCCCCCCCAACTCCTGTGTCTAAAAACTAGAAATTAAAACATAAAACTCTTTTAGCGCTTGACGATATCATTTACCTCTGGCTGAATAGCAAAAGAATTTCAATTTAACTGCTCTCAGCTCCGTTGTCCCGAAAATTAAAACGCTAAATCCTGTAAATTTAGCTCTGACACAGATATAGATACCAAACAGTAAACTCTTGACCTTTCATGCCTTTCATGTTCGCACACATTACTTACATCTAAAGTTCTTTTTTCCATTTTATTTCAACTGCTTTAATTTTGATTCATGCTTCCTCTTAAGCTCAATGTAACTGATATTAAACGGCAGCAAAGAACAAACTTCCGTGAGTGCTAATCCGGCGGTGTCAATTACTAAATTATGCTTTGTCAAGTAACAATGCATTTTACACAGTCCGTTTACAACTATTGTGGAAAGATGGCTATCTTTTTCGCTGTTTTCGATCTCTGAGTTGCAATCCTCTTTCTGGCTCTCGTACGTATCTCATCTGGTCAAACGATCCCGCCATGTACGAACAATGACTGCTGTCAAAGGGAAAATTATACAAAACTTGACAATTCTCGTCGCAGTACGCAAAGTTGCTAAAAGCAAGGCCAAGTTCCGCTATGCGACAAAGACCTGAAAGCAGGATGGTACCGATTTAAGAGCTTTGTCGGTGGCGAAATGCCTACCAAAAAAGTCGACGAAAATCATTGTGGAACCCTCCATCCAATTTGGTTGAGACCTCTAACTGGCACGCATCCGCGTCCTTCAGCCATGGCTGCTCCGGTGACAGTCGAGGCATGCGTCAACATCAATGAACGAAATGTCGGTTGCTTCTATTCGTTCAACGTAGGCGTCAAATTTTGCCCAGGCAACTATTTCGTTTACTATCTTACACCGATGCCTTCATGTAGCATTGCTTATTGCGCCGGTAAGATTTCCTTAAGGTATTAGAACTGCTATAAAGTCAAAATATGATAATGGGTAATATATAGATTTAGCCAGGGCTAAAAGCAAAGCTCCAATTAATAAATCAGTCATAACTATAACAAAATTTTCAAATATGATTGGCTATCAACTGCCCTGATTTCAGCCTTAATATCATAGGTGACGAATTACTCCTTAATTTTCACGCGAAATTCAGCGTTAATTTGTAATTTCACATGTGGAATTACGAAATTGCCATGGCAATCCTTCCGTACGTCTCAGTGTTTAAAATGCCGTGAATGAATGCGCGTGGTTGTTTTCGTGAATGATCCGTCGTCGGTGGAGAGAAGGATCGATTTTGCTGTCTTTTTTATTGTTTATGGTAGGAAAATATGCCTTAATATGTGCCATGGAAATTCAGAAAATTCATGTAGTTGTTCATATCTTCTCAGGATTTGCTTTATTTACGGAAAGTGAGTGTATCTAACAAGGTGCATTTTGATTAACAGATAAAAGCCATTTTTTTAAGTCAGCCAGTCTGCATTTTTCCCACGCGTGAGAAATTTGCATACTAGAAAAACAAGCAACGGAAGTAATTCTGATTGGCTGATTCGGCAAATGTCAATCAATCAAGAAAGTGGGCGCCAGACATTTCGTTAAAGGTTTGTATCAGGCTCTCTTTTCGTTTCGTCTTGTATTGCCCGCCGGAAGGTAATTTTCAAAGCGAAACGAAAATAGAGCCTGATGTTAGGTTATTTTAGAGTAAAACATCTTACATCGAATTGATAACCTTATATGTACACCCAAAAAATAGCAAACATCTTCGATCACATTCAAGATCACAGTAGATGAGGCCTCGAAAACAAATTCTTGGAAAACAAATCAAGCCGAATTTTTTTGCGGCCGACAGGTTTACTTTACAAATTCTTGCCAACAAATTTGGGGGTGTTTAAACCAACCTTTTATAATTTTCATACATCACATTTGAGGTGAAACAGTACTATTTATCACACAGACCTCGGACAGAATGGGGTATTTCACAATTTTTCACGACAAATTGCACTCAGTCAATATTCGGGACGATCAATCGTGGGTGTTAAGCGAAACCGTTCAGAAATTTCCAAAATCACCCATACGGCCAGCTGGTTCTCATTTCTATAGAGCGAGCTGTCAGTGTGGTCAAGTGTTTGAATGGACTTTAAGAGAGTTACGCTTCAACATAAAAGCGAATTTATTATTATTATTTTATGTTATTTAATGGTTTCAGTTATAACGATGTGTAATCTTATAAAGCGTTTGATACGCGCGACATTTTTGAGTACGCACTGCAAGCGATGTTCATGAACGATGAAAACAAACGGCACGGACAAGTGATTAAAACTGCAAGAGAGATTACTAACAATCAAAAAAAGAAATATAATTAGGGGAAACATTTACAGAAACAACAATTTTCATTCACGAAGACAGGTATTAAAAGCGCAGTGTTCTCACCAGGCCGCGGCCTTGCGGGATTCCCGCAAGAAAAACTGAAATGGCGCATTAAAACCAAGAAGATGCGCCCGTTAGGGCGCAGGGGCAAGCTACGAGTCAAACGGACTTAAGTAGTTTTAATGGTCAACCTAACACTAAAGCATTCTGTTTGTTTGAATAAATAAAAAACATGATATCAAATGAGTCAAAGTCTTTAATTTTGTTGCCTTTACTTTCATTGGTGCCACGCACGTCCCACTACATCGTAAACTCCTCCTGCGAATCGTAAACACCTCTTCCGCCATGTTGGATCAGGTAGGTACTTCATGTAACAGACAATTTGGAGTGTGGGCTCAGGTTCCTCGTACCGCGTGTTTTTTGTAACTTTGTCCCCCTAATGTTCTTACAGGGCCCCTATTTCTCAGAAGAGGGGGCCCTGGGACTCCCCAAGGCAAAATCCTGGTGAGAACACTGAAAGCGTCTATAAAAATCCTGATTCTTTAAGCGTAAAGCTTAAGCCGGCTTACTGTTTTCGACGGTGAACTCCTCGAAGCAAGAAAATCGCTCAAAGTTTTCTTTCTGCAGCCAAATTTATAACTAAATATTCTTCGGAACGTTTTATTTCTATTTGAGGTAAGCAAATATATCTGAAGGCCTTTTAAAATTCTGTAAGCTTATATCAAACCTGATACTACTAGGTCAGATCATTGACTCAGATCCTACAAACGTGCGCAAACTTGCCGCATTAACTGTCAGCGTGAACCGTGCAAGACTTCATGAAATTAGATATAACAAAAACACACATCAAATACAATAATTACTCAGGCTTACCATTCGAGATTCAGTTCCTGAAAACTATCAAGGAAGGCCACAGTTGCTTGAGACTTTTAAACCCTCTTACGCATTAAGCAAGGTGAAAAACGAAAACGATGCCATCCGAAATCGAAATAACCGAATTTTGACAAGCGACGCATTTTCTCAACCAAAAACCCAGTAAACAAACCAGCCATGAATAACAGAAGACTCTTGATAGCAGCTGTATTTCATTTTGTACATGCAAAGGAAAAAGACAGTTAAAAACATCACAAGTTCACACAAAACTCTGTGAGCTTCAGCTGTCAAAGTAAACAACTTTCAAGATGCTTCATAATTTTTCCGCATGAACCCACCTGTCAAGTTTTGACCAATCAGAGTATGAAAATTGGACGTAGAGCGTGACCAACGCGTGACCATGTAAGATAAGGTCTTCCTCGCCTGTAGTTTAAAAAAAAAAAAAAAACTGGCTGAATTTTAGCGTCGGAGGTCAGTTTGAAATCAAAATCCTAATAGGAGGAAATAACAGGAGGGAAGGGGGGGGGGGGGGGGGGGGTCCATGTCGCCCGTCTGAATTTTAAAACGTCTCGTGTCGGTGTTTATAATGCTTGTCGCTTACTGTCGGCTTTGCCATCACTGTCGCAATTTGGCCGAGGGTTAAACACTTATTTACAACGGTTAGCGTCCAGTTAGTGTTTTCCGTATTACTGTTTTCGATTTTTGTGGTGTTTTTTTTTTTCAATGATTCTTCAATGGACTGCATGGCTCGCATGACTCGCTGGCTCGCATTTTATACACACTCTGACAGAAATAATGTTGCAATTTTCACAACCTGGCATGTGATAACGCGTTATTAGTTTCAAGTAAGCTAGGGCAAATTATGCTTGGTTTTCACATGACGTCACCAAAATTCAACCTGAGAAACTATCGCTTCTTCTGAGTTTCTACTTTGATGTGATAGTAGAGCAACTTAAAACCTTTACACAAACAAATTTTCGGTTCAAAAGGGTTCTTTGTTTTGCGATACAGGACGCTTGAATTTCCAGGCTTTTGCGTGACGCGGCATTTGGCGCGGGAAAGCTCTTAATGGACTGGTCAAAAAGTATGGGGGGGGGGGGGGGGGCGGGGTGGGGGGTTTGGCCGGAGCAGAGCCGGGCTGGGTCATGAGGTTTTGAGCCTTGTGCAAGTGGTGGGTCGTGCAATTTTCAGCTACCCTTAGGGGATCTAACTACTAACGAGACAGTTGACTACACTTGTTATATAAAACACAGCCAGCTTGAATTATTGCTAAAATACTCACAAAGCTGTTGTGCGAGAAAATACAAAGGGTGACAGGCCGCACATCTGTACGAGCGTGGAACCCTCTGTTAACCTTTTTTTTTGGCTCTAACGAGCATGTCCTTTAATGATTTTCCTTTTTTTGTAAGGAAATGATTAGTGGTTCTTTAAAAATTTATTGAAGTTAAATTTATTGAAGTTATAGTTGGTTTTGTATAAGATTCCATTTTTTTATTCAAGCTTCCTTTATAGTAGACACTGAGGGCTGGTATTGTGTCACGGATGGCAATATTTCTTTTTTGTCCTTGTTGTTTTGTTTTAGGAGTTAAGACTCCCTTTTGTGAATTTTATTTCTGATAGGTTTTCTATCAAGATTGTGGGTAGCCTCCGTCCATCAAGCGTTTTGTTTTTAAAATTTGAATTATTTTCCTCAAAGGTTGTTTCTGAGGAGTTTTTTCGTAGGATTCTCAAGGCTTCTCCTTTGACAAATCTTTTTTTTAACATTTGGGGGTGACATGAGGTGAAATGTGTGTGAAAGAAGGTTTCCGTTTGTTTAAATGTGTCTTTGCATCAAGGATAGTTTTTTCCTTGAATCTTGTGCCTTTGTAGACAACCGTGTCTAAAAACGCAGTCTCAGTGTCAAATGTTTCGGCCTTGAATTCAATAGTTGGGTGACGTAAGATTGCTTGTTCAATGAAGGCTTCGATGTCTGGTTTACTCATGTCCCATAGGGAAAAGATATCGTGTATGTAGCATTTCCAAACTGTTGTTCTAGAGTCAGTTTTGCTTATGGAATTATTGAATCTTTAAGCCTGCGATATAACTCGGAAATAACACCTTAGGTGTGAAAATAGACACCTCGGATATCAATTTTTTAAAAGCTCAGCTCTCGGTTGATAGGTCTGCGTAATTTTTATTTTGCAAAATTCTTTATTACTTGAGAAATAATTTTTTCGAATGGAATGGTTTATAGTCCACAGTGCTTGAGGGCGAAACGTCCGCGGTACGGTTTGGACTGTGGACAATTTTAACATCCACTTGGCGTCAACTTCTATCGCTGATCCTTACCGGGAAAAAAATCCCTTCGATCCTAAATTACAGTAAAGTGTTTCCCCGTGGGTACCCTTTAAATTTATATGGGGGTGTCTCGCCAAGTCTTTGAGACTCTGGACCTGGCTAGTCCAGCTTTGATCGGCATATAGCTGTTGATCGGCATATAGCCCATATGTGGGGGTATTCCCCCCCCCCCCCCTCCGGAGTTGTTGTCAGACAAGCTAATTAAGAGATGACGTGCACCTACACATTTTTCGTCAGTCGTATTACCTTCGTGTAAGTAGGGAAGCGATGTGTCTTTGGCTGGTTATGTGTGCAACTTTACAGTGTGCCTGGTGTGTGACTGTGTGTGATTTTGTAAACGTTCCTCAGGTCAACCCTGAACATAATAGTTACGTTGATAATTACAAACTATTTGGTATCCTTTCCTCCTTCATGATCATTGAAAGACGGTGTAATACCCGGGGGGTGGGGGGGGGGGGTGGTTAATACTTTTATTATATACATATTGAGAAATACTCACCACAAAGCTATGTCGTAAAGTTTCGTACGCAAATAGTTCTAACCAATCAGAGGAGCGAACGATGGTCTTCACACGTGAAAAAAAACGATACGTCCAATCAAAATCGCGAGCGATGTTTTTTCACTTGTGAGAAAAATGATACGTCCAATCAGAAGCCACTGACGTGTGTGAGTTTCGCCCCAAAATTCCCGCCTTTTATTGCAGCTTGCAGAACACATTCAACGAAAAAAGTTTTACTCAGAGTTTTTGTCGCTAAAAAAGTGAAAAACATTTCGGAAATGGAGGGGAATAGTTTCGTTTGTTTCACTGTCGATAAAGAAAACGGTAGAGCCGGCGAAACAACAGCGGAAAGGGATAAACAAAACGAGACGTAAGCTTTTGTTGTGCTTTTTGTCGGAGCTGCTTTGCCTTTCATTTAAGCTTAAGCTTATATTGAAATCGGCCATTTTACTTAAATTCACTCATTTTCAATTGTGCATTGAAAACAAACAGTTAAGATTACTTATAGTTCTTGGATTACCTCATATCCTCACCGTCATCTATCTTTTTAACAAACGTTTTACTAAAAAGCGGATACTTCGTTTTCGTTGTCATTTTGGGGTAAGTGTGTAGCGGCAAATTTGAGCATTTTTGAAAGATTTAAAATAAAAAGGCCGCTAAAATGATGAATGTGTCAGTATGTATTCAAAGTAGACAGACTGCAAATTATCTTGGTTGCTAAAAATATATATATCTACGTGTCGCAACTGTTCATCATATAATAAACACAATACCACATGGAAAGTGCTTTGTACGGTATTTACGCACTGGTTGTTTTTGTTTCAGAAATCTTACTCGTTCGCTGCGCTCACTCGTTCGATTTCTGATACGTCAACAACTCGTGCGTAAATACCGTACGCCAGCACTTTCCATGAAGTATTCTCTATATATTTTCCCTTTGACGAAAGGCGGTGATAGAAAATTTCGGCTTTTGCAGCGCAGAATGATACAATTGACCACCAAGGTTTGTTCGACTGAGTCAAATGTTTCTAAACAGAATGAGTTGAAGTAAAATTTCAATTAGCATAATTAATAGCTTGGACGTCTCGCAGCTTAAGTGTTTATCATTTCGCAACAATATTAACATATGGATGGCTTGCTATACTCCACTAGGATAGCATTTAAAGAGAGTTTTTTTAATTTTTTGTCACCTTCTAAGGGGGGGGGGGGGGGCTAATATAAGAGGCTAATGGGGAAGTGCCGCTGGATGGGCGCATTTTTAATAGAATTACTAGAATGGGGTGGCACATTTTCTGTTTTTTGGGGTAAGACAGTTCTTCATATTTACGGTTAGCAAACATACCAGAATGTTTGTACTGTAGGTGAAAAGTAAAGTGTTCTTCATTCAATTTGAGGGAGATACATAAATAGAAAGTGACTAAGCTGGGATCGCGAAAATTACAGATTTGCCCAAAAGTGACTAACATGGGGTCTCTAATTGGCCACAGAATAGACTATAATGGGGTAGGGGCTCTGAGAGGCCAGCGGCACATACCCAGTAAAGATTAACCCAAGAACCCGTGGCGGGAATCTCGCCATGACAAATATCCCGACGATGCGGCCACGGCAAAACTTAAAAAGTCGCTTTTACATGGACACTCTCGCAATTGCGGGCTTCAGGTCTTAACAGCACAATTTCATTTTTCTATATCTTATTGTGACGGACATTGAGGGAGGCGGGGGGAAGGGGTGGTGTTAGGTCTAGCGATAGACCTCTTTCATAATGGCTGCTCATTTATTTGTTCTTTCATATGTATGTAAATGAGCCTTTCTGGTCTCGTTTGAAAGTAAGAATTTTTTTGTATATTGCTCCTGCTAACGGCCAGAAAGTATTTTAAGTACGAGTTTTATTTTTACAGGGAATGGAAAGCCATGCCCTTATGGACAATCAGGAAATTCGCTAAAAACATGTTCGGGTAAGTTAAAGTTTATCTGTTGTTTGAAGTTCCTGACCTTACCTTTGTGTGGAAGCACAGCTGGCATAAAAGTCCCTGCATTTCATACATGTATGCGAATTTCTGGATTTCTGGCATTCATGATAAATACTGTAAATCGCAAAAGCAAGAATCAAATAATTAAATAGTTTAACGCAAGGGTTCAGAGTTGGCGCACAAACCTAAAAAAAAACGTAATATAAAACTCAAAACTTTCCCAAGTTTCCTTGGGTTAAAAGTCCACGAGAAGGTTGGTTCTGAGAAGACCATCACCTCACATATTCAGGCAGGAGCGTTGCGTACCCGGGAATGCATGACGTCTACTAGTGTTTCAGACGTGCTGAACCTCCTCCTCCCTCGCGAAACCTTTGTAAACATATGTTGACACACTCGAACATTCTGGAACTTAGCAAAGATAAAAGTCTGAAAGAGCAATCATGTGTCACTTTAAACTTGACATGTCATTTTTGTTTTCAAAATACAATCATTAGTTTTGATTACATTTCTGTTTATTGATATCATATTGTTATAATTTCGTTCAGCTTCACCGGTGAAGTTTCCTAGAAGCTACTTGAGCCGCCCCACTATTACACATAAAGATGAAGAGAGAGCACAAGTCACCCTCGTCTGCAAAGTACCCATTAATCCCACGATAATGCAATGGAAGAATGTCACATACGTTGTTCACTGGTATGCGGACGGTAAACATGTGTATACAGAGCCACAATTTTGTAAACCTACAAACGAAAGTGCGGGAGCGAACGACCAACCATGTCCAGGAAAGAACGAAATTCGCTCTTATCTCAAGGGAGTTGGTGCAAACTATTACCCAGGACAATGGGTAAGTAATTTTGTGTGGGTCATTTTTTCAGTTTTATACTATACATTGTTAAAATGCTTTTTTATCGTTATCTATAAAAACAAAATGATCTGTGGAGGATTATGACGTCATCAAAGTGCAAGGTCAACCACCGTTGCTGGCGAAATAGAAGATAGAGGCACTGCATTTGCAAAGTCGATTTTAACACTGGAACTGAAATAAAATAATAATTGCGGGCGACAAGAGAAGCCCGCAATCCTAATCTTCAGTTTGTTATTACGCATTCATCGCATGATTATATGTAACCAGCATTCGTTTGGATTTCCACTAAGAATGTATGGAATGCACAGAACGTACTTTGATCACGCTCGTTTGGACCTTCTATCACTCGTAATCTGATCTTTATTACTAGTTATAATAATAGTAAATATATAGATTTAGCCAGAGCTAAAAGCGAAGCTCTCCATAATTTTTATAGTTTGTTCAAACAAAATATAAAATCGTATAGTGCTAAGCGGCGAAGGCAACGAGAACGGTGAAAAAACAACAACAACAACAATAGGTCTAATTAGCAAAAAAGCAACTTTGCACGTGCAGCACACTTTTTTTGTACATTTCTTTGCCGTTGTTTTGCACGACTGTTACGTGAAACGTCCAGAAACTGCCTAGTTACACGTTTTATGGAGGGAATGTCGGACGTGTTCCAGCTGTTCAGTTTTTTTTCTCTGTCGCTCATTTTCACCCTGGTGGCCCCTAACATCCCGCGCTACAAAAATTTCATATTGTTCCTCACTACGGCTAGGATCACGGCCGTTTTTGCCACCATAAAAAAAGCACAATAGAGCAGAACGAGGGTCGAGATTTGGACAAAATTTACCATTTTTAAAAGTTCCAAAATGGAAAAAGCGTACATAGACCCGATTTCAAAAAAGTGCTTTTATGGCCCAATTCGTGGAAAACCCGACCGTGATCCTTTATTTTTTACATTATAATCTACATTGATCTTTCACTTAGCCTATACCATCACTTTTACTCCCAATCTACAGTAAACTCTTCAACTAGTTTTTGTTGTATCTGTGATAATTGCTCAAATGCTTCTTGTTTATTATCTTTGTTATATCGTCTTTTATGTTTTATTCTCTTGCCATTAATTACAGCATCTATTTCGAAGTATGATCTTATTGTGTCTTCTTTGATTCTTAACTTGTATCCCATTTTTTCTAATCTTTCTTCTAATTGTTTTTGATTTTCCATCTCAACCTTAAATTCATTCTTTATTGTTTTCACTTTTTTGATTCCTTTTATGTTTAGTAATTTATCTCCATATTGCTGCTTGTATTCATTTATATAACTGGTCTCAATCTTTTCAAGTGTTTTTTAATCTTTGCATGGGCAATTACATATAAACTCAATGATCGGATTATCATCACGATATTTATATATTGCGCTTTTTGGATTTAATTTATGTTCATCTAATCGATCTTTTAAAATTCTTGTTGTTGAACCAACATAATGTTTATCATTATTTTCAAATGTTACATGATATATCTTTCCGTTTTGATAATCCGCATTGAAGTATGAATTTAGTATAATCATTTGATCTTGAGGTCGTTCTCGATAATTTCTACTTATTTTTTTGTTGTTAAGATGAATATATTCGAGCTTTGTTGTTCGAGATAAACTTGTGTACATCTCTTTGATATCCATTTTATGTGTATCCCAAATATTATAATGCTCATCAATTTTACCACCTTGGTATTTACAAACTGTATTGCAAAAGTTTGGCAAAAATGATTCTCGAAATTCATTATAATCAAAATCTTCTTTATTAACTACAAAACGTAATCGATTTAGACCATGTTCATTATAAACATAAGGTGTATCATCTTCATCAGAACTGTCACTAAAATTGAAAGTTTGACGACCTCCTGTGATATTATCAAGTGTGAATTCCATCATATTGAACATATCTCGTTTTTTCATATTTTGAGTTGCTATTAACGGCATTCCGATACATACCTATATTTTTCAATTTGTGATTTGTATTTGAAATTTATTTCACATGACCGTTTATTTTTCACATACCTTTCACAACAATCTTTGGTAACTGCTCTTCGCGTTTCATTTAACCAGCATATATTTTTGTAGTATTGCCCAATAGGTTGGAATTTGTGTCTTAGATTTTTGTATTTCAGAAAGTTGTTTAACATAATCCGTGTTTCATTATCATAGCGAGCTGATCCTTCGATAAATTTCATCGGAATTCTTTTTGGACACATATCGGAAACTAATATTGAGTCATCAAAGTAATTATGGCGTATGGATTTAACACGATTGATTGCATGGCTCACATTGATTTGTATCGATCGCCGCTCATGATTATTGTAATATCGTGTTTTGTAAAAGCTTGATATAATAATGTAATATAGCGGTTTGGTGTCATCGAATATTCATCAACAAATACTACTTTATCCTTCGAATCATTAATTCCACGTGTGCTATCAAAAAAGTATGATTCGAATGTATGACATATTTTGTTTACTTCAGATGATGATAATTTATGTTTAACTTTTAGAATATTTTTAATATTAACAACAGCCTTGTTTGTATGAGAAAATACAATACAATTATCACGATTTTCGTATATTAATTGACAAATACGCCATGATTTGCCACATCCAGCTTGCCCATAATATATTTTGCCAGTTTTGCTAACTTTATCTGTGAAACTTTCATAATCCAGATTTTCTCTATAATGTTTATCGAAGTAGTTTGGTTGGCCATTTGTAATAAATGGTTCACCGATTTCTTTGACATCGAATTTGACATCAGCTTTGTTTCTGTATGAGTATTTTGGATTTGTCATATAGAAGCCATCTGTATTTATTGAATATAATTTCGAATGTGTAGTCCAATTTTTTTTCAGTAGTTGAAGACATTGAAGAATTGATTGTGATATGATAAATCTATTAACACTAGTACGATCTGATAATTTTTTGTTCTCGAATTAGATACACATCTTCAAAATTATCAATTGTAATATTTTTACCATCTATTAATCCTTGAGTCCATATATTTTGAGCCGTTTCTAAATCTTGACATGTGAATCCATAATTTGTCCGGTTATATTTGCGTCCTAAATCGCCTATAAAACTGTTTGCCATCTTTTTCGCAATTTGTTCTGGAAATGTTTTGAAGATATAATTCATAAAATCCTTGAATGTATCCTTTTTGATTCCATGTCTGGAAATTAATTTGTATTTGATATTTCAGATTGGCATGCCACATTCATAAACGAAGAAATCGATAAGAGAAGTATGATAGAATCCACTTGGGACTTTAATCTGATTACCAAATTTTTTGATTGTAAATGTGTCAATATAGAATTCTCCATTTTGGTTTAATTCGGGATAATATAACCCAATATCGTTATCCATCTCCTGTTTCCCTTCAAATTTTTCGATATTATCGTGAGTTGTGTATATTGGAACAGTAGAGAGATTTTTTTATTAGAATCGATGGAAATTGTTTGCAGATATCGATATTGACCGAACCCTCAGGTTTATCATCAAAGCTGCACCATTGTAAAGCAATCGGATAATATCTGTCTAACATTTCTCTGGTTTTGTTATTATAACTACTTTCTGGAATATATCCGACCATAATTTTAAACAATGAATTAGTTAAACTAGTCCAACTTTGATTTGCCCATTGAAAATCGTGAATATTACGTGTTTGCTGTATTTGTTTACAAATCTGTTTACGAGTTTCGTATTCATTATTTTCAACAAACATATTTTTATGATCGAGAAATCCATCGAGTTTGCCATTATTATTAAAATGCATGTACTCAACATAATAACCGGAAGTTTGCATATATTGACATATAGCTGTTCTGACATCCAAATCTTCGGGACAAACAATAATATTATTTTGGTTTTTAGGAGTAAGATCATCGTACATGATAAATTTATCATGTCATCTTGTCCATTTTAATTCAGACATATGTTCAAACAGATTAACTGTACCAATTTGATTTTTTGATGAAGCTACTTTTTTAAATTCAGTATCGGTGATTGGATGTACATGATGATCTTTTACAAAGAACATTAGAACAACATCCGGAGCATGACTGATATAACTCATAAATTTGGTATAAGTTGCTGTATAAGCATGAACATATATATTGGATGGATGATGCTCTTTGACCCAATTAATAATTTCCTGTGTTGACATAAATGGTCTTGAAGTACTATAATCAGCTAATTCATCTCCTAATGACTCATATGCATACTTTTTAAATCCATGTTTACCTTTGATTTCAGACCAGATATAATCAATAACACAGCTGTAATCATCACGAACCTTTTTTTTTCGATTATCGAGGAAGAATGATTCTAATTTTAATCGTCCCATTTTATGATATTTGAAGAAGCTCTTTTTATGAGTAATAATTTTAGCTCCAACTTCTTCGATCGTTTGAGTAGACAGAATTGAAAATCCACTTGTTAGTAATATGTAAATGAATAATTTGTAGATATCACTTTTTGTCAATTTTGGGATACTGATACCCCCACTCCTTTGATTCTAACTCTGATGTGCTACCAATTGTATATCTTACTTCAGCTAAAACTGTAATTTGAATTTTTGTCTTTTTACCAGGAATCAATTTTAATCTCCTTTCAAATAGTTCGGCAAACGTCAAAGGCTTAATGGTTACAAAAAATTAATTATTATATTTTTTAAAATTTATTTTATGTTTCATTGTTTTAAAATGAGTGCATTTACTACCAATTTTTGTCATCATATTACAGAAGTCACAATAAAATGGTTTACTCCAATATTTTTTCATTCTATCATATCCTTTTTGGGTCATATTATATCTATCTTGAGCTTCTTTTAACTTTCGTTTTCCTTTAGCAGAATGATGATATTTTTTAATCGAGATCTGAGCTGAAGTTCTTTCGGCTAATTCCATAAATATATACTATATTATTGAAAAAAAAAAACAACAAAAACAATTACTCAGAGTCATAACTAGAGCAGCTACTTTGTGAATAGCTTGACTGACTAGGAGACAATGATGACTGTGAAGAAAGACTACTATCGTCAATAAACGAGCTTTCATAACTAACATCCCCTGTTTCAAGTGATTGACTACCATAAGAATTTTGAGATCCGAGTGATTGACTAAAATCTTGTGACGACTGGCTATCACTAAAACTGCTCATGCTATATTGCGAACTCACATACTATATGATTAGATAAAATTTTACCATAATAAACGAGAAGACCAATATAGTCCAGAATTTGGATTATTAATGGGTTGATTACCATGTTTATCTTTTATACCGCTCATTCTTGTTAAAAATTCATCTCGGCGTATGATATCTTTTTGCAATTTAAAATCAGAAAAAAATAATTAACAAAACTGGTGGCCACCAGACCTTCTCAGGAGGACTCCCCCATTTTCCCCTCCCTACCTCCCATCCCCTCATTTCCCCTCGGTCCTTCCTGAGAAGGTTTTATTCTTATTACCCAGGAATTTATTTTCTGACCATATTTTTGTAGCTGGTTGATTATCACCATCTGGTTGTGCTACATTGTATATCCTTTTGCTATTCATATCCAAATTGCCGGTCATTAATCCACCAGAAAGTGATAGTTTAGTATCAAGTTGCTGTTTTGTTACTGCGTCGGTGAAAGAAGTTCCATTAGCCATACCTTTCAGTTGTTTACCTAACATATTATAATCCCCCCTTGATGTAAGACTAAATCCAACACCTTTTGGTCCTTGATCACCTTTTAGACCTTGGTTACCCTGATCACCTTTTGAACCTTGGTTACCCTGGTCACCTTTGGGTCCTTGAATACCCTGAGCACCAGCGGGGCCAGACGGGCCAGGTGGGCCAGGAGGTCCTTGAGGGCCAGTAATTCGACGTTTTTCTTGTCAGTATGATTGATTATAATTAGATTGTTGATTAAAAATTCCCATTTTATAATAGTATATTATATATTTCCATAAAAGTTTCTTTTGACTGTTTTTATCGGTTTGTCAACATATAGGAATGAGTATGGCTGTTTAGTGGCTTTAATATACTGATCTTTTGTTACATTCAACTCTCTAGAAATCATATTTCTCTCATTACTGCTAGGGAAATCATAAACAACATAATGACTGCAGTTTAGTCTGATATCTTTTGGAGTTTTATAAAATGATTGTGAAAGGTAAATAACACTGCAGTTCTTATGACGGCCTTGAATGAAGTAATCGATAAGCGGCTTTTGGTTCTTATCACAAATGAAGTCGTCAAATCTTACAATTTTCTGGGCATCACTTTCCAGACTGTTGACAGGTTCAATGTCATCATTATTGTAATGCATTATGTCATATCCAACCTGGCTACTAATGTCATTCATTGTTTCTATCATGTGTCGATACTTTTCCTGTTCCAAGTTTTTACCGTATAAATGGATCTGGTCATAGTAGACTAATGGTTTCATAAGGATGTGATAAAGTAACTTTGTTTTACCTGACCCCGAATTGCCACAAATTAGCATCCTAAAATTGGATTTGGGCATGTACTTGTACAGCTGTTTGAAGTTTGTATTTGCATCTTCATTGAAATCATAATTTGGAATATCCATATAATATTATGTTAGATAAATTGAGATAAGTTCAGATAAGTTGAGATAAGTTTTATATAACACAATAGTATAATGGATATAGAAAGATTCAAGAGACTTAGTATTCCTAAAATTGAAGTAGGAAAAATGACTGAAGTTGTTACGGATGTTATAAAAGAAGTTAAAACTAGAGATCAAGATTTATATGAAAAGGTGGCTAAAGATCTAAAACCTCTAACAGAAAAGTTTGATAAGGAAATTGAGGAAATCAGTAAATTGAGAGAAGATGTTAATAAACAAGTTATCTCCTATGGTGAACAAGTTCAAAGATTAGCATTACCAGGCCCAAGTGGTGAGGTGGCACCCAAAATGATAGCTGATATGAATAAAGGATTTACGCAAGAAGAATTGGCATTCATACAAAACCAGCAATTGCCATTACCGGCTGACATCTTTTTGCAAACCTTAAAAGAGCCAAATTATGCAAAACAAATATTAGATAAACCCGGGAAATAAATAAAAAATTGGGTCAGAAAAAAGCCCATTTGAGCACAACAAAAGCTAACAGAAAGAAAAATAAGGATGAAATTGCCGACTATACTGAAGGAATTGATATCATAAGAAAATACAGACAAAGAATTGGTATTGTAGAAGAAGGCGCAAAACATTGAAATTTGGGATCAATCTTAGCAGCTGGGCACAGAACCTTATATAAAAACAGTAACAATATAATATACAACACCTTCTATATTCCACTGCACTAAACTTACCATATTTTAGTTGCTGTGTCACTAAATAACGCAATTAAATTAAAATAGCTCATTACTAAAAGTCCTTCTTACAAACGCCTTCTTCAACACTTAAAAATTATGTAAAAAGTTTTTGTTGTCTTTTGTGTATGAGTTACAGAAGGCTTTCCTAAGATAATTACCGAACACGTAAGAAAGCTTACAGAAGGCTTGTGTAAGATACTTACCGCTTGTGTAAGAAGGCTTACACAAGTCTTCTGTAAGGACTCTTTACACAAGGCTTATGTAAGTATTGTGTAAGAGTCCTTACAGAAGACGCAAGGTGCCTACACAAGGCTTGTGTAAAACACTTACACAAGCCTTGTATAAAAGTCCTTACACAAGCCTTGTGTAAGAGTCCTTACAGAAGGCTTGTGTAAGGTTGCTTACACAAGGCTTGTGTAAGATACTTACAGAAGGCTTGTGTAAGTGTCCTTACAGAAGGCTTGTTTAAGTTTGCTTACACAAGGCTTGTGTAATAGTCCTTACAGAAGGCTTGTGTAAGGTGCTTACACAAGGCTTGTGTAAGATACTTACAGAAGGCTTGTGTAAGGTTGCTTACACAAGGCTTGTGTAAGATACTTACAGAAGGCTTGTGTTAGAGTCGTTACACAAGGCTTGTGTAAAATACTTATAGAAGGCTTGTGTAAGAGTCCTTACACAAGGCTTGTGTAAGATACTTACAGAACGCATAAGAAGGCTTACACAAGGCTTGTGTAAGATCTTACAGAACGCGAAGAAGGCTTACACAAGGCTTGTGTAAGATACTTACAGAACGCGAAGAAGGCTTACACAAGGCTTGTCTAAGATACTTACAGAACGCGAAGAAGGCTTACACAAGGCTTGTCTAAGATACTCACAGAACGCGAAGAAGGCTTACACAAGGCTTGTGATAAGATAAGATTGATCCGAATGTTGGTCAGGGTATTTATGCACAAAAAAAGAGAAATGCGTATAAGATTAACCCTAATACTGGTGTTTACGGAAATGTAAGAATTGACGTGCCCAAACTTTATGGCCAGCTCAAACTAATTGCTCATAAGGAAGGTAAAAAAGTATATGAGAAGCAAGTGGACTTCGATACCCTTGATCTGCTCACAAAGTGGTTCAATAGTAAAAAGAAGTATTCACCATTATCAAAAATGGTATTTGATGACCTGAACAGAATAAGTGATATTTCACTTCACCGAACCAGTAATAAGTACAAAAAAATCGGTTCAGGAGTTGTTTATTATAATAACCCAGTTGATCTATTGGACAGATTAGAATTATTAGGTGGATCCATATTGGCTGGAAATAATGGTGAGAAAAATGAATTTTCCAAAATTGCTCACACACTGAGAAAATTAGTTGTTCTAAATAATAACCAGCTTAATAGTCTGTTGAAGGAATATGTAATCTAATAATATAAATGCAAGAGAGAGCAATCCATATTTCATCTGTTAATAGACAGAAAATCGGACAGAATAAAGCAGAAGATTTCATAATCAAATTTGATCCAGTCTTAAAACTCCAAAGTAATATGACACATGAAATAGCCTTGGATAAGGCCTCAATGACTTACAGTTGGCATAATATTTCAGATCAGTATCAAAATAATCAAATAAAATACTCACCTCATGGTGGAACATCAAGGGAAACCGTCAAATTTTTGAATGGGATGTACATTTATTCAGACCTAAATGACTATCTCCATCAGTACATGAAAAAGAAAGGCCATAAAACTACTGATGCAAAAAAGGATGATGTATACTACATTAATCTAACATTCGTATTGTCAACATGTAAGATTCTCATTCAGATTGACAACAATTACCAACTGGATCTAAGAAACAATAAATTTGGAGAGTTGATTGGATTTACAGAGAAAATTGTGACAAAAACAGATTATGGGGATGGTGATCTGCCTAATATCACAAATTCCATTGATATGATCTATATCAATACCGATGCTATTACGAACAGCATATTAAATGGTGTTAATACTATTACGTTGGCTGTTATTCCAACTAACAACTGAAGTTTCCCATTCACATTTGAACCCAGAAGGCTATCGTTTAATGAAGTTTCCCAACTTAATATTTCACAAATGAGGTTTTATATCACAGACTCACTCGGGCGACCAATTGGACTAAATAAGATTAACTGGCTTATGACATTGATATTGCGATCCAAACCAGCATAATATCTAACCTAATAATACACAATGAGACAATCAGAATTTAAGAGACGTTATGATGTTAAAACGGGGATATATGTTAAGAAGCATATTTATGGAGAAGGTGTTACCGATGTTTTCAAAACGATCGGCAGAAAGTTGTTTGGAAGGACCATGAAAAAAGCTGCTAAAACGGCAACAAAAAAGGCCGTTCAAAAAGCTGCTACTAAGACTAGCGAATATGCCGGCGAGAAAGCACGCGATAAAATTATTCAGTTGTTGAGCAAAAAGAATAAGAAGACACCAGTAGCAGCATCACCAGTAGCAGCATTACTAATAGAAAATCCACAAAAGGAACTCACCGATTACGAGATTAATGAACGAGTAAATCAATTACTATCTGGAGGCCAGATGAGAAGATTTATCTATTAGGCCATATGCAAGATTTATGTAATCTATTATTATATGAAATCATTTAGAGATCCAAACTATGTTGAACGATATGAAGATGTTGTTTTTGACCTGGAAACAGCACTAAATACAACCGTCGCCAATAATGCTCATCAGAAGAAAGATGGCTATAGGTTTGTTGTTGATAACAGTGGTGAGGTTACACCATTTGACTGGTATAATGCTCGTATCAGTCTTGATTTTAAAGTAGTCTTGCTGGCTAATGGAGTTGAACATTGCAGTAGCAGATCATAATGGTATTGTAAACGGGTCGTACTCACTGTTAAAACACTCTGATATTAAACTAAATGGCAAGAAAGTGTATGATTGCAATGACGCGAAACACGCGGTTAATATTAAGAACTTACTTGAGTACAGTCCATCTTACGCTGATAAGACAGCTAGTAATGAGTTTTTCTATCCTGATGCATCCAGAAATGCGGAAGAGCGGGAATTTGAGGTTAGTGGCACAAATCAGTTAGCCAAAAGAAGAGCAGAATACAATAAGGGTTTTGCCCTTCGAAAAGCACTTTTGGGGGTCTCATCTACAGTAAATACAGAAATACCACTGAATAGATACTCATTTTTTCAAAATGTTAGAGGATGAGCTGTCACCCAATACAAGGGTTGAGATGAATTTTGAGATTGAGTCAGATGGTAATCTAATTTGGCAAGCCGGGGCTGATTGCAGGGTGGTTATCACCAGGATGCAATTGTATGTCCCACGAATAACCTTTAACAGTGAAGGCCAATCATCCTACATGAGTCAATACCTTAACAATCATAAGTGGACGTATTTGAGAGAGAATATTGAAAGATCAAATAGTAGCCAGCAGAGAGCTGGGCATTTCAGAATCTCTTCTGGTATTTCAAAACCCCGACACGTGTTTGTATTCATAATCAATGATGCGAATATCGATGCCCAGACAGCTAATCCATTTTTGTATAACACATTCTCCGTCTCAACTGACCCAAGAGCCTTATCGAATTGTCACCTGGAAGTTGGAAATGGAAACTAGTATCCCGAAATACATTACACGCAATCTACTGATATGACCAGAGTCTTCAGGCATGTGTTGAAATATGTTCACAAAAATAATGCATACGGTGAAGGGTCATTACTCAATAAATCTAATTTTAGTACCCAGTTTCCTGTATTTTGACTTAACAAAACAGAAAATGGACATTAAGGATGGCACTACAAAACTGACATTCAAATATGAACTATCAGGAACAACGGCAGCGGCCTACTCAATTTACGCATTAACATTATATGAGCAGGATGTTGAACTGATTCAAAAGGATGGTAAAATAATACTCAGATCGTAAATTGAATATGGTTAAAATTATGTAACGTATATTATATACAAGTAATGACGAAATATTATCCTTATTTTGTGTCACTTAGTAAAGGACAATTGGAAAAGCTTTCGAGAGCTAACAATAATAATTCTGCAATAACTATCAGATTAGCCAGAAATGAATTATCCGGTCCACACGAATTAATGCTCACAAAAACTCAGATCAATAAACTGAGAAAAGCAATGAGCCAGGGTACAGGATCGGATATCAAAATATCGAAAACACAAATCAGAAAGGCTGTTAGACAGGGTGGTAGTTTATGGGGGTCATTAATCAGTTTAGGAAGCAAGTTACTACCTATGGTAATGCCATTAGCCAAAAAAGCTATCGCACCGCTTGCAACAGGAGCGTTATCGGGATTAGCCAGTCTCGGTGTGGATAAAATATTCGGGAAAGGTCAACGAGGAGGTTTTCTTATTCCACAGGATAAAATAGCACAATTGATTGCGTACAAACATTTACTGACCACGGGGCAGAAAAAGGATATTCTCAATGCTCTCCAAACTGGTAATGGATTAGTTATCAGACCGACGAAAACACAGCAGGGTGGTTTTTTAGGAACTCTACTAGCGAGTATAGGAGTCCCCCTGTTACTAAATGCATTGACGGGAAAAGGACTGCAGGCTGACAAAACCGGTTCCGCTAATACAACATCTGTTTATGTTCCCGATACAACTAATGGCCACGGAATGCATAATCCGTATCCCTACATGTCGCCACCTTTCTTTGGAACATGGGAAAACCCGGTTGGTGCGGGAGTAAAAAAAAAAAGAAAGGGAAAGGAACTGCTGCTCGGCACAAACGGTCCATTCAATTCAATCCCAATTCTAGGAACAATACTTTAAGATTCATAAACAAACCATTATCGAACACTGATTTCTTACAATGGGTCAAACAATTAGGAATAAAATATTTCAGGGGTATTTACAGCCGTGATAATTTACCAGACAAAATACACAAATTGGAAACAGGAATAATTAATCTTGATGGTTCAATGGGCGGGGGCAGTCATTGGATTTGTTATAGAAACTTGGATAAACAATATTGTGAATATTTTGACCCGTTTGGATTAATCAAGCCCAATAAAATTAAATATTATCTGAAAACAAGCGGTAAAAAAATGGTGTACTCATCAGATGAAATACAAGAAAGAGACAGTATTTTGTGCGGTTATTGGTGCTTATATTATCTTTTGGACAGAGTGAAAGGGAAATCATTATTAGACGTTATACATAACCCCAAATTCAGTTTTACAACTCAAATGATAAATCACCAATTTCTGATAAACTATTTTATGTAATCCATATATATAAGATGACTGAAAAGTTCTGTGTTTATTGCCAAGAAGTTACTCCACATTATATGAATCAATATGGATGTTTCGAGTGCTGCAACTGTGAGCCCTTGAGTGAGAGTGATTATGAGTCAGATAGCAGCCATGAAACTTATGTTCCAGACGGTAGTGATATTGATTAGACAATAATTATATAACACAAATATATAATAATGGTAAAATCTTATTGTGTTAAACAGAAGAAGCAAACAGAATGTGTAGAACCTTCGGGTTATAAAACTGCCAAAAATGGTAGACTTATGTTTTGGTGCACTTGTGGTGAATGTGGAATAAAAATGTTTAAATTTGTAAAGAAGGGAAACTAATTGGACCCTCTCAAGCAGGGGGCAACTTATTTGACATCGCTGTAGGAACCGCTACTGATCTATTTGTACATCATGCCCTACCATATATGGCCAAAAAGACCGTTGAGATGGGAAGGTATTATGGGTCAGACGCATTACGCAACAAAAAGTTACAGAAAAAAGCTATAGATTATGCTCTAGATAAATTGAATCCAATGATTCAGAATGTCGATTCTCAAGCTCTTGACCAATTATCAACCAAAATAGAAAAACTACAAAACTGACAGGAAAGATTTGGATGGAGGTGCTATAGATATCCACAAGCAGACTGGTAAATTACCAAAACCAGCAGGTGGATGGACTTTACCAGGACATCGGTATACAGGCCCTTACAACGATCTCGAAAATCAAGTCAGATACAATCGAGAAACTGGTGAAATATTAGAAATTTATGATCAACCAACTGGGCCAACCGATGCCGTGGCCATGCAACATGATGTTGATTATGGTGTTTGTGGTGATAACCGAAAGTGCAAAAATAAAACTGACCGTAAAATGGTAAAATCGTTAGACGCCATTCCTTATAATGAACGACAATGGGGACACTGGTTAGTTAGAAATCTAATAAACACAAAACAGAACCTCGGTCTTGGTTTAAACTAGAAAAGCCGTCGGGTATCAGTTGGCAACAACAATTAGCGGACGAATTACATAAACCAATAAAACGCAACTTTACTCGGCGGCGTGTTATTGCAACCGGTATTGACAAAATTTGGTGCTCAGATCTGGTTGAGATGCAACAGTTCAGCAAATGGAACAAAGGTTATAGATATCTTCTCATGGTACTAGATCTATTCTCCAAATATGGCTGGATTGTACCATTAAAGGATAAGAAAGGGGAAACTGTCACAGAAGCATTCAAAACAATCTTCAAAGAGGGCCGTAAACCACAATATCTTTGGACTGATAAGGGGAAAGAATATTATAACAAAAATATGAAAGAACTGTTGGAAAAGAATGGTATAACACTATATTCAACCGAGAATGAGGAAAAATCTAGTGTGTGTGAAAGATGGAACCGTACAATTAAAACCAAAATGTGGAAGCAGTTTACTGTCCTGGGTAATACCCAATATCTTGACATAGTACCAAAAATATTGAAGCAGTATAATAACACCAAACACAGTTCCATTAAAATGACACCTGTAGAAGCTAGTAAGAAGAATAATGAAAGTGCCGTGTATTACAATCTGTATGGCGATATGAAACAGTTATCATCTAAGCCCAAATTCAAGGTTGGCGATAAGGTTAGGATAAGCAAGTACAAGAGAAAGGTGTTCGATAAAGGGTACACACCTAACTGGACAGAGGAGATATTCCTGATCGATAAAATGCAATCAACAAATCCAATCACCTATAGATTAAAAGATCTCAATAATGAGGAAATACAAGGCAGTTTTTATGAGCCAGAATTGCTACCAGCAAAACAGGATGTATTTCGCATTGAAAAGGTCATTCGGAGAGATTATAAGAAGAAACAAGCTCTTATAAAATGGTTGGGCTATAGTGACGACTTTAATAGTTGGATTCCACTAAGCAACCTGCAAGAATTATCTAACTAATAGTTTATATGGACGATCATATAAGAAAACTTGATACTAAAATCCAGAGTAAGGAAACCGAGCTTAATGCACTATTCACTAAAATCCAAAAATTGGAGGAAGAAATTGCAACATTGTACCACAAGAAATTAATATCCAAAAAACTGGAAACAGTAGAAATGTCATTAACCGGCGTCTTAGGTGCAATCTTTGAAACAGAGGAAGAGGAGGAGAATGAGTAAACTATTGTCACAAACCAAAAATTTAATACACCTTTTTTACATTCCATAATTATATACATAATATATATATGGAAGATTTTATCCTTTTAACAACAATCTCTATCAGGAGGCACTAGTTTAATATCTATGTATATTCCTCCAAATGGTAGAGTAAGCATTAGTAAACAAAAGTTGACCAATGAAATGGGACTTGTCCTAAATATTAAGTCAAAAGTCGTACAAAAACACACAAAAACCGCTCTAAAATCAGCATTATAGCAACTAAACCAGCTAAAAGAACCAAGAATTTCATGCCGTGGGTTATTACTACTATCTGGCATCATAAAAAATACTTGCGAAGGATACAAAGGATCAGTACTCAATGAGCCTGAGCAAGCAATAGAAAAAGCCGATTATAAATGCGGTAAGAACTTTTATTTAGATCCTATTTTAGGTACTTATAAAAAGGAAATATTCGAAGATCCTATTGTGGATAAAATATTGGAAATGATTCAAAAAGCAGAAACAGACAAAATAGATTTTGGACTCAAAAAAATAACCAATAATCATTCTCATGTTGTATTCACAAATGAGGATAAATATCAAAACTATCAGCCGGACTCAAAAACCAAAATAATATATAGTCGTAAGCTATTTCAGTATGGTGATATGGTTGGACTTAGATATTATTAGACAATAGATTGGGAGTAAAAGTGATGGTATAGGCTAAGTGAAAGATCAAAGCAGATTATAATGTAAAAAATAAAGGATCACGGTCGGTTTTTCCACGAATTGGGCCATATAAGCACTTTTTTGAAATCGGGTCTATGTACGCTTTTTCCATTTTGGAACTTTTAAAAATGGTAAATTTTGCCCAAATCTCGACCCTCGTTCTGCTCTATTGTGCTTTTTTTTATCGGGGGAAAAGTGGCCTTGATCCTAGCCGTACTTTCCTTTAACAGAAAATGTCTCCTTTTGTTTTTTCTCTCTCGCTCTAGTTCCTTTTCTCGTTGAGCTTCGCTGGCCTGTCGCCCTAATTTCTCTTTGTCTCTGTCTTTCTCTTTCTCTATATTCCAAATTTGTGGACATGACAATTAATCTAAGCTTAATACTTTAAAAAAAGAAACACGGACACAGAAACATTTTCCGCTTTCCGTTTTCGTCATCATTGACTCTTTAGTTGTATCTGCTTTACAAGACGCGGGTGGCCATACGATTTCCCGCCAAAATAACCTAACATTTGGCATCGGCTCACATGTAGTGGGTGTACGGACGGTCGTTCGTACGCTACGTCATAACCAAATTTTCTCGGATGGATAGTTTACCAAATTTCTTACCAATGGTGCTCCGCTATAAAATAGTTTATACGCTTTCCTTGAGAAGAAACCGCATTATCTCTGTGGTCATGGGAAGGTCTAGTCGTTAACAGAGCAAAATAAGTACCTTCTCCCTCGGTATTTTTTTAGACGCTGAGTTTTGGTCTGGTGCCTTGAATCGAGCCGGAAAGCTCCCGCTCCTCTCTCCTACTCGGTCCCGAAAATTAAACCAGTAAACTCTTGCTCCTCTCTCCTACTATGTCCCGGAAACTGAACCACCGACCTTTTGCTCCTCTCTCCCACTCAGTCCCGGAAACTAAACCAGCAAACTCCTGCTCCTCTCTCATACTAGGTCCAGGAAATTGAACCGCCGACCTCTTGCTCCTCTCTCGCACTCGGTCCCGGAAATTGAACCAGCTGCCTCTTGCTCCTCTCTCCTACTCGTTCCCGTAAATTGAGCCCGTGACCCCCCGCTCCTCCCTCTGTCTAGGTACCGGTGTTTGATCTCGCGACCTTCCGCTCCTACTTTCCACGCGTTCCGAAAAATGAACCTACGGCTTCCCGCTCTGTAGATCAGCGCTCTACCGACTGAGCTAATCATCCCACCGTATGATATATTTGGGGAAAATCTAAATATGGTGAAAATAAAAGTTATTTAATTGCGGGCGACAAGAGGAGCCCGCGATCCTAATCTCTAGGTTGTTATTACGCATGTGTCGCGTGTGCGTAGCCAGCATTCGTTTGGACTTCCACTAAGAATGTATGGAATGTACAGAACGCACTTTGATCACGCGCGTTTGGGCTTTCTATCACTCGTAATCTGATCTTGCGTGTTTTGACCATCTGTCATGTAAAACTTAAGCAAAGCACAGCGCTGGAGCAAAAGCGTTTTGACCTTCGATCGTTGTCGCCCGCACTCCGTAACCTTTGGTTATTACTAGTAGTATTTATAGTGGAGCTCTGGCGCGCAAAGCGCGCCTGCGGAGCACCATGGGTAAGTAAATCTACCCTTCCCAGAAAATTAAGGTAATCACGTAACCGTACACCGCCCGCCCGTCCGTCCGCAACACAGGGCAACCAATGTTCAATCTCACACTTTCTAGCTAATTTGACAGCACACATATTGCACATTAATGTGATCAATTGACAGATGTCAAAACAGTATCACCTGACCGTTTCGCGGGCTCAGTTGTCGACCCATCGAGGTCGAGTATCTTTTTGAAGTTATCCGCTGAGAAGTTACCAGTTTTCAAATGATTGCAGGCTCAATTTTAATTTTTTGTTATTCATATGAAATATGTTGTGTTTTATATGTGCCGCGCATTTAAAAATTTTGATTTCAAACTGACCTCGGAAGCTAAAATTCAGCCAGTTTTTTCAGGCAGGGAAGACATGCCAGTTGCTTTTGACTTTTCTCACCAAGATCACACGTTGGTCACGCTCTATGTCCAATTTTTATACTCTGATTGGTCAAAATTTGACTGGTGAGTTGATGCGGAAAATTTATGCAGCATCTTAAGAGCAATTGTTACCATCGGTCAACCATTTCGTGGCAACAGCTCAAAATTCAATTTGACCTATATTCTGAGGTTAGGTAGACCTTAATGTAAAACAAATCGCTGCATAGTTCGTTTGGCTAAATATCGATAAGTTTTCGAGAAAATCAATAATAACCGAATCCTGAGAATTTGCCACCTTTTGAGCTTACAATTTCGGTCGAAAAAGAATGCTTCGCGTAATGAAATAACACATTCTAGAAAAATAAAATCTACTAAATCTTGTAGAATTGATGCCAAAATATGTGTTAAAAGCAAATTGAGCAATTCTTTTTCATTTACTTTGATAAAATAATTACATTTCGCGAACCGTCTTTTATCAAGATGAAAACTTGCCAAAAAGCAACCTTTAATCTAAGTATGTGGTACTAAATGAAATACGTCGAAAAATCTGGATTTCGAAAGCCGAATAATCGTTCTTTTACACATCCAAAGAATTTTTTGGGGAAATGATTTAGCGCGAAGAAATTCAATTTTAAAGTTGGATACAATGCCCTGTTTTAACCGACCTTCCAATTTATATAATAAACACACAGAAATACAAGTTTTCCAAAGATAGCATTCAATCAAAAGCGGGATTGAAGTAAAAATTTAACCAACATGTTTTAAAATCAAAGACATAGACTGCATTTCTGCTGTCCCTTCGTTTGATACAAATTCAATCGAACTACAAGAAAATCTGTCAAGATAACGCAGCTATCATGTTTGTTTATACTCCAGCATGAAGACTGGACGTGAGATGTTTTGTTAAGAAGTTTTCCCGACTAATTATCTCTGAATTTAAGATCAGAGATCAGATTTAAAAAGTTATTTCGGTTTGCCTTTCCTCCAAAATCAGTTTCGAACTAATAAGCAAACCAAAGGCAAACAATTTAACGAGCCGTTTGCCTCAAACTGATACATTGAAAACATGTCTCAAATCTGTGACAATTTCGCACAAGAATCAAATCTTTTGATCATGAAATTAAAGAGTCTTTTCAGCTTCTTTACCAGCATATGAAGACTTCCACATTTTCATAGTATAAGAACAACTTACATTTTCTTTGCGAACGTAGCCAAAACAGAGCTTGGCGTTCTCAGCATCCTAAAAGCCCACGCGTGCTTCGATCGTCCTGGATATTGAATGAGTGCAATTTGTATTGCAAAATTGTGAAATACTGCATTTTGTCCGTGGTCTGTATTATAAAAACAGCGCCTCATGGTACTGTTTCTCTTCAGATGT
>OZ037784.1:7428614-7466114 GCA_964035525.1 Porites cylindrica
GAAACACTCCTCCTTTTACGAAAGAAGGCTCACAAAAAGGACTATATAAATGACTGGGAACTAACATTAAGACCTTAAAAATATAAATGTTTCGTGTTAGTTTAACCTGGATTACCTTGGCTTAAAAGGTCCGTTCTCAGAACACTAGAATGGATAGCGGTCTTTTTTCTAGATGCTTTGCGCCTTGCGGCTGTCGCGGCTTTGTGTCAATAATTAGGGATCAGGTAAACTTCTGGCACCCATGGTAAACTCGAATTGAACAGAACGCCTTAATCCCCCTATTTTTCAGGTGACTCCTTCCGTTCTTACAATAGTGGAATGTACGGAACCATATAGCGTAAGCATCACTTTAAAGCCCACAATACCAGTTCGTTTTTTTGATGGCCTGTCTGTGAGACTTTACCTCTCTGCTGGTTTGTTGGTGGGAAAAGATGAGTGTTCCTTTATTCTTAAAGGAATGAAAGAGGTAAAAGTGAATGTAAGAGTGGCCTGCCATATGATGCGTGATCCACAAGCCGGTAAATGGAAAGCCATTAGTCCTAAAATCACCAACGTTCAAACGCTGCTTCCTAACTTTTGGAAATACGTTGATCTGCCAATAGTCCCGGTGAGTGCTTAATACAATCGAATCTCCCGTAAACGACCACCCAAAATGTGAAGATTCAGTGGCCGTTAATCCGGGAGGTGGTCGCTTACAAGAATAAATGCACAGAGGGTCTTTTCACAGTAGAGGTCCCGACACGACACATACACTTTTTGAAGGAGTACTCACTGCATACGCTCCAAAATGTATGCTTAGCTCCGCAGCGTCACTTATGTCTCATAAGGTTTTTAGTATACTCTGAATAGCGTAGTAATAATAATTTTGGTGGAAATATTGTGGTGTTTTAGATAGAAGGTCAAAAAAAGTTAAAAAAAAAATAAATTAATAGGTAGGATAGCTATTAATAGGTAGGATCAATGGCGCTATTAGGGAGTTTAAGATGCCACTACGGCGACGGCAACGAGAACGTCAAAAAGCAATTGGTTAAGGTTAGCAAAACAACAACTCTGCACGTTTTTTGTACATTTCTTTGCCGTCACTGCACGACTACGACGTGATTGCCTAATTTCACGTTTTATCGACAACGTGAACATACGACTATGAATCTCTCTTACTCTTTGTAAACCTGGATATTTTTCTGAAGAATTCAACTCCAGGAGAGTTTGCCTACATAAAACATAGTGACCGAGTTGGGATAATTGCGCTGAAGTTTCATAGTTCGAGAAGTCACTTTTTAAGCGACGTTTTTGCCGCTGTCGCCGTCGTGGTATCTTAAACTCCCTATTATTTATTACTTAAAGAGGCTGTTAGATCCAGTATGAAAAAAAGATAGTTTTCTGGATAGCAGTGCATGACTTGCATATCCTCATCCCCGAGGAAGTGCTGAGAATATGACATCGCTTTATACATATGTATACTCTACCTCAGCTCTTAAATAAAATCCCTTAGATAGGACTGCACAATGCCTTATAGATGCCTTATGCCGTTCATGTGTAATTTCTTACACAGCTTGCGTATGAAAACACTATAGGGTGTATAGTGTTTTCATATTCAAGAAAGTTTTACTGATTGATATCCTTAGTATAGGATAGTTAGGATTTAAAAATTTGTTTCTTCATCATGATGTACAATTCATGAGAATCTATAACAAAGGATGTAATTTGATTTCATTTTATGTGAATGAACCATTATTTTGCCGCAGACTTCGTTGGACTTCATGGCATGGGTTGACACATTTTTTCTTCTGTCATGATTTGCAGGTAGTTGTGCGTCAGAGTATAGGAGAAATCTATAAATGCAGGAGTATTACAGATCCTCATTACCGCTTGCTCAATCTTGAAAGCAGGTACACCTTAACTGAAATACTACCAGTAAACAATAGATCGTGGTGCACCCAGAGGCGGAACAGCTAAACTAAATTTTGGGTGAAAGTGGGCTCATGCAATCACATGTTAACGAGCGTGAAATTGCATCTAAACTGACAAGTACCAATGCCTTTCACGGTGCGTGAGGCATGCAAAATTAGCTTTAATTGAACGTATCTACTTAGTTTTTCATGTACAATCGTTGCTAAGGGCCTAGGGTTCTCCTTAATTTTTTCCGCGCAATGTTAGTGTTCACTGTGACTTAAGAGACATCCTTTTGTGCTACAATTGTTAATAGATCAGCGTTAAGTTGGCTTAATGACTACGCCTCAACCCCCTCCTCCGCCCTTTCAGCTCTTCTTGACAACTCGGGCTTAAAAGGAAAAAGGCAACTGGTTGCGGCCCCGGCATTTGTCAGTGAGGGGTGGGGATCGGGCAAGTAATGGTAGTTATTATACACTTAATGTTAGATCCCGAGGGAAACAGTTAGTTTTGTTTTTCCGAGAGGCCTGATGTTTCCCGAGACGAAGTCTCGGGAAACATCAGGACTCGAGGGAAAACAAAACCAACTGGTTTTCCGAGGGACCTGACATTAAGTGTTTTGTTATATTTCTAGACTTTCACTTCAACAGCATTAACAAAAGAATAACCGGAGCGAACCAAAACAGTCGACTCGGTACTAATAACAACACAAATTTAATTCTTAAAACTACTGAATGAATGATTTACAAAGTAGTTTCCTTATATTATCTGCATCTTTTTCCTCCACTTGCTGCTGTTTCTCTTCTGGGACGAATTTAAAAATCGTCGCTTTTTAGCTTGACGCTTCGTGTTTGTGTTCAAGTTGTTGTGTTCATTCACGAAAAAGAAAACTGGCAGTGTTTTTCCCGCCTTCTGTCACACCACTTTCCACCATCCTTTGATCACGTGCTGTAATGTAGCCCGAGCGGGGTATATTGTTTAATGTATCACTGATCGGGATACATTTGATTTTAGTCAAGGCCACGTGACCAAGAATCAACCAATGGCAGTCCCTGTTTAGTTGAGTAAAAGTCTAGGAATATAACAAGATTAACTATTTTTATGTCGTTTTTATCGTCTTGATAAATAGAATTGAAATGAGAAGTGGGTAACCGAAAACTTTATTTTCTTCCGAGTATAAAAATACTTTGAACAAAAGCAAGCCGTAAGTGTTCTTATTATGTTTCTGCACCAATAAACATAAATAAACACGTATTGACTGGTTCTAAGGGAAACAGCTAATTTGGGAAACATTGAGTTTCTTGGGAAACAAAATTATATAGCTCACGAAGAAAAACCTTTTTCGTGTACAAATTTAGGAAAATAATTCTCGCGAGTGGTCAATGTTCGCAGGTAACAGTGCTCTGTTACCCTCTGACGTCATAGATTTGTAAATATTTTGGTGGGAAACTGTTCCATTGTTAGATGTCAATTGACCACGAAGCAACCAATGAGAGCGCGCACTGTTGAGAAAACATTTCCAGCTATATAACAAGAAAATATTTTTCAGGATAGATTATAATAAAACTAGTAGTAATCTCAGATTACATTTTTGTGCCCACGAGATTAATTAATCATTCAAGATGGCGCAGAAATGCAGACGTACGACGAAATGAGTACCACAAAAGGTCACCCTTGCGTACCACAGGAATCCCAAGATTATGTGCTGCGTTCTCCTAAAGTCGAACGCAATAAATCATCACGGCCTTCAGATAACGTCCCTTGCCCTTGTGCGCTCAAGGAGTTGCATTATTTAAAAGGTAGGTTAAACAACTGATATCCCAACACTCATCTCCGTTTTATATTTTCCCTGGCAGAACGGTGTGGAAAGATTTCATGGGACATGGAGATTTTGTGTTATATTACGACGCAGAGAGAGACTTCGAGGTGAGCTAACTTCGCTTGCAGACTCTTTGATTCCATTACCATTTGATGACGACTGACTTGGATACTAGATATATTATATATAAGTTATTTTCATGTGTGTGTGTACTGAAAACTTCCTGAGACCGAAACGTTGTCACTAATTATTTAAGTTAAACTTTTTAACTGAAATTGTCCAGCTGCAGTGTCTTTTTTAATCAGTTTTTACAATATGTTTACCGAACGCTGAGAATCCTCTTTTGGCTCGAGTAAAATGGTCAGCTTTCTCTTGATGTAAACTCTCACTAAAGTTTACACAGCTTGGAGGATAGCCCTCTCTTTCAGGACAACATTCCAACATACTGTATAAACGGGTGCTAATAGAGTACTAAAGTGAATTGTCTCTGAGATCGTAGCCCAGTTATACTCAGAAAACTCCATACAAACCCTTGTAATTTTTTTTTGGGTCGACCCAAAAAAATTTAGAAGGGTTTGTATAGAGTTTTGTAAGCATAACTGGGCTACGATCTCAGAGACAATTTGCCCCCAAATGCTCATTTTTGGCAAGTAGGCCTCTTGGACATTGTTCTTTCAGAATATCCTGACAAATCCCATAATTTCAGAAATTTCATTTTTATGACGTCACACTTTGGTACTCTATACCTTATTTTATTATATAAACACCAATGAAATACCAGGTGAGCTTTCGCGCGAAAACTTGATGTCTTCACATGTAAAAATAACTTGTTATCTTCACATGTGAAAATATCACCGTTGCTATGGTTACGTAATAAATCGCCCCTTTCACACCAAAAAAACTATTAACTTGAAATGGTTTGGTATTTCATTGGTGTTTATATAATAAATAGAACATTACATGGCCGCTTCGTATCTCCAAGCGGCCATATAATGTTCTATTTATTATATAAACACCAATGAAATACCAAACCATTTCAAGTTAATAGTTTTTTGGTGTGAAAGGCGCGATTTATAATTTCGCATCTCCGCGCGGCTATGTAATATCCTCTATATAGAAAATTAACGCTGCATGGAATTAAAGTATTGGAAAAAAGGCGACTTGAATCAACGCAAACTCGGTGGAAAACGATTTTCGAATAACGAACATGAACGCGAAAGAGAGGGTGACATTTTAAAATGACGGAAATTCTGAACGCGACCTTAACAAAGGAAGAAGTGAACTTGTTGAGACAAAGGAGAAAAGTTAAACGTATAATTCGAAATGGACACTTTGTTCGTGGTTCTTTCCTTGAACGTACGAAGGGTGGTAAGCGAAGAAAGCTGGCCACTTCGAGCGTTCTACACTGTTTCACTGTAACTGGCGCATGTCCACCTTGATAAAGTAATCCTCCTTCTTTAATGTCAAGAATGTCAAAAGTGTATTGAGAATTTAGGATCAAAATAATGGAAATTAAGGTCACGGAAATTTACGCTACAGTTAATCAACAGCTCTAAACTTAACGTTTACAGAAATTAACGCGACTAAAATTAACGCAGTGTTTTTCAAATTTGCGTTAATTTCATGAAGCGTTAATTTCCTCTAAAAAGGAAGTTATTTTCAGGTTCAAACCAGGCAGTGGGCTTGCAACAATCCAAGGTCTGTTACTTGCAACTGTGGAGCAATAGTTCGTCTTAAGCATCATCTGATTAAATTTAGCTGCTGCAATCCGACAATGATGCGAGATAGTCACACACCCATTCAAGTTGACATACCAGGCCCTAAATGTTTGCCACCAGGTCTTTCCTTGAAGAAACAAATCTTTGGTTCGAATATTGGTTATGAGGTACGTGCTGTTTCACATTTCCTAATGGTTTATTGTAAAAAAGAATTTATTGTTTCTCCTTATGGCACCGTGCTATCAGAGCTTTTTCTTTACTTTAGTGCTCGATTTTGGCGTAGTCAGAAATACTGAACATGAGTCGCAATCTCGACTCAGAGCTCTTCTGCGCATGTAGAGGAGAGAGATTGCGTGCGCATTCCCAAGCCCGTAATCACTGTGGTCGAGAATGGATGAGTCGAGGAAGATCTTTGTTGAGCATGCGCGGCATGTTGCTAGGGGATACAGTTCTGAGCCTAGGCCCAATAGTCTTGCGTTCGATCAGTTATGGCCCGAATTTTAACAGCAAACGGTAGCTCACACTCGGAAACAAGTTTGACAAGAGAAACAAGATTGACTAGTTCAGAAATCCGGGATATTGAATGGGGACTTCAAAGGCTTAACGTGATTCAGGCATAGCCTCGTTTTCACCTCCTTACTCCTCAAAAGGCAAAAGAAGATCAATGCGTTCGTATGTACGCAGGGTGTAATAAAGCATGTTGAGCTTTTGTTCTTCTGTACTTTCAAAAAGTCTAACTCCTTTTTTGACCTCAGTTACTGCATCAAATTCTGAAAGAAGTTTACATTACTGTAAGCTTTTGCAAGAGGGCTGCATTTATCGTCATATCTTGAAGATTTCGCGCAAAATGTCGGTTAGTCATTATCAAGTAGGCATGTAGCTAATTCGAAAAAGGTAAAGATGTATGGCAAATTTACGATGTTCCTCGATATCTATGGACAATTTGCAGTGAACCACAAAGGAGAGTGTTTTAACAGTTATCCAAAAATAACTGAATGAACGTTAGAGTAATGCGAATTCTTTGTAAAACTTGTTTATATCAACCAAAAAAATGAACGGACATTTTCCAGGTTTAGTTATCTTAGTACGCTGTACTGTCATCAGTGCCGTAAAACAAAGACGAAGCTTTATTGTTGCTTTTAATAACACCCTTCACCTCAGTTTGAAGTTGTCATGTCTTGTCAAAATTGTGTTGCAGTATATATTACCATCCGGGATAAAAGTACAGTTAGAAAGGAATCACTGGGGCATCGATGTCTCGATTTATACTCCTAAGGCTAATGGAATTCAAAAAGGTCTGTGTACGTACCAAGGTACTTCCGGTGGACCACGGTTGATTGATACAAACTTTGGAAATCAGCAAAGGTATAGTAATATTAAATTGAATAGTATAAGCCAGTTTGAGCATGGTAAGGTAAAAAGGTAAAGGCGCACACGAGCCAAAGGCCCAAACGGCGGGAGCTTATCCCGGTTTCATTAGCATGAAGCACCTAGGAGTATTGCTACTCCCCCCTGGACGGGATTCTAGTCCATTGCAGGGTTACCCTCCAGGAGTATGTCACCGGTACCCATTTATACACCTGGGTGAACAGAGACAAAGTGGAGTAAAGTTTCTTGTCTAAGGAAACAACGCGACGGGCGAGGCTTGAACCCCGAACCTCCTGATCCGGAGTTCGAGGTGTTGACCACTTGGCTACACACGACTCCACCACTTATGATCATGCTACGTGTAAAATAAGCTCACAATTCATTTTGGAGAAAGCGTGACATACCTTGGACAAAATGAAAAGGAATGCCAGACCGCCCTACCCACCATCCCCCCTCCCCCGTCAAATACACCCGCGCGACGGCGGAGACGCACCATTTTACCATCCTTGATTTGGGGGAAAGGGAGGTGTTGTGGAAATCGTACGTCTATTTTGTCCCAGATTGTTAGTCGACTTTCCTTGTTTCTGTTCCTTTTTGATCAAGTGTTATTGTTTTGGTTCTTTGCTTTAATTATTACACGTATTTAGAACGTTACAGCCTTACGTACTTTCTTGACTCTTTATGTACGTACTACTCAATTACATTCTTCTAAGTTGAGTTGGTCTTTTACCTTCAGGGCATCGCCAAGCTACTTCGATACGCTTCCTGCTGACGTCAATTCAGATAAAGATGGTGTGGAATATGAACAATCTTGTAGCTGTAGTGAAACACAAAATGATAAGCACACTGATGACTGCGTGGATGGCATTCCAGTTGTCTTAGCCCAAGGCTTTTTGAACCAAGGAACAGCAGGGCAGAGAATAAAAAAGTGTCACAAGAATATTGCCTCACGAAAGAAAAGAGAAATAAGTGATATAGTAGAAGGGTCGGACGATTTAACGGACGAGGACTTTAGGTTGTTTTACAATTCCCTGGAGACTGATAAACATAAAAGATCAAAACGATCAGTTAATTCGATTTCTAAGGAAAATGCAACGCGATACTGCAATGAGAAATTGGCGGATACTCCAGTGGGGAAGTTGTGCGCCAAAATGGGAACGAATGTACCCGCACTGGTGAACGTCTGCTCCTCTGACATCGAGGTAAGTATCCTCAAAGCTAGTTAAAAGGAGGCACATCGAAACAGCTGGCAAAATTTTATTTCATTAGCTTCTTTAGACGAGGAAATGCATATAACAATTATGAGGCCCAGGAGCAGGTCGGGTTGAAAAAACCGTCGCAACGTTTCCCCCAACACGACTGACTCCGAACTGGGCGTCTGAGGATGACCGTTGATTCAGTAAAGTCACAAAGGAGTTCCAAGAAAAATGCTCGTAGTACAGTCCTATCACAGCAAAGGAGAAGAAAATTACAAAGGGACAAGTCAGGCCTGATGAACGTCCTGATCACCTTCGTCCCCAGGGTTCTCTCCCAAAAAATAGGAGAGAACTCTGCGAAAAAGGAAGCCTTTATTATAAGCGTTGTTGCTTGCCTTCGCTCGACTGAACAACTAATGCCTGTAATGCAGGCTAGGAGCAAGGTTTGGCCCAGATTTACTCTCCTGAACTTTCTTGACGAGCATCTTTTTCAAATCGTCTTGCGATCATTTATTGTACCCATTCTTCAAAGCTTTGCCTCAAAGTGTTGTCTCATGCAGTTACCTCGTTAAAGGGGCCAAGCCAAGCTATCACCCTGGGTGTCAGAAAAATAATGGTGCAATTTTGCAGTGTGCTGGATTAACGCTTGAAATTCAGTTGGGCAAGTACTCATTCTGCAACAAATTCACTGCAACCTGATTTGTGGTAAGAAAGATTTGAACGTGGGTGGTAAAGCCCTAAATATATATACCGCGTTTCAAGTTATTATGCAGCAATGCTGCAAAACAAGTTTCACATTGTTTTACCGCAGCTTTAGTCTTTTGTGATCCTGTCCTAGAGTCCTGTGCGCTTATAAAACTTTGCAGTCCACCTATACCTTTTTAAGCCGAAAAAACAACATAACATGTATGTATTATGTATGTCTTTCCATGGTCTGTTTGCAGTTTACTGGAGACTTATCGTTTGCCGTTGGAGCTGTTTCCATGTTGATGAACGAATGTAACGACGCACTTATAAAGAATATAACATTACCTGCCAGTAATTCTACAACTAATAGTACGTCTAATAGCACCCAGAAGGTGATAATACCCGCTATAGTAGAAGAGATTGGCCAGCTTTTGTGTCCTAATGACTGTGCATCTAACGGAAAATGCGTCAACGGCTCGTGTATTTGTAATAAGGACTACACTGCTGAAGACTGCTCTATATCATTGTATCAAGTACCAGATATTTCAAGGTTAGTGCTGTGTCTCTGTGAAACCCACAGAAATAACTCAGTCGATGAATTTAATATAGGCAAATCTTAAAAAGCCTTGTTATGCCAATTCCCACCCTGCTTCATGGAAAAGTATTTGTTACGCACGTGAAAAATATGTTGCAGCAGTGGTGAGTACGAGTGCTGTGTTTCCTTGTGTTAAACAGCAAATAGAAAGGCTTGAAAAGTAAGAGAAGGTAAAAAGGTAAAGGTGTGCACCAGGTCCAAATGGCCGGAGCTTATACCAGACTCCTTGGCATGAAGCATGCCTAGGGGTATTGCTAGTAAGGCCCTAGATTTGCCGTCTCTGTAATGCTTTAATCTGATAAATTCAAGTTTCTGGTTTTTCTTATTGTGAATTTTATCTTTCAGACTTCAAACAAATGGTTTGTGCGATAGACGAATAAGACCTTGTAAGAAAGTTTCGGTGTTTGGAAATGGTTTTCTTAATTCTACAAACATAACTTGCCATATTCAGGAAATTGAGGTATCATGTTACGATGATAGTACATCTTAAATTCTATCCCATATTTAGATGACAAGTAAGTCGTTGCAAAGGCAAAAAAAAATTGAACATTATTACATTTATAACCTACTTACGTAGCCTACAGTCTCTTAGATGCCTAGGTATGGAATAAGTTTTGAAAATACGTTCTCCTACGCGAGTTCGTAGATCTTGTTTATCAAGCATCAGTAACCCTTTAAGAAAAGTAGGGACTGTTACATTTAATGCTACGAATGCAAACACAACATTAATTCAATCAAATTTCATCGATCTTCCTTTAGAATCCTTTCTTTTTCTTCGAGGTGAATATTTTGCATTTTTCTGAATCTGCTTGAAAGCGCGTTGCGTGCGAGGGGCACACGGGGGGAGTAAGGGTGGCGCATATATTCCACGTACCAGTGTGGCCCGGGCTTCGAATCCTGGCGTCGATGCCATATGTTGGTTGGGGTTGTTGCTGGTCCACTCCTTTGCTCTGAGAGGTTTTTCTCCGGGTACTCTGGTTTCTCCCTCTCCTTAAAAAACCAGCACCTCTAAATTCTAATTCGATCTGGAATCCACGGACGCATTTCAGGGAGTTCTTAAGAACTCATAAGTGTTCCGTAGGTAAACAAATTACTACAAACTACAAATTTAAAAGGTACCAGAATTTGGTTACCCGGTTAAGGCAAAGCGCAAACGATGATCTCTCTACGGATAAAATCTTAAATAGTTATTTACATTTCATTATTCCATAGCGCATTCTCATTTTAATTTCTGGGGCTGAGTAAGATATGAATACAAAAAGAAAATAAGCCTGACCAAATTGTCTTAAAAAGGGGTTCAACACACGAAGTATAATTGCCCCCCTAAATCGCCTAAATTTTCTTCACCCTAAAAAGTAGGCACAGTTACTGGTACATGGCTATCGGTTCTTTACTTTTTTTTTTTCATGTTACTGTCAGGTTGTCAACAGTTCGTGGACACCAGCGACGAATGAATCACAATACTCGGGTGCCATGACTGACCTTGTTATTGTAGAATGCCTTCTTCCAGACTCGCCAGTGAGGCGCACCCAGTATGATGAAAAGACCAAAGGAATTCCAGCTGCAGGACTGATGATATCTGTGTCAAATAACGGCATTCACCAAAGCAAACAGAAGCTAAAATTTATATCCTATGATTCAGTTTGTATGGAGTGCAATGTTTCCACAGGTTGCGTTCTAAAGGCAAGCTTAACAATTTTACCCTGTCTTTTTTTGGATGCGTTAGAATGAGATCGAACTGACTTTGGAATGAAAGTTTTCAGGCAATAGGCCATTAATGCCGTGTTTAGACTTGAGCGTGCTACCGAGGTATTGGAGTTAACTTACCTAGGTAAATATTTTGCGTGTGTAAACGCCAACTGATACCCTGGTAAACACCGCTCAAGACAATAGAAAGTTAACTAAGGTAAAAGTTCGGTTTACCCTCCGAGCAGGCATGGTTAAGGTCAGTAACCAAGCTTTGGATGACAGATACATCCTCTTGCGGTCGCATAGAATTTCACATCCTGTGGTGTGGGGATTGCGTCAGTCTCATTCGATCACGTTTTCGAACGTACGTCTTGATATTCTAAAGTTCTCCTTCCACCATTCTTGAACAAAATTTCCGTTTAATAGAGTTTCGAACCAGAATTGGTTTCACGGCCACGACCACGCACGTCTAAGGCGCCTCGTCTTGCGAAGGGCAATTTGTAGCAGAATTAATCGCTTTCGCCTGGACCTCTTTAGGTGCTGCAAAAGTAAGAGCTGCTGCAATCTCGATTCCTGGGTTTGCTGATTAAGAACAAGAAAATAAAACGCGAGGACTACAAGAGCCACAGCTTCTCTTTTAAACGCGAGCATTTTATGGATTTAGAATTTGCCGCCAATTCGATTAGATTGTGATTGATGACAGATTTACTTTAGTTATTTGAGCCCGTATAAACACTGTACTAATGTACCAGGGTTTAGTCAGTTAATGTTTACCTTGGTAAACGCTTGAGTGTAAACACAGCATAAGTGTTACCGATTCATTGCCATAATCAGCTTCACAAACTCACCGTTATATTTAAAATAAAAAGGTTTTATAATCGAACCTGGCTGTCTGCTTTAGTCGAGAACAGAGACCAACACAGAACGGATTACGTACATACATACAACTACCAGGACAAAATACCTGAATAGGACTGTTGTTATTGACAGTGACTGACGTTTCGGCAACCTGTGAGGTAGTTATCTTCAGAGTCAAAGTGTTATGTTATTTTTATTTCACAATAAGGACAAATCCTGCTTTATCAAAGGCTACTGTTTTGCACCGAACGAACCAAACCCAAAGGACTGGTGTCAACAGTGTCTTCCCGAAATTAATAAAGCCGACTGGACCAAACGCCAAGGTACGTTCGACAAGGTGCTTGCCATTAGCTTTACAGTTACGACAGTGAACGGTGATCATTTCCAAATAAGAGGAGGAATAGGGGGTTGCCATTGGTCAGTTTAAAGCAATTTAATTCTTCCATAGACATTTTGTAAAACATATTTTGAAATGATGAATATAATTACGAACTTCATATCCTCGGAAGGCTGCCATTTTTACGCAAGAGCGATCGCAAAAAGGAGAAAAGCGTGGTTTCATTTACGCATGAGCAGAATATTATTTGCTGTCAAACACAGTTAGACGAAATTGCGCATGAGCAGACCATTATTTTTGGCAGTTATTTGCAGGTCACGTGGTGGGCTCTCGGCTAATGTAAAGAAAGAAAAATTTGCATCGAATGATAATAATTCTTCTTTCTGTATATACTTTCAGTCAACCACCCTCCCAACGCTACCAATATAACTGACTACTATGCGGTATACGGCGAGAGGCTTGAACTGCCAATTGAAGTATCAGATCCAGAAGGAATGCCAATAGCCATCTCTCTACTGGAAGGAAGTCCTAGGGACGCAACAGTGCACAATAGTGCACTTCTTTGGAACGTCACAACAAACAAGACCACACATTTTTATTTCAAAGCTACTGACGCTTGCCAAGCTTCATCGACTTTTAACATCACCGTCACAGTAAATTTCTGCTCATGTCAAAACAATGGTAAATGTGTCCCTCAATCCCCGCGGGGGCGAGGGTCGTATTCGTGTGACTGCGCTCCCGGTTACACTGGAAAGAACTGTTCAACTGAAATCAATGAATGTGATTCTTATCCCTGTTTCAGAGGTAAGTGATTATTTTTTCATGCCCAACCGGTGGACAATTGTTACAAACGACATCCGAAGCTTGAAACATGGGCATGTTCTGATTTGGGTCTAAGTGTCACACACATATAATCTTCACTGGTCAGGATTACCATCATCGTTTTCTTTACATTACCATCGCTGATAATTGTTAGATGATAACAACAGTTTAGCAATAAAACCTTTCACAGTTTACCAATAATGGTTATCATTATTCTTGATAGGCTTTGCAAAATAGTTTGTCTTCTTCAGATTATGAAGTCGTTGTTTCGGTTTGTTGATGTCATTGTCAGAGCCATCATCGTCATCGTGATCATCATAATTATCATCAGCATCATCATTATCAAATATCATCAAATTCATTATTACTATTATTATCATTTAATTGAAATATATGAAATGAGTCATATTATGGTAATGTTTATGATTATTAAAAATACTATAGCAATCGTCATCAACATTATCGTTACTATTGACGTTTTCATTGATAAACCCCGCTTTGATTTTAACCTCTATGTTATTTTCTGGCTTCCAACAGGTAGCTCTGAATATCATTCATAGACTAACACATTTATCAATATTATCACATCAGGTCAATGCCAGGATCTACTTAACAACTATACCTGTATCTGTGAACTCGGATTTGATGGGAGAGATTGCGAAAATGATATCAATTATTGCAAGCCATCGCCCTGTGTACACGGTAAAATGTTATGTTAGCTTATTTATTATTGAGAGCTATTATTTTCGTTTCAATAACCAAGCTCGCTTCTGGGACAGGAAAGTGTATTTCAAGTGACAGACGCGAATATTTCATCGATGTTATAGAATTAAAGAAATTCAAAACTAAATGTTCATTTTTATACTGCTTTGTTTATTCAAGTTGTTCGATCTTATTCTAGCCGATATATCAGATGAAAAGTTTGTTTCGAATCATTAAGAGAATTCTTAACATATTACTACTTTTATTATCACTAACATAAAATCATTATTATCAATCATTTCTTCTAAAGATTTTTACTAAGCGAAACAACTCAAAGTACCTTGCTTGCATGCAAATAATAACGCGTCTTAGAGTTAACAACCAGTTTCTTTTAACTCTTAAGTCACAGTTCCCCCAATTAGCATAATTATTTTCTTTTTCGTATTATAAAAATATTTATGTACATTTTGATCACAGGTAATTGCACTGATGATATTTATAGTTACATCTGCAAGTGTGAGGCCGGTTGGACTGGAAAAAGATGTGAAGTAGAGATAGACGAATGTGAATCATCACCGTGTGTCAATGGTAACTGATCTTTCCTTTTACCAACATTTCTTCCTCAATTTGCCCGTAATAAGTTTTTCGTCGTAAATTTTGTTGAATATGAATGTCCTGGTGTGTGTTATCCTGTGTAGGACTGTTCGTGCGGAACAAAAACATTACTCGATTCGGTAGCCTGTACAAAAGTCTTGATCGAACGCGCCAATTACATTTTCGATTCATTTGTTCTGGAATAAAACCTCTATATACTTCCTCCTCCCCTAACCTTTCTAAAGCACCGTTCAAACGGACGCAACAGATATTGTTGGCCAACAACTCCCAACATTGTTGGATGTTACATGTTGCGTCTGTTTGCACACCCTGTTACATGTTGTTGCGTGTTAACGGGAGATGATGCACCAAGTTTGAAACTGGTCAAACTTTTAGCTAAGTGCAAACTGGCACATCAACTCTCAACACTGTTAGGCCAACAAAGTTGGGAGTTGTTGCGTCCGTTGGTGTTGGCTTAAGGTCATGGATACGCACGATAAATTTCTGAAGTGCCTATTTTCACCACCACAGTACTGTGCAAAAGAAATGAGAGCGAACTTCGCCGAAATTTGGTGAAATTTGCGAATTTCGGCGAAATTTTGGCGCATCTATTGTTCTAGTCCCTGCGAAATTTCCAAGGTTATGTGATGAGCCGAAACGAAAGTTCGCGGCATGAACCGAAATTTCGTTGCAAAAAAGTTCTTAACTGACGAGGGCCCGGTTGTTTAAAGCAGGATTAAGATAACCCGGGAGGAGAGCAAAATTTGACTTCAGTTGTGAATGGTTAAGAAGTAGATTCATGTGGATTCTTTTGTAATTGCAAGAAAAAAAAGGGGGTACTTCTATTAATTTTTTTTTAAGTCTTCAAATTGTTTTCACCTTACAATTGGCACTTAGTACAATTTCCTTTATGTTGAAGGGACATGCAAGGACCAGTTAAATGGCTACCAATGTCAGTGTCAAGTGGGATATACTGGGAAAAACTGCGATGTAAACATTGATGAGTGCCTGTCATCTCCTTGCAGAAACGGTATCATAATTCACTTTATATGAAGCTTAACCTTGTAAACTCTAGCGTAATTGATAACTTAATCGACGGATAACTTTGGTTATCGCCGGGGCAATCGCTGTAGAGAACAACATAAACTAGACTACGAGTAGTCCCCCATTTTTCCTCAGGGATGGTAGAGCCAGCGAAACGCGAGCGCGCGTGAAAATCACCCCACGCGAGAAGAGGCGACACGCGGCGGGGAGAGAAAAAAATGAGGGACTACAGACAAAGCCCAAGCTTTTGAACTAATGCGTTGCTCTCACAACGCAAAACTCTGATTGGCTCTTCCATGGAAATCTGTCAACATCTGTCAAAAACGCGCCAGCCGCTATCAACACTCGACATAATCACAATTTACAGAACAAATAACTGGAGCAGAACAAACTACAGCACAGAACAAATAAATAGAGTTGCTCTTGTAGAAGCAACTAAGCAGAAAGCCAGCCCAGCAACTGATGAGGTTCGCGTGGAGAACCGAAACCATGGTCTTGCCTGATCACAAAGTGGGTATAACAGAACGGTCGCAAGGCTGTTGAGCTAATTCAAAAGTTATCACCAAGGGAGGAACTACGTGCTCCAGTCCAAAGACTCACATTATCTCCAGAAAAACAAGCGGCAGTTAAAATTCATGAGCAGTCATGATTGATTCACATCGCAATTTTCCATAGTTAATGTAGTTTTAATTTAAGCTGCAATCCATTCTTCGAGATTTGGATATCACTATCCATCCTGCTAAAAACGCTAACGAGCTGGGCCCAGCGTGACAAAACATTGCAGGAAACCGTCACATTCACGGCCAAAAAGAACATCGCTTAAAATTATTCAGATCCAGGAGGCGATCGCCGGAGAAATTAAACAACCCAAAACCCTTATTTAGCCGCATTGAAGAGTTGTACTTTTCAAAAGTGGTAAAAAAAATGCTCTTGCATCAGAGGGCAACTCATGCCGACCATAAACAAAAACCGCAGAAAATTAATATGCGTGTCACGACATCTCAGTATGAAATAAGCGGAAAAAATCACGTTTGCTCAGTCAAAACGTTTTCCTCCAGAGCATAACCTACCTGTCAGAGAAAAAAAATTCATTGGAACAAGCAGCATTTTGGCATGAGTAAAAGTCGTGTGTTGCCTACACTATTAAGTTCTTCACGCGAAACAGCCGTGAAGAAAATTAGTATCTGGGTTTTCTTTTGCATGCAATAAATATCCCCCGCAGTTTACCGATGACAAGAGCAATGACAGCTCAATAAGGGAAGGAATCCCATTCGATGCGCTTAATTGATTTGGAAGGGGATACGAACTTCACACTCCAAAATCCGTCGGCCGTGAAGGGTGAAAAGCTTGGGCTTTGTCTGTAGTCCCTCATTTTTCTCTCTCCCCGCCGCGTGTCGCCTTTTCTCGCGTGGGGTGATTTTCACGCGCTCTCACGTTTCGCACGGTCTACTATCCCTGAGGAAAAATGGGGGACTACTCGTAGTCTAAACATAAACTGTTTGTCTAGTTAATTGTTTGTAATAATTTGATGTCACGATTTGGTTCATATCTCTTTTTGATTGTTAATGTTTTCGCTCAGCTCGTTTGTAAGTATTCATGCACTGATACGTACGACGACCCAAATATGAGATTCGACTTTGACTAAATATGAGAGACAGCTACTTAAACAAGACAAGTATCAGTTCGGTTCCACTGGTACGTCAAGACGGAAAAACAAACTTACAGCCCTGTACTGAATCATTAATAACCTATTTATTCAAGTACGGAGACGTGTTTTGAGTAAGAAGCCCATTTAAGGCCGTCAGATAGTATTTGATTTTGTCTTTACGGGCAGATAAATTTTAAAGGAGTAATGTCGACTTTTAATGGCGCCGTAGCAGCTGTATTCTGTTAAGTTTCGGTTTTGATTAATTAAATGGTCTCATCTAGTAAGGGAGTTATATAGCACATATATGCTCAAACTTTTACGCTTATGGTAATTATTCCCAAGGAACTTGCCTGGACAAGGTGAACGGCTTCAGTTGTACCTGCGACGCTGGATTCAGTGGAGTATTATGCGAAGTTAATGTGGACGACTGCCGTCAAGCTTCCTGCGGAAATGGTGAAATATTCGCAATTACATTTTACTCTCGTAATGTACTCATTTAAAATTCAATGTGAGTGAGATTATATGTCTGACTTAAACGCCTGAGGCTCAAAATTCATTCATAGAAGTTGATAGTTGAATGTTCAATGACGAAAACGTTCGCGACTACAATAATTGTAACTTTTTCTTTGTTTTAACTAAGGTACTTGTCTTGATGGAGTGAACAATTACAGCTGCATTTGTAATGCTGGTTTTACGGGGCGACACTGCGATGTTCTTATTACAAGTTGTAGCAACGATACTTGTTTTCCCGGTGTGCCTTGTACGGAAAATAATAACTCTATCTCCTGTGGTTCTTGCCCATCTGGTTTCACGGGAGACGGGAAAAACTGCAAAGGTAGGATAAAAAACAAGGTCGTGCAACTTTCAGACTTAATCTGGCCAATGCCAGCTTCTCGTAAGCGACCACACCTTCGCAAGCGACCGCGACAACTTTTGAAGGTGATGGTCCGGTATTTTAAACTTTCCCTTGATTCACCCTCCCAACATACCATTTGACAAATGGTGTGATCGAACATGTAACTGGACAATTCTACAGCTCACAACCACTAAAGAGACACCGTCGGAGATTTGTTCTTTGGTAGCGATTTTTTTTAACTGAGATCGAGTACAGTAAAGGAAATGTTCGACCTGGTACTGGTAACGTGAAAAGTTACCCCTGCACCAAATCTTAAACATAATAATGGTTTTTCCCATACGAAAGGTTCGACTGTACATGTATATATCCACAGTCTAAGCTAGACATTGCAATTTACTTTCCTGAATATAATTCCTTTGACAGATATGGATGATTGTGCTAGCCACCCATGTTTCAATAACGGTTCGTGCTTGGATGCTGTCAACAGCTACTCATGCAATTGCTTAGAAGGTTTTAACGGAAGTAGATGTGAGATAAGTAAGTTTCCACGTTGTATGTTAATGTATTCTATTTGCACCTATCCACACAAGCATCCCATCAACAATCTATCAATTGATAATTTCATTCGTACGTTTCTTTATCCCGGCTTTCTTCCCGACTTGTCTTACGCCAATTTTAAGATTAAATTTTGTGGTGAATATCTTACTTACAGACATCGACGATTGTGTTAATCACACCTGTGCTAACGGTGGATCTTGCATGGATGGTGTAAGTACCTACACTTGCAATTGTCCACCAGGTTTTACTGGCATGTATTGCGAGAAAGGTAAAGTTTCTAACACTTTAACCCCTTTAACAGTTATTTTACAAAGAATCCAATAATTCCACCATTCTGTCACGTATAAAAAGCTGAGATAGTTTTGTTTTGTAAAGTGTTTAGTTTTAACTACTTTCAATTGCCAAAATAAATTGTAAAATTCATTGAATGAATTTAGTTTTTCAAATACATGTACAGCAATGAGTCATTTCCTATTTTAAGCGATTGATTGTAGATATGGTAATGGTTATAGTACCACAAGAATCCCAAGATTAGGTGTTGTTTTCCTAACGTCGAACGCTATTATTATTATGGTTGGTAGTAGTAGTGGTAGTGGTAGTGGTAGTGGTAGTAGCAGTAGTATTCAGGTGATCATTTTTATTATTCTTTATATACAGACATCGATGACTGTATTAATAACAAATGTAAAAACGATGCCACATGCATAGACGGCGTGAATAGTTACACTTGCAACTGTTCAGTTGGTTATACTGGAGGTTACTGTGAGAATAGTAAGTTAGAAAATTTCCTTTACATTATCAGTTGGAATCTTTTAGTTTTCCGTCATTTACTCATTTTTACGTTTTGTTTTGACGTTATCGAACGGTCGCGCGGTAGTGCGAGATTAATAGACCATTTGCACGATGACGTAAATATGATACATTGTCTTCATGGGTATTTAACTTTCGTTATCCTACTGATTTTTAAATAGCAATAGCCCTAATTTGCACAATAAAGCAAAACTGTGGAGGATTATGGTAGTAATGGTAGTGACAGAGGCAGCAGTCAGCAGGAGCGGCCAGCAGCTGCGGTGGCGGCGACGGCATCGGCAGCACCAGCAGTAGCAGAAGCAGAAGCAGAAGCAGTAGTTGGTTAAGCTAATTTTCATTTCAGGGATATTAATTAAACTGCCATTTCCTGGCCAATCAAAAAATGGAAGAGTCAACGACGACAATGTCCCCCAAACCTCTCATGGGTTCGATCGGCTGCTCAGTCACAACGTTCTGTAACGCTGACAACGACCAATATTGTTGTTTTCAAATACTCCTTGGTGAAAAGAGGGGGTGGTAAAGAGACTGTATTATGGAGATTCGAAAACAGTCAATCAGAATAATTGTAAGGTCAGCCGCTTTCTTTTCATTATTAAAGGCGAGTTGGTCACCTTCAAGATTGTTTCCCGTGCAGATGATGCCGCGCGTTCACGTCATTAACAAGAGTGTTTCTCACTCAACCAAGTTTCTTTAGTTGCGCTAAAGTTTTGTGTGTGGTTGCTTTCAGACATCGATGATTGTATCAGTGTTACTTGCAACAACGGCGGTACCTGTCAAGATGGGATAAATAGCTTCACCTGTGTTTGTTCACATGGATACACTGGAAAATTTTGTGACACAGGTAAGAAGAAAGTCTATTTCTAAAAATCATTGAAGAAGAGAGGTAGCCTTTGTTTCCACTTTTTCATGGTCGTAAGGCATCTACAATAAAGCGGGCAACAACAGCGTACAACAAACCAAAGAAGACGCTGGATACCAAGTTTTCCTGCCAGCGAATTGAATTTGATTTTTCGTTACGTTCCTCAATTTTCACTGCAGTTAAGCTGGTAACTGCAATAAATTGTATAAGTTTGTTTTTTTCTGTGTCAATAATCTGCCTCGTAGTATCGACCGTTTTGCCCACCAAAAAGAATCGCTTTGACGAAAGAAACGAACTATTGCCACCTTTCCCCCTGCGAGAAAGAGCTTTAGTAGTTCTTAAAAAAGTAATTACCCCAGATAGGTGATTACCATAAACAAACACCCTTTACAAACGACAAAAATAAATAAACAAATAAATAGAAGAACAAATAACAGTATTGTGGCTAGCATGATATGGGCCGCTGCAAGTTATTGGGTTAAGTCAACTCAAATAATTGTGTTTCTGTAAATGAATGGTATATTTTATTTCAGAGTTACCGACTACATCTTTAGAGAGTACCACAGAGCCGGAAAAACCAACAACCGATGAAGTCTCCAATGAACGGAAGACAGGTTGATAGATTGACATCCATAAATTGAAATAATAAGAAACATGTAAATAAATAAATAAATAAATAACGATTTGCAGGTAGCACATCCACATAGTGGTTCTTCGTCTACCTGACTCCTGGTCGAATTGAAATTTGTAAATGCTGGTTTTTTAGGAGAGGGGAAAACCGGAGTACCCGGAGAAAAACTTCTCGGAGCAAGGGGGAGAACCAACAACAAACTCAACCCACATATGGCGTCGACGCCGGGATTTGAACCCGGGCCACATTGGTGGGAGGCGAGCGCTCTCACCACTGCGCCACCCTTGCTCCCCAATGTTTGCTTTTCAACAAATCAGTCCACCCATTTTACTCCTTGACTTACACGAAAATTGACGAAACTACCTTGTTTAAATGGTGCTGGTTTCAGGCTGCTGTTTAACGGACCTACATTGTATAACATCATTTACAATGCGACTCTGGTAATGGCGGCAGTCTTGGCGACCATCTTGACTTTTGCTATAATCGTGTTTTTGTGCACAAAAAAAATTTCAGAATCAACTTAGTGCCACTGTTATGTCATATCTCATAACCATGACAACCAATTGTCACCAAACTTGCCCAAAATGTGTCTAAACATTGAAGAACCGCTAAAAAGAGGGGTGAGATTCTGTAAGTCAGAGAATTTATCATTATCATTATTATTGATCATAGCTATTATTATCATAGTCATCATCATCATCATTATTGTCATTATTATTATTATTATTATTATTATTATTATTATTATCATGTTTTTATTAAAAACTGTTCTATCATTATTTGCCATTACGACAGAAACATCTACTACACATCTCTGTACATTTTATTTCTAACCAGATTTCACTTTCGAAGTTCGTGTTAACGAGAAGTGGGACGACCAATTAGAGGATAAAGACAGTGAGAAATATAAGAAAATATCCACATTGCTCAAAGAACAGGTACAGTTAAAAAACGATATCTTTTATTTTCTTGTCGGCAAAGCTTTTCACTCGCGAATCCCCTCTTAATCCCTTTTCATGTTACCCCATATTTGGCATGGTTCAGCACATTCCTGCATGTAGGTGACTCTTACTACTATGTCCAGCTTAAGCTCGCACTGTCTTGCTTTCACTCGCGCTTCCATAGTCACGTATTTAAATAAATAGAGCCCTCTTTCCACATGAAATCAAGGTCGCCATGTTGGTGTCCCAAAACAATCAAACGGCGACCATGAACTAGTCCTGTGGGAGTTTTTAAACTATTTTCGTGTGCACACGTAATAAATATTTTTCATGGCTGCTGGCCCCGCGAGTGACGAGAAAGCACTATGGTAGGCTAAGTGAAGCAACGAGAAACTGCCGCTTGACGTTACCAACGTAATTTGTTCGTAAATACAGAAGGGAACTCTAAATTTCTCATTTTTAGTCTAATGCATTCTTCCATCGACTTTGCAGATTTTAAAGGCATATTCTGGAAATTCTGAACTGCAAAATGTGGAGATAATTTCTTTCAGGTAATGTGTATTTAAATGCTGAAATTATTATTCTTGAGATTATTAGAAGCTTCATCATAACCACCATTGATATCATTTTTTATGAAAATTATTGTTATTATTATTATTATTATTATTATTATTAATAATATGTGACAAATTAATCCTCAATTTTGAGGCGAATTTTTTTTATTTTTAAAATGCAGATGTGAAATAAGTAAGTGGTCGGTTCAGTTGCCTAAAATTAGGCAATCATTTTACTTGTATTTAAATTCTAATATTTTATCTCACCTAAACCGCGTGAAACTTTTCCCGAACTTCAATCGTCACCAGTTGATTAAACACTGTACCGCGAAAAAATTTAAAAATAATGTTAAAAAAGCTCTCTGTTAAGCGAAATACTGAGGCCCCTTCAAAACCTACCGGATATTTTTTTAAAAAACGAAGATTTTCTTTTCGTCCACATGTAAACGGCGTTTTCGTCCACCATAACGCATATTCCCTTCCCAGCTTCCTGTTATGTGTGGACGAACGAAAACGGAGGTTTTTCAATATGAAGATGTCATACATCAGTCATTTACTACTAGCATTACGCATGCTCTGTAAGGGATGCTATCATTTCCATCGTTTTTAAGTGTTTTCCTGTGGACGTGCGAATCGATTCAAATACGCTTCGTGTGGACGCGTATTGTTGAAAGCGGAGAAAAGAAATTTTCTTTTTCAAGAATATCCCGTATACATGCAGACGGGGACCTTAATTTTTTGCGATGGTGAATTCCTTTTTTCCATTCCAATTTATATAGGAAAGGCAGCATTATAGCTGAATTTAAACTGACGTTCAAAAGAAGTCTAACTGCCAAAGAAGCCATGACCCCACTAAAGCAAGAAACAGCCGATGGAAAATTAGGGAGCTTAGACGTGGACTCAAACTCTTTAAAACTTAAAGACAACAATCAAGGTAAATGGGTTGAACCCTGGATACATGGCATAAGTACATTGAATATATATGGGTGTTGAGTATAGCTCTTCTAGTGTCGACATTTCTGCAGAGGTCGTCAACACAGTCAAAGTGAGTTGTAACACCTGTCGATAGTGTTAGACTCTGCATGGTAATTGACATGATTGGTCAATTAGGTCGTCACTTGCTGTATCAATTTATTATTGGCTGTGAAGACTCTAAACGCTTCCCAACAATTCACCCACGTTTTTCTTAGTTAGTAAACCAGCTTTCTAAAGTGACTCGTTTGTAGTGAACTGAAGAGAACGTTATATATTCATCAGGACTGCAGACACCGCGATCACTCCTTTGACCATCATCATTAGATCTTTGAGTGAGAGTATTTTGTGACATGGTATTTCATTTGTATTTACATGTAGTCACGGACTGCCTTTGAGATATAAAACGTATTTCATACGCACTCATTTTGTGTTAAATCATTGGAGAAATTTAAGATTCATTGCTTCGACAGTTTTGTTTTAGAGAATCACAGAAAGTGACGCGAAGAAAATTTAGTGGTCGGGTCAGATTATATCATTGTAAAAAAAAATAATAATAATAAAACTACCTTCAATTGCATTTTTTCGGATGAATGAAGTTTGTATTCCACCCAGTTATTATTGTCTTCCGCAGGTGGAAATAAGGAGGAAGGGTCCAGCAAGTCGTCCAATCTGCCGTTAATTATTGGGGTTACGTGCGGTGCTGTTGTGGTAATTGCTGTCATTATAATCTTGGTCGTTTTCCACTGTAAACGCTCTACTCCAGGTGGTAGTAACAGTCGCGTTGGTGATGCCATGCCTGATGAAGGGAGCGGCTCGAAACGAGAGCGATACGAATTGAAACCAACAGATTCGCAGGAAGAAAACATAGTTTTGGTGGAGGAAAAAGGCATTAGTAACCAAGGAATGGAATAAACGACCATTTGATACCTCAACCCCCGTCTTGTTTTAACACCTGATTTTCTGATTGAACGAAATAGTATTTAACCCGATGTAGAAAATGTGCTTACAAGTGACGCTTCTTTCGACCGTAATTCACTGTCTTCGATGGGGCAGGCAATTATCGTCACATGACCTCAAACTTGAAAGTTAAACGAAGATTCTAAGCGCCTTAGAGGCATCAGTTATTTTAGGTTTATAAATACAAAATTTTGCGATTGCGGCTGTCTATATCATAACAACAGGGATATTTAGCAAAGACAACGCGACAACGATGGCGCTTAGATCCAAAAACCTTTCTTGGCCGATGGCAGAACGGCATTTAAGCACCGGAAGTCGCGCTTAGTTACGCGTTCATTTGACTTTGCGATTCTTCTTTTCTTTTCTCTTTTTGCTAAGTCTTCTTGGAATTTATCCGTTACCACCTTATTATCTAAAAATCCCACGCGTGCAGATCTAAAAGAAACGACTTCACCAAAGTTTCGTCACTTCCCACTCTACACAATGTATAGAGTGTTTTCTCATGACGTAACGGCGGCCATATTGGTGTCTTAAAACAATGAAACGGAGGCCATTTTGGTGTCCTAAAACAGTCCTCTGGGAGTTGAACTCTTTTGTTATGCAAACGCTTCCTTTTGTTCCAATAAATTTGCATAGATGCTGGCCACGTGAGTGAAAACACTCTATTTTACCTTTACTCATCTTCTCAAGAGATCGATTATAATAATCATTTACATTGCTTTAAGCCTTGCATTTTCAAAATGGTATCGATCAAAGTACGTCAGTATTTCTATTCAATCTGGCATAGAACCTTAAAAATTCTCTCATAATTCTGAAGCCATATTATCACTGCTTGCAAATTTTCATGTTTTTGACTGTTTGTATTTAGTTTGTATTTTTTAAATGTTTTTTCTTTTAGTTTTAGATTTTTCTAGAAATAGATAAAACGTTGTTTTCGATTTTACAACACTAAACTTAAAACCGCGCGTAAGTGTCAGTTGACATAGCAGAAGCTTCACCTTGATTTATTTCAGTGTTACGTTAACTAGAGAGAAGTGTGATGTCACATTACCATGGTAGCAAACGTTCTGGATGTCAACAATCTTTTTTGACATAGACGGAAGAAAAGAATGTGCTACCGCTTTGCTCCAGTGTGCAATCATGCACAGGTCATACATGTCGATATTTTCGTGTTTTTTTTTTTCGCCATAAAGGCAAGACCACGGTTTGTTGAGGTCTAGGAATTTTGCTACCATGGCAACGTGACGTAACGACTTTGATCCGTTTAGCTTATTAGGACATTTTTGTAGACCCTAGCACTTAGATGGATGGTTCTGTATCACTCTATAATTTGTTCTTTTGTAGGTACCCCTCAAGAACCTTAAAGGTTACTTTACTAGAAGAATTCGCATTATGAAATATAAAGTTATCACATAATCCTACAAAACGTGTGTCGAAATTAAATAAAAGATGCTTGCATGCATGTAGATTGCTTTTTTTGTGGCTGAATAAATAATTATATATGAAAAAATTTATCACTTGTCTGAGGAAAAAATGACTTTTTTTCATGTCTAAAATTATAATAATAAAATAAAACTAGATAAAAACATGGAGAAACCCGATATTTTTCCAGCGGCCATGTTGATTGACGTCACAGATCCTGCAGCGAAATATTCCATAACATTTACACTGCAAAATTATATATCATATATCGACTGAATATTTTCTTATCTTCTTCCCTTTTCTGCTTTAATTGGCTGTAGTTCCCGCGATCCTTGTTAATAAAAGAAAATAGCGACGTTAACGAACGTTTGGACACTGACTTTGCTTGTAGAGAGCAGTCCTCAATACGTGAACAGACCTGTCCAGGCTTTTTTTTTTTTTTTTTTTTTTTTTTTTCCAACTGTTCACATGGACAAGTTAGGGAAAATCCGTCAACTCCGCTGGAAACTGATTTGTTGAAAACTTATAAACGAAGATATAGTTCCTCAAAGTTTCGAAATTTTGCTGACGTTTGCCAACCTCGTCCCCAGGGCGCTTTTCACTGGCTTTTGCCTACCTCCAAAGCTAGGGAAAAGCGCCCTGGGGACGAGGTTGGGCTTTTGCAAATGGTGAGGAGCACAAATTTTCACAAACTTGAGGGGCTACATCTTCGCTCACTTACGACGTACTCCTTTCAAAATTGGCAAGTTTACAAATATTAAGGCGCTCTTTCAAGTGGTGTCAGTGAATTTTCCTTTTACCTGGTCTAGGTCAACTGGTCGCGGAAGGGTCTCTACTTTATCCGTGCCAGGATTTCATATGCAAGGGCATTGTAACACTAGAAAAATATATACATTTTAAACTTTCCGCATGATTGAATAAATACGGTATTGTCTAGAACAGGATCGCAAATACGTCTCTTTTTGTCTTCCCTCTCCCCTATATTGAGATTAATGGGGTATCCTTCGGGAGGCCTGAAGCTGGATCGTTGAAAGACCTAAGATGTTTAAGGCCGAATTTTAAGCTCAGTTTTCGTGTCAGAGGAACATGTGACCGGAGCTTATAAAATATTGTTGAGCCTATACTCCAAGGTCTAGTTTTGAGAACAAAAACTGATATTCGAAACAATCTAAAGGAAGGTAGATACAATCCGTGGCTTAAAGTTTAAATCTTGAATTGCCACCTATCGGTCTTCTAGGAACAGGACCCTAGATCTTATGTGCAATTTGCGTCGGCATAAGATGGTTATTGAACTTTTCTTATTTTTCATTTTGCTTGGTTTCCTTTGCTCTTTTTGGGAGAATATATTACATTACCCCTCATTATTATTCACTGTTTGAGAAGTTGGTGGCGGCTTTGATTGTAACACTGTGAGGGGCTGAAACAAAGCTGATAACATTAATAAAGCATTGCAATATATGGGTGGATTCGGTAGCAGCATACGCGTAAAGCTGTAGTATTTTCCGCTAGAATTTTCCCGTGTTTTTTAAGAAGCCTAAAAACAATACAAAATTTCAGCGGACAAATGCGACAGCTGTACGCTTATGCTGCTACCGAATCCACCCTATAGTATATTTCCCCTGCTCAGAATCTTCCCAACATAATTATTTAACCTATCCAGTAAACAAAAAAAGTCAGCATTTTGAATTATGGACTTACTGCATTTTGTTAGACCTCATTAGCTTTGTCAGCATGAAATGTACTTCAAAATAGAACTTTGTGTTACGGCGGCCAAGTTACAGCTTGTTTTAAACAAATTTGACTCAACATCTCCAACGTCTACCTGCGAACATCCTGGTTTCAATGTGACTTGTTGGACGACTAACATAAAAATCTGTGGCGTGGATGGTCCAAAAGTACCTCCAAATATTGCTGAGTTAACATTAAGAATACTTGTTCCTCTGATAATGATTCTCTTTATGATTCTCTTTATGATTTAAGCTCTTAACATCAACAAGAAAGCCAAATCTTCAAACTAAATTCGTTAGGAGCATTCCTACGCTACATAAGATATTTAAGGGCTAATAGGCCTGGGTCAAAGGTTTGATCTCAAATTATGATCATCATACCTACAACAATATAACATTTTCTCCAAATTTAGACCCTGAAGTCTTTTTTAAGCCTAGACAAGTTAAGAGTTATATTTGCCACCGGCAGATGAAGGTTTGATACCAATACATTGATGCCTATTTATTACTTTGTCATGCCCTTCAGTAGCAAATTCTAACTTTACTTTCAGGAGACATTCAATGTGAAAAGTTTACCTAGGATGCTTCAGACAGTCATCTGATGTAGATGTGTCCTAGTTACGTTACATCGTTGTTATAGTTATAGCAAAACAAAGTTATATGTTCTAAGCTAGAACAAATGCCACGCCAGATTACGACTGAAAAACCACTCTTGAGAAGTGGCCAAAAAATTCGTGGAATCGTATTCCCCTATTAATGCAGTGGAACGAAACCCCGGGGAAAAGGTTCAAGCGAAAACATTGACGGCCAAACACTGACCTTATTACATTATAGCGGAGCTCTCTCGCGCACGAGCACGATGGGTAAGTAAATCTATCCATTCCAGAAAATTTGGTAATCACGTGACCGTACACCGACCGCTCGCCGTCCGTCCGCACCACAGGCATACCAATGTAAAATAACTCAATCAACAGGTACGGCAACCAAAATGCAACTCGAGGTTATTTTGGTAGGAGATCGCATAGCCACTCGGGTCCTGTAAAGCAGAAAATGAAAATGAAAATGAGACAATTAAAGAGTCAATAAAGACGAAAACTGAAAGCGGAAATAGTTTCTGAATCCGTGTTGTCTAAAGTATTAAGCTTAGATTAATTGTCATGTCCACAAATTTGGAATGTAGAGCAAGAGAAAGACAGAGAAAAATAGAAAGTTGACGGCAGGCAATTTATTTGCACCTCAGTTTTTTGAATGAAAACTTCGAGAAGTCCCGCGGTCGTTACTACTACTTCTACTACTAATACTAATATTACTAATAATAAAAACAACGATCTTATTGGTAGTATTTCACGAGGTGGCTCTTCTCCTACTAATGCCCTAACTAAACTATATTATTACATAAAATCAAGCCGATTTAGATTAAAAATGATATATACAATAAATTAAGGATAAGTACTAAAGGTTTGATAAAAATATGTACAATTAAAAAACAGCGGGGTTAAAAATGATAATAAAAGTAATAATAAAAATCAGTCATCCGCTTTCTCCTTCCTATCAGGTAACATACTAAATAATCTCGCTGCTGAGTCCTGAAAAGTGCCGCTTTCAGTTGGAATAGCCAACTTTGGTGCTTCAAGGGATCTTAAGTTATAGGCACTGACTATATGGAATTTAAGGCGTAAGTAATCAGGCCAAACATCATCGTAAAGGGCTTTTGAGTGATTTTCAGTAGTGCTAGGTCTCTCCTTTTTATAATTGGAAGCCTGATTAATTGCTGCAAGTCCTCTAAAACAGCATACCGCCCAAGTACGTAGCCCGCGCATGTTGTTTAAACTCTTTGCAGCCATTTCATTTGGTATTCTGGAAGGGGAGATAGGACGACGCACCCGTAGTCCAGTTTTGACATCACTTATGACTCCACTAACTGCTTGCGAACATGGTATGGCGCGAGGTTGCGCAGTTTCCGGAGAACCGCCAGTGCTGCATAACAGGATGAAAGAAGCGCAGTCTCGTGGTCAGGCCATGTTAGATATTCGTCCATGTGGACCCCTAGTATCTTAGCTGTGGTGACACATTTTAGTAGCTTCCCATTACAACTCACAGCTGGATAATAATCGTGTAGCGCGTGAGCTAGAGACATCTGGCGGGTGGAAACAAGCATCCACTTTGTTTTAGCTTCATTCAGTGCGAGGTTTGATTCAGATGAGTAATCTCCCAAACGAGATACTGCGTCATTTAATTCCACGACACCATTAGCTAAGTCTTTCGTCTTTGAGTAAACCTCGAAGAAAGTTCTATCGTCTGCGTACTGGTAACAAGGACACTTATTGTGTTACTTTGAAAGCGAGGTTGAGAGGCTCGGTCGCATTTGAATTTGGAGCATGCTCAATTTGAATTGTCGAGGATGTTGGCATAGGTTCCTTCCTCTTCCTGACTAATCTAGGAAGATCGAAGGAGACTCTGTTCGCAGTGTACCCTTTTCTAGACTTAACTCCCAAAATACCCCCTATCCTTCCAGAGTAAAATCTTCAACCAATTGATCAGTTTCCCGAACAAAATGACAACCTATTCTACACCCAAACTCTCTGATTTCTTGACCCTATGCCAGACTGGACTGCTTAAGAAATCATATCCTTCTCAGCCGCACATATATTTATTGGGGGTGCACGGTAACCTTCTACGCAGAAGCTCTTGTAACGAAGCCTTAAGAGCGTGTAGGTATTAGGTTAGCATCAAGGCGAAATCGGTCAACGGCTATAACTGGGATAACCAGTCTCACTGGTTTTGTCACAAAAACCTGTTTTTATAGCTTCGAATATTTTACTTTGTCGCACGGATTTGGTTGATTATTTTTTATTTGGTCTAATGAAAATAGTATGATTTGTAATCCGTCGAAATGTATTATTTTTCGCAAGAAAGGTTTTATTCAGGATATTGCGCAAGTTAATAACATTCCGCAATGCACGGAGCTGCCCATTTTAGGTGTTACGTTTCAGGAGAATTGTAAATATAGCAAACACGTACGTGCTAAGTTGATTAAGGCAAATAAGTGTCTGTTTGTATTAAGATCTTTACGGAGGGAAGGTTTCAGTCAAGGTGAAGTAGACAACCTATTTATCGCCTTAATTTTACCGAATTTTACTTATGGTCTACCTGTTTATGGCGCTGTAGACTCAGATCTCACGGTCATAAAAACTTTCTGGATAGATGCTTTAAAAGGAAATACACATCTAAGAGAATGGACATTCGAGAACTTTTAGAAAAGGTAGATAAGAAGCTTTTCAAGGTACGTTCAGTTGATCCCGACTGCCCGCTTAGTAACATCATTCCGAAGAAGAAAGAAACAAAGTATCAACTCAGAAACAAAAGTGCTCATCGCCCGGAGATAAAGACTGATAGATTTGAGAATGTTTTTGTAAACAGGTTTATTTTTAGATATAATCTTTGATCTTTCTATTATTTGTATACAATATGTCTTATGTGATTTTAGACTTCCAACTTCCAAGATATGTCTTTTTATCTTAGGAGGAATAAAGATTGATTGATTGATTGATTGATTGGTTTCCGCAAATCCCTAGGGATTAAAAAAACTCATCTCTTCTTAAATCCAGTTAATGCGGTCCCAAGGGAAATAATCAAGACCCCTGGACGCACGCGCATCTTTCACGTGCTCCCCTCGTGATTAGTCAACTGGACATCGTTACAAAGGAAGTGGAAAACGAGAACCAGCATTTTCTAATCCAGTGTTTCTATCGGGGTAAACTTGTAGGCATAACCTGATTAATAAGCCATACCGCGTATCTCTCACAATACAACCCGAAAACGCCCTTTCTAACAATTAAAGGGCCCCACGATACGTTCTAAATACGTCGCTACGTTCATTATCCTCCTCATCGTTGTAAGTATTATGGAAGAAAGTGATGGTTGGTTTCGTCGTCGGCGTCGGCGATACTAGGGAACTTAAGATAGAGACGTTTTCTGGGCGACGGCGACCGGACCGGCAGAGCAAGCCTGGAACAGAGGCAGCCGTCGCTTCCCTCCAAAATTCGAACAGTAAGATCTTAGTGAACTCAGGAGGACGGCGCCATGGAAGACTATCGAAGAGGAAAATATGGCTTCACATAAGGAATTAAGAGAATCAATGCTTATTTGCTTGCATGCAACAACAACAATAACAACAACAACAACAACTTTACTTTAGTATTCCAACGTTAGTACGTGGTATTACCTACTATTCTAAACAATATTCAATACGTTTCATTTATACGATACTCTAACGAAAAAAGTGAGCTAAAAACACAATTAAAATATAGGAGTTCACACTTTTTGTCTGGATACTTTCATTTGGCTCGTAGGACAATTTTGTCCATGTAAAGCTCACTTACGGTTTACTGTTTGCCATATTGGATCAGATTGGATTTTGACTCTGTCACGTGAAACATAGAAACATTATAAAGATTTAAGTTTAGATAACAGAGCTTGGAAATCGAGCTTGAAATGTGACTCAAAGAAAACAAGGACAATTTAAGAACGATAATTTGCAAAATTCTGGTTGCAAATCGCAACTAACCTGATTGAAATGAAAGTTAAATACTCACGTTCTCGCCACAACGCCAAACAGACCAGTCTCATGTCGCAGACGGGAGCGCGACGGCAATATGGTGAGCAAGAGCATGCGCAATATTGCACAAATCATGACGTCACGTCCGCTTAAAGTTGCCGTCGCCCCGAAAACGTCTCCATCTTAAGTTCCCTACTGTCCCGAAGGGATTGCTAGGTCAGTTCTTGTTGGTCTTGGTCTGCTTGCAGTGCAACACCGTGTGGACCTTCTGGTTCTCAGTACAGATCAAGAATTATTACAGTGATTCCCAGTTGCGTTGGAGCGACTTGCCCCCCACTAACAGAAACCAAGACATGCAAAGGACCTTGCGTCTAACACTCCTCCCTTAACCCTCAGAAGTTTAGCATCGTCTGTGGCACAGGCTAGTTCTGATTGCGATTTTTCCTACATCAGTCCCTAACCTTTCTACGCAGTCTACACCGAGAACATGACCGTCCACTATATGGTTGGTTTTCAGACAATTATCAGATACATAATGGCGTGAAAGCAGTGTGATGGTGCAGCGTGTAATATGACTGTTCAGAATGCAGAAAAAGGGAACTCTGTCTAATGGACAGTGTTCCTGCAAGCCGGTTTCTATGGAAGATGCTGTCGGTATAACCTTTAAAGCAACATAACTATAGAAAAAAATGCTCTACTTTTGAAAAAAAATGTAATAGAGAAAGGTTTGCATTTTAAGAAACTGCTCGACTTTAGAACCCAACACACAGGACCAGTGGGACTAAGCCAGGATTTAACTGTGAAAACGTTACACCTAATACACAACATCTAAGACAAAAGGAAAAATAACACACTGAACATAAAACCTGACAGTACACTACAATGGGCAAAAAAATACAAAGGGCTGTCATGAAACAAAACAGAGATCTGGTTGGGTGGGAGGGAGGGAACGATCTGCTAATTTGATGAGACTGCTTTGCTCTAAGTGTGTAATCATTGGAGATATCCCTGAGTTTTGGAACCAATCTCTATCTTTGGCTACAAACACAGTGCCGTAGCAAGGTTAGATTTATTAGGGGGGCCAATCACGATCGCCGAAGGCGCCAGCTGCTAGGGGGTCCGAAGGCATGCTCCCCCGGAAAATTTTGAAATACAGGGTCCCTGAAATAGCATTTTCAGCCTTCCGAAAGCATTAATTTCCAGCAATTTTTCTCCGTTGAAGCCATAAATATATAATTTTTACGCTTTATGGAACCGAAATGAACACATTGAACCGAAGAACAGCGTGAAGAGCGTGGCCGCTGTCAAAATTATATCGGGGGGGGGGGGGGGGTGTACTGTCGCAATTTGTAAAAAACATCGCACTTTGTAATACCTGTCGCAATTTGTAATAAACCTTGTCGCGCTTTGTAATAAAAAGCTGTCGCAATTTGTTATAACATTCCATCGCACTTTGTAATAAACTAAGCTGTCGCAATTTGTAATAATTCCATCGCACTTCGCAAGAATTTTTGAGAGTGATTCAACTTGCCTTGTCAACATTAATAATATATAGATTTAGACAGGGCTAAAAGCGAGGCTCCCATTAATAAAGTTATAATTTAAATCAAACAATAAACTTGTATTCCACAATTCAGTTAAGTTTAGAGCACATTCATGTGACTTTTCAGGGAAAGGCTAAGTGATTTTAGACAAAAATAATTTGCAAACAACCCCAGAGTGAACCAAATCTTACATCGAGTTGATGGCCTCATATGTACACCCAAAAACTGGCAATCGTCTTCGATCACATTTCTTAAGATCCATAATGGCTCTTGATCACCGTAGGTTAATTAGGCCTGGAAAAAAGTTCCGGCCGAATTTTTTGCGTTCGACAAGTTTACTTTACAAAATCTTGCCAACAACTTGTCTGGGTGCGTGTAAACCAACCTTATATATCATTTATATATCACATCTGAGGTGAAACAGTACTATGAGGCACTATTTTTATCATACAGACCGCGGACAACAGAATACAGTATTTGACAGTTTTGCAATACAAATTGCTATCAGTCAATATTCAGGACGATCGAAGCGCGCGTGGGCTTTAGCTAAACCGTTAAAAAAAATTTCCAAAATCACCTAGACGGCCAGCCGGTTCTGACTTTTGCAGTGCTAGCTGTGGCGAGTGTTTGAATGAACATTAACACAGTTAAGCTCCAATAGAATAAAGAATTTATTATGTTTATTTTTTATTTTAAAATGGTTTAACGCGCGGCAGTTTGAGTACTCTGGGAAGCGTTGTTCACTGAACGACTAAAAAAAATCGGCACAGCGATTAAAATTACAAGAGAGACTACTAATAATCAATAAAAGAAATATAGTTCGGTGAAACATATACAGAGACGACAATTTTCATTCAGGAAGACAAGTATTAAAGTGTCTCTAAAAATCCTGAGTCTTCGAGCTTAAAGCTGAAGTTTTTGTTTTAACCCGGCTTCCCGGCGTTTGCTTTTTTCAGGGGCACCCAACGGCAATTTTCGGAAAATATCTGTTCGGAAGACGATTTGAGATCTAGAATTTTCGGAACATTTGTTGTAAAATTTCTTGCCTGCCTGCCTCTCCTAGGATTTTCGAACATCTACAAAATGGTATAATTACCCATTTTAAACGGATTTTTACCCTAAAAGAAGGCCAGCTAGAATTTCCGGGAGCCTTTTCCTGGCTGAAATTTCGAAAAGGTAAGTTTTGATCCCTATAGTTTTCGGATCACTAGACTTTCAGCTAGGAAATCCGAACAGATGAAAAGTTTTTAGGGGACAAAAATATGCCTATATCTACCCTTTTAAATACTAAAATACGTTCAACAATGCTATGTTTAGTGGTTTTGAACTATATCCTCGTTGGGTGCCCCTGTTTTTTCAAAGACGAACTCGAGGCAAGAAAATATCTCAAAGCTTCTTTTACAGCCAGAATTATAACTAAAAATTCTTTGGAACGTGCTAGTTCTATTTGCGGTGAGAAAATGTCTAAAGGCTTTTTAAAGATCTGTAAGCTTATATAAACCTGATACTCGGTCAGATCCTTGTCTCAAATCTTATAAACGTGCGTAAAACAAAATAGCCGCATAAACTACGCTCGACTTCATTAAATTAGAAATAAAAAAACAAACATCAAATACAACAATTACTCAGGCTTACCACTTGAGATACAGCTCCTCAAAGGTATCAAGTAAGGCCAGTATCGCTTCAGACTTTGAAACCCTCTTACGCATTAAGCAAGGTGAAAACGAAAACGATGCCATCCGAAATTTCCAACTTTGACAAGTGACGTATTTCTCAACCAAAAACCAAATAAACAAACTAGCCATGAATAACAGAAGACTTCCGATAGCAGCTGAATTTCACTTTGAACATCCAGTGGAAAAAGACAGTTAAAAACATCACAAGTTGACACAAAACTCTGTCAGCTTCAGCTGTCAAGGTAAACAAGATTCAAGATGCTGCCTAAATTTTCCGCATGAACTCACCTGTCAAATTTTGACCAATCAGAGCATAAAAATTGGACGTAGAACGTGACCAACGCGTGAACATGGTGACAAAAGTCAAAAGCAACTGTCTTCCCTGCCTGTAGCAGCTGACTGAATTTTCACGTCCGAGGTCCTAGGCACCGTTTAAGGCCTTTTTTGGAGTGAAAAACTGTCGCTCCAAAAAAGGCCTTAAACAGTACCTAGGAGGTCTGAAATGCAGTCAGAATACAAAGAAAAACAAGAAGACGCTAAAGGTAAGCTTCAAAGCGATATTCAATGTACATTTTGCTAATTCAGTGAGCAAAGAATATTTCTCCATACAACGTCTTTTCTTGCTGTATGAATAATTAATTAGCTAAGTAGGATAATGTTGTTCAGGGCTCTCATAGTGAGCTTGGGCTACCTGTGGCTTAAGTCCTTACAAATGAGGCATGATGACCCAAAGGTCGAAATCCATGAGAAACCCATGGAACGTATTACTCGCACGTCATCTTGCTAATTCATATGACATTTTATTTCGACAGGAGCAATTAACACAATCAAAATATGCTTTTGTCCCCAAACGATAACCGGAACCTCCGTAAATACGTCATCGATTTTATTTCAAGAATTACAAATGTCTTTTCAAAGAGAGCAACTTCAGAACACTCGGCCACTTTACTTAAATTTATTTACATTTTGCGTGCCGCGCCGAAACGTTTCTTTGAAACTAACACGTAAAACCAAAGTTTCCAGGTGATTAAAAGCAAAAGGACGCGCGCGAGGAGAACGCGAGACCACAAAAATATTGTTTTCGAAATGTAACCGCATTAGCAGAGATTCTACGTGAACGGATCGCAACAGTATTGTTCTAAATAAATATCAAAAAGAAAAAGAAAAGCTTTCTTCCGAATAAACGGTTACAGTGTGTTGCCCAGTATCCGGACGGTACCAGTATCCGGACACTTGAAACAAAAACTCAGTTTTGAGGCGCCCTTTTCAGTTCTCGGTAAACGAAGTATTTTGAATGAAAGCTGAACATTTCAGCTGTAAGATGAAAGTTTGGGCGACTTGAAAGCTTGCGAAACAGTCGCGAAAGACGCCGTTCTGTTCAGGTGAGTAAACTTTTCATGGCTAATATTTACGTTGTTTAGTGCGCAGTAAAATTAGTGCTGCTCAGAAAAGGGAGGGTAATGTGTGATATTTTCAAAGAAACTGTTTTATTTTTAAAGTGAAGATACTTAAGGAAGTCAGGTTTTTATTCTTCTTGAAATTCGATTTGTTTGGAATAACGGAGACCAGAAACATTCACTAAGTTTTGATGTCATGTGCACAGTATCCGGACAGTTTTTTCTTTGCTGTACAGAATAGATGAATTAGCTGTGTACATTATCCGGATAAGATTTATTTCATATCAGTAACTGTAATTAAAGCTTAGGATATATTATATAGTCGTAAAATGTAATTCTACTCAACTCCGTATCGAAATTTTCTTCACTCATTCAGAGGCGACTCGATTTCTTGTGCACGGCTTATTTCGCGTGACTGCATTTTCTATATATAACTGAAAGCGTCTGAGTTGAACCTGGAATTCTCATACTTTCCCCGGTTGTGACTGCTAGAATGGGGTTGCAACGGTCTGAAAAATTTCATAAAGGGATTGAGAGATGTGAAAGAAGTAGGAATTAGTGCTAGAAAAGCAGGCTTATTGTGGGGACTGGGCATGAAGAAATCAACACTGCAGGTCAGACTAAATAGGAGAGTGACCTTTGACCGTCGGGTTGAGGTCCCTTCGCCAAGCTTTTTTTAAAATAAAAAATGAAGAAAGAAAGTCGTTTGCAGATTGGCTAATTGAGCTTGCAAACTGCGGCTTCGGCATGTCCACGGATGCCTTCCTTAAATCAGTGAAAAAGTTCCTCGACATTAGGAAGCAAGAATTATACCATTTTTAAAACAGCCGCTCGCGTTCCCCACCATACCCCAGTCATTTTTTATGTTTTAATTCACGATGCTTGGTTGTATTTTTGGAATCGATGGCAGACTACTTTGCAAGTGCAAGAGAAGCTTATAAGTCGTTTGCCTGTGGAAATTTATGTACAGTTACTTTGTTATTGTTGTGTCCGGATACTGGGCCAGCTGTCCGGATACTGGGCAACATGGGAGCTCTGCGAAAATATTAATTTCGCGATGGAAACAAA
>OZ037784.1:7471114-7521114 GCA_964035525.1 Porites cylindrica
GCGATGATTCATGTGATGATGTAATAGTCCTGTACGCATCATAACGAATCGTAATATGATTTGACAAGTACCCTAAACATCATAATATGATTCCATCGGTATCATAATCATCATTATGATTTCTATAGGACTATTAAAATCATCTCTGGAAACATAACTATGATTTACAGTGCTGTTAATCATTGCTATGATTCCAACAGGACTATTAAAATCATCTCTGAAATCATAACCATGATTTATTGTTCTATTAATCATAGCTATGATTCCAATAGAACTATTAACATCATCTCTGGAATCATAACTATGATTTACAGTGCTGTTAATCATAGCTATGATTCCAACAGGTCTATTAAAATCATCTCTGGAATCATAACCATGAGTTACTGTTCTATCGATCATAGCTATGATTCCAATAGAACTATTAAAAGCATCTCTGGAATCATAACCATGATTCATTGTTCTATTAATCATAGCTATGATTCCAATAGGACAATTAAAATAGTCTCTGGAATCATAACTTTCATTTTCAGATTTATGCACAGGTAGCCCAGGCTCAGTTCTTGAACACTCACTAATAGAATGACATGCAAAAAATACAATGTGGAGTTTGTTCTAGAATCACTTACAATGCTTTTAAAATGGCAAAATACATAGGCATAAATGTGAAACTGAACTTAGCCCAGCTCAATAAAGATGTTTCTTTGCTTTTCATGTTATTTCTCTCCAACTGTTTCCAATCAAATTACACATAGAAAACAAATTAAAAAAATTGTGTATTTTTATGGTTTTGAGAAAAAAATATTGATAGCTCTCCAGATCCATTATAATCTATTAAAAACTAAATAAAATGTTTGTTGCATAGAAGTATACAGCATTGTATTATGAGTGTTCAAGCACTGACCTTGAGCTGCCTGTGATAGATGTACACTGTATCAGCCTCAGTCAAGTTGTAAACAGTCCTAAACAGAATGGAGTTGTATGAAAACAATACTACTAGCCAGAAAGCAAATATAATTATTTCCTATGTGGACCTTTATTCACAGGCTTTAAAAGGATAGACAAAGGATATAGAATTTGAAACAAATAAAATTCAATCGTCTGTTAAGTATACAAGCCTCATTCTATGTGCTACAGTGCAAAGTTGGGGCATTTTTAAACGACTTAAAAAGACTTTCTGCCAGGGAACAGCCATTTGCCTACACAAGGGGCAACCAAAGAAAATTTGACATCCTTTTGATTTTGGTCTTAAGTTTTACTTACAGAGAATTTAAAAAAGGCCTTTATTCAAGATTTGGATGGGAAATAGAAAAGTTACACATTTGAATCTGTTCATTAAATCAATCATCCATTCTTCTTTATTGGTTGGTTAAGTGAAATTCATCCATCATCTTACAAGGGTAAGCCAAAAGCACTCTCATGTTAAACACATGGTCCACATGTAGTTCGATTCTACTGTTACAGGAATGACAGATGGCTGGCTCCTTCTAATTATGACAATAAATCTTTTCTACTTAGTAGTTTGGTTTTCTCGATGACCTTGTGGCTTTGGGCAAAACATGTCATTCTTTTTTTTTTATTCCACCCCAGACCACTTAACACCAGAGCACAGGCACCTCTAGAGCCAACTAGTGAATTATTAAAGAAAGAACTCAGTTACTCTATGTATTAAAGCAGTTTAGGCAAAGCTAAGATTCCTCAAGTCACACACAATTACCGTATTTATTCGAATAAGCGCCCAACTTCAAATTAGCGCCCACCTCGAATAAGCGCCCTCCCCCTCCTCCTCCCAATCAAACTCAAATAAGCGCTCACCCCCACCCCACCCACTTGAGTGAAAAAATTCTAATAAGAGACTAATAATAAGAGTTTTCTTCAGAGTATTTTACAGAAACCTTGCTTTGTTACTTCTTCACGATTTGTTATTAGCACTTATTGTTTTGCTGCAAAATAAACATACTTCACTTACTGAAAATGGTGAAAATTTAATAAGCGCCAAGCCTCTAATAAGCGCCCACCTCGAATAAGCGCCCACTCTCAAGGTCCAAAAATTTAATAAGCGCCCAGGGCGGTTAATCGGATAAATACAGTACAAGCAGCCCTTAAACTTCAAACTTAAATTAAAAACAAACTAAATAACCATAATTAACTAAAGGTTTAAAATAATTAAATGTTACAATTAATTAAATGTTACATTTTTAAGGCCCTTCGAAGCATAATTATAGCATAATTAATAAGCCTCCTACATGTAGGTCTATCTTTCCAAATTTCAAACTCTGGGATTTTTACATATATTGGATAAGCCAAAAGCACCCTAAAGTTAAACACATGGTCCACATGTAGTTAGATTCTATTGTTACAGCAATAGGGGCCTTAAGCATCGACAACGAAATACATGACGACGACTTTTGTAACCCAAGGAGGATTGGGTCGAGGCTTTCGTTCTCGGCGGGAAAAACGAAAGTTAAGCAGTGTGTTGTTTTTAGGAGACGACGATTTTTGGTTCTCTGACAAGTAGCTCTAGCTATGGCTTTCAAAAACGTCCGAAATCTGCTTCTAATTAATCACAACGATGGCTTTATCAATGATGATGAATTTGTTGTTCTCTACGACCTCTATGCATCAAAAAACCCCGACTTTCCGTACGATTCGTACGCACCTTTTGACCTGGAAGAGCTTGACGAGTCCGAGAGTTTTGCAGAGTTTCGCTTTGGAAAACGAGATATACGAATTCTGAAGGAAGTTTTGCTAATCCCTGACACGATTACCTGCAGTCAGCGCTCTGTTTGTGATGGACTAGAAGGTCTCTGCATGCTGCTAAAGCGGCTTTCTTACCCATGCAGATATGGAGACATGGTCCATAGATTTGCTAAACCTGTTCCAGTTCTTAGCATGATCACCAATCAAATGATTGGCTTTGTGTATAATGTTCACGGGAACAGAGTACTAAACTGGAATCATGAGGTCCTTAGTCCTGTCAACCTGCAGACTTATGTTGATGCTGTGACAGCCAGGGGAGCCCCACTGCCCAATTGTTTTGGGTTTATTGGCGGTACCGTTAGGCCTATATCAAGACCTGGAGAACATCAGCGACTTCTTTACAATGGGCATAAAAGGGTTCATGCCCTGAAATTTCAAAGCATTGCTTTGCCAAATGGCTTGATCGGAAATCTATATGGCCCAGTTGGTAAGTTACAAAACAGTACAGGCCACCAGCTTTAAAGCAGGGATGTGACCAAATGTTTATTTTTGTAGACCTTGCACTTATTTTAAAAAGGGAAAATATTGAAAAAAAAATGAAACATTTTTCAAGGCTATAGGACAGGCTAAATTTATTGATTTTCTTATTCAATAATGATTACCAAGGTGAGATCACTTCAACAGTTTATTGGGAGCATAGCCAGAGGGAAGAGGGGACTTTCCCCCTCCCCCCCCCCCCCCTTGAAATAAATATAAACTCAAGATGAAATTAGAGAAAAGTTTCTGAAGTACAGCTTATGTAACCCAATTGTCAGCAACCTTTACTCTTACACTGATACCTACCATCACCTACCTATTTTTAGAAGGCCGAAAACATGATGCAGGAATGCTTGCTGATTCACAGCTACTACACGACCTTCATCGGTTTGCCTACAATCCAGCTGGCCAGGCAGTCTGTGTTTATGGTGACCCTGCCTACCCCCTTAGAGTGCAGATACAAGGACCCTTTAGATATGGTGTATTGACACCACAAATGCAGCAGTACAATGCAGAGATGAGTGCTGTTAGAAGTTCTGTTAAACGGCTGTTCGGAGATGTAATCAACTCATTTAAGTTTAATGACTTTAAAAAAGATCTGAAGCTTTTCCTCAGCAGTGTTGGAAAGATTTATGTTGTTTCTGTCATACTGCGTAATGCAATGACATGCTTGTATGGTAACATGACCTCAGAATTTTTTGACCTTAGGCCACCTACTCTTGACACATACTTTGGCTAGGAAACCACTCTATTGCTCAGTTTACATTGCCTTTGATAAAATATGTATCAAAACCTTGTAACTGCAGTTAACCATGGTAGATATTTGTATGCTGATAAGTTAAAGACTATTTCTCACACCATTGAACTTTTGAAAGAGAAAATGAAGAATAATAAAATTAAGCACAATTTTATTTCTAATAGTTTTCTATTTTTCAAGAAATGTTATTGTAACTATTGATTTATTTCCCAACTTTATTTTCCATTTTTCAGAAAACTGTGGTTAATTAACTTAAATTAATTTTATGTCTCCTCCCCGGTTTACTGAAACACTAACAATAAACCCCCCTTTACTGCCAACAGCCGAGCTTTGTTTGCTAGACGCTTAACTTGAGAAACAAAGAAAACCGAGACTATGGTCTGGGATTAAAAACATGGCCAAGTTAATGGCCGGTTTTATTCAAATCTGCAAAATCATCTTATCAATGTTAAAATATGAAATAATGTTTACGAATTTATAGGTCTAGCAAAGGTGAGGGCCAGAAGAAAAAGGCAACTAAACTACAAGAAATACCTAAAGCAAGTAAAAAAGGTGGAAGATTGGGGAGGAGGCGGGTCGATTGCTTGTTCAAAGGATAAGCGGGTCAGCTATCGAAGATTCGGCTTGATGTCAGCTTTCAGACCGAGAGGATTAACAAAAGGTTACACCCTCTTATAAAGGGTCTCCGCGAGATAATGAGATCGAGGCTAAGTAGATTTACTTTGAGTGGCCTTACGATAGGAGCTCGTGATTATTACCCAAAAGTAATTTTACTTTTGGTCTTGTGATTCTCATGCGATCGTAAACCATTGTAAGATAATTCAAAGTTCACATTCGAGAGCCTCTAAGCCTTTGAAGCCGCAATCGACCCCACCCCCCAAAATCCATGCATTGAAGAAATTGGAAGGGGAGACATAAAAATTTTTATTTGGTTCCAAATAAACTCATTTATGTCTCCTCCCCGGTTTACTGAAACACTAACAATAAACCCCCCTTTACTGCCAACAGCCGAGCTTTGTTTGCTAGACGCCTAACTTAGGAAACAAAGAAAACCGAGACTATGGTCTGGGATTAAAAACATGGCCAAGTTAATGGCCGGTTTTATTCAAATCTGCAAAATCATCTTATCAATGTTAAAATATGAAATAATGTTTACGAATTTATAGGTCTACAAAGGTGAGGGCCAGAAGAAAAAGGCCACGGGTCGCTCCTAAGCGGCCCAGCCCCACCCGAAGGCTGTTGGCGAAAAGGAGGACGAAAACACAACGCCTGTTTGTGTTTTCAGGTACTAGTATCTAAAGTTGTTCCTAAACTCGGAGTTCTAATATAACGAAGAAAAGCGCTGGATTGCCAGCGACCTAGCAAGCGAATTTGGGAGTCTGAAAACCCCTTGGCAGATGCCCAGCTGGCAGCGCCAATGCGAAAACTGTGCGCTTTATATAGCTTTGTGTCTAAGTTACAAAATGTAAGTGCTGCGTTAAGTCGCTCAACAAAATAGGATCTAGTAATCGGACTTCCGTCGGGCCAACAAAAAAGAGGGCCGGATACCGACCCTCGCACAGCTAAAAAGTTTAAGATCAACTGAACTGGACAGCATGACCTTTCAGGATAGATAAAAATAACAAAAGGTGGCCCAGAATTCTTATGCTTGTAGTTATGCAAGGTAAGTTGCAGTGCCTGAATTCGGCCTTGAGCATCAACCAGTCGGTCTAGTTGCGAAAGATTAATGATATTGGTAGTGTTGCCTCGAGAGGCTGTTAACTCCCCAATGCGGAGAAAAGCGAAAAATGCCAAAGCACGCATGGCAGACATGAGACGAGACTGGTAATGTGATGAAAGGGAATGCTCGAAAGCTCTAATTAAGTTCCGTAATACTGGTAAAGTAATAGGTAACCTGACATCATTGACGGGAGTTAGTTTCCGATAACCCTTTAAGATTTGTATAATAAGTGGCGTCTCAGTAGGATCAGCGACACCAGCAAGTTTATGAACGTAACTAATAGCAGAAATGTAAGTGGTTACTGACGAAGAAGAATAACTCCTAGAGTATAGATGCGCGATAAAAAGGGCCAGTATGGCCGGTTGAAGAGGCAAATTAATAGGCATATCACCTAAATAAGAAGCCGACCAATCTGTAAATAACTTCCAAGGTCGTTTATAAACGGATACAGAAGCGTTACTCAAGCTTGCCTCTAAAAGAGTTTTTGTTATAACTGCCAGTTCTCTGGTAACAGTTGGGGAGGCACAGCTGTTGGTTCTGGCGCCATGTCCTTGGACAGGGACTTGAATTTGGTCACCTGTAAACGCGATAAAGCATCAGCTTTCGTGTTATGAACGCCTGGGAGGTGTACAGCTTTAAATAAGATATTGTTCTGCAAACATGATAGAACCAAGGCACGAAGAAGAACCAACAGCTCCCTATCTTTAGTCGTCTTTTTATTAATTACTTCCGACAAGGCTTGATTGTCGGTGTGAAAGGTTATGCATTTGTTCGCCAGCTGAGTACCCCATATTTTTATACTGATAACAATAGGAAACATTTCTAGCACAATAATATTCTTAGAGGTCCAGGATGGGGGCCACGGACCGTAAAACCAATTCTGACGAAACACCGCTCCATAGCCTAGAGAGCCAGAAGCATCAGTATAAAGATGCAAGTGAGGTGATGAAAGCCATTGAAAGTCTAAGAAGAATGATTTGCCATTGAATTGTGTTAAAAATTCTAACCAGAGCTTAAGATCGTCCTTGACTATACGCGTTAATCTAATTAAATGAGTCGGGCGATTGACCCCAACTGTCAAATTAATCATTCGTCTAAGAAAGGTCCTGCCGGGTATAACGACTGAACAAGTGAAGTTCAGAAGACCAATAAGGGATTGCATCTCTTTAAGGGAGACTTTTTTACGCTTGAGAAATTCATAAATAAGAGTAACACATTTTCTTAGCTTTTCTTCTGGGAGGCGAGCCTCCATTTTGTCAGTGTCTAGTTCTATTCCGGCGAAACATAAAACACTACTGGGACCCATTGTCTTTTCAGGCGCCATGGGGACACCCAAGTCGTCACACATCGCTAAAAACCTAGACAGATTTTGTTCACAAGCTGAGAAAGTTTTGTCTATGAGAAGGAAATCATCTAAAAGGTGTAAAACACCTGAGATAGCTAACTAAGACTTAGCAATCCACTCGAGAGCGGTTGAAAAGCTTTCCCAAATTTTGCAAGAGGAACTGGCTCCCATCGGCAGGCATTTATCAAAATAGAAGCTGTCCTCCCAACAAAAACCTAACAAATCATAGTCGCATGGATTTATTGGAATTAGGCGAAAAGCGTTTTTGACATCTTTCTTAGCTAGGGCACAGCCCCTGCCTGTGCGCCTGATAAGTCTAACCGCATCGTCAATCGAGGCATATTTAACCGTAGAGGCATCGTTAGGAATACAAGAGTTAATAGAATCACCGTAAGGAAAAGATAGGTGGTGAATAAGGCGAAATTCTCCTGGCGTCTTTTTAGGAATTAAACCAAGAGGAGAAATGCGTAATGAAGGAAAAGGTCGTTCTAAAAATGGCCCTGCAATCCGACCTAGACTTAATTCTTTTGACAGTTTATCGGAAACGGCTACAGGGTTTTGAGTAGCGGATAAAAGATTTTTGCAACTGGAGGGTTTGTGGGGCCCTACATAAGCCAATAAAAACCCATGTTGAAATCCATTTAAAAGATAGTCTTTCAATTTAGTTGGATAGCCATCTAGGTAAAAATGTAATCTATTTACTTTGACTGGTGTTGGTAGTTGGACTGGATGCGACAGTGCGAGAGGTGGCGACAGTTGGTTTTCCCGACTTGCATTTTGTGGCAGGGTGATCGCCTCCACATTTAAAGCAGGCGTGTTTGAAATTACACCCAAAACATCTTTCACCTTGGTGGAATTTCCAGCAGAATCCTCGCGGAAAGGGCTGCTTTGATTGCCGGTTAAACGAGTTAGGCGGATTGTTTGAGGATGAAAGTTTGGTCATGTGGTGCGCCTGCAACCACAATTCCCAATGCACTTCGTCCCAAGGGAAAAGAGATTTTTGACGTAAATAGCGAAAATTTTCATCATAATAACGCCAATGAGCGTTTTTTGCCGCCAGATCGCGCACTGTCGCACTGTATTTCATTAATCCGGGAGCGCTGTCCGGAAATCGGATGGTATAGACGGCAACAAAAACCTGAAATGCGGTAGTCCATTGATCGATGTTAGTAATGCGCTTAGAGTTTTGGACGGGTTCGAGACTGACCACAGGCTGGTTGGATCCAGATGATTTTACCGTGAAGTTGTATTTGGGATCGCCTGGCAAGGACGATAGAAGAGTTCCGAGATCGATATATTCGTTGGCCCATATTTTAGATTGAATTTTGTCCGGAACTCTACTCGAGAGTGGAACGGAAATTAAGGTATGGATTTTATCGGGCCTGTGGTCGATCTCTGGCCCGCTAGTAATGGAGGTAGAAGTTAAAGTGTGGCCCTCACCAGTTAGGTCTTGAGCAACCTGCGCTACTGACTCCTGTACAGCAGCAGCAGGGTCGGAGGTCTGTACTGGCTCTTGAGGGATTATGCCTGCGGACTTCAGGCTTTCAACTACAGCCGAAGAAATAGCACTCGTGATGCTTGAAACCATATTCTGAGAGACAACTGAACTCGAGGCCGCGGGACTTGAGACTGAGGATGGCCCACTGATCGCCGGCTCTCGGGAAAGTTCGCTTGGGTGCGGCACTTCGGGTGGGTTGAGAGCAGGAACCGAGTGTACTCGAGAGGTCTGCTTGGGCCTCTTGGACTTGGTGGGGCGAGATGTACTGCGGGCCATGGCCCTCGGGCGTTTAACTGGTGCGCTGGAGGCTGTTGCGGTAGAACTTCGCTTGCCTCTAGTCATCATCGTGGAATATGGTTTAATTTCAAGCAAATCTAGACCGCAAGCAAAGGAACTTGAATAAATAAGCCGAAGGCGTTGGTATGGGAGATAAAATAGTAAAAGAGTGAGTGGGAAGGGAGGTGGGGGGTTTCCAATCCAGTAGCATTCTGCTCAAATTACAAATTGGAGAGAGAAAAAACGGAACCGGCAATAAAAGAAAAATCGGCAGCATGTTTGGCAATTTCCAAATTGGAGACGCCGCATTGAACATGCTAAAGCGCCGGACAGAGGAACCGGTCCGTAAAATAAATACAATATCTTATAACAAAAGATAAAGCTCTCCTGTCCGCCATAAAGGATGGTTACAACGAAAGTAGAATGCATGACTGGATAGACAAGTTGGAATCTGTCACTGAGCCTCAGAAAAAGTGGCTAACTTCTTCAAGGCGAATAGTATGGCTCCCCTATAGCTACGATAAAGAGCAAAGTTACCCGCTGCGTTCAAATGAACGCCGTCTCGGCATAAAACGGCAATAGATGGACTTTGAAGCCCTCTATGGCTCCAAGCTTCAGGATAAGGGAGTGGTTCGAGGACCACTTTGAGATATTTATTGAGAAGGTCTACTTTGTGGCTGAAATCGGGAACGTGTGGAGGAATAGCAGACTGGTAAATTACTAGGCATACCATTATAAACTCTGCTCCACAGTGATCATGGAGGACTTGAACTAAATGTTCAATATCTGAACCAACAGATTCGGGGCGCTGCCCCACTACACACAAATCATTAGTTCCCAGTTCTAAAATGATAACCTTTGGCTGAAAAGCCTTAATTTTATCCAAATCAAATGACAGCATTTTAGAGACGGTTCTACCGCCAATGCCGAGAAAAGATATATTTTCGTGAGGCAAGTTCATGTTGAGAGCGGCACGCCTATCGTGATGTTCGGTGAGGAATGTCTGTAAACGCCTCACAAATGAATGACCAAGAATGAGAATGTTGGCGGTATTATCCATAACAGCAAACAGTTGAAAACAAGAAGTAAATGAGATATACTTAACGTTTGTTGTGGAGAATTCCCAAGGAGAGCTGCTTGTTCAAAGGATAAGCGGGTCAGCTATCGAAGATTCGGCTTGATGTCAGCTTTCAGACCGAGAGGATTAACAAAAGGTTACACCCTCTTATAAAGGGTCTCCGCGAGATAATGAGATCGAGGCTAAGTAGATTTACTTTGAGTGGCCTTACGATAGGAGCTCGTGATTATTACCCAAAAGTAATTTTACTTTTGGTCTTGTGATTCTCATGCGATCGTAAACCATTGTAAGATAATTCAAAGTTCACATTCGAGAGCCTCTAAGCCTTTGAAGCCGCAATCGACCCCACCCCCCAAAATCCATGCATTGAAGAAATTGGAAGGGGAGACATAAAAATTTTTATTTGGTTCCAAATAAACTCACTTATAAAGAGAAATAAAAGAGATTTATCCCCCAAAAAATAAGGACAACATTGCAGAGTCAGGCTAGTTTTTTGGAATTCCTTTATCAAACATTTTACAAATATAGGAGCCCAAGGGCCTGTTTGTTGGAGGTTGGGCTGGCACTGACCCAGGATGTTTACTATGGGGAATTTTTACAGAGTCAACCCTGGGTGAAAGCTACCCCAATCTAACATGACTGAATGAAGATACCCATGCTTCTTTTAGAAATTTTGTCTTGATGATGCTCGAAATTGGCTCAATTTCTAGAGTGGACTCACATAATGTAAGAAATACTATGAGCTAATTACATAAAAGCACAGCTACCAAACAATAGAAAAGAATAGACCTAGCTATAAATACTATTGTTAAGATTTATTTTGTGCATTTAGTGACTGTACATTAGGGGAAATTTTGGGCATTTAGGCCCCTTTGTACAGAAAAACCTGTCTATTAGCAAAAACAATGTTTTATTTCTTCATGAAACTTTACAAAACTCTCTATAGAAAAGAAATATAATTACATCCATCAACAATGCTCTTGTAGATAACTAAAATCATAACAAAAGTCAACTCAACAAGTTCAGGGCTCTTCCACATTCACAAGGTTCGAGCTTAATGCTTTTTTATATTTTCCATCAATGCCATAAATACCTTGTTTTGCTGGTCAAGCATAATTTGAAGGTTTTGCTGTTGAAGCTGCTGCTGTTGCTGCATTGTGTTGATCAGCGCTGAGAACATGGTCTGTTGCTGCTGCGCAGCCCCCTCTTGTCTAGTTTCTGCTAGATCGAGCTCTCTTTTTCTGATGGCTAACTCTTCCTTTTTCAATTCTCTCTCTTTCTCTGACTTCTCGGCCAAAAATCCGATTGCATCAGAGGTGCTCCTCCTCAATTTAGCTTTTTTTTGGTTTCTCGCCACTATCATCGCTCTTTCTAATTGCCATCGTCTGAAGAGCCGCCTGTCTGATTTCCTCTGCTTTAGCTTTTTCTTTCTCATCTTTTGCCTTCCTCTCGTTTCTCAGGACGTCACTCTTTTCTTCTGCGCTTTTCTCTCGTTCTCGAATTTCCTCCAGCAAGGCATCGAGCTCTGTGAGCTCGGGGACATCGATCCCAGATGCTTTCTCTTCTTCTGTTTGCTTTAGTTTGTGCCGGGAGATCAGGAGTGCATATCGATCTCTCACTGCCCTTGCTGTAACCCTGAATTCTGGAGTCTTCAGAGAATTCAAATAGGTTGCGATGCTTTCCCATACTTTTCCTCTCTCGCTGCTTTTCGGTTTAAAATTGTAAGGTTCGCTTGTTACTGCTTCGCGAAGCATCAAGACAGCATGGTCTTCCGTCCAAACAAAATACCTGGACTTGCTCGCTGTCAAAAGAACACGAAAATATATATTTTTACGGCAAAACTGAAGATTTATATCTTGAAGTGCAACTTAATATTAGCACAATGACATGCATTTCTAAAATAAGAAGAACATGACTTGAAATATCCCAAAATTCTCTTTAAAGAGATCAGTACAGAAAAACTTACATTTCTTTTGAACGATTTCTTGCTCGGCTGTAGAAATGTGGCCGGCCATGGTTTCGGATGCTTCTGAAAGAAAGTCATTTTAGTCTGTTAAAAATAGCTAAACTGTTAAACATTCGACTTCCGCTGGTCCGCAAATAATACATCAAACAATCATTATAACAAAAGGTGGAAACAGATGATTATCAGCATGAAAAAGTTTAGTTGTTTACTCACGTTTTCACCAGAGCGAAAACTTGCTCAGATTCAGTCGTCGACGAAGGCTGGACGACGGTTTGACAACCTGGCGCATGCCCAGAAGGTTCGCGCGGGAAAATTTCACTTCCGGTCGGCGTCGTCGTCCCATTTCGTCGTCGATGCTTAAGGTCCCTAATGACAGATGGTTGACCTCTTCTCATTATGACAATAAATATTTTATACTTACCGTAAATCCTCTATTAAGCCCCCTGGGGGGGGGGGCTTATTTTTTTCAAGCACTTTTGAGGGGGGCTTAGTTAATTTAGCGAAATGCATCAATGGGAGTAACGTTTCTCGAGGACGGACTTATGGTTACGGGGCACTATACTGCTTTTTCTAACAATAAGAAAATGGTAACAATTCTCCACAGAGAACTAGAGCATAAAGTTGAAAAAGTTCAGCACATGAAGTTAGAGGTCATGCGGCCGAAGACCAAAAACAATATGAGTTTCCAGTTTGAAAAAACCATAACCTGTCAGTCCACATTAAAATTGTCTGTGAAGAATAAGGATGGAGGGGAGGGGAGGGGGAGGGGGGGCTTAATAGAGAGGGAGGGATTATTAACTTTCCTCCTCTGAAAAGGGGGGCTTATTAGAGAGGGGGCTTAATAGAGGATTTACGGTAGTAGTTTGGTTTTCTTGATGACATTGTGGCTGTGGGCAAAACATGTCATTCCTTTTTTTATTCCACCCTAAGCCACTTAACTCCAAAGCACAGGCACCGCTAGAGCCAACTAATGAATTATTAAGGAAAGAACTTACTCTATGTATTAAAGCAGTTTAAACAAAGCTAAGATTCTTCAAGTCTTCAAGTCTCTCACAATTTACAAGCAGTCCTTAAAGCAGTTTAGGCAAAGCTAAGATTCTTCAAGTCTCTCACAATTTACAAGCAGTCCTTAAACTTCAAACTTAAATAAAAACAAACTAAATAACCATAATTAACTAAATGTTTAACCCAAAGGAATAACATAATTTTCTGATAAAAAGCCTTTCAAAGCATAATTATAGTATGATTATTAACTATGATTAAGCCTCCTAGGTTTATCTTTCAAAATTTCAAACTCTGGGATTTTTACAATGAAATGAAATTCCTTTGAAAAATAATTTGCAGAAGTTATGCTTAAATGTAAATTACATGAAATTATTTTAACTTTGCAGAACTTGTTAAAAATGACTCAATAAGCAAAAAAAAATTGATCCAGCCATTCTTCTGGTGTAACAGAAATCTCTTTCTGATCAGGTTGTCTATCAAGGGTCAGTACTCTCCATCACTGTGGTGAACTCAAAACAAATGAATTAGTCAAGTTAAAACATGCACAGATGAAAACGGTATGTGGTCCTTGGTCTGGACGAAAAAGACGTAAATGAGTATTTCTTCAGGCTCAGAAGAAGAGTAGTGAGCTGAAATTTGTCCTAAAGTTGCCGTAACATTTTACTAACTTGTGACAAACCGTTCAAATGTGTGTTGTGCAGTTACGATGCAACATCTTCGAAATTGCCACCATTTTAAATGAATTCAATCAAAGTTTAGAGAGAAAGAAAAATTTGTCGTCGCTTATTTACGTCCTCAAGAAATTTGATAAACTTCCCATCAGGAAATTTTGTCTTTTATTTTATGTCCACTTTTTGCTTGGCTTATGTAACGTCCAGTGCCCGGATCAAGAACATAGTATGCAAAATTTACTTTAGAATATTATCTATAACTTTAATTTTAAAATTCAACCTGTCAACCGAATTTTTTTTGCAAGTTGAAACAACATTTCTTGTACGCCGTGTACAACAAAAATTATCTTTCTTAACGCACTTTATCTAGACTGCAAAACAGTCCGTATTTTTGCGTATTCAAGTACGCGCGAGCAGTCAAACAAAAGGTCTGGAATGAGGCTGAAGACAGAGAGCTAGACTGGGGAGAGACGCTAAAAATACGGACTGTCCGTTTTGCATACGTGATATTCGTTCGAATTACCCGCTTCTCCCAGCCACGGGCAATTCCCATTGGCTAAATTTTGATGCAAGCTGTCACCAAGCTGTCAAGTAATGTTTTCAACATGTCATTCACGTTGTTCGATACCGTGATGAATTGCTAAATCTTTCGCTGTAAAATGACAGATGTTGATCGCCTGGATTTGCTCGCAAGAATTGAGATTTGTTTTAAAATCGGAGCAGAGGGAAGCTTTGGAGTTGCTACTCAGGGGAAAGGAAGTTTTCTGTGTTCTACCAACAGGATTTGACAAAAGCCTTATTTATCGGATGTTTGTTCATGCAAAGAGTTCTTCAAGTTCAGTGCAACGGCCGACCGTCATTGTTATCTCGCCTGGCTAAAAAAGCGGGATCGGTAGGAAACACACAACTTTTACCTCATGCAAACATGCCGCTTGTTCCAATGAATTGTTTTCTCTGTCGAGTAGATTATGCTTTGGAGGAAAACGTTTTGACTGAGCAAATGTGAATTTTGGCCGCTTATTAAATATATTTCATACTGAGAGGTCGTGACACGCGTATTGATTTTCTCTGGTAGGCATGATACTTGCCCTCTGACGCAAGAGCATTTTCTTTCTTGGCCCCTTTAGAAATGTAAAGCTCTTCATTGCGGCTTATTAAGGGTTTAGGTTGTTTTATTTCTCCAAAGTGCCTCCTGGATTTGAATAATTTTAAGCGATTTTCTTTGTGTCCGTGAATGTGACTTTCTCCTGCAATGTTTTGTCACGCTGGGCCCAGTTCGTTAGATAGCGTTTTTGGCAGGATTTTAAATTCTCACAGAGAGTAATTTACAGAGCTAAATCACCAAGACGTGGTTTGGAATGAGGGGATTTACTCATTCTTTTCAATCGCAATAATTGTTCATTGTCAGTTGACGTGTTCAGTTCTTCTCTAATTTGCGAAAGCATCGCCGTGCAGTTTCCCGGGGCAATTTCTAACCGTTGTTCCGCACGGAGAGCAAACTTCTCTTGTGGAGAAAGATTCTCCTTCCTCGAGGACAACGAAAAGTTCGTTTTTCAGTAGGTCGGCCCACTTTGGTAACGTTTCCCCTTTTCTGGTAGGCGCAACAAACGCATTTTCCGAGCTTATCCATCCATTCGTAAAATTGCCGAACTGTGTTTTGAAACAACAGCCGCACATTTTACAATTTGTCCAAAGCCCTCGGCTCTTTCGGCTTTCTCTCTCTTCGAGGAGCAGGCACAGGCTTTGTTGTCGTACTGCCACTTTCACTCATTTTTGATCCTCCACTATATATACCACATTTCACTATTTGCACTACATTTCACAGGGAAGCAACGCTAAAAACTGCTTTAGAATTACTGGATTACAGCGTCAATAATTAACACGCGAGTCTATCAAATTCACAAAGAGGGCGGAGTTGCGAACAGATTTTTGACAGCTCGACGACATTTTTGAACCCCCTGGTCGGAACGAACTCATTGTATGGAAAACGGACAGTCGGTTTTTTTTCTCTCGCCTCACACGCCCTACGGGCGTGTGAGGCTCGCGCGCTTCGCGCGCGTAAGACTCTTACGCCATTCTTTACCGATTTCTTTACTGATTCTGAGAAAAAAACCGACTGTTTTGCAGTCTACACTTTATCGCATATGCCTGACTTCAAAATATATCCAAGCAATTTAAGGCGCCATAAAAAAGCAAAAATAACAGAACAAAATTCACCTACGTTCGGGTTAACTTGATTTACTCGCCTTTGCTAATATCAGGAAAACCTCCCAAGCTTAAGAAGGCAAACAGATCAATAAACACTCGGAAAGTTTCGTTTGTATTGTAACCTTATTTTCTTCCCGAAAATTATATCACAAAGTAATACCGGCCGGACCAAGGACCACATACAGTACATGGTCACGTTTGTTGATTCAACATCACTTAAGTCATGAGATTATGAGGGACAAACGGTGGACTGATCCCCAGTTCATGGACTACCCTGTCTAATCAACGTATACCCATATGGACTACCTTTTAAATAATTTTACTCAGTCATTCGTTTGCAGTGATTCACACCGACAAAGAGAATTGCAAAAACGTAAGCTTACATGAACGCAAGTGTACGTAAGTAGATCACTACTTTTTCTTTCGTAAGAAAATTACAAATCATCACAATTAAGCTCAATTTACTCCGTATCAAGACACTAAACCAGTGATATATAGAAGGCGGATGCTTCAGCTGAATTCAGTTTCAAAACCACGCGCGACCAAACGTTGCAGCGAAACGAAACGACCGAGATAACGAACTTCAGACAGTCTCAGGGAAAAGAAACGATAAGTAATGATAGCAATACAGTGATAATAATTACCTTTTAAATCAGTCTTTCAGTAAGTGTAGAACTCAAAGGGAATAAAATAACTCCAACAATCTCCAACACGACCCAACACAATCTTCTCTGGCCATCACGCAAGTATGATGCATGCGTCACTTACGCGTTACTTTTGCGTCACTTGCTTTAAAATTGTTGCCTTGGATCCAGTCTTCCATCGTACAAACTTGACGGTGGGAACGCGGGATTTCGAGCTAATTCTGCAATTTTCTTTTCTTTTCTTTTTTTTATCATGGACGCTATACAGGGAAGGAATTTAAAAGTTGGGCTTGATGAAAATACTGGCCTTACATGTAAACTTGCTGACATTCAAGAACTAAACATTTTTTTAATAATGTAATTGCGTGTACAGCGCGCACGCACTGCAAAAAAATCGTGACGTCACAACCGTGGCTGTACATTCTCATGCAAAAACACCTCTCAGCAAATCAGAGCATACAGTATCTTACTTTATGATAGGCTTTCTTCCTAGACTTTCGAATAAGCACTTCCTCATATTAATAGAGTGATTAAGCAGCAAAACGGGCATTTGGCGTCGCGGGACGAATGATCAGATCTCTGGCGACTTCCACGCTTGTTTGATCGCTTTGCGGGCTCGCCCCGCTCATGCTTTTAAAAAGTCTCTTGACTTTGCCACGTTTATTAGAAATCAGCTGCTGATTGCAGAGAAAATTTTTTTTGTATACACATAAAATCAAGTTATGATTCCAGAGATGATGTTATGTGTACACATAAAATCAGGTTATGATTTCAGAGATGATGTTTTGTGTACACATAAAATCAGGTTATGATTCCAGAGATGGTGTTATGTATACACATAAAATCATGTTATGATTCCAGCGATGATGTTGTGTGTACACATAAAATCAGGTTATGATTTCATTGATGATGTTATGTGTACACGTAAAATCATGTTATGATTCCAGAGATGATGTTATGTGTACACATAAAATCATGTTATGATTCCAGTAATGCTGTTATGTGTACTCATAAAACCATGTTATGATTCCAGAAATGATTTTAAGTGTACACATTGCATCATACCTATGATTATCACATGATTGTATGTGCTCAGTTAGCAGCATAGTTATGATTTGTTATGATTTCTAGAGTGCTATGACATCATCACATGAATCATCACATATGATTCCATAGACCGAATTCCTGTGATAGCGGCAGCGGCGAGATTTGGTAATTTTTGGCGGGCTTTGGACACGTTTTGGCGGATGGTGGTTTCACTATTCGACCGAATCCATTTGATCGCTTGGTCTCTGTGTTTTCTGCCTCTACTATGACATCTTCATCTACTAACAATAGTATTCCGCAACCCGTCGTCATTAAATAACGGAAATTTTTTATGTAGCCCGTTTGCACACGCTTTACATCATTAGGAGCAGATCATGCATAATAGTCACCAAACAAATGCGGTCGGATTAGAAGATCTAACGTTTTCAACATCAAAGTGCCTACCAGACTGTCGATGAATATTACCACTTACACGTTTATCGTAATATTGTTAGGCTCAGAAACATTTTGAAGGCATAGGAAGACCGTCTTCTTCTCGTAATGTCATAAATCTACAGACGCACACACCGTCCTTTACGTTCATCTCAAGAATGCAATGCTGGCTTTACATGTATTCGATCAGAGGTCAAAACATAATGTCACACTACTTCCATATAAAGAAAAAGTCAATTATTATTTCCATTGTTTTGGTTAAATTTTTCACTATAGTCCGTTGAATGGACAAGATTCCATCAGATAGATGCCATAAAAATATGAACACAACGCACTAACGCGTGTGTGACACGCGATTCACCGCGGAAACTGCAGTTTAGCAAGCTCACGCCAAAGAAATTAGTTGAATCTGCCCACACAAAGCCTCGGAGATCAATGACTGCAATCTGCTTTAGCATCCATCTTTCCTTTACGATGAGTAGTATGCTGTGTGTTCAAGGACTGCGGGTTTTAGATAATAAAGATTTTGAATAAAGGCTTTTATCTAGCAACATTCGCCCGATTCTATTTGAGTTCTGCGACCTTCAATACGTACATTCAATGCAATATGGAACTACGCTACATTTTACTGAATACTGGAAAAGACCAGAAAAACAACGCTTGAGTCGTAGGCCACGCGCGATTATTCTGGATAACTCGTGAGCTAAGAACACAAATCTCTGGCTTATGTTAAATTGTAAACTCTTCTCAGTTACTCTATCGCCAGATGCCGACTTAAAGGGACAGTGTCCCGATTATGCGCACGCGCGAGCGTCATCTGTTTTTTCTTCAAAAGGCAATAGAACTGTCATATTGACTCGACAAGATTTCCTTCCGGACCGCACCGCCGACGGAGATTTGTTGTTTATATTCTCAAGTAATATTTTAGACTTTCGAAGAAGACTCATCGCGATTTTATCGCTAGCTGGGCGGCCTTGCGACCCGAAAATCTCGTTTCGCTCGCTTTAAAACATATTTTCAAATTTGAAACTCGTGTCAGAGGTCAATTGTGCCAAGTCCAGTAATATCTGCCTGATTTGCTCGCGTTCTAGCCTCAAACGTTGAAAGACATTAAAAAAATGCATTCTCAACGCTATGAATCATCCCAAAGGTTAGTCAAAAATTATATTATGATTTCAGGGCACTAGATTTTTTTAACATATAGCGCCTGTTTGTTTGATTGTCGTTGCAAAACATTCTGCTTCGCGAAGCTCCCCTCCACAAGATCTCCTCAGTCACATCAATATCTCAATGGTTTCTTTCTTACAGTCGTTATTGTTGCTGTTTCATTTCTGCGTATTCCTTTCACAATTATCTAAGCTTGCATGGAAGCTAGCAGAAGAAATAAGCCTTCAATCGGCATCAAAGTGCTTCCAATCTTTTAGTCCTCTGGCCAACGGCAATAAAAGTAACGCCATAAAATCCAGATTTTGCCCAAATCGAAACTTAACCGGAACAATATATCACTGATCTGTAATCCTGAGAAGTTTAATTGTCGTATTGAACCCGGCCAAGCGCGATGCAAACGGATTTTTCAAGGTTCTCTTACTCTCCTCGCATCTTTTGATTTCGCGACATCCTGTCCAAAAATCAAAGTTTGGTGCATGCGCAGTAACGGGATACTGTTCCTTTAATCTCGTTAAAAAATGAGACGCTTTATCGAATAACTGACCACTGATGATTGGACCAAACAGTAAAGAAACTAATTGCTTTTCGCAGTAGGAAGTTTATTGCTTGCCACTCAAACCCTAGCGTCCTTAACAACGCCAGCGTTCTGTGGTGTGCAAAAAAAAGTCATATGCGGGTCCTCATGAGATGCGACGAAATTTCTTAATTCTGTCAATTCAACAACGAAACAACTTTCAGTGCCATAACTGGGATAAGCGCAAGACTTTGTGGGTTTATCCTAGACCACAATTCTGGTTTAAGGACCTGGGCGAAGAAATGGAGAATCCAGTGGGGTCGGTGGGGTTGTAAATCGAAAGAAATGACTGTTGGAATTGTCTGCCATGTTGAATTTCTCAAGCTCAACCAAGAGGCAACAGTCTGGAAAATAACATTACCAGATTTTTTGGCAGGTGTCTGTAACTACGCGCGACCCGATTGCCTACGGCGTTTATCAGGACAAGTTATACCATCTCGCGAGATAGTATAACTCTGCGTGAATTTCCGCTCGTAAAGGCGAGAAAATCCCTTGTTTTTGCTTGGGAAAACAGCTTGCAATTTTTAATTAGCTAAAACCAAGACGAGGTGTTTTCACTGTATTTCCGGACTTTTCCGCCTTTATCTAGTTAAAGGCACAGGAATCTTTGACCCCGTTTCAGCTCTGTTTTCTGTAAACATTATTCAGAATAATAATAAAAAAATCGTGACATGTTTCATGTGTCGATGAATGTTGAAGATTTTTTAATACAGAGAGTTTGAAGGCAAAAAAGCCAGACAACGCAGAACGAATCTCGGCAACTACTTCTTCTTGCTGATTCTTTAAAAAATAAGATGCACATAAATAAAACGTGTCACTCTCAGTTACAATGGACACGTGCTCGTGTCACTAAACCAAATCGATTGAAAAACGGGAATCGTAAATAAGAGTTTCTACTATTCTTTACTTACAATTTATTCCTCAAACTAAAAGGAGACGTTTGATTTTGGACAAATCAAAAGTCCGGGGAAGAGCGGGGCTGATGAATTGAGTTCATAACTATTAATTAGGAATTTATCTGTATAAATCCCTCAAACGAGGGATTTATACAGCTAAATCCCTAGACTGAGGGGTTCTATACAAACAAATTGATGGCGTGATTGTCAACTTGTGAACTATAACTATTAATTAGGAATTTATCTGTATACATCCCTCAAACGAAGGATTTATACAGATAAAGCCCTAGACTGACGGGTTCTATACAAACAAATTGATGGCGTGATTGTCAACTTGTGAACTATTGACCCTTTTTAACGATATGTACGTTCAGCAAATAGTGAATTTCAATACTCGCCCTAACAAATCACCATCGACTGGAATTCAAACGTTTTTAATCGAATGGTCGAACCAGATCTGTTATCACACACTCATTTTAAATGAAACGGTATTGCAGTATGATACGTCGACAAACAGCAATTAATATTTTCCTTCTCGTCGTGGTCATACTTAATTTTATAACGGAAAGCCAGTCCGTTTGGAGCAGTCGTAGACGCAGGCGGAGACGGCACAGTTGTTTTCCAGTGAACTGTCAGATGAGCCATTGGTCTTCTTGGTCGCCTTGCAGCGCTTGGCAGTGTGCAACCGCTGGTAACCAACAAAGGACAAGGCACGTGATTATCCATCCTAGCTGCGGTGGGGCAGACTGCTCCTCCAACATGCAAGATAATAGAGTATGTTACGGCCAAACGCCAATTAACTGCCAGGTCAGTTCTTGGTCTTCTTGGTCGGTGTGCAGCACAGTGCAGTGCGGGAAATCCGGCTTTGAACAGCGATCACGATATATAATTAGGCATTCTAATTGTGGAGGAACAGCTTGCCCCTCCGCGTTTCAAGAAACTAGGATCTGTTATGGAACTAAAGCGTCTGCATGTGTCTATTCCACATGGTCGATATGGAGCTCGTGTCCAGCCTTCCAGTGTGGAGATACTCAAACAAGAAGTAGGCAGATTATTTCAAGAGAGCAATGTGGGGGAACACCATGTAATATCACGGCCTTAAGCAAAGCAAGACCTTGTAAACAAACATTTTGCATCAACCAGGGAACTTTATCCGCAGACGGGAAATGTTACTGCAAGTCGGGTTTTCAAGGAAGTTGCTGTCAGTACAGTAGTAAGTATATTTGGGTAGTAAAACTGACTCATTGAAGTTCAGCGGTTTGCGAAGTTTCGTTCCCTTCGTTTTAGCAGTTTATTCCCGCTAAGCGAAGCAGTCAAAGGCACGCATTGATTTTTATCCTGCCGTTTATTGATTTCATTTTTTTTTTATAGGAATGCTTCTGTTTTTAGGATACGGAAGACAACTAGTCGGGTAGCTTATCAGCATTACTTTTTTCTCAGTAGTCACTTTCACATCGACAAAATTTAGAGCATAAAATCTACATTACTCTGTTTCTCTCTTCTTTCGTTTCCTCCCTTTCTCGTGTTCTTTCCTTAATCTTTAGGAAAAAATTGAACAAAAAATACATCTTCCAAGTTTTTAACTTCCGTACGCGCTCTCTTGGGGTCCAAATGTCAGTTGTCAGTTAAAATTTTGGCCATTTGTATGTTGTCAGTGAGCCCCATCCAGACCCTAATATCGATGTCTGGGTACAAGAGTACAGTCATATCGATTACAATGTTTAAACGATGACGCCACGGAACAAACAACACGGAACAGAATAACGATTGCTGATTCGTAGCAAGCAATGCCAAACGCCCAGTGTGGTCTAAACTCAGGGGAAGGACTTCCATATGAAAGGGGCGGGGATGCTCGTTGAAAATTTTAAATTAAACCCCAGACTGATTAAATCCCTCAAGGAGACCGATCAGGGCGTGGCCCAACCTTTTTTGGACCCCTAAAAGCGATCATTTTAAACTTTGATTACATGAATCGAGTAAATAAAGCGAATTGAATATCTATAATTTTTTTAATATGTCTTCGAGTGCAACCCTAAAAGAGACCTTTACGGCTAAATATAATGGTGTTTTGCCCAGAACACCCTAAGCGAGACCAAAATCTGAAATTTACATCCCTGAGCGAGACGACGAGCATCCCCCGCCCCTTTAATATGGGAGTCCCCCCCCCCCCCCCCCCCAACTCCTGTGTCTAAAAACTAGAAATTAAAACATAAAACTCTTTTAGCGCTTGACGATATCATTTACCTCTGGCTGAATAGCAAAAGAATTTCAATTTAACTGCTCTCAGCTCCGTTGTCCCGAAAATTAAAACGCTAAATCCTGTAAATTTAGCTCTGACACAGATATAGATACCAAACAGTAAACTCTTGACCTTTCATGCCTTTCATGTTCGCACACATTACTTACATCTAAAGTTCTTTTTTCCATTTTATTTCAACTGCTTTAATTTTGATTCATGCTTCCTCTTAAGCTCAATGTAACTGATATTAAACGGCAGCAAAGAACAAACTTCCGTGAGTGCTAATACGGCGGTGTCAATTACTAAATTATGCTTTGTCAAGTAACAATGCATTTTACACAGTCCGTTTACAACTATTGTGGAAAGATGGCTATCTTTTTCGCTGTTTTCGATCTCCGAGTTGCAATCCTCTTTCTGGCTCTCGTACGTATCTCATCTGGTCAAACGATCCCGCCATGTACGAACAATGACTGCTGTCAAAGGGAAAATTATACAAAACTTGACAATTCTCGTCGCAGTACGCAAAGTCGCTACAAGCAAGGCCAAGTTCCGCTATGCGACAAAGACCTGAAAGCAGGATGGTACCGATTTAAGAGCTTTGTCGGTGGCGAAATGCCTACCAAAAAAGTCGACGAAAATCATTGTGGAACCATCCATCCAATTTGGTTGAGACCTCTAACTGGCACGCATCCGCGTCCTTCAGCCATGGCTGCTCCGGTGACAGTCGAGGCATGCGTCAACATCAATGAACGAAATGTCGGTTGCTTCTATTCGTTCAACGTAGGCGTCAAATTTTGCCCAGGCAACTATTTCGTTTACTATCTTACACCGATGCCTTCATGTAGCATTGCTTATTGCGCCGGTAAGATTTCCTTAAGGTATTAGAACTGCTATAAAGTCAAAATATGATAATGGGTAATATATAGATTTAGCCAGGGCTAAAAGCAAAGCTCCAATTAATAAATCAGTCATAACTATAACAAAATTTTCAAATATGATTGGCTATCAACTGCCCTGATTTCAGCCTTAATATCATAGGTGACGAATTACTCCTTAATTTTCACGCGAAATTCAGCGTTAATTTGTAATTTCACATGTGGAATTACGAAATTGCCATGGCAATCCTTCCGTACGTCTCAGTGTTTAAAATGCCGTGAATGAATGCGCGTGGTTGTTTTCGTGAATGATCCGTCGTCGGTGGAGAGAAGGATCGATTTTGCTGTCTTTTTTATTGTTTATGGTAGGAAAATATGCCTTAATATGTGCCATGGAAATTCAGAAAATTCATGTAGTTGTTCATATCTTCTCAGGATTTGCTTTATTTACGGAAAGTGAGTGTATCGCGGAGTTGAATCCCTCTGCAAGTTGTTGACCTCTAACAAGGTGCATTTTGATTTACCAACAAACGGGTGCAAATCAAAATACTGTCCATCTTAAAACTGGTTTCATTTGAAAGTTTAGCCGGGAACGACTTCTCTGAACGGGGTACGCAGGCGGAGGCTCACTGCGAAAGAAACCTCAATCGCCAACTGTGAAGTATTAGACGAAAAATAGCGCATCGCTGTTCAAGGAATTTTCAGTGTTCAAAGACTGGTTGTTTGACTACGCTTTTTGTTAAAAATAAACCAAGAAAATTGGTGTCCTCGCTCGTTGGCTGTTTGCTTTTGTTTTTAAAGATTTATGTACTGAAAATCGGGGGAAATTGCCGAGGAAAATATCAAGACAACGGAAAAATAGATATTTCAGTATTTTAAATTCCAGAGCGCCTAGCCAAAATAATAAAACTAGTAGAACATCGAATCGCCGTCTTTTCGAAAACTTTTTACCTTCTACGCGAACAGAAGTAACCTTCGAGATCTCCCTTAATCTCGCCAGAAGTTAAATGTGATTGTGCTGACTGTTTTATTTTTAGCTGAAAAAATTAACAGATAAAAGCCATTTTTTTTAAGTCAGCCAGTCTGCATTTTTCCCACGCGTGAGAAATTTGCATACTAGAAAAACAAGCAACGGAAGTAATTCTGATTGGCTGATTCGGCAAATGTCAATCAATCAAGAAAGTGGGCGCCAGACATTTCGTTAAAGGTTTCAGGCTCTCTTTTCGTTTCGTCTTGTATTGCCCGCCGGAAGGTAATTTTCAAAGCGAAACGAAAATAGAGCCTGATGTTAGGTTATTTTAGAGTAAAACATCTTACATCGAATTGATAACCTTATATGTACACCCAAAAAATAGCAAACATCTTCGATCACATTCAAGATCACAGTAGATGAGGCCTCGAAAACAAATTCTTGGAAAACAAATCAAGCCGAATTTTTTTGCGGCCGACAGGTTTACTTTACAAATTCTTGCCAACAAATTTGGGGGTGTTTAAACCAACCTTTTATAATTTTCATACATCACATTTGAGGTGAAACAGTACTATTTATCACACAGACCTCGGACAGAATGGGGTATTTCACAATTTTTCACGACAAATTGCACTCAGTCAATATTCGGGACGATCAATCGTGGGTGTTAAGCGAAACCGTTCAGAAATTTCCAAAATCACCCATACGGCCAGCTGGTTCTCATTTCTATAGAGCGAGCTGTCAGTGTGGTCAAGTGTTTGAATGGACTTTAAGAGAGTTACGCTTCAACATAAAAGCGAATTTATTATTATTATTTTATGTTATTTAATGGTTTCAGTTATAACGATGTGTAATCTTATAAAGCGTTTGATACGCGCGACATTTTTGAGTACGCACTGCAAGCGATGTTCATGAACGATGAAAACAAACGGCACGGACAAGTGATTAAAACTGCAAGAGAGATTACTAACAATCAAAAAAAGAAATATAATTAGGGGAAACATTTACAGAAACAACAATTTTCATTCACGAAGACAGGTATTAAAAGCGCAGTGTTCTCACCAGGCCGCGGCCTTGCGGGATTCCCGCAAGAAAAACTGAAATGGCGCATTAAAACCAAGAAGATGCGCCCGTTAGGGCGCAGGGGCAAGCTACGAGTCAAACGGACTTAAGTAGTTTTAATGGTCAACCTAACACTAAAGCATTCTGTTTGTTTGAATAAATAAAAAACATGATATCAAATGAGTCAAAGTCTTTAATTTTGTTGCCTTTACTTTCATTGGTGCCACGCACGTCCCACTACATCGTAAACTCCTCCTGCGAATCGTAAACACCTCTTCCGCCATGTTGGATCAGGTAGGTACTTCATGTAACAGACAATTTGGAGTGTGGGCTCAGGTTCCTCGTACCGCGTGTTTTTTGTAACTTTGTCCCCCTAATGTTCTTACAGGGCCCCTATTTCTCAGAAGAGGGGGCCCTGGGACTCCCCAAGGCAAAATCCTGGTGAGAACACTGAAAGCGTCTATAAAAATCCTGATTCTTTAAGCGTAAAGCTTAAGCCGGCTTACTGTTTTCGACGGTGAACTCCTCGAAGCAAGAAAATCGCTCAAAGTTTTCTTTCTGCAGCCAAATTTATAACTAAATATTCTTCGGAACGTTTTATTTCTATTTGAGGTAAGCAAATATATCTGAAGGCCTTTTAAAATTCTGTAAGCTTATATCAAACCTGATACTAGGTCAGATCATTGACTCAGATCCTACAAACGTGCGCAAACTTGCCGCATTAACTGTCAGCGTGAACCGTGCAAGACTTCATGAAATTAGATATAACAAAAACACACATCAAATACAATAATTACTCAGGCTTACCATTCGAGATTCAGTTCCTGAAAACTATCAAGGAAGGCCACAGTTGCTTGAGACTTTTAAACCCTCTTACGCATTAAGCAAGGTGAAAAACGAAAACGATGCCATCCGAAATCGAAATAACCGAATTTTGACAAGCGACGCATTTTCTCAACCAAAAACCCAGTAAACAAACCAGCCATGAATAACAGAAGACTCTTGATAGCAGCTGTATTTCATTTTGTACATGTAAAGGAAAAAGACAGTTAAAAACATCACAAGTTCACACAAAACTCTGTGAGCTTCAGCTGTCAAAGTAAACAACTTTCAAGATGCTTCATAATTTTTCCGCATGAACCCACCTGTCAAGTTTTGACCAATCAGAGTATGAAAATTGGACGTAGAGCGTGACCAACGCGTGACCATGTAAGATAAGGTCTTCCTCGCCTGTAGTTAAAAAAAAAAAAAAAAAACTGGCTGAATTTTAGCGTCGGAGGTCAGTTTGAAATCAAAATCCTAATAGGAGGAAATAACAGGAGAGAAGGGGGGGGGGGGGGGGTCCATGTCGCCCGTCTGAATTTTAAAACGTCTCGTGTCGGTGTTTATAATGCTTGTCGCTTACTGTCGGCTTTGCCATCACTGTCGCAATTTGGCCGAGGGTTAAACACTTATTTACAACGGTTAGCGTCCAGTTAGTGTTTTCCGTATTACTGTTTTCGATTTTTGTGGTGTTTTTTTTTTTCAATGATTCTTCAATGGACTGCATGGCTCGCATGACTCGCTGGCTCGCATTTTATACACACTCTGACAGAAATAATGTTGCAATTTTCACAACCTGGCATGTGATAACGCGTTATTAGTTTCAAGTAAGCTAGGGCAAATTATGCTTGGTTTTCACATGACGTCACCAAAATTCAACCTGAGAAACTATCGCTTCTTCTGAGTTTCTACTTTGATGTGATAGTAGAGCAACTTAAAACCTTTACACAAACAAATTTTCGGTTCAAAAGGGTTCTTTGTTTTGCGATACAGGACGCTTGAATTTCCAGGCTTTTGCGTGACGCGGCATTTGGCGCGGGAAAGCTCTTAATGGACTGGTCAAAAAGTATGGGGGGGGGGGGGGCGGGGTGGGGGGTTTGGCCGGAGCAGAGCCGGGCTGGGTCATGAGGTTTTGAGCCTTGTGCAAGTGGTGGGTCGTGCAATTTTCAGCTACCCTTAGGGGATCTAACTACTAACGAGACAGTTGACTACACTTGTTATATAAAACACAGCCAGCTTGAATTATTGCTAAAATACTCACAAAGCTGTTGTGCGAGAAAATACAAAGGGTGACAGGCCGCACATCTGTACGAGCGTGGAACCCTCTGTTAACCTTTTTTCTTGGCTCTAACGAGCATGTCCTTTAATGATTTTCCTTTTTTTGTAAGGAAATGATTAGTGGTTCTTTAAAAATTTATTGAAGTTATAGTTGGTTTTGTATAAGATTCCATTTTTTTATTCAAGCTTCCTTTATAGTAGACACTGAGGGCTGGTATTGTGTCACGGATGGCAATATTTCTTTTTTGTCCTTGTTGTTTTGTTTTAGGAGTTAAGACTCCCTTTTGTGAATTTTATTTCTGATAGGTTTTCTATCAAGATTGTGGGTAGCCTCCGTCCATCAAGCGTTTTGTTTTTAAAATTTGAATTATTTTCGTCAAAGGTTGTTTCTGAGGAGTTTTTTCGTAGGATTCTCAAGGCTTCTCCTTTGACAAATCTTTTTTTTAACATTTGGGGGTGACATGAGGTGAAATGTGTGTGAAAGAAGGTTTCCGTTTGTTTAAATGTGTCTTTGCATCAAGGATAGTTTTTTCCTTGAATCTTGTGCCTTTGTAGACAACCGTGTCTAAAAACGCAGTCTCAGTGTCAAATGTTTCGGCCTTGAATTCAATAGTTGGGTGACGTAAGATTGCTTGTTCAATGAAGGCTTCGATGTCTGGTTTACTCATGTCCCATAGGGAAAAGATATCGTGTATGTAGCATTTCCAAACTGTTGTTCTAGAGTCAGTTTTGCTTATGGAATTATTGAATTTTTAAGCCTGCGATATAACTCGGAAATAACACCTTAGGTGTGAAAATAGACACCTCGGATATCAATTTTTTAAAAGCTCAGCTCTCGGTTGATAGGTCTGCGTAATTTTTATTTTGCAAAATTTTTTATTACTTGAGAAATAATTTTTTCGAATGGAATGGTTTATAGTCCACAGTGCTTGAGGGCGAAACGTCCGCGGTACGGTTTGGACTGTGGACAATTTTAACATCCACTTGGCGTCAACTTCTATCGCTGATCCTTACCGGGAAAAAAATCCCTTCGATCCTAAATTACAGTAAAGTGTTTCCCCGTGGGTACCCTTTAAATTTATATGGGGGTGTCTCGCCAAGTCTTTGAGACTCTGGACCTGGCTAGTCCAGCTTTGATCGGCATATAGATGTTGATCGGCATATAGCCCATATGTGGGGGTATTCCCCCCCTCCCCCCCCTCCGGAGTTGTTGTCAGACAAGCTAATTAAGAGATGACGTGCACCTACACATTTTTCGTCAGTCGTATTACCTTCGTGTAAGTAGGGAAGCGATGTGTCTTTGGCTGGTTATGTGTGCAACTTTACAGTGTGCCTGGTGTGTGACTGTGTGTGATTTTGTAAACGTTCCTCAGGTCAACCCTGAACATAATAGTTACGTTGATAATTACAAACTATTTGGTATCCTTTCCTCCTTCATGATCATTGAAAGACGGTGTAATACCCGGGGGGTGGGGAGGGGGGTGGTTAATACTTTTATTATATACATATTGAGAAATACTCACCACAAAGCTATGTCGTAAAGTTTCGTACGCAAATAGTTCTAACCAATCAGAGGAGCGAACGATGGTCTTCACACGTGAAAAAAAACGATACGTCCAATCAAAATCGCGAGCGATGTTTTTTCACTTGTGAGAAAAATGATACGTCCAATCAGAAGCCACTGAGGTGTGTGAGTTTCGCCCCAAAATTCCCGCCTTTTATTGCAGCTTGCAGAACACATTCAACGAAAAAAGTTTTACTCAGAGTTTTTGTCGCTAAAAAAGTGAAAAACATTTCGGAAATGGAGGGGAATAGTTTCGTTTGTTTCACTGTCGATAAAGAAAACGGTAGAGCCGGCGAAACAACAGCGGAAAGGGATAAACAAAACGAGACGTAAGCTTTTGTTGTGCTTTTTGTCGGAGCTGCTTTGCCTTTCATTTAAGCTTAAGCTTATATTGAAATCGGCCATTTTACTTAAATTCACTCATTTTCAATTGTGCATTGAAAACAAACAGTTAAGATTACTTATAGTTCTTGGATTACCTCATATCCTCACCGTCATTTATCTTTTTAACAAACGTTTTACTAAAAAGAGGATACTTCGTTTTCGTTGTCATTTTGGGGTAAGTGTGTAGCGGCAAATTTGAGCATTTTTGAAAGATTTAAAATAAAAAGGCCGCTAAAATGATGAATGTGTCAGTATGTATTCAAAGTAGACAGACTGCAAATTATCTTGGTTGCTAAAAATATATATATCTACGTGTCGCAACTGTTCATCATATAATAAACACAATACCACATGGAAAGTGCTTTGTACGGTATTTACGCACTGGTTGTTTTTGTTTCAGAAATCTTACTCGTTCGCTGCGCTCACTCGTTCGATTTCTGATACGTCAACAACTCGTGCGTAAATACCGTACGCCAGCACTTTCCATGAAGTATTCTCTATATATTTTCCCTTTGACGAAAGGCGGTGATAGAAAATTTCGGCTTTTGCAGCGCAGAATGATACAATTGACCACCAAGGTTTGTTCGACTGAGTCAAATGTTTCTAAACAGAATGAGTTGAAGTATTGGCTCATTGAAAAGCAAAAATTTCAATTAGCATAATTAATAGCTTGGACGTCTCGCAGCTTAAGTGTTTATCATTTCGCAACAATATTAACATATGGATGGCTTGCTATACTCCACTAGGATAGCATTTAAAGAGAGTTTTTTTAATTTTTTGTCACCTTCTAAGGGGGGGGGGGGGGGGGGCTAATATAAGAGGCTAATGGGGAAGTGCCGCTGGATGGGCGCATTTTTAATAGAATTACTAGAATGGGGTGGCACATTTTCTGTTTTTTGGGGTAAGACAGTTCTTCATATTTACGGTTAGCAAACATACCAGAATGTTTGTACTGTAGGTGAAAAGTAAAGTGTTCTTCATTCAATTTGAGGGAGATACATAAATAGAAAGTGACTAAGCTGGGATCGCGAAAATTACATATTTGCCCAAAAGTGACTAACATGGGGTCTCTAATTGGCCACAGAATAGACTATAATGGGGTAGGGGCTCTGAGAGGCCAGCGGCACATACCCAGTAAAGATTAACCCAAGAACCCGTGGCGGGAATCTCGCCATGACAAATATCCCGACGATGCGGCCACGGCAAAACTTAAAAAGTCGCTTTTACATGGACACTCTCGCAATTGCGGGCTTCAGGTCTTAACAGCACAATTTCATTTTTCTATATCTTATTGTGACGGACATTGAGGGGGGCGGGGGGAAGGGGTGGTGTTAGGTCTAGCGATAGACCTCTTTCATAATGGCTGCTCATTTATTTGTTCTTTCATATGTATGTAAATGAGCCTTTCTGGTCTCGTTTGAAAGTAAGAATTTTTTTGTATATTGCTCCTGCTAACGGCCAGAAAGTATTTTAAGTACGAGTTTTATTTTTACAGGGAATGGAAAGCCATGCCCTTATGGACAATCAGGAAATTCGCTAAAAACATGTTCGGGTAAGTTAAAGTTTATCTGTTGTTTGAAGTTCCTGACCTTACCTTTGTGTGGAAGCACAGCTGGCATAAAAGTCCCTGCATTTCATACATGTATGCGAATTTCTGGATTTCTGGCATTCATGATAAATACTGTAAATCGCAAAAGCAAGAATCAAATAATTAAATAGTTTAACGCAAGGGTTCAGAGTTGGCGCACAAACCTAAAAAAAAACGTAATATAAAACTCAAAACTTTCCCAAGTTTCCTTGGGTTAAAAGTCCACGAGAAGGTTGGTTCTGAGAAGACCATCATCTCACATATTCAGGCAGGAGCGTTGCGTACCCGGGAATGCATGACGTCTACTAGTGTTTCAGACGTGCTGAACCTCCTCCTCCCTCGCGAAACCTTTGTAAACATATGTTGACACACTCGAACATTCTGGAACTTAGCAAAGATAAAAGTCTGAAAGAGCGATCATGTGTCACTTTAAACTTGACATGTCATTTTTGTTTTCAAAATACAATCATTAGTTTTGATTACATTTCTGTTTATTGATATCATATTGTTATAATTTCGTTCAGCTTCACCGGTGAAGTTTCCTAGAAGCTACTTGAGCCGCCCCACTATTACACATAAAGATGAAGAGAGAGTACAAGTCACCCTCGTCTGCAAAGTACCCATTAATCCCACGATAATGCAATGGAAGAATGTCACATACGTTGTTCACTGGTATGCGGACGGTAAACATGTGTATACAGAGCCACAATTTTGTAAACCTACAAACGAAAGTGCGGGAGCGAACGACCAACCATGTCCAGGAAAGAACGAAATTCGCTCTTATCTCAAGGGAGTTGGTGCAAACTATTACCCAGGACAATGGGTAAGTAATTTTGTGTGGGTCATTTTTTCAGTTTTATACTATACATTGTTAAAATGCTTTTTTATCGTTATCTATAAAAACAAAATGATCTGTGGAGGATTATGACGTCATCAAAGTGCAAGGTCAACCACCGTTGCTGGCGAAATAGAAGATAGAGGCACTGCATTTGCAAAGTCGATTTTAACACTGGAACTGAAATAAAATAATAATTGCGGGCGACAAGAGAAGCCCGCAATCCTAATCTTCAGTTTGTTATTACGCATTCATCGCATGATTATATGTAACCAGCATTCGTTTGGATTTCCACTAAGAATGTATGGAATGCACAGAACGTACTTTGATCACGCTCGTTTGGACCTTCTATCACTCGTAATCTGATCTTTATTACTAGTTATAATAATAGTAAATATCTAGATTTTTTAGCCAGAGCTAAAAGCGAAGCTCTCCATAATTTTTATAGTTTGTTCAAACAAAATATAAAATCGTATAGTGCTAAGCGGGGAAGGCAACGAGAACGGTGAAAAAACAACAACAACAACAATAGGTCTAATTAGCAAAAAAGCAACTTTGCACGTGCAGCACACTTTTTTTGTACATTTCTTTGCCGTTGTTTTGCACGACTGTTACGTGAAACGTCCAGAAACTGCCTAGTTACACGTTTTATGGAGGGAATGTCGGACGTGTTCCAGCTGTTCAGTTTTTTTTCTCTGTCGCTCATTTTCACCCTGGTGGCCCCTAACATCCCGCGCTACAAAAATTTCATATTGTTCCTCACTACGGCTAGGATCACGGCCGTTTTTGCCACCATAAAAAAAGCACAATAGAGCAGAACGAGGGTCGAGATTTGGACAAAATTTACCATTTTTAAAAGTTCCAAAATGGAAAAAGCGTACATAGACCCGATTTCAAAAAAGTGCTTTTATGGCCCAATTCGTGGAAAACCCGACCGTGATCCTTTATTTTTTACATTATAATCTACATTGATCTTTCACTTAGCCTATACCATCACTTTTACTCCCAATCTACAGTAAACTCTTCAACTAGTTTTTGTTGTATCTGTGATAATTGCTCAAATGCTTCTTGTTTATTATCTTTGTTATATCGTCTTTTATGTTTTATTCTCTTGCCATTAATTACAGCATCTATTTCGAAGTATGATCTTATTGTGTCTTCTTTGATTCTTAACTTGTATCCCATTTTTTCTAATCTTTCTTCTAATTGTTTTTGATTTTCCATCTCAACCTTAAATTCATTCTTTATTGTTTTCACTTTTTTGATTCCTTTTATGTTTAGTAATTTATCTCCATATTGCTGCTTGTATTCATTTATATAACTGGTCTCAATCTTTTCAAGTGTTTTTTAATCTTTGCATGGGCAATTACATATAAACTCAATGATCGGATTATCATCACGATATTTATATATTGCGCTTTTTGGATTTAATTTATGTTCATCTAATCGATCTTTTAAAATTCTTGTTGTTGAACCAACATAATGTTTATCATTATTTTCAAATGTTACATGATATATCTTTCCGTTTTGATAATCCGCATTGAAGTATGAATTTAGTATAATCATTTGATCTTGAGGTCGTTCTCGATAATTTCTACATATTTTTTTGTTGTTAAGATGAATATATTCGAGCTTTGTTGTTCGAGATAAACTTGTGTACATCTCTTTGATATCCATTTTATGTGTATCCCAAATATTATAATGCTCATCAATTTTACCACCTTGGTATTTACAAACTGTATTGCAAAAGTTTGGCAAAAATGATTCTCGAAATTCATTATAATCAAAATCTTCTTTATTAACTACAAAACGTAATCGATTTAGACCATGTTCATTATAAACATAAGGTGTATCATCTTCATCAGAACTGTCACTAAAATTGAAAGTTTGACGACCTCCTGTGATATTATCAAGTGTGAATTCCATCATATTGAACATATCTCGTTTTTTCATATTTTGAGTTGCTATTAACGGCATTCCGATACATACCTTATATTTTTCAATTTGTGATTTGTATTTGAAATTTATTTCACATGACCGTTTATTTTTCACATACCTTTCACAACAATCTTTGGTAACTGCTCTTCGCGTTTCATTTAACCAGCATATATTTTTGTAGTATTGCCCAATAGGTTGGAATTTGTGTCTTAGATTTTTGTATTTCAGAAAGTTGTTTAACATAATCCGTGTTTCATTATCATAGCGAGCTGATCCTTCGATAAATTTCATCGGAATTCTTTTTGGACACATATCGGAAACTAATATTGAGTCATCAAAGTAATTATGGCGTATGGATTTAACACGATTGATTGCATGGCTCACATTGATTTGTATCGATCGCCGCTCATGATTATTGTAATATCGTGTTTTGTAAAAGCTTGATATAATAATGTAATATAGCGGTTTGGTGTCATCGAATATTCATCAACAAATACTACTTTATCCTTCGAATCATTAATTCCACGTGTGCTATCAAAAAAGTATGATTCGAATGTATGACATATTTTGTTTACTTCAGATGATGATAATTTATGTTTAACTTTTAGAATATTTTTAATATTAACAACAGCCTTGTTTGTATGAGAAAATACAATACAATTATCACGATTTTCGTATATTAATTGACAAATACGCCATGATTTGCCACATCCAGCTTGCCCATAATATATTTTGCCAGTTTTGCTAACTTTATCTGTGAAACTTTCATAATCCAGATTTTCTCTATAATGTTTATCGAAGTAGTTTGGTTGGCCATTTGTAATAAATGGTTCACCGATTTCTTTGACATCGAATTTGACATCAGCTTTGTTTCTGTATGAGTATTTTGGATTTGTCATATAGAAGCCATCTGTATTTATTGAATATAATTTCGAATGTGTAGTCCAATTTTTTTTCAGTAGTTGAAGACATTGAAGAATTGATTGTGATATGATAAATCTATTAACACTAGTACGATCTGATAATTTTTTGTTCTCGAATTAGATACACATCTTCAAAATTATTAATTGTAATATTTTTACCATCTATTAATCCTTGAGTCCATATATTTTGAGCCGTTTCTAAATCTTGACGTGTGAATCCATAATTTGTCCGGTTATATTTGCGTCCTAAATCGCCTATAAAACTGTTTGCCATCTTTTTCGCAATTTGTTCTGGAAATGTTTTGAAGATATAATTCATAAAATCCTTGAATGTATCCTTTTTGATTCCATGTCTGGAAATTAATTTGTATTTGATATTTCAGATTGGCATGCCGCATTCATAAACGAAGAAATCGATAAGAGAAGTATGATAGAATCCACTTGGGACTTTAATCTGATTACCAAATTTTTTGATTGTAAATGTGTCAATATAGAATTCTCCATTTTGGTTTAATTCGGGATAATATAACCCAATATCGTTATCCATCTCCTGTTTCCCTTCAAATTTTTCGATATTATCGTGAGTTGTGTATATTGGAACAGTAGAGAGATTTTTTTATTAGAATCGATGGAAATTGTTTGCAGATATCGATATTGACCGAACCCTCAGGTTTATCATCAAAGCTGCACCATTGTAAAGCAATCGGATAATATCTGTCTAACATTTCTCTGGTTTTGTTATTATAACTACTTTCTGGAATATATCCGACCATAATTTTAAACAATGAATTAGTTAAACTAGTCCAACTTTGATTTGCCCATTGAAAATCGTGAATATTACGTGTTTGCTGTATTTGTTTACAAATCTGTTTACGAGTTTCGTATTCATTATTTTCAACAAACATATTTTTATGATCGAGAAATCCATCGAGTTTGCCATTATTATTAAAATGCATGTACTCAACATAATAACCGGAAGTTTGCATATATTGACATATAGCTGTTCTGACATCCAAATCTTCGGGACAAACAATAATATTATTTTGGTTTTTAGGAGTAAGATCATCGTACATGGTAAATTTATCATGTCATCTTGTCCATTTTAATTCAGACATATGTTCAAACAGATTAACTGTACCAATTTGATTTTTTGATGAAGCTACTTTTTTAAATTCAGTATCGGTGATTGGATGTACATGATGATCTTTTACAAAGAACATTAGAACAACATCCGGAGCATGACTGATATAACTCATAAATTTGGTATAAGTTGCTGTATAAGCATGAACATATATATTGGATGGATGATGCTCTTTGACCCAATTAATAATTTCCTGTGTTGACATAAATGGTCTTGAAGTACTATAATCAGCTAATTCATCTCCTAATGACTCATATGCATACTTTTTAAATCCATGTTTACCTTTGATTTCAGACCAGATATAATCAATAACACAGCTGTAATCATCACGAACCTTTTTTTTTCGATTATCGAGGAAGAATGATTCTAATTTTAATCGTCCCATTTTATGATATTTGAAGAAGCTCTTTTTATGAGTAATAATTTTAGCTCCAACTTCTTCCATCGTTTGAGTAGACAGAATTGAAAATCCACTTGTTAGTAATATGTAAATGAATAATTTGTAGATATCACTTTTTGTCAATTTTGGGATACTGATACCCCCACTCCTTTGATTCTAACTCTGATGTGCTACCAATTGTATATCTTACTTCAGCTAAAACTGTAATTTGAATTTTTGTCTTTTTACCAGGAATCAATTTTAATCTCCTTTCAAATAGTTCGGCAAACGTCAAAGGCTTAATGGTTACAAAAAATTAATTATTATATTTTTCAAAATTTATTTTATGTTTCATTGTTTTAAAATGAGTGCATTTACTACCAATTTTTGTCATCATATTAAAGAAGTCACAATAAAATGGTTTACTCCAATATTTTTTCATTCTATCATATCCTTTTTGGGTCATATTATATCTATCTTGAGCTTCTTTTAACTTTCGTTTTCCTTTAGCAGAATGATGATATTTTTTAATCGAGATCTGAGCTGAAGTTCTTTCGGCTAATTCCATAAATATATACTATATTATTGAAAAAAAAAAAAAAAAAAACAATTACTCAGAGTCATAACTAGAGCATCTACTTTGTGAATAGCTTGACTGACTAGGAGACAATGATGACTGTGAAGAAAGACTACTATCGTCAATAAACGAGCTTTCATAACTAACATCCCCTGTTTCAAGTGATTGACTACCATAAGAATTTTGAGATCCGAGTGATTGACTAAAATCTTGTGACGACTGGCTATCACTAAAACTGCTCATGCTATATTGCGAACTCACATACTATATGATTAGATAAAATTTTACCATAATAAACGAGAAGACCAATATAGTCCAGAATTTGGATTATTAATGGGTTGATTACCATGTTTATCTTTTATACTGCTCATTCTTGTTAAAAATTCATCTCGGCGTATGATATCTTTTTGCAATTTAAAATCAGAAAAAAATAATTAACAAAACTGGTGGCCACCAGACCTTCTCAGGAGGACTCCCCCATTTTCCCCTCCCTACCTCCCATCCCCCCATTTCCCCTCGGTCCTTCCTGAGAAGGTTTTATTCTTATTACCCAGGAATTTATTTTCTGACCATATTTTTGTAGCTGGTTGATTATCACCATCTGGTTGTGCTACATTGTATATCCTTTTGCTATTCATATCCAAATTGCCGGTCATTAATCCACCAGAAAGTGATAGTTTAGTATCAAGTTGCTGTTTTGTTACTGCGTCGGTGAAAGAAGTTCCATTAGCCATACCTTTCAGTTGTTTACCTAACATATTATAACCCCCCCTTGATGTAAGACTAAATCCAACACCTTTTGGTCCTTGATCACCTTTTAGACCTTGGTTACCCTGATCACCTTTTGAACCTTGGTTACCCTGGTCACCTTTGGGTCCTTGAATACCCTGAGCACCAGCGGGGCCAGACGGGCCAGGTGGGCCAGGAGGTCCTTGAGGGCCAGTAATTCGACGTTTTTCTTGTCAGTATGATTGATTATAATTAGATTGTTGATTAAAAATTCCCATTTTATAATAGTATATTATATATTTCCATAAAAGTTTCTTTTGACTGTTTTTATTGGTTTGTCAACATATAGGAATGAATATGGCTGTTTAGTGGCTTTAATATACTGATCTTTTGTTACATTCAACTCTCTAGAAATCATATTTCTCTCATTACTGCTAGGGAAATCATAAACAACATAATGACTGCAGTTTAGTCTGATATCTTTTGGAGTTTTATAAAATGATTGTGAAAGGTAAATAACACTGCAGTTCTTATGACGGCCTTGAATGAAGTAATCGATAAGCGGCTTTTGGTTCTTATCACAAATGAAGTCGTCAAATCTTACAATTTTCTGGGCATCACTTTCCAGACTGTTGACAGGTTCAATGTCATCATTATTGTAATGCATTATGTCATATCCAACCTGGCTACTAATGTCATTCATTGTTTCTATCATGTGTCGATACTTTTCCTGTTCCAAGTTTTTACCGTATAAATGGATCTGGTCATAGTAGACTAATGGTTTCATAAGGATGTGATAAAGTAACTTTGTTTTACCTGACCCCGAATTGCCACAAATTAGCATCCTAAAATTGGATTTGGGCATGTACTTGTACAGCTGTTTGAAGTTTGTATTTGCATCTTCATTGAAATCATAATTTGGAATATCCATATAATATTATGTTAGATAAATTGAGATAAGTTCAGATAAGTTGAGATAAGTTTTATATAACACAATAGTATAATGGATATAGAAAGATTCAAGAGACTTAGTATTCCTAAAATTGAAGTAGGAAAAATGACTGAAGTTGTTACGGATGTTATAAAAGAAGTTAAAACTAGAGATCAAGATTTATATGAAAAGGTGGCTAAAGATCTAAAACCTCTAACAGAAAAGTTTGATAAGGAAATTGAGGAAATCAGTAAATTGAGAGAAGATGTTAATAAACAAGTTATCTCCTATGGTGAACAAGTTCAAAGATTAGCATTACCAGGCCCAAGTGGTGAGGTGGCACCCAAAATGATAGCTGATATGAATAAAGGATTTACGCAAGAAGAATTGGCATTCATACAAAACCAGCAATTGCCATTACCGGCTGACATCTTTTTGCAAACCTTAAAAGAGCCAAATTATGCAAAACAAATATTAGATAAACCCGGGAAATAAATAAAAAATTGGGTCAGAAAAAAGCCCATTTGAGCACAACAAAAGCTAACAGAAAGAAAAATAAGGATGAAATTGCCGACTATACTGAAGGAATTGATATCATAAGAAAATACAGACAAAGAATTGGTATTGTAGAAGAAGGCGCAAAACATTGAAATTTGGGATCAATCTTAGCAGCTGGGCACAGAACCTTATATAAAAACAGTAACAATATAATATACAACACCTTCTATATTCCACTGCACTAAACTTACCATATTTTAGTTGCTGTGTCACTAAATAACGCAATTAAATTAAAATAGCTCATTACTAAAAGTCCTTCTTACAAACGCCTTCTTCAACACTTAAAAATTATGTAAAAAGTTTTTGTTGTCTTTTGTGTATGAGTTACAGAAGGCTTTCCTAAGATAATTACCGAACACGTAAGAAAGCTTACAGAAGGCTTGTGTAAGATACTTACCGCTTGTGTAAGAAGGCTTACACAAGTCTTCTGTAAGGACTCTTTACACAAGGCTTATGTAAGTATTGTGTAAGAGTCCTTACAGAAGACGCAAGGTGCCTACACAAGGCTTGTGTAAAACACTTACACAAGCCTTGTATAAAAGTCCTTACACAAGCCTTGTGTAAGAGTCCTTACAGAAGGCTTGTGTAAGGTTGCTTACACAAGGCTTGTGTAAGATACTTACAGAAGGCTTGTGTAAGTGTCCTTACAGAAGGCTTGTTTAAGTTTGCTTACACAAGGCTTGTGTAATAGTCCTTACAGAAGGCTTGTGTAAGGTGCTTACACAAGGCTTGTGTAAGATACTTACAGAAGGCTTGTGTAAGGTTGCTTACACAAGGCTTGTGTAAGATACTTACAGAAGGCTTGTGTTAGAGTCGTTACACAAGGCTTGTGTAAAATACTTATAGAAGGCTTGTGTAAGAGTCCTTACACAAGGCTTGTGTAAGATACTTACAGAACGCATAAGAAGGCTTACACAAGGCTTGTGTAAGATCTTACAGAACGCGAAGAAGGCTTACACAAGGCTTGTGTAAGATACTTACAGAACGCGAAGAAGGCTTACACAAGGCTTGTCTAAGATACTTACAGAACGCGAAGAAGGCTTACACAAGGCTTGTCTAAGATACTCACAGAACGCGAAGAAGGCTTACACAAGGCTTGTGATAAGATAAGATTGATCCGAATGTTGGTCAGGGTATTTATGCACAAAAAAAGAGAAATGCGTATAAGATTAACCCTAATACTGGTGTTTACGGAAATGTAAGAATTGACGTGCCCAAACTTTATGGCCAGCTCAAACTAATTGCTCATAAGGAAGGTAAAAAAGTATATGAGAAGCAAGTGGACTTCGATACCCTTGATCTGCTCACAAAGTGGTTCAATAGTAAAAAGAAGTATTCACCATTATCAAAAATGGTATTTGATGACCTGAACAGAATAAGTGATATTTCACTTCACCGAACCAGTAATAAGTACAAAAAAATCGGTTCAGGAGTTGTTTATTATAATAACCCAGTTGATCTATTGGACAGATTAGAATTATTAGGTGGATCCATATTGGCTGGAAATAATGGTGAGAAAAATGAATTTTCCAAAATTGCTCACACACTGAGAAAATTAGTTGTTCTAAATAATAACCAGCTTAATAGTCTGTTGAAGGAATATGTAATCTAATAATATAAATGCAAGAGAGAGCAATCCATATTTCATCTGTTAATAGACAGAAAATCGGACAGAATAAAGCAGAAGATTTCATAATCAAATTTGATCCAGTCTTAAAACTCCAAAGTAATATGACACATGAAATAGCCTTGGATAAGGCCTCAATGACTTACAGTTGGCATAATATTTCAGATCAGTATCAAAATAATCAAATAAAATACTCACCTCATGGTGGAACATCAAGGGAAACCGTCAAATTTTTGAATGGGATGTACATTTATTCAGACCTAAATGACTATCTCCATCAGTACATGAAAAAGAAAGGCCATAAAACTACTGATGCAAAAAAGGATGATGTATACTACATTAATCTAACATTCGTATTGTCAACATGTAAGATTCTCATTCAGATTGACAACAATTACCAACTGGATCTAAGAAACAATAAATTTGGAGAGTTGATTGGATTTACAGAGAAAATTGTGACAAAAACAGATTATGGGGATGGTGATCTGCCTAATATCACAAATTCCATTGATATGATCTATATCAATACCGATGCTATTACGAACAGCATATTAAATGGTGTTAATACTATTACGTTGGCTGTTATTCCAACTAACAACTGAAGTTTCCCATTCACATTTGAACCCAGAAGGCTATCGTTTAATGAAGTTTCCCAACTTAATATTTCACAAATGAGGTTTTATATCACAGACTCACTCGGGCGACCAATTGGACTAAATAAGATTAACTGGCTTATGACATTGATATTGCGATCCAAACCAGCATAATATCTAACCTAATAATACACAATGAGACAATCAGAATTTAAGAGACGTTATGATGTTAAAACGGGGATATATGTTAAGAAGCATATTTATGGAGAAGGTGTTACCGATGTTTTCAAAACGATCGGCAGAAAGTTGTTTGGAAGGACCATGAAAAAAGCTGCTAAAACGGCAACAAAAAAGGCCGTTCAAAAAGCTGCTACTAAGACTAGCGAATATGCCGGCGAGAAAGCACGCGATAAAATTATTCAGTTGTTGAGCAAAAAGAATAAGAAGACACCAGTAGCAGCATCACCAGTAGCAGCATTACTAATAGAAAATCCACAAAAGGAACTCACCGATTACGAGATTAATGAACGAGTAAATCAATTACTATCTGGAGGCCAGATGAGAAGATTTATCTATTAGGCCATATGCAAGATTTATGTAATCTATTATTATATGAAATCATTTAGAGATCCAAACTATGTTGAACGATATGAAGATGTTGTTTTTGACCTGGAAACAGCACTAAATACAACCGTCGCCAATAATGCTCATCAGAAGAAAGATGGCTATAGGTTTGTTGTTGATAACAGTGGTGAGGTTACACCATTTGACTGGTATAATGCTCGTATCAGTCTTGATTTTAAAGTAGTCTTGCTGGCTAATGGAGTTGAACATTGCAGTAGCAGATCATAATGGTATTGTAAACGGGTCGTACTCACTGTTAAAACACTCTGATATTAAACTAAATGGCAAGAAAGTGTATGATTGCAATGACGCGAAACACGCGGTTAATATTAAGAACTTACTTGAGTACAGTCCATCTTACGCTGATAAGACAGCTAGTAATGAGTTTTTCTATCCTGATGCATCCAGAAATGCGGAAGAGCGGGAATTTGAGGTTAGTGGCACAAATCAGTTAGCCAAAAGAAGAGCAGAATACAATAAGGGTTTTGCCCTTCGAAAAGCACTTTTGGGGGTCTCATCTACAGTAAATACAGAAATACCACTGAATAGATACTCATTTTTTCGAAATGTTAGAGGATGAGCTGTCACCCAATACAAGGGTTGAGATGAATTTTGAGATTGAGTCAGATGGTAATCTAATTTGGCAAGCCGGGGCTGATTGCAGGGTGGTTATCACCAGGATGCAATTGTATGTCCCACGAATAACCTTTAACAGTGAAGGCCAATCATCCTACATGAGTCAATACCTTAACAATCATAAGTGGACGTATTTGAGAGAGAATATTGAAAGATCAAATAGTAGCCAGCAGAGAGCTGGGCATTTCAGAATCTCTTCTGGTATTTCAAAACCCCGACACGTGTTTGTATTCATAATCAATGATGCGAATATCGATGCCCAGACAGCTAATCCATTTTTGTATAACACATTCTCCGTCTCAACTGACCCAAGAGCCTTATCGAATTGTCACCTGGAAGTTGGAAATGGAAACTAGTATCCTGAAATACATTACACGCCATCTACTGATATGACCAGAGTCTTCAGGCATGTGTTGAAATATGTTCACAAAAATAATGCATACGGTGAAGGGTCATTACTCAGTAAATCTAATTTTAGTACCCAGTTTCCTTTCCTGTATTTTGACTTAACAAAACAGAAAATGGACATTAAGGATGGCACTACAAAACTGACATTCAAATATGAACTATCAGGAACAACGGCAGCGGCCTACTCAATTTACGCATTAACATTATATGAGCAGGATGTTGAACTGATTCAAAAGGATGGTAAAATAATACTCAGATCGTAAATTGAATATGGTTAAAATTATGTAACGTATATTATATACAAGTAATGACGAAATATTATCCTTATTTTGTGTCACTTAGTAAAGGACAATTGGAAAAGCTTTCGAGAGCTAACAATAATAATTCTGCAATAACTATCAGATTAGCCAGAAATGAATTATCCGGTCCACACGAATTAATGCTCACAAAAACTCAGATCAATAAACTGAGAAAAGCAATGAGCCAGGGTACAGGATCGGATATCAAAATATCGAAAACACAAATCAGAAAGGCTGTTAGACAGGGTGGTAGTTTATGGGGGTCATTAATCAGTTTAGGAAGCAAGTTACTGCCTATGGTAATGCCATTAGCCAAAAAAGCTATCGCACCGCTTGCAACAGGAGCGTTATCGGGATTAGCCAGTCTCGATGTGGATAAAATATTCGGGAAAGGTCAACGAGGAGGTTTTCTTATTCCACAGGATAAAATAGCACAATTGATTGCGTACAAACATTTACTGACCACGTGGCAGAAAAAGGATATTCTCAATGCTCTCCAAACTGGTAATGGATTAGTTATCAGACCGACGAAAACACAGCAGGGTGGTTTTTTAGGAACTCTACTAGCGAGTATAGGAGTCCCCCTGTTACTAAATGCATTGACGGGAAAAGGACTGCAGGCTGACAAAACCGGTTCCGCTAATACAACATCTGTTTATGCTCCCGATACAACTAATGGCCACGGAATGCATAATCCGTATCCCTACATGTCGCCACCTTTCTTTGGAACATGGGAAAACCCGGTTGGTGCGGGAGTAAAAAAAAAAAAGAAAGGGAAAGGAACTGCTGCTCGGCACAAACGGTCCATTCAATTCAATCCCAATTCTAGGAACAATACTTTAATATTCATAAACAAACCATTATCGAACACTGATTTGTTACAATGGGTCAAACAATTAGGAATAAAATATTTCAGGGGTATTTACAGCCGTGATAATTTACCAGACAAAATACACAAATTGGAAACAGGAATAATTAATCTTGATGGTTCAATGGGCGGGGGCAGTCATTGGATTTGTTATAGAAACTTGGATAAACAATATTGTGAATATTTTGACCCGTTTGGATTAATCAAGCCCAATAAAATTAAATATTATCTGAAAACAAGCGGTAAAAAAATGGTGTACTCATCAGATGAAATACAAGAAAGAGACAGTATTTTGTGCGGTTATTGGTGCTTATATTATCTTTTGGACAGAGTGAAAGGGAAATCATTATTAGACGTTATACATAACCCCAAATTCAGTTTTACAACTCAAATGATAAATCACCAATTTCTGATAAACTATTTTATGTAATCCATATATATAAGATGACTGAAAAGTTCTGTGTTTATTGCCAAGAAGTTACTCCACATTATATGAATCAATATGGATGTTTCGAGTGCTGCAACTGTGAGCCCTTGAGTGAGAGTGATTATGAGTCAGATAGCAGCCATGAAACTTATGTTCCAGACGGTAGTGATATTGATTAGACAATAATTATATAACACAAATATATAATAATGGTAAAATCTTATTGTGTTAAACAGAAGAAGCAAACAGAATGTGTAGAACCTTCGGGTTATAAAACTGCCAAAAATGGTAGACTTATGTTTTGGTGCACTTGTGCTGAATGTGGAATAAAAATGTTTAAATTTGTAAAGAAGGGAAACTAATTGGACCCTCTCAAGCAGGGGGCAACTTATTTGACATCGCTGTAGGAACCGCTACTGATCTATTTGTACATCATGCCCTACCATATATGGCCAAAAAGACCGTTGAGATGGGAAGGTATTATGGGTCAGACGCATTACGCAACAAAAAGTTACAGAAAAAAGCTATAGATTATGCTCTAGATAAATTGAATCCAATGATTCAGAATGTCGATTTTCAAGCTCTTGACCAATTATCAACCAAAATAGAAAAACTACAAAACTAACAGGAAAGATTTGGATGGAGGTGCTATAGATATCCACAAGCAGACTGGTAAATTACCAAAACCAGCAGGTGGATGGACTTTACCAGGACATCGGTATACAGGCCCTTACAACGATCTCGAAAATCAAGTCAGATACAATCGAGAAACTGGTGAAATATTAGAAATTTATGATAAACCAACTGGGCCAACCGATGCCGTGGCCATGCAACATGATGTTGATTATGGTGTTTGTGGTGATAACCGAAAGTGCAAAAATAAAACTGACCGTAAAATGGTAAAATCGTTAGACGCCATTCCTTATAATGAACGACAATGGGGACACTGGTTAGCTAGAAATCTAATAAACACAAAACAGAACCTCGGTCTTGGTTTAAACTAGAAAAGCCGTCGGGTATCAGTTGGTAACAACAATTAGCGGACGAATTACATAAACCAATAAAACGCAACTTTACTCGGCGGCGTGTTATTGCAACCGGTATTGACAAAATTTGGTGCTCAGATCTGGTTGAGATGCAACAGTTCAGCAAATGGAACAAAGGTTATAGATATCTTCTCATGGTACTAGATCTATTCTCCAAATATGGCTGGATTGTACCATTAAAGGATAAGAAAGGGGAAACTGTCACAGAAGCATTCAAAACAATCTTCAAAGAGGGCCGTAAACCACAATATCTTTGGACTGATAAGGGGAAAGAATATTATAACAAAAATATGAAAGAACTGTTGGAAAAGAATGGTATAACACTATATTCAACCGAGAATGAGGAAAAATCTAGTGTGTGTGAAAGATGGAACCGTACAATTAAAACCAAAATGTGGAAGCAGTTTACTGTCCTGGGTAATACCCAATATCTTGACATAGTACCAAAAATATTGAAGCAGTATAATAACACCAAACACAGTTCCATTAAAATGACACCTGTAGAAGCTAGTAAGAAGAATAATGAAAGTGCCGTGTATTACAATCTGTATGGCGATATGAAACAGTTATCATCTAAGCCCAAATTCAAGGTTGGCGATAAGGTTAGGATAAGCAAGTACAAGAGAAAGGTGTTCGATAAAGGGTACACACCTAACTGGACAGAGGAGATATTCCTGATCGATAAAATGCAATCAACAAATCCAATCACCTATAGATTAAAAGATCTCAATAATGAGGAAATACAAGGCAGCTTTTATGAGCCAGAATTGCTACCAGCAAAACAGGATGTATTTCGCATTGAAAAGGTCATTCGGAGAGATTATAAGAAGAAACAAGCTCTTATAAAATGGTTGGGCTATAGTGACGACTTTAATAGTTGGATTCCACTAAGCAACCTGCAAGAATTATCTAACTAATAGTTTATATGGACGATCATATAAGAAAACTTGATACTAAAATCCAGAGTAAGGAAACCGAGCTTAATGCACTATTCACTAAAATCCAAAAATTGGAGGAAGAAATTGCAACATTGTACCACAAGAAATTAATATCCAAAAAACTGGAAACAGTAGAAATGTCATTAACCGGCGTCTTAGGTGCAATCTTTGAAACAGAGGAAGAGGAGGAGAATGAGTAAACTATTGTCACAAACCAAAAATTTAATACACCTTTTTTTACATTCCATAATTATATACATAATATATATATGGAAGATTTTATCCTTTTAACAACAATCTCTATCAGGAGGCACTAGTTTAATATCTATGTATATTCCTCCAAATGGTAGAGTAAGCATTAGTAAACAAAAGTTGACCAATGAAATGGGACTTGTCCTAAATATCAAGTCAAAAGTCGTTCAAAAACACACAAAAACCGCTCTAAAATCAGCATTATAGCAACTAAACCAGCTAAAAGAACCAAGAATTTCATGCCGTGGGTTATTACTACTATCTGGCATCATAAAAAATACTTGCGAAGGATACAAAGGATCAGTACTCAATGAGCCTGAGCAAGCAATAGAAAAAGCCGATTATAAATGCGGTAAGAACTTTTATTTAGATCCTATTTTAGGTACTTATAAAAAGGAAATATTCGAAGATCCTATTGTGGATAAAATATTGGAAATGATTCAAAAAGCAGAAACAGACAAAATAGATTTTGGACTCAAAAAAATAACCAATAATCATTCTCATGTTGTATTCACAAATGAGGATAAATATCAAAACTATCAGCCGGACTCAAAAACCAAAATAATATATAGTCGTAAGCTATTTCAGTATGGTGATATGGTTGGACTTAGATATTATTAGACAATAGATTGGGAGTAAAAGTGATGGTATAGGCTAAGTGAAAGATCAAAGCAGATTATAATGTAAAAAATAAAGGATCACGGTCGGTTTTTCCACGAATTGGGCCATATAAGCACTTTTTTGAAATCGGGTCTATGTACGCTTTTTCCATTTTGGAACTTTTAAAAATGGTAAATTTTGCCCAAATCTCGACCCTCGTTCTGCTCTATTGTGCTTTTTTTTATCGGGGGAAAAGTGGCCTTGATCCTAGCCGTACTTTCCTTTAACAGAAAATGTCTCCTTTTGTTTTTTCTCTCTCGCTCTAGTTCCTTTTCTCGTTGAGCTTCGCTGGCCTGTCGCCCTAATTTCTCTTTGTCTCTGTCTTTCTCTTTCTCTATATTCCAAATTTGTGGACATGACAATTAATCTAAGCTTAATACTTTAAAAAAAGAAACACGGACACAGAAACATTTTCCGCTTTCCGTTTTCGTCATCATTGACTCTTTAGTTGTATCTGCTTTACAAGACGCGGGTGGCCATACGATTTCCCGCCAAAATAACCTAACATTTGGCATCGGCTCACATGTAGTGGGTGTACGGACGGTCGTTCGTACGCTACGTCATAACCAAATTTTCTCGGATGGATAGTTTACCAAATTTCTTACCAATGGTGCTCCGCTATAAAATAGTTTATACGCTTTCCTTGAGAAGAAACCGCATTATCTCTGTGGTCATGGGAAGGTCTAGTCGTTAACAGAGCAAAATAAGTACCTTCTCCCTCGGTATTTTTTTAGACGCTGAGTTTTGGTCTGGTGCCTTGAATCGAACCGGAAAGCTCCCGCTCCTCTCTCCTACTCGGTCCCGAAAATTAAACCAGTAAACTCTTGCTCCTCTCTCCTACTATGTCCCGGAAACTGAACCACCGACCTTTTGCTCCTCTCTCCCACTCAGTCCCGGAAACTAAACCAGCAAACTCCTGCTCCTCTCTCATACTAGGTCCAGGAAATTGAACCGCCGACCTCTTGCTCCTCTCTCGCACTCGGTCCCGGAAATTGAACCAGCTGCCTCTTGCTCCTCTCTCCTACTCGTTCCCGTAAATTGAGCCCGTGACCCCCCGCTCCTCCCTCTGTCTAGGTACCGGTGTTTGATCTCGCGACCTTCCGCTCCTACTTTCCACGCGTTCCGAAAAATGAACCTACGGCTTCCCGCTCTGTAGATCAGCGCTCTACCGACTGAGCTAATCATCCCACCGTATGATATATTTGGGGAAAATCTAAATATGGTGAAAATAAAAGTTATTTAATTGCGGGCGACAAGAGGAGCCCGCGATCCTAATCTCTAGGTTGTTATTACGCATGTGTCGCGTGTGCGTAGCCAGCATTCGTTTGGACTTCCACTAAGAATGTATGGAATGTACAGAACGCACTTTGATCACGCGCGTTTGGGCTTTCTATCACTCGTAATCTGATCTTGCGTGTTTTGACCATCTGTCATGTAAAACTTAAGCAAAGCACAGCGCTGGAGCAAAAGCGTTTTGACCTTCGATCGTTGTCGCCCGCACTCCGTAACCTTTGGTTATTACTAGTAGTATTTATAATGGAGCTCTGGCGCGCAAAGCGCGCCTGCGGAGCACCATGGGTAAGTAAATCTACCCTTCCCAGAAAATTAAGGTAATCACGTAACCGTATACCGCCCGCCCGTCCGTCCGCAACACAGGGCAACCAATGTTCAATCTCACACTTTCTAGCTAATTTGACAGCACACATATTGCACATTAATGTGATCAATTGACAGATGTCAAAACAGTATCACCTGACCGTTTCGCGGGCTCAGTTGTCGACCCATCGAGGTCGAGTATCTTTTTGAAGTTATCCGCTGAGAAGTTACCAGTTTTCAAATGATTGCAGGCTCAAGTTTAATTTTTTGTTATTCATATGAAATATGTTGTGTTTTATATGTGCCGCGCATTTAAAAATTTTGATTTCAAACTGACCTCGGAAGCTAAAATTCAGCCAGTTTTTTCAGGCAGGGAAGACATGCCAGTTGCTTTTGACTTTTCTCACCAAGATCACACGTTGGTCACGCTCTATGTCCAATTTTTATACTCTGATTGGTCAAAATTTGACTGGTGAGTTGATGCGGAAAATTTATGCAGCATCTTAAGAGCAATTGTTACCATCGGTCAACCATTTCGTGGCAACAGCTCAAAATTCAATTTGACCTATATTCTGAGGTTAGGTAGACCTTAATGTAAAACAAATCGCTGCATAGTTCGTTTGGCTAAATATCGATAAGTTTTCGAGAAAATCAATAATAACCGAATCCTGAGAATTTGCCACCTTTTGAGCTTACAATTTCGGTCGAAAAAGAA
>OZ037784.1:7526114-7596114 GCA_964035525.1 Porites cylindrica
ACATATGTATACTCTACCTCAGCTCTTAAATAAAATCCCTTAGATAGGACTGCACAATGCCTTATAGATGCCTTATGCCGTTCATGTGTAATTTCTTACACAGCTTGCGTATGAAAACACTATAGGGTGTATAGTGTTTTCATATTCAAGAAAGTTTTACTGATTGATATCCTTAGTATAGGATAGTTAGGATTTAAAAATTTGTTTCTTCATCATGATGTACAATTCATGAGAATCTATAACAAAGGATGTAATTTGATTTCATTTTATGTGAATGAACCATTATTTTGCCGCAGACTTCGTTGGACTTCATGGCATGGGTTGACACATTTTTTCTTCTGTCATGATTTGCAGGTAGTTGTGCGTCAGAGTATAGGAGAAATCTATAAATGCAGGAGTATTACAGATCCTCATTACCGCTTGCTCAATCTTGAAAGCAGGTACACCTTAACTGAAATACTACCAGTAAACAATAGATCGTGGTGCACCCAGAGGCGGAACAGCTAAACTAAATTTTGGGTGAAAGTGAGCTCATGCAATCACATGTTAACGAGCGTGAAATTGCATCTAAACTGACAAGTACCAATGCCTTTCACGGTGCGTGAGGCATGCAAAATTAGCTTTAATTGAACGTATCTACTTAGTTTTTCATGTACAATCGTTGCTAAGGGCCTAGGGTTCTCCTTAATTTTTTCTCCGCAATGTTAGTGTTCACTGTGACTTAAGAGACATCCTTTTGTGCTACAATTGTTAATAGATCAGCGTTAAGTTGGCTTAATGACTACGCCTCAACCCCCTCCTCCGCCCTTTCAGCTCTTCTTGACAACTCGGGCTTAAAAGGAAAAAGGCAACTGGTTGCGGCCCCGGCATTTGTCAGTGAGGGGTGGGGATCGGGCAAGTAATGGTAGTTATTATACACTTAATGTTAGATCCCGAGGGAAACAGTTAGTTTTGTTTTTCCGAGAGGCCTGATGTTTCCCGAGACGAAGTCTCGGGAAACATCAGGACTCGAGGGAAAACAAAACCAACTGGTTTTCCGAGGGACCTGACATTAAGTGTTTTGTTATATTTCTAGACTTTCACTTCAACAGCATCAACAAAAGAATAACCGGAGCGAACCAAAACAGTCGACTCGGTACTAATAACAACACAAATTTAATTCTTAAAACTACTGAATGAATGATTTACAAAGTAGTTTCCTTATATTATCTGCATCTTTTTCCTCCACTTGCTGCTGTTTCTCTTCTGGGACGAATTTAAAAATCGTCGCTTTTTAGCTTGACGCTTCGTGTTTGTGTTCAAGTTGTTGTGTTCATTCACGAAAAAGAAAACTGGCAGTGTTTTTCCCGCCTTCTGTCACACCACTTTCCACCATCCTTTGATCACGTGCTGTAATGTAGCCCGAGCGGGGTATATTGTTTAATGTATCACTGATCGGGATACATTTGATTTTAGTCAAGGCCACGTGACCAAGAATCAACCAATGGCAGTCCCTGTTTAGTTGAGTAAAAGTCTAGGAATATAACAAGATTAACTATTTTTATGTCGTTTGTATCGTCTTGATAAATAGAATTGAAATGAGAAGTGGGTAACCGAAAACTTTATTTTCTTCCGAGTATAAAAATACTTTGAACAAAAGCAAGCCGTAAGTGTTCTTATTATGTTTCTGCACCAATAAACATAAATAAACACGTATTGACTGGTTCTAAGGGAAACAGCTAATTTGGGAAACATTGAGTTTCTTGGGAAACAAAATTATATAGCTCACGAAGAAAAACCTTTTTCGTGTACAAATTTATGAAAATAATTCTCGCGAGTGGTCAATGTTCGCAGGTAACAGTGCTCTGTTACCCTCTGACGTCATAGATTTGTAAATATTTTGGTGGGAAACTGTTCCATTGTTAGATGTCAATTGACCACGAAGCAACCAATGAGAGCGCGCACTGTTGAGAAAACATTTCCAGCTATATAACAAGAAAATATTTTTCAGGATAGATTATAATAAAACTAGTAGTAATCTCAGATTACATTTTTGTGCCCACGAGATTAATTAATCATGCAAGATGGTGCAGAAATGCAGACGTACGACGAAATGAGTACCACAAAAGGTCACCCTTGCGTACCACAGGAATCCCAAGATTATGTGCTGCGTTCTCCTAAAGTCGAACGCAATAAATCATCACGGCCTCCAGATAACATCCCTTGCCCTTGTGCGCTCAAGGAGTTGCATTATTTAAAAGGTAGGTTAAACAACTGATATCCCAACACTCATCTCCGTTTTATATTTTCCCTGGCAGAACGGTGTGGAAAGATTTCATGGGACATGGAGATTTTGTGTTATATTACGACGCAGAGAGAGACTTCGAGGTGAGCTAACTTCGCTTGCAGACTCTTTGATTCCATTACCATTTGCTGACGACTGACTTGGATACTAGATATATTATATATAAGTTATTTTCATGTGTGTGTGTACTGAAAACTTCCTGAGACCGAAACGTTGTCACTAATTATTTAAGTTAAACTTTTTAACTGAAATTGTCCAGCTGCAGTGTCTTTTTTAACCAGTTTTTACAATATGTTTACCGAACGCTGAGAATCCTCTTTTGGCTCGAGTAAAATGGTCAGCTTTCTCTTGATGTAAACTCTCACTAAAGTTTACACAGCTTGGAGGATAGCCCTCTCTTTCAGGACAACATTCCAACATACTGTATAAACGGGTGCTAATAGAGTACTAAAGTGAATTGTCTCTGAGATCGTAGCCCAGTTATACTCAGGAAACTCCATACAAACCCTTGTAATTTTTTTTGGGGTCGACCCAAAAAAATTTAGAAGGGTTTGTATAGAGTTTTGTAAGCATAACTGGGCTACGATCTCAGAGACAATTTGCCCCCAAATGCTCATTTTTGGCAAGTAGGCCTCTTGGACATTGTTCTTTCAGAATATCCTGACAAATCCCATAATTTCAGAAATTTCATTTTTATGACGTCACACTTTGGTACTCTATACCTTATTTTATTATATAAACACCAATGAAATACCAGGTGAGCTTTCGCGCGAAAACCTGATGTCTTCACATGTAAAAATAACTTGTTATCTTCACATGTGAAAATATCACCGTTGCTATGGTTACGTAATAAATCGCCCCTTTCACACCAAAAAAACTATTAACTTGAAATGGTTTGGTATTTCATTGGTATTTATATAATAAATAGAACATTACATGGCCGCTTCGTATCTCCAAGCGGCCATATAATGTTCTATTTATTATATAAACACCAATGAAATACCAAACCATTTCAAGTTAATAGTTTTTTGGTGTGAAAGGCGCGATTTATAATTTCGCATCTCCGCGCGGCTATGTAATATCCTCTATATAGAACATTAACGCTGCATGGAATTAAAGTATTGGAAAAAAGGCGACTTGAATCAACGCAAACTCGGTGGAAAACGATTTTCGAATAAAGAACATGAACGCGAAAGAGAGGGTGACATTTTAAAATGACGGAAATTCTGAACGCGACCTTAACAAAGGAAGAAGTGAACTTGTTGAGACAAAGGAGAAAAGTTAAACGTATAATTCGAAATGGACACTTTGTTCGTGGTTCTTTCCTTGAACGTACGAAGGGTGGTAAGCGAAGAAAGCTGGTCACTTCGAGCGTTCTACACTGTTTCACTGTAACTGGCGCATGTCCACCTTGATAAAGTAATCCTCCTTCTTTAATGTCAAGAATGTCAAAAGTGTATTGAGAATTTGGGATCAAAATAATGGAAATTAAGGTCACGGAAATTTACGCTACAGTTAATCAACAGCTCTAAACTCAACGTTTACAGAAATTAACGCGACTAAAATTAACGCAGTGTTTTTCAAATTTGCGTTAATTTCATGAAGCGTTAATTTCCTCTAAAAAGGAAGTTATTTTCAGGTTCAAACCAGGCAGTGGGCTTGCAACAATCCAAGGTCTGTTACTTGCAACTGTGGAGCAATAGTTCGTCTTAAGCATCATCTGATTAAATTTAGCTGCTGCAATCCGACAATGATGCGAGATAGTCACACACCCATTCAAGTTGACATACCAGGCCCTAAATGTTTGCCACCAGGTCTTTCCTTGAAGAAACAAATCTTTGGTTCGAATATTGGTTATGAGGTACGTGCTGTTTCACATTTCCTAATGGTTTATTGTAAAAAATAATTTATTGTTTTTCCTTATGGCACCGTGCTATCAGAACTTTTTCTTTACTTTAGTGCTCGATTTTGGCGTAGTCAGAAATACTGAACATGAGTCGCAATCTCGACTCAGAGCTCTTCTGCGCATGTAGAGGAGAGAGATTGCGTGCGCATTCCCAAGCCCGTAATCACTGTGGTCGAGAATGGATGAGTCGAGGAAGATCTTTGTTGAGCATGCGCGACATGTTGCTAGGGGATACAGTTCTGAGCCTAGGCCCAATAGTCTTGCGTTCGATCAGTTATGGCCCGAATTTTAACAGCAAACGGTAGCTCACACTCGGAAACAAGTTTGACAAGAGAAACAAGATTGACTAGTTCAGAAATCCGGGATATTGAATGGGGACTTCAAAGGCTTAACGTGATTCAGGCATAGCCTCGTTTTCACCTCCTTACTCCTCAAAAGGCAAAAGAAGATCAATGCGTTCGTATGTACGCAGGGTGTAATAAAGCATGTTGAGCTTTTGTTCTTCTGTACTTTCAAAAATTCTAACTCCTTTTTCGACCTCAGTTACTGCATCAAATTCTGAAAGAAGTTTACATTACTGTAAGCTTTTGCAAGAGGGCTGCATTTATCGTCATATCTTGAAGATTTCGCGCAAAATGTCGGTTAGTCTTTATCAAGTAGGCATGTAGCTAATTCGAAAAAGGTAAAGATGTATGGCAAATTTACGATGTTCCTCGATATCTATGGACAATTTGCAGTGAACCACAAAGGAGAGTGTTTTAACAGTTATCCAAAAATAACTGAATGAACGTTAGAGTAATGCAAATTCTTTGTAAAACTTGTTTATATCAACCAAAAAAATGAACGGACATTTTCCAGGTTTAGTTCATCTTAGTACGCTGTACTGTCATCAGTGCCGTAAAACAAAGACGAAGCTTTATTGTTGCTTTTAATAACACCCTTCACCTCAGTTTGAAGTTGTCACCAGCGTGGAAACAGGTTTTGCCTCCACAAAAGGGAAAACTGACGGACGGGGAAAAACTCTAAAACTCTCTGGGAAAGGCCTTTTCCTGGGGACACTCGCTGGCTGCGGGAAGGCACGGAATCTCTTACGCCTGCTGAATACCCTTGAGACAATGATTACAACAGAACTTGGCTCCAATGTAGAGGTTTAATCCAAGACTATACTGCGGGTAGAGTCAGGAACATAACCAACCAAAATACACCCAAGGTTAGATGCAACGAGGATGTAACTAGGACGTAACCAGGACTAGATGGACCTGGGTGTAACCGAAGAAGCTCCTACAAAGCACTCGTATTTAAGCCTAAGCTAGCGAAGCGATACAGATTACATCACAACTCAACGAGTCTAATTACAGAGCACAACAATCATTTCTACAAGACTATTGGTGGAAATCTAAGCTTGTTTTGAAACATTAATTACTTTCAAAAGCTAGACAGGTGGATAACGGCTTCTTACAGGTTGATTACAGCTTGAAGACTAAGTACAATTATGACTTGACAAATAAGTTTACGCTCAATAAATCAACAGGTTGTTTACGGCTTAAAGAAGTTAAGACTAAAGAATAAAGGATTCCTACATTGGCTTTTCATATTTTTACAAGCGAAAGCAAAATAACCGAATAACAATAAATTATCTCTTCACATTCCTCCCACCTTAAGTCTCAGCTGTCCTCAGCTGATTAGAGGAGAAGGAAAACAATCAAGGATATACGAGAAAACTTAAGAAAATGCACAGCGAATGAAAATTTTAAAACTTACGTTTAGGTTGAAATTTTACATTTGATTTTCTGGTTTTTTGACAATTTTGTATTTGTTTTTGTGCCTGAACCACGGCATAAACCGAACTAGCCGAAATATAGTGGCCTCGGGGGTTCAATGAAAATGAAAGCTGATCTATATAAAGATTAACGTACCTCAATATATGCGCCTTTTGAGGGAAATTACTTACATGCATTCTTACTCAGCGAAACTACTAAAAGATTATTATATGCGTTTCAAACTCTCGTTTCTTAGCTTAAAACTCTCACACTTAAAGTTACCTGAAAATCTCATTTAGAACTTCGCAATTCTCGGTTCTTCGATTCTGTTTATTTTAACTTCTTATTATGTTTCTTCTTATTCGAGCCTTATCTCTGGCTTGGACGGATTTATCTTAATTGATTATAAATTACTCAGCGGTGTATTCGTTATTCTATCCCATATCTCTTGGACTCTTAGAAATTACACACTAACTATTTCCTCTTCTTAAAGTCGTGCTCTCTGTTAGTGGATGGCCATTGTCATTTACTGGTGAGATCCTTCGGTATTAAGTCGTCGAGAGGGTCATCATTCAGCAACGGAAAATTGTACTTGAACTTTGTGGAAGACACTGGTTGATGCCAATTATGGGTATGAGTTTCGGTTGTCAATCTGCCATCATTTTTAGGAGATGGAAACAATTCTTTCTCTGCAGACTGGCGGTAGTCGGGCATGTTGTGGAGCTTTTGAGTTGTTGGTTGCACTTGAGGTAAATTATGAGCTTGTGAAGCCAAACACAGGTGAATGACCATTAGTAGCATGAACCAGGAAATAAACTTCTCGAACCCAAATGAAATTTTGGGCTGCAACGTTGCTGATTTGCCTGCCTTCTGAAGCTTCACCGCGTTTTTGATAATAGTGGGCGTCTTGCTGGACTGCGATGCTTGGATAGTCGCTGAACGTTGATTCCTCCTAAACCTGAGGGCGTATGTGGGGATAATACATTCTTCAGTCGTTCTTGACATTTCCTTGAAGTGCAAGGAAGTATCTTCTAATTTCAGACGTTTGTTCTTGAAATCTATAACTGCACCGTATGCTTGCAAGAAATCTTGCCCAAGTATGGCTTCGTGGCAAAGACCCTGTACCACTTGAAAACAGCTGGGATAGAGAACACCATTGATTTCGACAGGAATTTCGACTTTTCCCAACAACAGTACCTTTTGTCCTGTGATTGTGTCAACAAACTCAAGTGATCCATTTGTCAATATTGTTGCTCCTTGATCATAAATCTTGTTTAGTAGCTTCTCCTCAATAATGGAGGCACAAGCACCGGTATCCAAAAGAAAATTAACGGTCTGACCTGCTATATCGCCGGTTATCATCATGTTGCTGTCCTTATAATTAAGTTCTTCATCGTCAGTGTCTGTTAAAATCTTTTTCTTGGTCAACTTTCGAGGCGGATACTTTTCTGTACAACTTGTTGCGACTTGTTGGTTGCGGTTTCTTTCACCGGGCGTTTGACGAGGAGAAATAAGGGTATTCTGCTGGTACTTAGGTTTCTCTTGTTCCTGGGAATTTAAAAGATTTCTGCAGTCGGGTGGTACATTGGGTATCTGGAAACTTGTTTGCTTGAAGCTGTTTGCTGCAACTGAGTTTAGGTGGCCCAATTTAAGTACTTCCTTTGGTTGGTCCAGGATAACTCCAACTGTTGTCGAGTTGTGGTTGACGTCATATGGTTCCTCTCCTGAATCTTGACAACGAGGTTTGTCTCTGGCTGTGTATGCCGGCTGAAACGTAGTGGTTTGATGCGGGATTCGCTTAGGCTCATGACGTACATTATGATTATAGGACCCTCGTTGGCAAATACGATGAGGGCAGTTGATCTGAATGTGGCCAACCAGTCCACAGTAAAAGCAAGTCCTTTTCCATGGTTGTACCTTACTGTGTCTTAAGTTTCCTCCCAAGCGTCGTTCCAAAATTGTAATCTTGTTCAACAGATTTCCTTCCAAATCCTTTATAACTTTTGTTAGCTCGTCCTTAAGTTCGTGCTGGTAATCATTATGAAGCTGAGAGTGACTTGCTCTTTTGGTTTTCGGCTCTGATGAAACTATCTGCGCTCGTAGGGAGTGGTTACTACCCGGTTGTCCGGTATCAGGATTTGGCTGTCCAATCTCAGGGCAAGGGAAACGTGATTGGTCACTCGGTATTGCTTTGGGAGCTACATGGTAGTTCTGTTCTAACTTGGTAGTTCTGTCTGTTTCCTGATTGGTTAAGGATTTCACTTGTTTACTGACCTGAGTCGTGACCATTTCTCTGACATTCTGAGCCGAAACTGTCTTCTCCCCAGAATGCGTAGCTGTTGGGCTTTCTGTGGGAAGGTCTTCATAGCGAGATCGGCTGGAATCTCCTGTAACGTGGTTATCAGCGTTCAGGGTACTATAAGTAGTGGCTGTTGACTTCTGTTTTACCTCTTTGGTCTGTGGTGGCTGAGCCATCCTAAGATCTACTTTATTGTAACCTGCTAACTCTGGTTTGGGATAGTTGGTTCCAACGAACTGAGTCAGATACATGCCAACGTTTCCTGGATATGGAGGCGGTGAGACATCAACTGGAGCTGGTGGGTAGGCCAAGTCTGATTTTGTAGTTTGATCAGTCCTTGTAAGGTACCTTAAAATTCCAGAGACAGCAGTGTCATCGTGCATGGTTATTGCGGGCAACAGCGGATAAGGAACTGGAGCTGGTAGATCAAACTCATCCCCTTTTTCAGTTTCGTCTTCAGATGGATATTCGTCATCAGTCAAAGGCAGCAAATCATCTGTTTCTAAGTATGGCAGGTGAGCAGTTGCTGTATTGCCTAGGTCTTCTTCTATAAGTGTGGAAAGAATTGGTTGCTGAATGTTTGGTTCATCATATACTTGATCCCAATCATCTGCATAATCGTAAGTCTCGGATTCTGATTCATAATCGTAACAATAATCCCAATCTCCATAGAAGTCATCATCGTTAAAGTCTTGTGAACTCTGTTCGTGGTGACTGTTAAAGTAATTGTTCGTCGTGGCTTCTAGTATGGCATCATCATAATAATAATCCCAATCAACGGAGTCATAATTGGGAGATTCGTATATAGGCAACTCCGGATGGTCGGAAGAGGTTGGAGTACTGTCCTGAAAGGCAGCTATTCGACTCTGATGTGGTGGCGGTGGTAAGGCTCGCTGTCGTGCTTGAGGGCCACTTGAATATTGAGTATAATTATCAGGAGCAGGCAACGCGTACCTGGGCACCGGCGTTCGGTCACGTTCGCGGTTTTTCCGTCGTGGACAACTATTTTGATAATGGCCAGGCAAACCACATACGTAACAACGGGGTCGGCCATCTCTTGAGCGCTCCCTATTGTTACGTGTCTCTCGCTGACGTTGTGCGAGACCAGTTATGCGTGCGTCCACCCGTTTTTCAAAACTATTCACTTGATCTCCCATACGCTTCACAAGTTCAGTAAGTTCGTCAATCTTACTCTGGCCACCCACTTGGGGCTCTGAATAAGCGGCAACTTTATCCGACTTGGCAACTGTAGGCATGAGTGAATTCATTTGTTGTTTCAAAGTTTCTATCTGAGTTTGAAGCGACTGTTGTTGATTTGTACTTACTGCGCTGTTACTATTGGCTACCAGAGTGTTCAAGGTCTTCGTTAAATTATTTAATTGTATCGTAACGGTTTCATTAGAATTGCTCATCGTGGTTTTAACGGCTGATGCGAGGCGGGCCATTTCTTCCGCTTCCCGGAAAGTCTTTGGTTGTTTTAGCAAAACAGTTTCTTTCAAATCGGCCCTTAGCCCTTGAACAAAGTAACGCATCTTATCTGCATCTGAAATGTTGATTCGACGAAACTTTCCGGTCAAATCAGTTAAATAGGTGTCAAGTGGCTCCACAGGTCCCTGCTGGCGGGTAGTAATTGCCTGCCAAATAATCCAGCTTTGGTTTTCGTTTGCGAATCTCTCCTTCAAGGCATCACGCAGCTTAGTAAAGGTATCCTTACAATCCCCAGGTAGGGAATAATAAAAGTCCTCAGCTGGCCCCGCAAGATTCAGTACAAGTTCTACCAAAGCGATAGGAGTGGATGTATCTATCCGGCGTAATGTCAAATAATTTTTCACCTTATCCAGCCATCGATTTATATCCTCGGAGTCAAAGCCGTGAAATGCGGTCGGTCTGTGCGGACTGGATACATCCGGAATCGGAGTTTGCTCAAAGGCACTGATAGTTTTTGTACGAAAGACATGAGCTTTCTCTTGTTGTGATTTAAGTTCTTGTTGTAATGCAATTATTTGGTCTTGCAATTTAGTTAACTCCTCTGCTTGCATGGTACCTGTAGCGTCGCACGTGTTACAACTCTCTGTATTTGTAGCTGGTAAGGCTGATTCGCATTCACTGTTATCACTAGAGTCGTCAGGAGTTCTGTCAGTCTTATCACGCGATCCAGTCAAATTACTACTCGGAGGCGTTCCCGTTTTGAAGTTATCTCTGTAGTCTACCCTCCGGGAAAAGTGTTCGTAAATATCAGCAGGTGAATTAATATTTGGTAACGGTTGTCCACCAGCAGCGTTATCTGGAACAATTGGTGTAGTATTTAACACTTCTGGCTGTTCAATTACTGTAGGATCTACAGGTGTGGTTGTAGGTGGTATTGTATTACTGGGAGGCGACGTACTACCAGTAGCAGGTGACGAACTCGCGGGTACCTGTTGACTACCTGTTGCAAAAATGCTATCCGTAAAGTTCTCTTTTTCTTTTTCTTTTTCTTTTTCTCTCTCGTTTCCGGAAGAAAGTTCTTCTTCAGATTCTACGAGAGCTCTGAGGCGCCGTGGGTCCAAAGCACTAAGACTGTCGTCGCTATCGGAATCTACACTAATATCCACGGGTTCCAAGTTGGTCTTGTTAAACCTAACAGAGTTTTTGTGAGAAGGTTCTAACGGTTCTGAACTAGTTCCTTCTTTAACAACTGGCCCACGCCTCAATTCTGGGGCTATTTTTGATTCGTCGAAATGCAAATCGCACTCGACGCAGGCGTCTACTTTCGACTTCGAAGTACAACTTTGGTTCTTACTCCGGCTCCTTAGGTTGTAAGGTTCTTTTCTTCTTGAGAAAAACTTCGGCATCAAGTTAAATTGACTTACTTGGGCGTACTCTCTCTTGCTCCAAGGGGTTACATCCTGTTCTGTGAGGTTTCTTTGCCTCTGGTATTCCTTGCGTAATTGCCACTCTTCTCGACCAGTGTGAAAACACGTTTTTCACTTTAACATCAGTGTGGAAACAGGTTTTGCCTCCACAAAAGGGAAAACTGACGGACGGGGAAAAACTCTAAAACTCTCTGGGAAAGGCCTTTTCCTGGGGACACTCGCTGGCTGCGGGAAGGCACGGAATCTCTTACGCCTGCTGAATACCCTTGAGACAATGATTACAACAGAACTTGGCTCCAATGTAGAGGTTTAATCCAAGACTATACTGCGGGTAGAGTCAGGAACATAACCAACCAAAATACACCCAAGGTTAGATGCAACGAGGATGTAACTAGGACGTAACCAGGACTAGATGGACCTGGATGTAACCGAAGAAGCTCCTACAAAGCACTCGTATTTAAGCCTAAGCTAGCGAAGCGATACAGATTACATCACAACTCAACGAGTCTAATTACAGAGCACAACAATCATTTCTACAAGACTATTGGTGGAAATCTAAGCTTGTTTTGAAACATTAATTACTTTCAAAAGCTAGACAGGTGGATAACGGCTTCTTACAGGTTGATTACAGCTTGAAGACTAAGTACAATTATGACTTGACAAATAAGTTTACGCTCAATAAATCAACAGGTTGTTTACGGCTTAAAGAAGTTAAGACTAAAGAATAAAGGATTCCTACATTGGCTTTTCATATTTTTACAAGCGAAAGCAGAATAGCCGAATAACAATAAATTATCTCTTCACAATGTCTTGTCAAAATTGTGTTGCAGTATATATTACCATCCGGGATAAAAGTACAGTTAGAAAGGAATCACTGGGGCATCGATGTCTCGATTTATACTCCTAAGGCTAATGGAATTCAAAAAGGTCTGTGTACGTACCAAGGTACTTCCGGTGGACCACGGTTGATTGATACAAACTTTGGAAATCAGCAAAGGTATAGTAATATTAAATTGAATAGTATAAGCCAGTTTGAGCATGGTAAGGTAAAAAGGTAAAGGCGCACACGAGCCAAAGGCCCAAACGGCCGGAGCTTATCCCGGTTTCATTAGCATGAAGCACCTAGGAGTATTGCTACTCCCCCCTGGACGGGATTCTAGTCCATTGCAGGGTTACCCTCCAGGAGTATGTCACCGGTACCCATTTATACACCTGGGTGAACAGAGACAAAGTGGAGTAAAGTTCCTTGTCTAAGGAAACAACGCGACGGGCGAGGCTTGAACCCCGAACCTCCTGATCCGGAGTTCGAGGTGTTGACCACTTGGCTACACACGACTCCACCACTTATGATCATGCTACGTGTAAAATAAGCTCACAATTCATTTTGGAGAAAGCGTGACATACCTTGGACAAAATGAAAAGGAATGCCAGACCGCCCTACCCACCATCCCCCCCTCCCCCGTCAAATACACCCGCGCGACGGCGGAGACGCACCATTTTACCATCCTTGATTTGGGGGAAAGGGAGGTGTTGTGGAAATCGTACGTCTATTTTGTCCCAGATTGTTAGTCGACTTTCCTTGTTTCTGTTCCTTTTTGATCAAGTGTTATTGTTTTGGTTCTTTGCTTTAATTATTACACGTATTTAGAACGTTACAGCCTTACGTACTTTCTTGACTCTTTATGTACGTACTACTCAATTACATTCTTCTAAGTTGAGTTGGTCTTTTACCTTCAGGGCATCGCCAAGCTACTTCGATACGCTTCCTGCTGACGTCAATTCAGATAAAGATGGTGTGGAATATGAACAATCTTGTAGCTGTAGTGAAACACAAAATGATAAGCACACTGATGACTGCGTGGATGGCATTCCAGTTGTCTTAGCCCAAGGCTTTTTGAACCAAGGAACAGCAGGGCAGAGAATAAAAAAGTGTCACAAGAATATTGCCTCACGAAAGAAAAGAGAAATAAGTGATATAGTAGAAGGGTCGGACGATTTAACGGACGAGGACTTTAGGTTGTTTTACAATTCCCTGGAGACGGATAAACATAAAAGATCAAAACGATCAGTTAATTCGATTTCTAAGGAAAATGCAACGCGATACTGCAATGAGAAATTGGCGGATACTCCAGTGGGGAAGTTGTGCGCCAAAATGGGAACGAATGTACCCGCACTGGTGAACGTCTGCTCCTCTGACATCGAGGTAAGTATCCTCAAAGCTAGTTAAAAGGAGGCACATCGAAACAGCTGGCAAAATTTTATTTCATTAGCTTCTTTAGACGAGGAAATGCATATAACAATTATGAGGCCCAGGAGCAGGTCGGGTTGAAAAAACCGTCGCAACGTTTCCCCCAACACGACTGACTCCGAACTGGGCGTCTGAGGATGACCGTTGATTCAGTAAAGTCACAAAGGAGTTCCAAGAAAAATGCTCGTAGTACAGTCCTATCACAGCAAAGGAGAAGAAAATTACAAAGGGACAAGTCTGGCCTGATGAACGTCCTGATCACCTTCGTCCCCAGGGTTCTCTCCCAAAAAATAGGAGAGAACTCTGCGAAAAAGGAAGCCTTTATTATAAGCGTTGTTGCTTGCCTTCGCTCGACTGAACAACTAATGCCTGTAATGCAGGCTAGGAGCAAGGTTTGGCCCAGATTTACTCTCCTGAACTTTCTTGACGAGCATCTTTTTCAAATCGTCTTGCGATCATTTATTGTACCCATTCTTCAAAGCTTTGCCTCAAAGTGTTGTCTCATGCAGTTACCTCGTTAAAGGGGCCAAGCCAAGCTATCACCCCGGGTGTCAGAAAAATAATGGTGCAATTTTGCAGTGTGCTGGATTAACGCTTGAAATTCAGTTGGGCAAGTACTCATTCTGCAACAAATTCACTGCAACCTGATTTGTGGTAAGAAAGATTTGAACGTGGGTGGTAAAGCCCTAAATATATATACCGCGTTTCAAGTTATTATGCAGCAATGCTGCAAAACAAGTTTCACATTGTTTTACCGCAGCTTTAGTCTTTTGTGATCCTGTCCTAGAGTCCTGTGCGCTTATAAAACTTTGCAGTCCACCTGTACCTTTTTAAGCCGAAAAAACAACATAACATGTATGTATTATGTATGTCTTTCCATGGTCTGTTTGCAGTTTACTGGAGACTTATCGTTTGCCGTTGGAGCTGTTTCCATGTTGATGAACGAATGTAACGACGCACTTATAAAGAATATAACATTACCTGCCAGTAATTCTACAACTAATAGTACGTCTAATAGCACCCAGAAGGTGATAATACCCGCTATAGTAGAAGAGATTGGCCAGCTTTTGTGTCCTAATGACTGTGCATCTAACGGAAAATGCGTCAACGGCTCGTGTATTTGTAATAAGGACTACACTGCTGAAGACTGCTCTATATCATTGTATCAAGTACCAGATATTTCAAGGTTAGTGCTGTGTCTCTGTGAAACCCACAGAAATAACTCAGTCGATGAATTTAATATAGGCAAATCTTAAAAAGCCTTGTTATGCCAATTCCCACCCTGCTTCATGGAAAAGTATTTGTTACGCACGTGAAAAATATGTTGCAGCAGTGGTGAGTACGAGTGCTGTGTTTCCTTGTGTTAAACAGCAAATAGAAAGGCTTGAAAAGTAAGAGAAGGTAAAAAGGTAAAGGTGTGCACCAGGTCCAAATGGCCGGAGCTTATACCAGACTCCTTGGCATGAAGCATGCCTAGGGGTATTGCTAGTAAGGCCCTAGATTTGCCGTCTCTGTAATGCTTTAATCTGATAAATTCAAGTTTCTGGTTTTTCTTATTGTGAATTTTATCTTTCAGACTTCAAACAAATGGTTTGTGCGATAGACGAATAAGACCTTGTAAGAAAGTTTCGGTGTTTGGAAATGGTTTTCTTAATTCTACAAACATAACTTGCCATATTCAGGAAATTGAGGTATCATGTTACGATGATAGTACATCTTAAATTCTATCCCATATTTAGATGACAAGTAAGTCGTTGCAAAGGCAAAAAAAATTGAACATTATTACATTTATAACCTACTTACGTAGCCTACAGTCTCTTAGATGCCTAGGTATGGAATAAGTTTTTAAAATACGTTCTCCTACGCGAGTTCGTAGATCTTGTTTATCAAGCATCAGTAACCCTTTAAGAAAAGTAGGGACTGTTACATTTAATGCTACGAATGCAAACACAACATTAATTCAATCAAATTTCATCGATCTTCCTTTAGAATCCTTTCTTTTTCTTCGAGGTGAATATTTTGCATTTTTCTGAATCTGCTTGAAAGCGCGTTGCGTGCGAGGGGCACACTGGGGGAGTAAGGGTGGCGCATATATTCCACGTACCAGTGTGGCCCGGGCTTCGAATCCTGGCGTCGATGCCATATGTTGGTTGGGGTTGTTGCTGGTCCACTCCTTTGCTCTGAGAGGTTTTTCTCCGGGTACTCTGGTTTCTCCCTCTCCTTAAAAAACCAGCACCTCTAAATTCTAATTCGATCTGGAATCCACGGACGCATTTCAGGGAGTTCTTAAGAACTCATAAGTGTTCCGTAGGTAAACAAATTACTACAAACTACAAATTTAAAAGGTACCAGAATTTGGTTACCCGGTTAAGGCAAAGCGCAAACGATGATCTCTCTACGGATAAAATCTTAAATAGTTATTTACATTTCATTATTCCATAGCGCATTCTCATTTTAATTTCTGGGGCTGAGTAAGATATGAATACAAAAAGAAAATAAGCCTGACCAAATTGTCTTAAAAAGGGGTTCAACACACGAAGTATAATTGCCCCCCTAAATCGTCTAAATTTTCTTCACCCTAAAAAGTAGGCACAGTTACTGGTACATGGCTATCGGTTCTTTACTTTTTTTTTTTCATGTTACTGTCAGGTTGTCAACAGTTCGTGGACACCAGCGACGAATGAATCACAATACTCGGGTGCCATGACTGACCTTGTTATTGTAGAATGCCTTCTTCCAGACTCGCCAGTGAGGCGTACCCAGTATGATGAAAAGACCAAAGGAATTCCAGCTGCAGGACTGATGATATCTGTGTCAAATAACGGCATTCACCAAAGCAAACGGAAGCTAAAATTTATATCCTATGATTCAGTTTGTATGGAGTGCAATGTTTCCACAGGTTGCGTTCGAAAGGCAAGCTTAACAATTTTACCCTGTCTTTTTTTGGATGCGTTAGAATGAGATCGAACTGACTTTGGAATGAAAGTTTTCAGGCAATAGGCCATTAATACCGTGTTTAGACTTGAGCGTGCTACCGAGGTATTGGAGTTAACTTACCTAGGTAAATATTTTGCGTGTGTAAACGCCAACTGATACCCTGGTAAACACCGCTCAAGACAATAGAAAGTTAACTAAGGTAAAAGTTCGGTTTACCCTCCGAGCAGGCATGGTTAAGGTCAGTAACCAAGCTTTGGATGACAGATACATCCTCTTGCGGTCGCATAGAATTTCACATCCTGTGGTGTGGGGATTGCGTCAGTCTCATTCGATCACGTTTTCGAACGTACGTCTTGATATTCTAAAGTTCTCCTTCCACCATTCTTGAACAAAATTTCCGTTTAATAGAGTTTCGAACCAGAATTGGTTTCACGGCCACGACCACGCACGTCTAAGGCGCCTCGTCTTGCGAAGGGCAATTTGTAGCAGAATTAATCACTTTCGCCTGGACCTCTTTAGGTGCTGCAAAAGTAAGAGCTGCTGCAATCTCGATTCCTGGGTTTGCTGATTAAGAACAAGAAAATAAAACGCGAGGAATACAAGAGCCACAGCTTCTCTTTTAAACGCGAGCATTTTATGGATTTAGAATTTGCCGCCAATTCGATTAGATTGTGATTGATGACAGATTTACTTTAGTTATTTGAGCCCGTATAAACACTGTACTAATGTACCAGGGTTTAGTCAGTTAATGTTTACCTTGGTAAACGCTTGAGTGTAAACACAGCATAAGTGTTACCGATTCATTGCCATAATCAGCTTCACAAACTCACCGTTATATTTAAAATAAAAAGGTTTTATAATCGAACCTGGCTGTCTGCTTTAGTCGAGAACAGAGACCAACACAGAACGGATTACGTACATACATACAACTACCAGGACAAAATACCTGAATAGGACTGTTGTTATTGACAGTGACTGACGTTTCGGCAACCTGTGAGGTAGTTATCTTCAGAGTCAAAGTGTTATGTTATTTTTATTTCACAATAAGGACAAATCCTGCTTTATCAAAGGCTACTGTTTTGCACCGAACGAACCAAACCCAAAGGACTGGTGTCAACAGTGTCTTCCCGAAATTAATAAAGCCGACTGGACCAAACGCCAAGGTACGTTCGACAAGGTGTTTGCCATTAGCTTTACAGTTACGACAGTGAACGGTGATCATTTCCAAATAAGAGGAGGAATAGGGGGTTGCCATTGGTCAGTTTAAAGCAATTTAATTCTTCCATAGACATTTTGTAAAACATATTTTGAAATGATGAATATAATTACGAACTTCATATCCTCGGAAGGCTGCCATTTTTACGCAAGAGCGATCGCAAAAAGGAGAAAAGCGTGGTTTCATTTACGCATGAGCAGAATATTATTTGCTGTCAAACACAGTTAGACGAAATTGCGCATGAGCAGACCATTATTTTTGACAGTTATTTGCAGGTCACGCGGTGGGCTCTCGGCCAATGTAAAGAAAGAAAAATTTGCATCGAATGATAATAATTCTTCTTTCTGTATATACTTTCAGTCAACCACCCTCCCAACGCTACCAATATAACTGACTACTATGCGGTATACGGCGAGAGGCTTGAACTGCCAATTGAAGTATCAGATCCAGAAGGAATGCCAATAACCATCTCTCTACTGGAAGGAAGTTCTAGGGATGCAACAGTGCACAATAGTGCACTTCTTTGGAACGTCACAACAAACAAGACCACACATTTTTATTTCAAAGCTACTGACGCTTGCCAAGCTTCATCGACTTTTAACATCATCGTCACAGTAAATTTCTGCTCATGTCAAAACAATGGTAAATGTGTCCCTCAATCCCCGCGGGGGCGAGGGTCGTATTCGTGTGACTGCGCTCCCGGTTACACTGGAAAGAACTGTTCAACTGAAATCAATGAATGTGATTCTTATCCCTGTTTCAGAGGTAAGTGATTATTTTTTCATGCCCAACCGGTGGACAATTGTTACAAACGACATCCGAAGCTTGAAACATGGGCATGTTCTGATTTGGGTCTAAGTGTCACACACATATAATCTTCACTGGTCAGGATTACCATCATCGTTTTCTTTACATTACCATCGCTGATAATTGTTAGATGATAACAACAGTTTAGCAATAAAACCTTTCACAGTTTACCAATAATGGTTATCATTATTCTTGATAGGCTTTGCAAAATAGTTTGTCTTCTTCAGATTATGAAGTCGTTGTTTCGGTTTGTTGATGTCATTGTCAGAGCCATCATCGTCATCGTGATCATCATAATTATCATCAGCATCATCATTATCAAATATCATCAAATTCATTATTACTATTATTATCATTTAATTGAAATATATGAAATGAGTCATATTATGGTAATGTTTATGATTATTAAAAATACTATAGCAATCGTCATCAACATTATCGTTACTATTGACGTTTTCATTGATAAACCCCGCTTTGATTTTAACCTCTATGTTATTTTCTGGCTTCCAACAGGTAGCTCTGAATATCATTCATAGACTAACACATTTATCAATATTATCACATCAGGTCAATGCCAGGATCTACTTAACAACTATACCTGTATCTGTGAACTCGGATTTGATGGGAGAGATTGCGAAAATGATATCAATTATTGCAAGCCATCGCCCTGTGTACACGGTAAAATGTTATGTTAGCTTATTTATTATTGAGAGCTATTATTTTCGTTTCAATAACCAAGCTCGCTTCTGGGACAGGAAAGTGTATTTCAAGTGACAGACGCGAATATTTCATCGATGTTATAGAATTAAAGAAATTCAAAACTAAATGTTCATTTTTATACTGCTTTGTTTATTCAAGTTGTTCGATCTTATTCTAGCCGATATATCAGATGAAAAGTTTGTTTCGAATCATTAAGAGAATTCTTAACATATTACTACTTTTATTATCACTAACATAAAATCATTATTATCAATCATTTCTTCTAAAGATTTTTACTAAGCGAAACAACTCAAAGTACCTTGCTTGCATGCAAATAATAACGCGTTTTAGAGTTAACAACCAGTTTCTTTTAACTCTTAAGTCACAGTTCCCCCAATTAGCATAATTATTTTCTTTTTCGTATTATAAAAATATTTATGTACATTTTGATCACAGGTAATTGCACTGATGATATTTATAGTTACATCTGCAAGTGTGAGGCCGGTTGGACTGGAAAAAGATGTGAAGTAGAGATAGACGAATGTGAATCATCACCGTGTGTCAATGGTAACTGATCTTTCCTTTTACCAACATTTCTTCCTCAATTTGCCCGTAATAAGTTTTTTGTCGTAAATTTTGTTGAATATGAATGTCCTGGTGTGTGTTATCCTGTGTAGGACTGTTCGTGCGGAACAAAAACATTACTCGATTCGGTAGCCTGTACAAAAGTCTTGATCGAACGCGCCAATTACATTTTCGATTCATTTGTTCTGGAATAAAACCTCTATATACTTCCTCCTCCCCTAACCTTTCTAAAGCACCGTTCAAACGGACGCAACAGATATTGTTGGCCAACAACTCCCAACATTGTTGGATGTTACATGTTGCGTCTGTTTGCACACCCTGTTACATGTTGTTGCGTGTTAACGGGAGATGATGCACCAAGTTTGAAACTGGTCAAACTTTTAGCTAAGTGCAAACTAGCACATCAACTCTCAACACTGTTAGGCCAACAAAGTTGGGAGTTGTTGCGTCCGTTGGCGTTGGCTTAAGGTCATGGATACGCACGATAAATTTCTGAAGTGCCTATTTTCACCACCACAGTACTGTGCAAAAGAAATGAGAGCGAACTTCGCCGAAATTTGGTGAAATTTGCGAATTTCGGCGAAATTTTGGCGCATCTATTGTTCTAGTCCCTGCGAAATTTCCAAGGTTATGTGATGAGCCGAAACGAAAGTTCGCGGCATGAACCGAAATTTCGTTGCAAAAAAGTTCTTAACTGACGAGGGCCCGGTTGTTTAAAGCAGGATTAAGATAACCCGGGAGGAGAGCAAAATTTGACTTCAGTTGTGAATGGTTAAGAAGTAGATTCATGTGGATTCTTTTGTAATTGCAAGAAAAAAAAGGGGGTACTTCTATTAATTTTTTTTTAAGTTTTCAAATTGTTTTCACCTTACAATTGGCACTTAGTACAATTTCCTTTATGTTGAAGGGACATGCAAGGACCAGTTAAATGGCTACCAATGTCAGTGTCAAGTGGGATATACTGGGAAAAACTGCGATGTAAACATTGATGAGTGCCTGTCATCTCCTTGCAGAAACGGTATCATAATTCACTTTATATGAAGCTTAACCTTGTAAACTCTAGCGTAATTGATAACTTAATCGACGGATAACTTTGGTTATCGCCGGGGCAATCGCTGTAGAGAACAACATAAACTAGACTACGAGTAGTCCCCCATTTTTCCTCAGGGATGGTAGAGCCAGCGAAACGCGAGCGCGCGTGAAAATCACCCCACGCGAGAAGAGGCGACACGCGGCGGGGAGAGAAAAAAATGAGGGACTACAGACAAAGCCCAAGCTTTTGAACTAATGCGTTGCTCTCACAACGCAAAACTCTGATTGGCTCTTCCATGGAAATCTGTCAACATCTGTCAAAAACGCGCCAGCCGCTATCAACACTCGACATAATCACAATTTACAGAACAAATAACTGGAGCAGAACAAACTACAGCACAGAACAAATAAATAGAGTTGCTCTTGTAGAAGCAACTAAGCAGAAAGCCAGCCCAGCAACTGATGAGGTTCGCGTGGAGAACCGAAACCATGGTCTTGCCTGATCACAAAGTGGGTATAACAGAACGGTCGCAAGGCTGTTGAGCTAATTCAAAAGTTATCACCAAGGGAGGAACTACGTGCTCCAGTCCAAAGACTCACATTATCTCCAGAAAAACAAGCGGCAGTTAAAATTCATGAGCAGTCATGATTGATTCACATCGCAATTTTCCATAGTTAATGTAGTTTTAATTTAAGCTGCAATCCATTCTTCGAGATTTGGATATCACTATCCATCCTGCTAAAAACGCTAACGAGCTGGGCCCAGCGTGACAAAACATTGCAGGAAACCGTCACATTCACGGCCAAAAAGAACATCGCTTAAAATTATTCAGATCCAGGAGGCGATCGCCGGAGAAATTAAACAACCCAAAACCCTTATTTAGCCGCATTGAAGAGTTGTACTTTTCAAAAGTGGTAAAAAAAATGCTCTTGCATCAGAGGGCAACTCATGCCGACCATAAACAAAAACCGCAGAAAATTAATATGCGTGTCACGACCTCTCAGTATGAAATAAGCGGCAAAAATCACGTTTGCTCAGTCAAAACGTTTTCCTCCAGAGCATAACCTACCTGTCAGAGAAAAAAAATTCATTGGAACAAGCAGCATTTTGGCATGAGTAAAAGTCGTGTGTTGCCTACACTATTAAGTTCTTCACGCGAAACAGCCGTGAAGAAAATTAGTATCTGGGTTTTCTTTTGCATGCAATAAATATCCCCCGCAGTTTACCGATGACAAGAGCAATGACAGCTCAATAAGGGAAGGAATCCCATTGGATGCGCTTAATTGATTTGGAAGGGGATACGAACTTCACACTCCAAAATCAGTCGGCCGTGAAGGGTGAAAAGCTTGGGCTTTGTCTGTAGTCCCTCATTTTTCTCTCTCCCCGCCGCGTGTCGCCTTTTCTCGCGTGGGGTGATTTTCACGCGCGCTCACGTTTCGCACGGTCTACTATCCCTGAGGAAAAATGGGGGACTACTCGTAGTCTAAACATAAACTGTTTGTCTAGTTAATTGTTTGTAATAATTTGATGTCACGATTTGGTTCATATCTCTGTTTGATTGTTAATGTTTTCGCTCAGCTCGTTTGTAAGTATTCATGCACTGATACGTACGACGACCCAAATATGAGATTCGACTTTGACTAAATATGAGAGACAGCTACTTAAACAAGACAAGTATCAGTTCGGTTCCACTGGTACGTCAAGACGGAAAAAAAAACTTACAGCCCTGTACTGAATCATTAATAACCTATTTATTCAAGTACGGAGACGTGTTTTGAGTAAGAAGCCCATTTAAGGCCGTCAGATAGTATTTGATTTTGTCTTTACGGGCAGATAAATTTTAAAGGAGTAATGTCGACTTTTAATGGCGCCGTAGCAGCTGTATTCTGTTAAGTTTCGGTTTTGATTAATTAAATGGGCTCATCTAGTAAGGGAGTTATATAGCACATATATGCTCAAACTTTTACGCTTATGGTAATTATTCCCAAGGAACTTGCCTGGACAAGGTGAACGGCTTCAGTTGTACCTGCGACGCTGGATTCAGTGGAGTATTATGCGAAGTTAATGTGGACGACTGCCGTCAAGCTTCCTGCGGAAATGGTGAAATATTCGCAATTACATTTTACTCTCGTAATGCACTCATTTAAAATTTAATGTGAGTGAGATTATATGTCTGACTTAAACGCCTGAGGCTCAAAATTCATTCATAGAAGTTGATAGTTGAATGTTCAATGACGAAAACGTTCGCGACTACAATAATTGTAACTTTTTCTTTGTTTTAACTAAGGTACTTGTCTTGATGGAGTGAACAATTACAGCTGCATTTGTAATGCTGGTTTTACGGGGTGACACTGCGATGTTCTTATTACAAGTTGCAGCAACGATACTTGTTTTCCCGGTGTGCCTTGTACGGAAAATAATAACTCTATCTCCTGTGGTTCTTGCCCATCTGGTTTCACGGGAGACGGGAAAAACTGCAAAGGTAGGATAAAAAACAAGGTCGTGCAACTTTCAGACTTAATCTGGCCAATGCCAGCTTCTCGTAAGCGACCACACCTTCGCAAGCGACCGCGACAACTTTTGAAGGTGATGGTCCGGTATTTTAAACTTTCCCTTGATTCACCCTCCCAACATACCATTTGACAAATGGTGTGATCGAACATATAACTGGACAATTCTACAGCTCACAACCACTAAAGAGACACCGTCGGAGATTTGTTCTTTGGTAGCGATTTTTTTTAACTGAGATCGAGTACAGTAAAGGAAATGTTCGACCTGGTACTGGTAACGTGAAAAGTTACCCCTGCACCAAATCTTAAACATAATAATGGTTTTTCCCATACGAAAGGTTCGACTGTACATGTATATATCCACAGTCTAAGCTAGACATTGCAATTTACTTTCCTGAATATAATTCCTTTGACAGATATGGATGATTGTGCTAGCCACCCATGTTTCAATAACGGTTCGTGCTTGGATGCTGTCAACAGCTACTCATGCAATTGCTTAGAAGGTTTTAACGGAAGTAGATGTGAGATAAGTAAGTTTCCACGTTGTATGTTAATGTATTCTATTTGCACCTATCCACACAAGCATCCCATCAACAATCTATCAATTGATAATTTCATTCGTACGTTTCTTTATCCCGGCTTTCTTCCCGACTTGTCTTACGCCAATTTTAAGATTAAATTTTGTGGTGAATATCTTACTTACAGACATCGACGATTGTGTTAATCACACCTGTGCTAACGGTGGATCTTGCATGGATGGTGTAAGTACCTACACTTGCAATTGTCCACCAGGTTTTACTGGCATGTATTGCGAGAAAGGTAAAGTTTCTAACACTTTAACCCCTTTAACAGTTATTTTACAAAGAATCCAATAATTGCATCATTCTGTCACGTATAAAAAGCTGAGATAGTTTTGTTTTGTAAAGTGTTTAGTTTTAACTACTTTAAATTGCCAAAATAAATTGTAAAATTCATTGAATGAATTTAGTTTTTCAAATACATGTACAGCAATGAGTCATTTCCTATTTTAAGCGATTGATTGTAGATATGGTAATGGTTATAGTACCACGAGAATCCCAAGATTAGGTGTTGTTTTCCTAACGTCGAACGCAATTATTATTATGGTTGGTAGTAGTAGTGGTAGTGGTAGTGGTAGTGGTAGTGGTAGTAGCAGTAGTATTCAGGTGATCATTTTTATTATTCTTTATTTACAGACATCGATGACTGTATTAATAACAAATGTAAAAACGATGCCACATGCATAGACGGCGTGAATAGTTACACCTGCAACTGTTCAGTTGGTTATACTGGAGGTTACTGTGAGAATAGTAAGTTAGAAAATTTCTTTTACATTATCAGTTGGAATCTTTTAGTTTTCCGTCATTTACTCATTTTTACGTTTTGTTTTGACGTTATCGAACGGTCGCGCGGTAGTGCGAGATTAATAGACCATTTGCACGATGACGTAAATATGATACATTGTCTTCATGGGTATTTAACTTTCGTTATCCTACTGATTTTTAAATAGCAATAGCCCTAATTTGCACAATAAAGCAAAACTGTGGAGGATTATGGTAGTAATGGTAGTGACAGAGGCAGCAGTCAGCAGGAGCGGCCAGCAGCTGCGGTGGCGGCGACGGCATCGGCAGCACCAGCAGTAGCAGAAGCAGAAGCAGAAGCAGTAGTTGGTTAAGCTAATTTTCATTTCAGGGATATTAATTAAACTGCCATTTCCTGGCCAATCAAAAAATGGAAGAGTCAACGACGACAATGTCCCCCAAACCTCTCATGGGTTCGATCGGCTGCTCAGTCACAACGTTCTGTAACGCTGACAACGACCAATATTGTTGTTTTCAAATACTCCTTGGTGAAAAGAGGGGGTGGTAAAGAGACTGTATTATGGAGATTCGAAAACAGTCAATCAGAATAATTGTAAGGTCAGCCGCTTTCTTTTCATTATTAAAGGCGAGTTGGTCACCTTCAAGATTGTTTCCCGTGCAGATGATGCCGCGCGTTCACGTCATTAACAAGAGTGTTTCTCACTCAACCAAGTTTCTTTAGTTGCGCTAAAGTTTTGTGTGTGGTTGCTTTCAGACATCGATGATTGTATCAGTGTTACTTGCAACAACGGCGGTACCTGTCAAGATGGGATAAATAGCTTCACCTGTGTTTGTTCATATGGATACACTGGAAAATTTTGTGATGCAGGTAAGCAGAAAGTCTCTATTCCTAAAAATCATGGAAGGAGAGAGGTAGCGTTTGTTTCCACTTTTTCATGGTCGTAAGGCATCTACAATTAAGCGGGCAACACAGCGTACAGCACACCAAAGAAGACGCTGGATACCAAGTTTTCCTGCCAGCGAATTGAATTTGATTTTTCGTTACGTTCCTCAATTTTCACTGCAGTTAAGCTGGTAACTGCAATAAATTGTATAAGTTTGTTTTTTTCTGTGTCAATAATCTGCCTCGTAGTATCGACCGTTTTGCCCTCCAAAAAGAATCGCTTTGACGAAAGAAACGAACTATTGCCACCTTTCCCCCTGCGAGAAAGAGCTTTAGTAGTTCTTAAAAAAGTAATTACCCCAGATAGGTGATTACCATAAACAAACACCCTTTACAAACGACAAAAATAAATAAACAAATAAATAGAAGAACAAATAACAGTATTGTGGCTAGCATGATATGGGCCGCTGCAAGTTATTGGGTTAAGTCAACTCAAATAATTGTGTTTCTGTAAATGAATGGTATATTTTATTTCAGAGTTACCGACTACATCTTTAGAGAGTACCACAGAGCCGGAAAAACCAACAACCGATGAAGTCTCCAATGAACGGAAGACAGGTTGATAGATTGACATCCATAAATTGAAATAATAAGAAACATGTAAATAAATAAATAAATAAATAAATAACGATTTGCAGGTAGCACATCCACATAGTGGTTCTTCGTCTACCTGACTCCTGGTCGAATTGAAATTTGTAAATGCTGGTTTTTTAGGAGAGGGGAAAACCGGAGTACCCGGAGAAAAACTTCTCGGAGCAAGGGGGAGAACCAACAACAAACTCAACCCACATATGGCGTCGACGCCGGGATTTGAACCCGGGCCACATTGGTGGGAGGCGAGCGCTCTCACCACTGCGCCACCCTTGCTCCCCAATGTTTGCTTTTCAACAAATCAGTCCACCCATTTTACTCCTTGACTTACACGAAAATTGACGAAACTACCTTGTTTAAATGGTGCTGGTTTCAGGCTGCTGTTTAACGGACCTACATTGTATAACATCATTTACAATGCGACTCTGGTAATGGCGGCAGTCTTGGCGACCATCTTGACTTTTGCTATAATCGTGTTTTTGTGCACAAAAAAAATTTCAGAATCAACTTAGTGCCACTGTTATGTCATATCTCATAACCATGACAACCAATTGTCACCAAACTTGCCCAAAATGTGTCTAAACATTGAAGAACCGCTAAAAAGAGGGGTGAGATTCTGTAAGTCAGAGAATTTATCATTATCATTATTATTGATCATAGCTATTATTATCATAGTCATCATCATCATCATTATTGTCATTATTATTATTATTATTATTATTATTATCATGTTTTTATTAAAAACTGTGCTATCATTATTTGCCATTACGACAGAAACATCTACTACACATCTCTGTACATTTTATTTCTAACCAGATTTCACTTTCGAAATTCGTGTTAACGAGAAGTGGGACGACCAATTAGAGGATAAAGACAGTGAGAAATATAAGAAAATATCCACATTGCTCAAAGAACAGGTACAGTTAAAAAACGATATCTTTTATTTTCTTGTCGGCAAAGCTTTTCACTCGCGAATCCCCTCTTAATCCCTTTTCATGTTACCCCATATTTGGCATGGTTCAGCACATTCCTGCATGCAGGTGATTCTTACTACTATGTCCAGCTTAAGCTCGCACTGTCTTGCTTTCACTCGCGCTTCCATAGTCACGTATTTAAATAAATAGAGCCCTCTTTCCACATGAAATCAAGGTCGCCATGTTGGTGTCCCAAAACAATCAAACGGCGACCATGAACTAGTCCTGTGGGAGTTTTTAAACTATTTTCGTGTGCACACGTAATAAATATTTTTCATGGCTGCTGGCCCCGCGAGTGACGAGAAAGCACTATGGTAGGCTAAGTGAAGCAACGAGAAACTGCCGCTTGACGTTACCGACGTAATTTGTTCGTAAATACAGAAGGGAACTCTAAATTTCTCATTTTTAGTCTAATGCATTGTTCCATCGACTTTGCAGATTTTAAAGGCATATTCTGGAAATTCTGAACTGCAAAATGTGGAGATAATTTCTTTCAGGTAATGTGTATTTAAATGCTGAAATTATTATTCTTGAGATTATTAGAAGCTTCATCATAACCACCATTGATATCATTTTTTATGAAAATTATTGTTATTATTATTATTATTATTATTATTATTATTATTAATAATAATATGTGACAAATTAATCCTTAATTTTGAGGCGAATTTTTTTTATTTTTAAAATGCAGATGTGAAATAAGTAAGTGGTCGGTTCAGTTGCCTAAAATTAGGCAATCATTTTACTTGTATTTAAATTCTAATATTTTATCTCACCTAAACCGCGTGAAACTTTTCCCGAACTTCAATCGTCACCAGTTGATTAAACACTGTACCGCGAAAAAATTTAAAAATAATGTTAAAAAAGCTCTCTGTTAAGCGAAATACTGAGGCCCCTTCAAAACCTACCGGATATTTTTTTAAAAAACGAAGATTTTCTTTTCGTCCACATGTAAACGGCGTTTTCGTCCACCATAACGCATATTCCCTTCCCAGCTTCCTGTTATGTGTGGACGAACGAAAACGGAGGTTTTTCAATAGGAAGATGTCATACATCAGTCATTTACTACTAGCATTACGCATGCTCTGTAAGGGATGCTATCATTTCCATCGTTTTTAAGCGTTTTCCTGTGGACGTGCGAAATCGATTCAAATACGCGTCGTGTGGACGCGTATTGTTGAAAGCGGAGAAACGAAATTTTCTTTTTCAAGAATATTCCGTATACATGCAGACGGGGACCTTAATTTTTTGCGATGGTGAATTCATTTTTTCTATTCCAATTTATATAGGAAAGGCAGCATTATAGCTGAATTTAAACTGACGTTCAAAAGAAGTATAACTGCCAAAGAAGCCATGGCCCCACTAAAGCAAGAAACAGCCGATGGAAAATTAGGGAGCTTAGACGTGGACTCAAACTCTTTAAAACTTAAAGACAACAATCAAGGTAAATGGGTTGAACCCTGGATACATGGCATAAGTACATTGAATATACATGGGTGTTGAGTATAGCTCTTCTAGTGTCGACATTTCTGCAGAGGTCGTCAACACAGTCAAAGTGAGTTGTAACATCTGTCGATAGTGTTAGACTCTGCATGGTAATTGACATGATTGGTCAATTAGGTCGTCACTTGCTGTATCAATTTATTATTGGCTGTGAAGACTCTAAACGCTTCCCAACAATTCACCCACGTTTTTCTTAGTTAGTAAACCAGCTTTCTAAAGTGACTCGTTTGTAGTGAACTGAAGAGAACGTTATATATTCATCAGGACTGCAGACACCGCGATCACTCCTTTGACCATCATCATTAGATCTTTGAGTGAGAGTATTTTGTGACATGGTATTTCATTTGTATTTACATGTAGTCACGGACTGCCTTTGAGATATAAAACGTATTTCATACGCACTCATTTTGTGTTAAATCATTGGAGAAATTTAAGATTCATTGCTTCGACAGTTTTGTTTTAGAGAATCACAGAAAGTGACGCGAAGAAAATTTAGTGGTCGGGTCAGATTATATCATTGTAAAAAAAAAGTAATAATAATAAAACTACCTTCAATTGCATTTTTTCGGATGAATGAAGTTTGTATTCCACCCAGTTATTATTGTCTTCCGCAGGTGGAAATAAGGAGGAAGGGTCCAGCAAGTCGTCCAATCTGCCGTTAATTATTGGGGTTACGTGCGGTGCTGTTGTGGTAATTGCTGTCATTATAATCTTGGTCGTTTTCCACTGTAAACGCTCTACTCCAGGCGGTAGTAACAGTCGCGTTGGTGATGCCATGCCTGATGAAGGGAGCGGCTCGAAACGAGAGCGATACGAATTGAAACCAACAGATTCGCAGGAAGAAAACATAGTTTTGGTGGAGGAAAAAGGCATTAGTAACCAAGGAATGGAATAAACGACCATTTGATACCTCAACCCCCGTCTTGTTTTAACACCTGATTTTCTGATTGAACGAAATAGTATTTAACCAGATGTAGAAAATGTGCTTACAAGTGACGCTTCTTTCGACCGTAATTCACTGTCTTCGATGGGGCAGGCAATTATCGTCACATGAACTCAAACTTGAAAGTTAAACGAAGATTCTAAGCGCCTTAGAGGCATCAGTTATTTTAGGTTTATAAATACAAAATTTTGCGATTGCGGCTGTCTATATCATAACAACAGGGATATTTAGCAAAGACAACGCGACAACGATGGCGCTTAGATCCAAAAACCTTTCTTGGCCGATGGCAGAACGGCATTTAAGCACCGGAAGTCGCGCTTAGTTACGCGTTCATTTGACCTTGCGATTCTTCTTTTCTTTTCTCTTTTTGCTAAATCTTCTTGGAATTTATCCGTTACCACCTTATTATCTAAAAATCCCACGCGTGCAGATCTAAAAAAAACGACTACACCAAAGTTTCGTCACTTCCCACTCTACACAATGTATAGAGTGTTTTCTCATGACGTAACGGCGGTCATATTGGTGTCTTAAAACAATGAAACGGAGGCCATGTTGGTGTCCTAAAACAGTCCTCTGGGAGTTGAACTCTTTTGTTACGCAAACGCTTCCTTTTGTTCCAATAAATTTGCATAGATGCTGGCCACGTGAGTGAAAACACTCTATTTTACCTTTACTCATCTTCTCAAGAGATCGATTATAATAATCATTTACATTGCTTTAAGCCTTGCATTTTCAAAATGGTATCGATCAAAGTACGTCAGTATTTCTATTCAATCTGGCATAAAACCTTAAAAATTCTCTCATAATTCTGAAGCCATATTATCACTGCTTGCAAATTTTCATGTTTTTGACTGTTTGTATTTAGTTTGTATTTTTTAAATGTTTTTTCTTTTAGTTTTAGATTTTTCTAGAAATAGATAAAACGTTGTTTTCGGTTTTACAACACTAAACTTAAAACCGCGCGTAAGTGTCAGTTGACATAGCAGAAGCTTCACCTTGATTTATTTCAGTGTTACGTTAACTAGAGAGAAGTGTGATGTCACATTACCATGGTAGCAAACGTTCTGGATGTCAACAATCTTTTTTGACATAGACGGAAGAAAAGAATGTGCTACCGCTTTGCTCCAGTGTGCAATCATGCACAGGTCATACATGTCGATATTTTCGTGTTTTTTTTTCGCCATAAAGGCAAGACCACGGTTTGTTGAGGTCTAGGAATTTTGCTACCATTGCAACGTGACGTAACGACTTTGATCCGTTTAGCTTATTAGGACATTTTTGTAGACCCTAGCACTTAGATGGATGGTTCTGTATCACTCTATAATTTGTTCTTTTGTAGGTACCCCTCAAGAACCTTAAAGGTTACTTTACTAGAAGAATTCGCATTATGAAATATAAAGTTATCACATAATCCTACAAAACGTGTGTCGAAATTAAATAAAAGATGCTTGCATGCATGTAGATTGCTTTTTTTGTGGCTGAATAAATAATTATATATGAAAAAATTTATCGCTTGTTTGAGGAAAAAATGACTTTTTTTCATGTCTAAAATTATAATAATAAAATAAAACTAGATAAAAACATGGAGAAACCCGATATTTTTCCAGCGGCCATGTTGATTGACGTCACAGATCCTGCAGCGAAATATTCCATAACATTTACACTGCAAGATTATATATCATATTTCGACTGAATATTTTCTTATCTTCTTCCCTTTTCTGCTTTAATTGGCTGTAGTTCCCGCGATCCTTGTTAATAAAAGAAAATAGCGACGTTAACGAACGTTTGGACACTGACTTTGCTTGTAGAGAGCAGTCCTCAATACGTGAACAGACCTGTCCAGGCTTTTTTTTTTTTTTTTTTTTTTTTTTTCAACTGTTCACATGGACAAGTTAGGGAAAATCCGTCAACTCCGCTGGAAACTGATTTGTTGAAAACTTATAAACGAAGATATAGTTCCTCAAAGTTTCGAAATTTTGCTGACGTTTGCCAACCTCGTCCCCAGGGCGCTTTTCACTGGCTTTTGCCTACCTCCAAAGCTAGGGAAAAGCGCCCTGGGGACGAGGTTGGACGTTTGCAAATGGTGAGGAGCACAAATTTTCACAAACTTGAGGGGCTACATCTTCGCTCACTTACGACGTACTCCTTTCAAAATTGGCAAGTTTACAAATATTAAGGCGCTCTTTCAAGTGGTGTCAGTGAATTTTCCTTTTACCTGGTCTAGGTCAACTGATCGCGGAAGGGTCTCTACTTTATCCGTGCCAGGATTTCATATGCAAGGGCATTGTAACACTAGAAAAATATATACATTTTAAACTTTCCGCATGATTGAATAAATACGGTATTGTCTAGAACAGGATCGCAAATACGTCTCTTTTTGTCCTCCCTCTCCCCTATATTGAGATTAATGGGGTATCCTTCGGGAGGCCTGAACCTGGATCGTTGAAAGACCTAAGATGTTTAAGGCCGAATTTTAAGCTCAGTTTTCGTGTCAGAGGAACATGTGACCGGAGCTTATAAAATATTGTTGAGCCTATACTCCAAGGTCTAGTTTTGAGAACAAAAACTGATATTCGAAACAATCTAAAGGAAGGTAGATACAATCCGTGGCTTAAAGTTTAAATCTTGAATTGCCACCTATCGGTCTTCTAGGAACAGGACCCTAGATCTTATGTGCAATTTGCGTCGGCATAAGATGGTTATTGAACTTTTCTTATTTTTCATTTTGCTTGGTTTCCTTTGCTCTTTTTGGGAGAATATATTACATTACCCCTCATTATTATTCACTGTTTGAGAAGTTGGTGACGGCTTTGATTGTAACACTGTGAGGGGCTGAAACAAAGCTGATAACATTAATAAAGCATTGCAATATATGGGTGGATTCATTTGCAGCATACGCGTAAAGCTGTAGTATTTTCCGCTAGAATTTTCCCGTGTTTTTTAAGCCTAAAAACAATACAAAATTTCAGCGGACAAATGCGACAGCTGTACGCTTATGCTGCTACCGAATCCACCCTATAGTATATTTCCCCTGCTCAGAATCTTCCCAACATAATTATTTAACCTATCCAGTAAACAAAAAAAGTCAGCATTTTGAATTATGGACTTACTGCATTTTGTTAGACCTCATTAGCTTTGTCAGCATGAAATGTACTTCAAAATAGAACTTTGTGTTACGGCGGCCAAGTTACAGCTTGTTTTAAACAAATTTGACTCAACATCTCCAACGTCTACCTGCGAACATCCTGGTTTCAATGTGACTTGTTGGACGACTGACATAAAAATCTGTGGCGTGGATGGTCCAAAAGTACCTCCAAATATTGCTGAGTTAACATTAAGAATACTTGTTCCTCTGATAATGATTCTCTTTATGATTCTCTTTATGATTTAAGCTCTTAACATCAACAAGAAAGCCAAATCTTCAAACTAAATTCGTTAGGAGCATTCCTACGCTACATAAGATATTTAAGGGCTAATAGGCCTGGGTCAAAGGTTTGATCTCAAATTATGATCATCATACCTACAACAATATAACATTTTCTCCAAATTTAGACCCTGAAGTCTTTTTTAAGCCTAGACAAGTTAAGAGTTATATTTGCCACCGGCAGATGAAGGTTTGATACCAATACATTGATGCCTATTTATTACTTTGTCATGCCCTTCATGTAGCAAATTCTAACTTTACTTTCAGGAGACATTCAATGTGAAAAGTTTACCTAGGATGCTTCAGACAGTCATCTGATGTAGATGTGTCCTAGTTACGTTACATCGTTGTTATAGTTATAGCAAAACAAAATTATATGTTCTAAGCTAGAACAAATGCCACGCCAGATTACGACTGAAAAACCACTCTTGAGAAGTGGCCAAAAAATTCGTGGAATCGTATTCCCCTATCAATGCAGTGGAACGAAACCCCGGGGAAAAGGTTCAAGCGAAAACATTGACGGCCAAACACTGACCTTATTACATTATAGCGGAGCTCTCTCGCGCACGAGCACGATGGGTAAGTAAATCTATCCATTCCAGAAAATTTGGTAATCACGTGACCGTACACCGACCGCTCGCCGTCCGTCCGCACCACAGGCATACCAATGTAAAATAACTCAATCAACAGGTACGGCAACCAAAATGCAACTCGAGGTTATTTTGGTAGGAGATCGCATAGCCACTCGGGTCCTGTAAAGCAGAAAATGAAAATGAAAATGAGACAATTAAAGAGTCAATAAAGACGAAAACTGAAAGCGGAAATAGTTTCTGAATCCGTGTTGTCTAAAGTATTAAGCTTAGATTAATTGTCATGTCCACAAATTTGGAATGTAGAGCAAGAGAAAGACAGAGAAAAATAGAAAGTTGACGGCAGGCAATTTATTTGCACCTCAGTTTTTTGAATGAAAACTTCGAGAAGTCCCGCGGTCGTTACTACTACTTCTACTATTAATACTAATATTACTAATAATAAAAACAACGATCTTATTGGTAGTATTTCACGAGGTGGCTCTTCTCCTACTAATGCCCTAACTAAACTATATTATTACATAAAATCAAGCCGATTTAGATTAAAAATGATATATACAATAAATTAAGGATAAGTACTAAAGGTTTGATAAAAATATGTACAATTAAAAAACAGCGGGGTTAAAAATGATAATAAAAGTAATAATAAAAATCAGTCATCCGCTTTCTTCTTCCTGTCAGGTAACATACTAAATAATCTCGCTGCTGAGTCCTGAAAAGTGCCGCTTTCAGTTGGAATAGCCAACTTTGGTGCTTCAAGGGATCTTAAGTTATAGGCACTGACAGTATGGAATATAAGGCGTAAGTAATCAGGCCAAACATCATCGTAAAGGGCTTTTGAGTGATTTTCAGTAGTGCTAGGTCTCTCCTTTTTATAATTGGAAGCCTGTTTAATTGCTTCAAGTCCTCTAAAACAGCATACCGCTCAAGTACGTAGCCCGCGCATGTTGTTTAAACTCTTTGCAGCCATTTCATTTGGTATTCTGGAAGGGGAGATAGGACGACGCACCCGTAGTCCAGTTTTGACATCACTTATGACTCCACTAACTGCTTGCGAACATGGTATGGCGCGAGGTTGCGCAGTTTCCGGAGAACAGCCAATGCTGCATAACAGGATGAAAGAAGCGCAGTCACGTGGTCAGGCCATGTTAGATATTCGTCCATGTGGACCCCCAGTATCTTAGCTGTGGTGACACATTTTAGTAGCTTCCCATTACAGCTCACAGCTGGATAATAATCGTGTAGCGCGTGAGCTAGAGACATCTGGCGGGTGGAAACAAGCATCCACTTTGTTTTAGCTTCATTCAATGCGAGGTTTGATTCAGATGAGTAATCTCCAAACGTGATATTGCGTCATTTAATTCCACGACACCATTAGCTAAGTCCTTCGTCTCTGAGTGAACCTCGAAGAAAGTTTTATTGTCTGCGTACTGGTAACAAGGACACTTATTGTGTTACTTTGAAAGCGAGGTTGAGAGGCTCGGTCGCATATGAATTTGGAGTATGCTCAATTTAAATTGTCAAGGATGTTGGCAGAGGTTCCTTCCTCTTCCCGACTAATTTAGGAAGATCGAAGGAGACTCTGTTCGCAAGCTACCCTTTTCTAGACTTAACTCCCAAAATACCCCCCTGTCCTTCCAGAGTAAAATCTTCAACCAATTGATCAGTTTCCTGAACAAAAATGACAACCCACCCAAAGTCTCTGATTTCTTGACCCTATGCCAGACTGGACTGCTTAAAAAACCATACCCTTCTCAACCGCACATATATTTATTGGGGGTGCACGGTAACCTCTACGCAGAAGCTCTTGTGACGAAGCCTTAAGAGCGTGTAGCTATTAGGTTAGCATCAAGGCGAAATCGGTCAACAGCTATAACTGGGATAACCAGTCTCGCTGGTTTTGTCACAAAAACCTGTTTTTATAGTTTCGCATATTTTACTTGAGGTTTATGCCACTGTCGCACGGATTTGGTGGATCAGTTTTTAATTTGGTCTAATGAAAATAGTACGATTTGTAATCCGTCGAAATGTAAAGATTATTTTTCGCAAGAAAGGTTTTATTCAGGATATTGCGCAAGTTAATAACATTCCGCAATGCGCGGAGCTGCCCATTTTAGGTGTTACGTTTCAGGAGAATTGTAAATATAGCGAACACGCACGTGCTAAGTTCAGTGATTAAGGCAAATAAGTGTCTGTTTGTATTAAGATCCTTACGGAAGGAAGGTTTCTGTCAAGGTGAAGTAGACCACCTATTTAGCGCCTAAGTTTTACCGAATTTTACTTATGGTCTGCCTGTTTTTTTTATGGCGCTGTAGACTCAGATCTTACGGTCATACGATACTTCCTGGATAGATGCTTAAAAAGGGAATACACATCTAAGAGAATGGACATTAGAGAACTTTTAGAAAAGGTAGATAAGAAGCTTTTCAAGGTACGTTCAGTGGATCCCGATTGCCCGCTTAGTAACATCATTCCGAAGAAGAAAGAAACAAAGTATCAACTCAGACACAAAAGTGCTCATCGCCCGGAGATAAAGACTGATAGATTTAATGTTTTTGTAAACAGGTTTATTTTTAGATATAATCGTTGATCTTTCTATTATTTGTATACAGTATGTCTTATGTATTTTTAGACTCCCAACTGCTGATGTAACTTAAGATATGTCTTTTTATCTTAGGAGGAATAAAGATTGATTGATTGATTGATTGGTTTCCGCAAATCCCTAGGGATTAAAAAAACTTTACCATCTTTGGACATCTCTTCTTAAATCCAGTTAATGCGGTCCCAAAGGAAAATTAGTGAACTTACGCAACAGGACGGGAGAGGAAAGAAGACGGCAAACCTTGTGTGACAAGCGTGACAATAATTTTGCTTGAAATAACTTTTTGCCAAACTTCACTTTCTTTTAAACAGATATTTTTGTAAAAGACCAGAAAATATTGATGTTAGTCAAGATCACGACAAAATACGCAAGTTATAGCCTTGTCACGTTCGTCACGCACAAGCGATTTGCCGTCCTCCTCTTTCTGCCGTCCTGTTGCGTAAACTCACTAATCACGACCCCTGGAAACAAATAGCGGATGCCCTTTGCACCCCCCTAAAACCAAAGGGAACAATTACATTGTCTATATGGAGGGAAAATTCCAACATTGAAGGCTTTTGTTATGTCCTGTTATTTTGGCTGACTTGTCTCACACCCTGTGACGGAATGGTTGTGGGAGACCAGCACGGCTGCTCCGCACGCGCATCTTTCACGTGCTCCCCTCGTGACTAGACAACTGGACATCGTTACTCAGGAAGTAGAAAACGAGAACCAGCATTTTCTAATCAAGTGTTTCTATCGGGGTAAACTTGTAGGCATGACCTGATTAATAAGCCACACCGCGTATCTCTCACGATACAACCTGACAACGCCCTTTCTAACAATTAAAGGGCGCCACGATCCGTTCTCGTCGCTACGTTCATTATCCTCCTCATCGTTTTAAGTTTTATGGAAGAAAGTGATGGTTGGTTGCGTCGTCGGCGTCGGCGATACTAGGGAACTTAAGATAGAGACGTTTTCGGGGCGACGGCGACCGGACTGGCAGAGCAAGCCTGGAACAGAGGCAGCCGTCGCTTCCCTCCAAAATTCGAATAAGATCGTAGCGAACTCATTTATACGATACTCTAACGAAAAAAGTGAGCTAAAAACACACAATTAAAATATAGGAGTTCATACTTTTTGTCTGGATACTTTCGTTTGGCTCGTAGGACAATTTTGTCCATGTAAAGCTCACTTACGGTTTGCTGTTTGCCATATTGGATCAGATTGGATCTTGACTCTGTGACATGAAACATAGAAACATTATAAAGATGTAAGTTTAGATAACAGAGCTTGGAAATCGAGCTTGAAATGTGACTCAAGGAAAACAAGGACAATTTAAGAACGATAATTTGCAAAATTTTGGTTGCAAAACGCAACAAACCTTATTGAAATGAAAGTTAAATACTCACGTTCTACAACGCCAAACATACAAGTTTCACGTCGACGACGGGAGCGCGACAGCAATGTGGTGAGCAAGAGCATGCGCAATATTGGACATATCATGACGTCACATCCGGTTGAAGTTGCCGTCGCCCCGAAAACAGGGAACTTAAGATGGAGACGTTGGGCTTTACATGGACAAAATTGTCCTACGAGCCAAATGAAAGTGTCCAGACAAAAAGTATGAACTCCTATATTTTAATTGTGTGTTTTTAGCTCACTTTTTTCGTTAGAGTATCGTATGAATGAAACGTATGTATTGAAAATTGTTTAGAATAGAAGGTAATACCACGTACTAACGTGGGAATACTGAAATAAAGTTGTTGTTGTTATTGTTGTTGCATGAAAGCAAATACGCATTAATTCTCTTAATTCTTCATGCGTAGCCATATTTTCCTCTTCGCTAGTCTTCCAAGGCGCCGTCCTCCTGCGTTCACTGCGATCTTAATGTTCGAATTTGGGAGGGAAGCGACGGCTGCCTCTGTTCCAGGCTTGCTCTACCAGTCCGGTCGCCGTCGCCCCCAAAACGTCTCTATCTTAAGTTCCCTAACGTCTCCATCTTAAGCTCTCTACTGTCCTCGAATGGATTGCTAAGTCGGTTCTTGGTCGTCTTGGTCTGCTTGCAGTGCAACACCGTGTGGAACTTCCGGTTCTCAGTACAGATCAAGAGTTATTATAGTGATTCCCAGTTGCGGTGGAGCGACTTGCCCCTCACTAACGGAAACCAAGACATGCTAAAGACCTTGCGTCGAACACTCCTCTCTTAACCCTCAGAAGTTTAGCATCGTCTGTGGCACAGGTTAGTTGTGATTGCGATTTTTCCTACATATCCCTAACCTTTCTACGTAGTCTACATGGAGAACATGACCGTCCACTATATAGTTGATTTTCAGACAATTAGCAGGTACATAATGGCATGAAAGCAGTGTGGTGGTACAGCGTGTAATATGACTGTTCAGAATGCAGAACACAGGAACTCTGTTCAATAGACAGTGTTCCAGCAAGCCGGTTTACTATGGAAGTTGCTGTCGGTATAACCTTTAAAGTAACCTAACTATAGAAAAAATGCGCTACTTTGGAACAAAAAATATCAGAGAAAGGTTTGCATTTTAGGAAACTGCTCGACCATACAACCCAACACACAGGAATGGGACTAAGGCAGGATTTATGAATAACTGTGAAAACGTTAAACCTAATACACAACATCTAAGGCAAAAGGAAAAATAACGCACTGAACATAAAACGTGACAGTACGCTACAATGGGCAAAAAAATACAAAGGGCTGTCGTAAAACATAACAGGGATCTGATTGGGTGGGAGGGAGGGAACGATCTGCTAATTTGATGAGACTTCTTTGCTAAGTGCGCAATCATTGTAAATATCCCTGAGTTTTCGAGCCAATCTCTATCTTTGGCTACAAACACAGTGCCGTAGCAACGTTAGATTTATTAGGGGGGCCAATCACGATCGCTGAAGGCGTCAGCTGCTAGGGGGTTCGGGGCCGTGCTCCCCAGGAAGATTTTGAAATACAGGGTCTCTGAAATAGCATTTTCAGCCTTCCGGAGCATTAATTTCCAGCAATTTTTCTCCGTTGAAGCCATAAATAAATAATTTTTACGCTTTATGGAACCGAAATGAAAACATTGAACCGAAGAACAGTGTGAAGAGCGTGGCCGCTGTCAAAATTATATGGGGGGTGGGAAAGGGAGGGGGCACGCCCGTTCGCCCCTCCCCATGCTAAAGCACTGAAACAGCACTTCTCCAATCACGCTGGACGGGAAAAAAATTTACTAGCCAAGAGTAATTTTACACAGCATCTGATTAAAACCAATATTTGACACCTGTTCTAAAAATATAAACTATTCAAGGGCGTACCTGCAAGGTGCCTAACCCCTAATCCTGGTTAACAATTAGTAATCAGTTCTTATGATCAAGTTATGAAAAACTGAAAACATAATGACAAGTTTCGTTTGTATCCGAGTATATTGTCATGACATCTGTTCGCAGTTGGCAAGCAAGTCACGTATTAGCTTGGGCCCGGAAAGATATTTAAAACTAATCAAATCAAATCAAGCGTTTGATTCCGCTTTGTTAACCAAAATGTCTTAGATAGAAAAAGGAAGCGCAGGAATCTTTGACCCCGTTTCAGCTCTGTTTTAGTAATAAAAAAAATCGTGACATGTTTCTTGTGTCGATGAATGTTGAAGGTTTTTAATAAAGAGAGTTTGAAGGCAAAAAAGCCAGACAACGCAGAATGAATCTCGGCAACTACTTCTTCTTGCTGGTTCTTTAAAAAATAAGATGCGCATAAATCAGACGTGTCACTCCTAGTTACAATGGGCACGTGCAAGTGTCACTAAACCAAATCGATTGAAAAACGGGAATCGTAAATAAGAGTTTCTACTATTCTTTACTTATTTTTGAAGAAACTACTCTCTTTAACGACTTATCCATATCATAGTGATCCTTTTTCGGGGCGCCCATGTAAAAAACAATGAAAAAAGTCAGGGGCCCGTATGCCTTGGTGGCGTCCCCACAGCTTCCCTATAACAGTGAAATGGAATGGAGTGAAATGGAAAGCGAGTGTGTGAAAGTTTTCATTTTAACCTCTCTGTTAATTTGACTGGACCTTCAGTTGCCAATGGACTCATTTCACCGTTTGCAGGATTCCGCTCCTTTTCATTCACGTGGCCGGTAGCCTTGTACATTTGACGGAACAAAAGAAAGTTTCTACATGAGGAAAGTGTTCAACTGGATTCCGGATTCCAATCGATAGTAGGATTTCGGATTCCTTGAGCTGTATTCCGGATTCCAAAGCCCCCGGCCACGGGTCTAATTCCCACCCATCCAGTGGGATAACGCGTTTAAAACGCCATTCGACTTGCCTTACATAAAATATACATTACCCGAATCCTAACTCTTTACGAATACAAATATACGAAAACTTTGACCGACAGCCGTATGGAAAGTTGAATGCCAGAAGCTTTTTAATAGAGCACTTTACGAATGTTATTTTTTTAAGTCACTGCCATTCTGGGGACCTTTGTGTAACATGGCCTCTAAATTCTGTCAATGTCGTTGAGTTTCTTTATCGTGTCTTTTTTCTTTGATCTCTTTTAAACCGGATAAAAGTAAAAGAAATTTAATTCTCAACGAGGTTATAAACGTTTATAATAAACATGATAAATACTAAATGGAGGAAATCAAAATAAAAAGAGAAAACAATAATGATCAACCCATTCGCTCCTAACGCGCTAGCAAGAATCGGATCATTATCAGCAGCTGGCCAAAGGGTGTTTTATAAATTTAATAAATAAAAATACGTTACTACATAAATTTATATAACAAGGTAAAAATATTTATCAGCGATTTAAGTTTAAATCGATTTAACTGTAAATAAGCCTTAAAAGTCTCTAAGTCTTAAATCGATTTAACAAAATAGATTTAACGACTAAGTCTTAAACCGATTTAAGCTCAAATACACTTAACGACTAAGTCTTAAATCGATTTAACTAAATCAAGTCTTAAATCGATTTAAGCTTAATTTAACAAGGTCTTAAATCGATTTAACTATATCGATTTAGAACGATTTATTTTAATTTAAAGTTATGTATTTTTATTAAAAAATTATATAAAGCGGCTTTTTTTCATTCTGCCTGATAAATATTTTTACCTAAATAAAAAAAATATACGCAGTTACGTATTTTATATAACACCCTTTGGCCAGCTGCTGATAATGAACCGATTCAGCCCACTTGATAGCTCACTCATGTAACTTGTCAATTTTTAGTTAATCTTACGTACTTTTATTGTACCACTTGAACTATGTGACATGCCCGGACCAATACTTACAATTTATTCCTCAAACTAAAAGGAGACGTTTGATTTTGGACAAATCAACGTTTAATTTTGGAAGAATCGAAGTCTACTGTGACGACTAAAAGGATCAAAAGGGAGCAAAGTGATATTTTCTTGCCAATCGTCTAAACAACTGTCTACATCAGAACATTGTCAATGGAAGTATGAGTTGCGACTTTTTTATTTATTCAAGTTATTAGTCCACTGAGCAGTAGGAAGTTATAGATTGCGTTACATGATATACATGGCCTTGCACAACGATGGCCGACACACGTAATTGACTACTCCAGAAAATATCATAACATGATGCTCTTTGTTTGTCACCCCAAAATTTGCACAAGCATTGTCTTCAGTTTCTCTTGGTAGTTAAAATGGCCCCAAGAGAAACTGAAAACATTTATTCAAATTTTTGCGGTGACAAACAAAGAGCATTATGGTATGTTATGATATTTTGCTCTTTTGTTAGTCAACAACCTTAATTTAACGTACAATCCTCTTGAATGTTCAACAAACTGAAAGTCCCGGGAAGATTTTGTCTGTATAAATCCCTCAAACGAGGGATTTATATAGATTATCTGTAATTTATCTGTATAAATCCCTCAGTCTAGGGATTTATACAGATAAATCCCTAGACTGAGGGGTTCTATACAAACGAATTGATGGCGTGATTGTCAACTTGTGAACTATTGACCCTTTTTAACGATATATACGTTCAGCAAATAGTGAATCTCAATACTCGCCCTAACAAATCGCCATCGACTGGAATTCAAACTTTTCTAATCGAATGGTCGAACCAGATCTGTTATCACACACTCATTTTAGATGAAACGGTATTGCAGTATGATACGTCGACAAACAGCAATTAATATTTTCCTTCTCTTCGTGGTCATACTTAATTTTATAACGGAAAGCCAGTCCCTTTGGAGAAGGCGGAGACGGCGCAGGTGTTCTCCAGTGAACTGTCAGATCAGCCATTGGTCTTCTTGGTCACTTTGCAGTGCTTGGCAGTGTGGAACCTCTGGTAACCAACAAAGGACAAGGCACGTGATTACCCATCCTAACTGCGGTGGGGCAGACTGCCCCTCCAAAATGCAAGAAAATAGAGTATGTTACGGCAATACGCCAATTAACTGCCAGGTCAGTTCTTGGTCTTCTTGGTCGGTATGCAACACAGTGCAGTGCGGGAAATCCGGCTTTGAACAGCGATCACGATATATAATTAGGCATTCTAATTGTGGAGGAACAGCTTGCCCCTCCGCGTTGCGAGAAACTAGGATCTGTTATGGCACTAAAGCGTCTGCATGTGTCTATTCCACATGGTCGACATGGAGCTCGTGTCCAGCCTTCCGGTGTGGAGATACTCAAACAAGAAGTAGGCAGATTGTTTCAAGAGAGCAATGTGGGGGAACACCATGTAATATCACGGCCTTAAGCAAAGCAAGACCTTGTAAACAAACATTTTGCATCAACCAGGGAACTTTATCCGCAGACGGGAAATGTTACTGCAAGTCGGGTTTTCATGGAAGTTGCTGTCAGTATAGTAGTAAGTATATTTGGGTAGTAAACAGGGGCACCCAACGAGGATATCGTTCAAAACCACTTAACATAGCATTGTTGAATGTATTTTAGTATTCAAACGGTAGATATAGGCATATTTTTATCCCCTAAAAACTTTTCATCTGTCCGGATTTCCTAGCTGAAAGTCTAGTGATCCGAAAATTATAGGGATAAAAACTTACCTTCTCGAAAATTTCAGCCAGGAAAAGGCTTCCGAAAATTCTAGGTGGCCATTTTTAGGGTCGAAATCCGTTAAAAATGGGTAATTATACCATTTTGTAGATGTTCGAAAACCCTAGGAGAGGTAGGCAAGCAAGAAATTTTACAATAAATGCTCCGAAAATTCTACATCTCAAATCGTCTTCCGAACAGATATTTCCCCGAAAATTGCCGTTTGGTGCCCCTGAGTAAAACTGACTCATTGGAGTTCAGCGGTTTGCGAAGTTTCGTTTCCTTAGTTTCGGCAGTTTATTCCCGCTAAGCGTAGCAGTCAAAGGCACGCATTGATTTTTATACTGCCGTTTACTGGTAGAACTGTAGGTTGGAAACATGCAATAATTATAGTCTACTGTATCAAGTCATCATGAAAATAATACCCGCTAGAAAAATCTCAAACCCTGTCAACTCTGCGTTGTGACCGACGCGGAGTTGGGAGGAAAAAAACAATTTCTTTAAAATATCAAAGACCGTCTCAACCTATCCTTTGGGACAAGTAATTCCTTTCGCCTTCAGAATAGTTATAGTTAAGAACAATTTAGCTTTGTCCTTCAATGATTTCATTTTTTTTATAGGAATGCTTGTGTTTTTAGGATACGGAAGACAGCTAGTCGGGTAGCTTATCAGCATTACTTTTTTTATCAGTAGTCACTTTCACATCGACCAAATTTAGAACATAAAATCTACATTACTCTGCTTCTCTCTTCTTTCGTTTCCTCACTTTGTCGTGTCGTTTATAACTTACGTACGCGCTCTCTGAAAATTAAATAGATTTGAGTAAGCTACCCCTTAACTTTGATTGGCTCCTCAAGCTCAATGTAAGTAAGTAGTAGGTAGTGATATACTTCCGAATGGCTCTTACCGTGACCCCATGAAAGATACACGTCCATGCATATCAAATGTCCGGGTACAAGAGTACAGTTACGTCGATTACAATTCTAAATACGATGACGTCAGGTTTTAACAACACGGAACAGAATAACTATTGCTGATTCGCAGCAAGCAATGCTAAACGTTAAGTGTGGTCTAACCGGCGGTTTAAAAACTAGAATTAAAACATAAAGCTCTTTTAGCGCTTGACGATATCATTTACCTCTGGCTGAATAGCAAAAGAATTTCAATTTAACTGCACTCAGCTCCGTTGTCACGAAAATTAAAACGGCGAAATCCTGTAAATTTAGCTCTGACACAGATATAGATACCAAACAGTAAACTCTTGACCTTTCATGCCTTTCATGTTCGGACACATTACTTACAACTAATTAAAGTTCCTTTTCCATTTTATTTGAACTGTTTTAATTTTGATTAATGCTTTCATTTAAGCCCAATGTAACTGATATTAAACAGCAGCGAAGAACAAACTTCCGTCAGTGCCAATCCGGCGTCAATCACTAAATTATGTTTTGACAGTGTCAAGTAACAATGCATTTTACACAATCCGTTTACAACTATTGTGGAAAGATGGCTATCTATTTCGCTGTTTTCGATCTCCGAGCTGCAATCCTCTTTCTCGCTCTCTTACGTATCTCATCTGGTCAAACCATCCCGCCATGTAACAACAATGACTGCTGTCAAAGGGCAAAACATCAAGAACTTGACAATTCTCGTCGCAGTACGCAAAGTAGCTACAAGCCAGGCCAAGTTCCGCTATGCGATAAAGACCTGAAAGCAGGATGGTACCGATTTATGAGCTTTGTCGGTGGCGAAATGCCTACCACAAAAGTCGACGAAAATCGTTGTGGAACCATCCATCCAATTTGGTTGAGAACTCCGACTGGCACGCATCCGCGTCCCTCAACCATGGCTGCTCCGGTGACAGTCACGGCATGCGTCAATATCAATGAAAGAAATGGCGGTTGCTTCTATTCGTTCAACGTAGGCGTCAAATTTTGTCCAGGCAACTATTTCGTTTACTATCTTGCACCGATGCTTTCATGTAGCATTGCTTATTGCGCCGGTAAGATTTCCTTAAGGTATTAGAACTGCCATTAAGTCAAAATACGATAATGGGTATAAAATCGCTTATTTAAAATGTAGTCTTAACATGAACTCAAATTCCAAAAATGAAGCATTTTCGTTAAATGGAACCCGAGCAAACGAAGGTCAAAGTTGGTATATAAGAGCGCTATTTTGGAAATATTAATAATCACAGGGCTGAAATCCGACGCCATTATACTGATTAGGGTTAAGCACTCATTGTACTGATTAGGGTTAAGCTTTCATTTCACGGATTAGGGTTAAGCATTTATTTTTGGGCTAGGGTCAAGCTCTGCTTAGGGTTAAACACTTATTTACAACGGTTAGCGTTCAGTTAATGTTTACCGTATTATTGTTTTCGATTTTTATGCTGTTTTTTTTTTCAATGATTCTTCAATGGACTGCATGGCTCGCATGACTCGCTGGCTCGCATTTTATACACACTCTGACAGAAATAATGTTGCAATTTTCACAACCCGGCACGTGATAACGCGTTATTAGTTTCAAGTAAGCTAGGGCAAATTATTCTTGGTTTTCACATGACGTCACCAAAATTCAAACTAAGAAACCATCGCTTCTTCTGAGTTTCTACTTTCATGTGATAGTAGAGCACCTTAAAATCTTTATACAAACAAATTTTCGGTTCAAAAGGGTTCTTTGTTTTGCGATACAGGACGCCTGAATTTGCAGGCTTTAGCGTGACGCGGCATTTGGCTGGCGGTCGGGAAAGCTCTTAAGAGCAGATGCCAGTAAATATCGACTAGAGGTCTACAAAAGCGAAAAATCGAAAACTCTCAAAAAATTCACAAAGTAGCATTAGCTAAGCTGTTAACATAAATGTAATTTTTACTTCGATCCGATAATTAGTTTAGACGTACGCGGGGGTTATTGGTTTCGCGGCTCTCGGACCGGGTTTTACAGGCCCGAGAAGGCATGCAGTCATCAAAAAATCGTTTTAAAAATCAAATAAATCGTGATGCAAACAACAAATAACTTATTCAGAAAAGTACATAATTAGATACATTTTATGGGGTGATTTACTCAGTTTGAACGAAAATGTAATATTTTGGAGATTTTTCATTATTTTCAATATTTTGAACGTTTCTGTTCGATGAAAAAATGGCAAATTTCAAAGCCCAAAATCGTCGACTGGTACCTCGATTTCACCAAAGAGTCTTATACCACGCTAAAGAGCGTTATGGCTTCTTTGAAAATCTGTTTTCAAAATTATGGGCAACTTAAAAGAAAATTTTTGAGGCCAAAAAAAACAAGTAGTACTTTTCTCAAATTTAAGCTTTCCTCGTTCAGCGGGCCGATGCTAAAATCTCGGAAAACTATAACTATAAGAAATCAGTTTGAGCAACAGTGGTTTGATGTTAACAGTTTTCAGAAACCAAGACGTGTTTATCCAGCGATCTGATATAATTTAAAACCGTTTGCTCACAAAAAGGCAGATTTACGCTGTCAACTCCTGCCAAGTGCACGAGTCACGTAAGTTTGTCAAAGGGCAAAGCGCTATTGCCTAATTTCATACCGCGCGGGGGCCTGGCACTACCGGATTTTCCCGGTCTTTTTAAAAAGTCCAGTTTCAAAATGGCGGATAGTCGGAGTAAAAACTCGAACGAAAGCATTCTTTCTCGAAGAAATATTGATCAATATACCCTCGGAGAATCTGTCTAAACTTAGTAAGGAAAGGATGCAGTATTTCTGCCATACCCTGAAGCTAAACTTAAGGAGCAGACATTCAGCAAGTGCAAGCACTGTTGTTCGATGAACAGGTCGCTCGAACCAAACATGATTATAAATTTTCTACAGCAAAGGATTTTCTGCTTAGTTCTACCCGCATATGAAAAGTAGAGGATCATTGCAGGAAAAAACACAGATGTGATTGTGCACGTACCGATCGTAGCGTAAGTATGCTGAAGCAAGACTTAAAAGGGCAGTACAGAAGGACTTACCTGGATTATTCCCGTCGCGGAAAAGAGTAATGTCCGTGAAAGGTACTGAGTGCAGTGAACTTTGTGGCGTTTGTGTATGTTGTTAAACCTAGTGTTGTTCACATGAAGGGAGATAAGGGACTAGTCTATACTCAGTGCATGCTAGCCAAAAGGTAGATGTACGTGACATTCTTGATTGTGATTACAAGCTGATTGCCCAAATTACAGGAACTGCAGTGTTACCGGACGAGAAATGTCTCTCAAGTAAGACTGAAGTACACTTGCTTTTATCCATGTTCGGTGAGAATTGCTTCCGGTCTGATCTTTAGGATTTCTACTGAGACCGTACGCAGCGACGGGGAGAAAATATAATGTAAGCCTTGCCGACCTAATATAAAATGTTGCCCTTTCACTCAGGGTCACTGGGGCGTGTTTCGCTTTTTGGTAGTTTTTATTTTACGGTCTGTAAAAACAGGTACACCCACCCACTTATCATTCCCCAATATTCGGTCGGATCCAGTGCCGTAAGAAGAGCTAAACTCGACGGTTCTTTGTTCAAATTTTTTGTCGAACAATTCGGGAATCCTTCGAATACTTCTAAGTAACGAAAGTCTCCGATTAGATCTTTCTTTTCTTGAAATTTTTAATCGAGGTTCTTTATAGCAGTAAAACAACTGTTCTTAACTTTAGAATATTAACTTTCTGGAGTAATCTGGCCCTTAGTATCGTTTTAACTGCACGCAATGACCTTTGCTTTACCCTCTCTTTTGGAAGCCATTTTCAATCCAGAATTCAAAAAGTCCGGAAAAATCCGGTAGTGCCAGGTTCCCGCGCGGCATGAAATTAGGCAATAATAAACCAGATAAACTTTAAGAATCAAAACGTTTTTGCGTCCAGGCATTGAGTTTTACCGAACAGAAAAATGCCTATTAGTGTATGCTCCATACCTTAGCATGGGTTTCCTATATACTGGAATTAAAAAAACATCAAGGACAGCATCGGCAAGAGCATCTTTGGCTGTTATTAAACGGCGACGGAGATTGCGTTACTTTTCTCAGATTGACCGCTTACCACCTGCTTTTGGCCTCGTATTTCGACGCAACACTTACGACTGGTATTGCGCGCGGTACTGATACTTTATGATCAAGTTCTGAAATCTTCTTCACGAGACATTTAACTGAATTTAAGATAAAAATGACTTCAGGAAATAAAAAATAGATATTTTCCAAAGATCAGTTGTACGCAAGGGTGTATGTGCGTATAAGGATACTACGCCCCTGCTAACTTAAGACCCGCTCTTATAAATGGGACATCTAGCGTCCTATTCAAAAAATGTTGTCAATCTGTTTTATCTGCGTTTGTTTGTTTGTTTGTTTTTACACCGTTTCATAAAAAGTTTTAAAGGTATATTTCTGGCGACGTTTCTCGAAATTCGTTATCAGCACTGGCGATACGGGGAAGTTGGTAGTGTGTCTTTCCTTGATGAAGAGGCCGAAAACTGAGAGTATCTGTAAATAAAAAATATGCCTTCCCTGGATACCTTAAAGCACCGAGGAGCTTTTATTTTCGTTATTTTCGCCAGCAGTTTTCAATTATTACACAAACATTGTATTGCCTACCGAATTGCCCGTTGTCAGAAGCCCATAACCAGCTCCGGTGGTTGTGAATTTCTTCAAGGCCGAAAATTTCAGTAAGAACCAAAAACAACAGCTAAAAGGAGGCACACAGTTTGAACTAAACAAGGAAAGAGGCTCCTGATTTTCTAAAATGTCATTGATGTACGGTTCAATTAGACTTGTTACTACCCCTTGGGCAACCACTGGGACAAGTCCAGGGGGTGGAGAGTTGTTTGAAACGGTCATGTCCCGGACTTTCGGGGGTAGTTGGCGGGGCAAATCGAAAATAACTTCTCTTTGTTTTTGTGAAGTACATCATTTTTCGCGCGGTTGACAAGATGGCGGCGGACTCCGTAGCTGTGGAAAGGTCCTTGTGAAACATATCCCGGCAACATACAGGGCATCATGTAACCTTGACTCAACTCCATGAACAGGCAGAGGCGATAAGTTCCATCATACCTAAGTGATGCTTGATATCTAGACGTGAATAGTCTGTCCACAGACGTTTATCCCCTTGCTTTTAACAACGCGCGAGTGAACCGGAGCGCAGTAACGAGCCCTGACCCCACCCCATTACCCAAACGTTCACTAAATCCCCAGAACAGGTAAGTTTTTATCTTTCATTTAATTTCCATGTGCAGTTTACAAATAAGAGCGTAGTGGGTTCCCTATGGTGGAGATTGAAAACAATAAGACATATAGCTGTGTAGCAGGCACTTCGAAGTAGGGCGCGATAAAGAACGTGCGCGCGAGGAGATACGCGTGTCTCTCTCGCGCGCCCCGTTCTTTCTTGCGCCCACCACTTCTAAGCGCCTGCTACGCAGGTTAAACAAGGCATAGTCACCAAATCGAAACAAACTCAATATGGCGAAAGTATGATGGATCGATACACCACCGAACCTCTTATGCCTGGAAATGATGTTATCATGCTCATCTTTGAAATTAAAAGAATTAATTAAGGTCAAAAAGGATCTACTATGTCGTTTCTTTTTCCTTTTTTTTCTGATAATGCCAAAAAATTGGGTCGGTCGGACGACGCTAAACGAAGAAAAAAGCGGGGATGCCCTTTTAATATAGTTATTTGGCTCCCTCAGCAGAGGTTTCGTTTTAGGCCGGACACCGGACGCAACGTCTGGTTGTTTGACATGTAACGTCCGGTAGCTCACTCACAAAATAATTATTTTCTTAGTGTAAAAATCGTTTTTTTCCATTTATCAACCAAAGAAAGACTTGACCCTTATTTTACTCACTTAGTTATGTAATGCATAGAATCGAAAGAAAAAAAAAAAAAAGAGATAATTATAGGTAGCAGTGGCAGTGGCTGCTCTGGGACTTGAAGTCGATTATGATGATGCGGACTCCGACAGTGAAAGTGACTCAGAATCTGGATCTGATGAAGACGATCTCTAGAGAGCAGCTCTCTGACTCTGGAGATATGGGATTCGTACACTCTTTCCGATTGCAGTCCGTTTTGGAATCAACTAAACAACGAACAAATGCAAACTTATAATTGTCAAATCAGTCAAATATTTCTTTTTTTGTGAACATTTTTTAACGCCTTAAAAGACCTTTCCTTTTACCCAATACCGGTCCAGGGAACGCGGAGAATTGCATTTTAGAGAGAGTCCAATTTTAGAAATTTACCGAGGGGGAAAGCCTCCAGACCACCCTAGGAGTTCGTGCGTCCGCAACTCAGCGTTCGCGCACGAACGGTGCACGTCTGCCAACTGAACCACTGCATCCGGTACTTCCAAATGCTACGGAAAACCCTGCCTCAGAGTATAAAAGTATAAGTTTACAATGCCAGGATTCAACCTCTTTCCCAGGGCGCTTTTCCCTGGCTTTGGAGGTGGGGCGCCCCACCTCCAAAGCCAAGGAAAAGCACCCTGGGGACGAGGTTGGCAAGGATCGAGCGTATACTGAGTAATTTGATGAAAAATCAACCAAAGGCTGAGACTCTATAAGGCGCTGCCAGCTGACAACGAAATGGTGAACAAGAAGTGCTGCCCCTCATTTAATAGAGACGTGAAATACTAGGTGGACCACATCCTGAACTCCAGCGAAAACCGCAAGAGAGGAGCGCTCAAGGCTAAGGAGACTAAAGCCCGAAAAAACAAACATGAGAAACGTCCTTATCCTATTCTTTCCATGTTCGTACTTTCAAGGAAGCGCTGATCAAGAATCATACCTGAGGAGTGAAACCTTCTCGCAGCTTCCAGTGAAAGCATGCATAGAGTGACAACAGTGGTAAGCGGTCGTTCTGTGAAATGCAACGCAATCTTTGCCGCGTTTGAGATCTTTCGCTTGGATGTTGACCTGTTCTCCCGTGTGGATACTTCACATTTCCAATATATGGGAATACCATGCTAAGGTACGAACAACAAACACTCACAACATTGTTTTGCACGCTAAAATCTGATTTCCTGGACGTAAAAAGTATTGAATTTTAAGACTTTTTTAATTAGTGATTTGCCCTTAGACAACGTGCACTTTGCAGGAATTGACAGCTTAAATCTGCCTTTCCTGTTAGCAAACGGTTGTAAATTATATCAGATCGCTGGATAAACACGTCTTGGTTTCGGAAAGCTAATAACTTCAAACCACTGTAGCTCAAACTGATTTCTTATGGTATTTTCTCGAATTTTTAGCATCGGCCCGCTGAGCGAGGAAAGCTCAAATTTCAGAAAAGTATTACTTGTATTTTTTTGGCCTCAAAAATTTTCTTTTAAGTTGCCCATAGTTTTGAAAACAGATTTTGAAAGAAGCGATAACACTCTTTAACGTACCAGTCGGCAATTTTGGGCTTTGAAATTTGCCATTTTTTCATCGAACAGAAACGTTCAAAATATTGAAAATAATGAAAAATCTCCAAAATATTACATTTTCGTTCAAACTGAGTAAAACACCGTATAAAATGTTTATAATTATGTACTTTTCTGAATAAGTTATTTCTTGTTCGCATTACAATTGATTTGGTTTTTAAAACGATTTTTTCGTGACACGCCTTCTCGGGCCTGTAAAAACCGATCCGAGAGCCGCGAAACCAATAACCCCCCCCCCCCCCCCCCCGTACGCCTAAAATAATTATCGGATCGAAGTAAAAATTACATTTACTTTAAACAGCTTCGCTGGTGCTACTTTGTGAATTTTTTTGAGAATTTTCGATTTTTCGGTTTTGTAGACCACTGGTTGATATTTACTGACATCCGCTCTTAAGTGGGTTTAAAACATTACGGATTTTTGGAGATTTTGCTATCTAAGCGTTCCTTGTCTTAGAATAAATATTGCTTTAATCTTTATGAGTTCCTCAAGCAAAGAATTCACGTATAAGTAGGAAAACTCAAAAACAGATGTTTCTGTTGGTTTCCGGTGGCCATATTAGGGCCATTTATACGAGGAAAAATAAGACGCTTCTTAAATAGACGCGTCTTAAATAAGACGCGAACTTTCCGTATAAACAGTGTACATTTCGTCTAAAATAAGACGCGGCTTAGCTAAGACGCGTCTTATTAGATAAGACATGCTCGTATAAATGGTACAGTTCGCGTCTTATTTAAGACGCGTCTTATGTAAGACGCGTCTTATTTTTCCTCGTATAAATGGCCCTATTGTGCCCCTTAAAGGGACACAAACATGGCGTCTCCATACAAAGCTTTATAAATTTGGATAAAAAGTTTTTCCGAATATCTCGCATATGAACTATGGCATAGACCTGATTCTTGGCAAGGCTTTTTGTATATTTATCTTCTTTCATTTCCCAGATTCTGTATTAAAAGGTTTCCATTTTTATTTCTTCTTTCTCACCAGCCTGTTCCAGGCGTTCAGACAGTAGAGCGCGGCGGTAAGTGGGGAGCGAGTTAAGTTGTGCACCAGGAAAACGGGGGGGGGGGGGGGGGGGGATAGGGGGCTGGAAGGGGGAGGCGAGAACCTCTAGTCTACCCTTGTTTTTTTTTTTTTCTTCGTGAATTTTTCTCGCGCTCTACTATCTGAACGGAGAGTGAATACCGAGAATAGCAAAGTCCTCTTACATTCTGCTTCCCAAAGAAAAGTACCATTGTTTTGATATTTCTAAATCATTTCTATGGCTGTAAAAAGCCTTCTACAGACACGTTACAGTAGTAGATCGAGACTTCAGATAAGTGGGGGCAGTCATCCAGACCCTGAGATAAGGTGGAGGCTCTTCGGGCCTCAGTTTCGTCTAAAAATAAGGTAGTGGGGAGGGGGGGGGGGGTGCGGTCCCCCGGGCCCCTCCCCTGGATCCGCCACTGCATTAGATATATAATCCTTGCAAGGTCGATGACAGAGAAGGCCGCAATTAAATGACCTATTATGCACATTAGCACGTTGCTAAGGCTAAAATATTGTTTATGACGCCACGAGAGGACGCCACGTAACGAGTTCAAACGAAGGTTTTCACATTTTCTCGCCACTTTCCGTGCTACGATCGGGTCAGTGTCACAACAAACATTAAGAACAGCAGTTTGCTCGTAACAATGCAAGATGGCGACAAAAGAAAACAGAACAGCGCGACAAAAGTTAAGGGAGAATTAAGGGCAATTTTGCGGCTGCGTTGGACCGCACTGAAAACAAATTGATGAAAAAATATGAGGATTTCTAATACCGCGCTGAAACTTGCCAGGTTTATTCATATAACGTTAAAGGAAAGTGTATTAAATTCCCGGCAATTGCCGGAATGTTTTGGAATTTTGGCGGTGGCCTGAAATTATAGGGCATTACAAAAAAAATTCATCCCTGTATCTCAGGAACAGCTTACTGGCTACTGCTGGGAATTTAAAGGTAAATGAACAATCTAATTATAAGTCAGTTGCATTTTTTGTTTACTCCTAGATATCGAGAGAAAGCCAGAAATATGGAATTATTGAATTTTTGAGCCTGCCATATAACTCGGAAATAACACCTTAGGTGTGAAAATAGACACCTCGGATATCAATTTTCTAAAACCTCAGCTCTCGCTTTATAGGTCTGTGTAATTTTTATTTTGCAAAATTCTTTATTATTTGAGAAATATTTTTTTTCGAATGAAACGGTTTATAGTCAACAGTATTTGAAGGCGAAACGTCCACGGTACGGTCTGGAATGTGGACAATTTTAACATCCACTTGGCGTCAACTTCTATCGCTGTTCCTTACCAGGAAAAAAAATCCCTTCGATCCTAATTTACAGTTAAGTTATTCCCCGGGGGTACCCTTTAAATTTTATATGGGGGTGTCTCGTTAAGTCTTTGAGACTCTGGACCTAGCTAGTCAGACCAGTGGACGACGAGTGGGGCGTAGTTTTGCACCAAAAATAGTCAGGGGTGCAATTTGAGGGCAGGTTGGGTGTAGGTGAGCCGCGAAGGCCTTCAAACCATGACCCTGATTAAGAAAAGAGACTGTTTTTCATGACCCTGTTTAAGACTGTAGCCCAAATGCCCTGTTTAAGGAGATACTTTCTATCAAGATGGTATAATATACAATACAAAACGGGGAAAATATACTTATTTTAACTTGCTTTGGAGTCACATGCAAAAAGATTTTTTTTGAGATCACTGACAGAACAAAATTAGATTATTTTAAAAAAATTCGTTACGCATGTAGACCGTACACCGCCAAAATTCACACCCGGTTTAAGGCTTCGGGTCTGAAAAGACACCCTGTTCAAGACGGTCAATAGTGAGATTATGTACCCTGTTTAAGACTCAAGACCCTGAAAACCATACCCTGTTCAGCGGCACATTCCCCGGCCCCCCCCCCCCCCCCCCACCCCCCATTCAGGGTTTAATACTTCTATTTTGCCTTTGACGAAAGGCGGTAGTAAAAAATTTCGGAATGATACAATTGACCATCAATGTTTGTTGGACTTAATCTATTTCAAATGTTTCTAAATAGAATGAATTGAAGTATTGACTCAATGAAAAGCACAAATTTCAGTTAGGATGATAGCTTTGGACGTCTCCAGGCTTAAGTGTACTGTTTATCCGTTCACAGCAACACATATGGAAAACAAACATATGGATGGTTTGCTAATCTCCACTCGGATAGCGTTTAAAGAGAGTTTTTTCCTTTTTGTCACCGTCTAGGAATTTTTCACAAGTTTCCTTTTACAGCACAATTCTTGGACACAGTATACGGATTCATTTTATGTCTGTCACAAGATGGGCATGGCAATTTCTAGAGTTTAACCCACATGCATATAACAGATATAGATTCAAAAATTCCAAAAAGAAGCCGGAGCTATGCATGCAAATTTCCATTTAACGCTGGCATTCGTTTAACCGATTTTTAACGATAGACCTCTTTCATTATGGCGGCTCATTTATTGATTCTTTCATATGTATATAACAGAGCCTCTCTGAAAGTAAGAATTTTTTTGTAGATTGCACCTGCTAACCGTCAGAAAGTATTTTAAATACGATTTTGCTTTTCACAGGGAATGGAAAGCCATGCCCTTATGGACAATCAGGAAATTCGCTAAAAACATGTTCAGGTAAGTTAAAGTTCATTATCTGTTGTTTGAAGTTCCTGGCCTTTGTGTGGGAGCACGGCTAGAATAAAATTCCTTGCATTTCATACATGTATGCGAATTTCTGGATTTCTGGCATTCATGATAAATAATGTTAATCGCAAAAGTAAGAATCAAATGATGAAATAGTTTAACGGAAGGGTATAGAATTTGCGCAAAAACCTAATAAAAAAACGTAAAATAAAACTCAAAACTTTCCCAAGTTTCCTTGGGTTAAACGTCCGGGGGAAGGATGGTTCTGAGAAGACCATCATCTCACATATTCAGGCAGGAGCGTACCCGGGAATGTATGAGGTCTACTATTGTTTCAGATGTGCTGAACCTTCTCCTCCCTGGCGAAAAGTTGGTACACATATCTTGACACACTCGAACATTCTGGAACTTTGGAAAAAGATAAAAGTCTGAAAGAGCAATCATGTGTGACTTTAAACTGTCATGTCATTTTGTTTTCAATACAGTCATTAGTTTTGATTGCATTACTGTTTATTGATGTAATATTGGTATACTTTCGTTCAGCTTCACCGGTGAAGTTTCCTAGAAGCTACTTGAGCCGCCCCACTATTACACATAAAGATGAAGAGGGAGCAGAAGTCACCCTCGTCTGCAAAGTACCCATTAATTCCACGATAATGCAATGGAAGAATGTCACATACGTTGTTCACTGGTATGCGGACGGTCGACATGTGTATACAGAGACACAATTTTGTAAACCTAAAAACGAAAGTGCGGGAACCAACGACCAACCATGTTCAGGAAAGAACGAAATTCGCTCTTATCTCAGGGGAGTTGGTACAAACTATTACCCAGGACAATGGGTAAGTAATTTTATCTGGGTCATTTTTTTCAGTTTTTTATTGTTATAATGCTCGTTTTATCGTTGCCTTTAAAAACAAAATGATCTGTGGAAGATTATGACGTCGTCAAAGTGCAAGGTCAACCACAGTTGTTGGCGAAATAGAAGATTGAGGCACTCCATTTCAAAGTCGATTTCAACACTCGAACTGAAAAAAAATAATAATTACGGGCGACAAGAGGAGCCCGAAATTCTAATCTTCAGGTTGTTATTACGCATGCGTCGCATGATTGTATGTAGGCAGCATTCGTTTGGATTTCCACTAAAAATGTATGGAATGCATAAAACGCACTTTGATCACGCGCGTTTGGACTTTCTATCACTCGTAATCTGATCTTTATTACTAGTAACAGTAATAAAGAAAAAATAGTTTATACTCTTTCCGTTTTGAGAAGGAACAGTATTATCTTCGTGGTCATGGGAAGTTCTAGCCGTTAACAGAGCAAAATAAGTACCTTCTCCTTCGGTATTTTTAAGACGCTGAGTATTGCTTGGTCTGGTGCCTTGAATCGAACCGGCAAGCTCCCGCTCCTCTCATCCACTCAGTCCCGGAAATTAAACCAGCAAACTCTTGCTCCTCTCTACTACTCGGTCCCGGAAATTAAGCCCGCGATCCCCCGCTTGTCCCTCTCTCTAGGCACCGACAATTGATCTCGCGACCTTCAGCTCCTACTTTCCATGCGTTCCCGAAAATTGAACCCGCGACCTCCAGCACCTACCTTCCAAACGGTCGCGGAAATTGAACCCACGACCTCCCGCTCCTCCCACTCGGTCCCGAAAATTGAAGCCGTGGCCTCCCACTTCTCCCTTCCACTCGATCCCGAAAAATGAACACGCGGCTTCCTGCTCTGCAGACCAGCGCTCTACCGACTCAGCTAATCATCCCACCGTATGATAGACTGATTGATTTGGGGGAAAATCTAAATATGGTGAAAATAAAAGTTATTTATTTGCGGGCGATAAGAGGAGCCCGCTATCCTAGTCTGTAGGTTGTTATTACGCATGCGTCGCATGTATGTAGTCAGCATTTGTTTGGACTTCCACTAAGAATGTATGGAATGTACAGAACGCACTTTGATCACGCTGGTTTGTATTTTTCTATCAATCGCAATCTGATCATGCGTGTTTTGACCATCTGTTACGTCAAACTTAAGCAAAGCAGAGCGCTGTAGGAAAAGCGTTTTGACCTTCGATCGTTGTCGCCCGCACTCCGTAACCTTTGGTTATTACTAGTAGTATTTATAAATACTAAAATTATCACTAATGTTTTGTTTGTTTTAACAGATACTATGCGAAGTTAAAGCAAAGTACACTACCATGAAAGCAAATCCGTGGTCCGAGCCCATGTCCCTTTTACGGCCATTTTTTGCTGGTATTAAGAGGCTGTCCGCTTAAGAACCGATAAGGCAAATTTCGGTCTATCACGGATTGCCCTGATTTTTTCAGTGGAAGATAACTATCCAATCCCATGAAGAAATATCACATTTATTTGGACCAACTCAATTTTTTCTCTATTTTACAGGAAGATTTTCTCGGTCACCTAAAACTGGCCCGTTTGCCGTTGGAAGTGGTGCAATTTTGGTGAAACCTTAGGGCTCTGTCAAACCTACCTTACATAGCCGAAAAAGCTGATTATTTTACCAACAAAAGTTTTAACTGTGATTGACAGTTTCAAGGTTTAATGGTTGCAGTCTGTGGAAAGTTGGCTGAGATATGATTTTTTTAAAATGACCTTTAATTTGCTCAGCAGGAAAAGTAATTTGCATAACTAGAGCTGAACGGTAATTTCGCAAAAGTGGCACCTGACCCAGACTCAAGTCTATGATAAATCACAAGTACTAGGACCAGTCTACTTCCTAATGTAATAAAATTTGTGGGCACTCTTCTCTGCGTGCCGTGCAAAGTTCCGTCAATGTTCCAAAAGTCGCCATTTTGACAGCAAAGCTGGAATTGTAACGGGTCCGCATCTGATCGACTAATTTCCACAGCTTTAACGTTTCTGGTTATCACTAAATGTCATTAGACCCATTAAATGTTGGACGTTTGAAAACATGTGGAGAAAACTTAGTAATCGCTTTTCCTTGGGTCTTTTTCTTGTCGACGATGAACGTTACTTCATTCTCCGTATGCAAATTAGCTTTAGATGCGTTGTTTCAACAAATTGACAGGAAATATACAGCTGAATATAATCCTTACATTTCATATTTCTAAGGGGAAAAATAACTCTCCTTTCCACAGAAAAACACAAACCATCACTTAGAATCCCCTTAAGGTCTGTTTTTTTTTTTCTTTTTAACGAGGAAGAAGCAGCTGAATAATATATCATGATATATGTTTGCGTGGCTTAAAATAATCCAATTACTGTGGCCTGTCACGCATTCCTTAAGAGGGGTGGTCGATTAGAAAACAATAGCGTTGTGTCGATCAATTCTATAATATTATCATCTTTTTTTTTTAAAATGATACTTATTGATAATGATAAAAAATAAGAGTTCACTTGCAAGGTAAGTCCTCTTGTCAGCACACGAACATTTTTGGGCACTCTTTTTTGCGTGCCTTAAAAAATAGCGTTAACGTCGAAAGCTTTAAAATGATATTTGCTTATCAGGAGAAAGCACATCTTTGTACATGGCACTATGATAAAAAAAGTGCCCCACACTTTTTCCATCTTAAATTAGCAGTAAATTTCAGTTTCATTCAAAGATCTTTAAAGCGTTTATCGGCAGCAGAATAAAACGGGAAAAATAGTTCCTTTTTTCAGTGAATAAACGCAAAAGGGAGTATCTTTCTAGTTTTTGTTAGGGTATAACGTCCGAATTCCAACGATGATCTTGTTTTGGTTTCAATCTGATTGAATTATAATGCTACAGGTGCCAGTTTCAAATATAGTTTTGTCAATGAAATCGCCGAAGAGATCAATTGTGAAAAATGGCTTTTTCGGCTATTTCATCAAGCAGTCTTCCGCGAGATTGTAGACAGAGTGAGGTCCCAGTATGGGTGTGGAGGAAAATGTGTTGGTCACAGAGTGCATGGATGATATTACGTCGCACTTAGCCAGCTGTCACTTGTCTAAGTTTAGCAAGAGTAGCAAAGACAATGAAAATGAACTCATTTTAGCGATAGTACGTATTCGAGGCTTGGTGGGTATTCGGAATTGAAATGACAATCTGCCCAAGGCACAGACACCTACTTGGCAGGTTTTTCCGAGCACCAAGGTCTTGTTAGGCTCGATTGTAAGCCGCTGTTCTGGAAAATGAACCCCCAACGGACGGGGAGACGGCGGAAATCGAGCCTAAGGTCTTGTCAATACGCCGGTCACACTCTGGATCATACTGGCAAAATAACTTCTGTGGCAGGAAGACATGTCGTAAATTTCCAGATAGCCAGCGAAATAAGTCAAAGTTTTGTTCCATCACGTAAGTATCATTCTTTTTTCTTCTTCATGCCAAAACGTTTCTTACGTACAGAGATATTTCTAACTTCTCCGTTTAACATTTTATCTTGCGATGTTTTCTGAAGATAGTTTTTGTTATTTCTATTTTTTTGACAGCCGTGTATCTTGCCCTAATCAATTCTTACCTTTAAAATACTATACATACCGGTTAATCCGTGTGTTGTAAAAGATAGTTTTCTGATGATTGTTTGAAGAGCATTATAAATGGGAAAAATAGAACTTTCTACACGGAGTCAGGATTCAACCTCGTCCCCGGGGCTTTCCCGCCCCTGCCATTTTCTAAGAACTGAATGTCCTGGGGACGAGGCTAGGAGTGATTGTGGTCGAGGTGTCGTTCACGTGCACGTGTATGAAAAGTATTTCATTCTTGCAATAAAAATAATTCTTTTGAACTTAAACAGTGTTTAAAACATGTCTCTGATTTTGTAAAAATTAGTGAGACTTAAAAGTACCTTAGCGTTCAGTTCAACTTTATATAGCCGATTTGCTCCTCCTGTCGCAAGAAACTTGAAAAAATGTGACGCCGAAGGGTCGAGAAGAGTACAATTGAACAGTCAGCAACCATGTCCACACATTTGCCGGAGAGGTTTATTGGACAAGATTTCTCTGTTGTTCTTGTTTTGATAACGTTTTCAGTCTTCAAAAATGCCTCCAGATTGCTGTCTTTTTTTTTGTATGTATACCCTCTTGAACAATGTGCTCCATCTCATCTCTCCATTTTTAACCTATTTTACCATCCACTCTCTCTCCCCACTGTTCCACCTCTAATTTTAAAAGCGTTTGTACTTAAGGGGATGAAATTTCTCCCGTGTATATTAATTTCTGAAAAATTAAGTCCTTCTACTTTTTCCTTAAATTCTTAAACTTAGTTCTTTTTTCTTTAAGAACCTCCAAAGATGCTGCTAAGGCTGCAATAAGCGCACTCGCCCTTTTATATACTTCATCTAGTGAAATGCCTACCCTTTCATATACCTGAAGCCTAAAAAAGATACTCCTTTCGGGCGGAACCTCCCCGTGTAGGCCATCATAGGGAGTTCCCCCCAACCCCGTACCAATTCCGTGCTCACCTATTGCCAGCCCATGTTGGACTCTAGGCCCGTTTGAGTCAACACGTAAACATAGTCCTAAGTGTATACAAGTTGAACTTGACCATAGAGATCTGTTGCAAGAAGACGAGGAGTTCGAAAGGCAAAAGCTTGTTGCAGAAATCGCTGAAGAATTGAGACCACAACACCCTCAACCAGAAGCTTTCAACCTATGTGTATGTCAAAGGAAGAACAACCTAGTCAGTTCAACGTGGTAATGCTAAAATCTTGTGTCACTTTAAAATACCATTCAAATCCAGGGAAAGAAAAGGAGACCTAATTGACAAACGTTCGTCTTTCATACAAGATTGCAGGTGCTTTTCTTCATCAGCTCAGGAGTGAACATAGGGATCCTTAATTTATTGTGATTAACAGCCGGCAAAAACTTTTGGGATTTAACAGGAGACGGACTGTAAACAATAACTTAATACCTTTTTCTGCATGCCATTCCTCATTTTTACTCAAATGTTGTTAATTGGCGATAAACACAATGCTCTGTTAATACGACCCTAAAGTTTGTAGGGTAGCCCATAGTTAGCTAGGGATCTAGGAAATGTGTATGCTGCTTAAAGGACTTTGCAGGTGTGGTCCTGTGGTGTCGCACGGTATTTCTGAAGTTTTTTGCGAGCTATTTCCAAAATATTAATTGTTAATTCTGTAACTGAAAATATTGTACTAGTGCTCGTGAATAAGAGTGGCCGTGTCCAAGTGACTACTATACTTCGTAGCTAATTGTCGTGTATTACACCATGGGCTGTCATATTAAACCCCATCCTCACGGTGGCGCCCGAGGATACTGACTCAGTTAAAACGGTCGTAGAATGAATAAATACAACAGCACGGTATTTCCCACCCAGTAAAGAATCGGAATTAACAGTGATTAAATTGTATGATTATCAATAACTATCACTTCAAAAGAAATATAATCAGATAAAAGAACTGATCGACACACGGCCACTCTTGGGGAATGCGTGACGGGCCACAGTCATTAAATTATTTTCATTGGAGTAAACATATCTTCTTCTACTGCTTCTTCCTCGTAAAAGAAACAGACCTAAGGGGATTCTAAGTCATATATCGTTCGTGTTTTTCCGTGGAAAGAAGAGATATTTTCCCCTTAAAAATGTGAAACATAAGCAGTTATGTTTCCTGTTAATTTGTTGAAACGACGCATCTAAGGCTAATTTGCATACGGAGAATGAAGTCGCGTTCTGATCGTCGACAAGGAAAAAAACCAAGAAAAAGCGATTACCAAGTTTTTTCCTCATGTTTTTAAAATTCCAACATCTAAAGGGTCTAATGATATTTGGTGATAACTAGAAACGTTAAAACTGTGGAAATTAGTCGATCAAATGCGGACCGTTACAATTCCAGCTTTGCTGTCAAAATGGCGACTTTTGGAACGTTAACGGAACTTTGTACAGCGCGCAGAGAAGAGTGCCCACAAATTTTATTACATTAAGAAGTAGACTGGTCTTAGTACTTGTGATTTATCATAGACTTGAGTCTGGGTCAGGTGCCACTTTTGCGAAATTACCGTTCAGCTCTAGTTATGCAAATTACTTTTCCTGCTGAGCAAATTAAAGGTCATATTAAAAAAATCATATCTCAGCCATCTTTCCACAGAATGCAACCATTAAACTTTGACACTGTTAATCAGAGTTAAAACTTTTGTTTGTAAAATAATCAGCTTATTCGGCTCTGTAAGGTAGGTTTGACAGAGCTCTAAAGTTTCACTAAAATCGCACCACTTCTGACGGCAAACGGGCCAGTCTTAGGTGACCGAGAAAATCTTCCTGTAAAATAGAGAAAAAATTGAGTTGGTCCAAATAAATGTGATATTTCTTCATGGGATAGGATAGTTACCTTCCACTGAAAAAATCAGGGCAATCTGTGATACACCGAAATTTGCCTTATCGGTTCTTACGCGGACAGCCTCTTAAGGTAAAGAAACTGCTCTTTGCAGAAATTCAGAATCTTGCCTTTTAAAACAATGAACAAGGAAAAAAAAAGAAAGAGAGAAAGACCGGATGCACTGAATTCAATGTCAGGCATGTTAATATAAGAGCCCACGTTCGATGTATTAAAATTCTAACATGACTCCGAAGCTTTCTGCTCATTTTTCTTTATTTGGTTTGGTTTTCTTTGTGCTCAAGTTTCTTCTGGGAATTGCGGGACAATGTAGTCTTGAAAAATTTGCAATTTTGACCCTTAAGCCTCGGATTCATGTTAGAATTTTAATAGATCGAACATGGGCTATTAAATTTAAATAGTAGATACATTATTTGAACACGTTAAAAATTTCGGCGAAGCGAAAAACTTGAACACCCAGGCTCATTTCATCAGTTTTAAATTTGAATTGGATGCAAGCATAGATGTTAAATGCAATTTTTCCGGAATGAAACACTCCTCCTTTTACGAAAGAAGGCTCACAGAAAGAGCTATATAAATGACTGGGAACTAACATTAAGACATTCAAAATATAAATTTTTCGTTTTAGTTTAACCTGGATTACCTTGACTCAGAAGATCCGTCTCAGAATACTAGAATGGATGGCGGTCTTTTTTCTAGGTGCTTCGCGCCTTGCTGTCGCGGCTTTGTGCCAATAATTAGGAATCGGGTAAACTTCTGGCACCCATGGTAAACTCGAATTGAACAGAACGCCTTAATCTCCCTATTTTTCAGGTGACTCCTTTCTTTCTTACAATAGATGAATGCAAGGATCCTTATAGCGTTAGCATTACTTTAAAGCCCACGATACCAGTTCGTTTTTTTGATGGCCTGTCTGTGAGACTTTACCTCTCTGCTGGTTTGTTGGTGGGAAAAGATGAGTGTTCCTTTATTCTTAAAGGAATGAAAGAGGTAAAAGTGACTGTAAGAGTGGCCTGCCATATGATGCGTGATCCACAAGCCGGTAGATGGAAAGCGATAAGTCCTAAAATCACCAACGTTCAAAGGCTGCTTCCTAACTTTTGGAAATACGTTGACCTGCCAATAGTCCCGGTGAGTGCTTAATACAATCGAACCTTCCGTAAACGACCACCCAAAATGTGAAGATTCAGTGGTCGCTAATCCGGGAGTTGGCCGCTTACAAGAATAAAAGCAGAGAGGGTCTTTTCCCAGTAGAGGTTCCGACACGACACATACACTTTTTGAAGGAGTACTCACTACAGACGCTACAAAATGTATGTTTAGCTCCGCAGCGTCACATATGTTTTCACATAAAGTTTTTAGTATACTCTGAATAGCGTAGAAATATTGTGGTGTTTTAGATAGAAAGTCAACAAAAGTTTCAAAAAAAAAAAGAAATTAATAGGTAGGATAGCTGTTAATAGGTAGGATCAATGGCGCTATTAGGGAGTTTAAGATGCCACTACGGCGACGGCAACGAGAACGTCAAAAAGCAATTGGTTAAGGTTAGCAAAACAACAACGCTTTTTTGTACTTTTCTTTGCCGTCACTGCACGACTACGACATGATTGCCTAATTTCACGTTTTCTCGACAACGTGAACATACGACGACGAATCTCTCTTACTCTTTGTAAACCTGGATGTTTTTCTTAAGAATTCAGCTCCAGGAGAGTTTGCCTACATAAAACATAGTGACCGAGTTAGGATAATTGCGCTAAAGTTTCATAGTTCGAGAAGTCACTTTTTAAGCGACGTTTTTGCCGCCGTCGCCGTCGTGGTATCTTAAACTCCCTATTATTTATTACTTAAAGAGGCTGTTAGATCCAGTATGAAAAGAAGATAGTTTTCTGGATAGCAGTGCATGACTTGCATATCCTCATCCCCGAGGAAGTGTTGAGAATATGACATCGTTTTATACATATGTATACACTACCTCAACTCTTAAATAAAATCCCTTAGATAGGACTGCACAATGCCTTATAGATGCCTTATGCCGTTCATGTGTAATTTCTTACACAGCTTGCGTATGAAAACACTATAGGGTGTATAGTGTTTTAATATTCAAGAAAGTTTTACTGATTGATATCCTTAGTATAGGATAGTTAGGATTTAACAATTTGTTTATTCATCATGATGTACAATTCATGAGAATCTATAACAAAAGGATGTATTTTTGATTTCATTTTATGTGAGTGAACCATTATTTTGCCGCAGACTTCGTTAGAATTCATGGCATGGGTTGACACATTTTTTCTTCTGTCATGATTTGCAGGTAGTTGTGCGTCAGAGTATAGGAGAAATCTATAAATGCAGGAGTATTACAGATCCTCATTACCGCTTGCTCGATCTTGAAATCAGGTACACCTTAACTGAAATACTACCAGTAAACAATAGATCGTGGTGCACCCAGAGGCGGAACAGCTTAACTAAATTTTGGGTGAAAGTGGGCTCATGTAATCACATGTTAACGAGCGTGAAATTGCATCTAAATTGACAAGTACCAATGCCTTTCACGGTGCCTGAGGCATGTAAAATTAGCTTTAATTGAAAGTATCTACTTAGTTTTTCATGTAAGAATCGTTGCTAAGGGCCTAGGGTTCTCCTTAATTTTTTCCCCGCCATGTTAGTGTTCACCGCGACTTAAGAGACATCCTTTTGTGCTACAATTGTTAATAGATCAGCGTTAAGTTGGCTTAATGACTACGCCTCAACCCCCTTCTCCGCCCTTTGAGCTCTTCTTGACAACTCGGGCGTAAAAGGAAAAAGCCAACTGGTTGCGTCCCCGGCATTTGTCAGTTAGGGGTGAGGATCGGACAAGTAATGGTAGTTATTATACACTTAATGTTAGATCCCGAGGGAAACAGTTAGTTTTGTTTTTCCGAGAGGCTTGATGTTTCCCGAGACGAAGTCTCTGGAAACATCAGGACTCGAGGGAAAACAAAACCAACTGGTTTCCCGAGGGACCTGACATTAAGTGTTTTGTTATAGCGGAGCTCCCGCGCGCGAAGCGGAGCACCATGGGTAAGAAAATTTGGTAAACTATCCATCCCAGAAAATTTGGTTATGACGTCGCGTACGTCCGTCCGTACGGACTTTCCGGGTAGTGGAAAGTAGTCCGCATGGACTCTTGGGGTAGGGGAAAGTAGAGATTTTTTGGCGGGAAATGGCGCCTGGCATGGCGCCTCGCATGGCGCAACGTCGCGCAATTATATCGCGCAACTGGTTTTGAAAAAAAGAAAGCAAGTAGAAAGAGTCAGAGCGAGAAGAAGGAGAGAAAATTATAGTGAAAAACGCCGGCAAGCAGAACGAGACAGAGCAAGAATGAACAGACAAAGGCAACGCGAAAGAGAAATACAAAGGCAAAGAGAACGGCAGCAAAATAATGACATGATGACAGAAAGTGTTGTGTTAATGTCACTATGGCCCCGCGCTATTAACATTTTGATTTCAAACTGATCTCGGACTCGAAAATTCAGCCAGTCATTTAAAAATACAAGCAGGGAAGACAGAGGCTTTTCACTTTTCTCACCATAGTCACGCGTTGATCACGCTCGTCCAATTTTTATGCTCTGATTGGTCAAAATTTGATAGTTGAGTTCATGCAGAAACTGATTTGTACAGCATCTTCAACCTTGTTTACTTTCAGTTTAACAGCTGAAGCTGACAGAGTATTTTGTCAACTTGTCTTGTTTTTTACTGTCTTTTCCACTGGATGCTTAAAATGAAATACAGCTGCTATCAACAGTCTTCTTTGATTTATGGCTGGTTTGTTTATTGAATTTTTGGTCGGGAAATGCGCCGGTTGCCAAAGTTGGAAATCCGATTTCGGATGCATCGCTTTCGTTTTTAACTTGCTGGAGGCGGGTTGAAAAGTCCCTCAAGCGATTCTGGCCTTACTTTATAGCTTTCAAGAGCTTCATCTCGAATGGTAAGCCTAAGTAATTATTGTATACAGTGTATGTTTGTTTTTTTATATCTAATTTCATGAAGTCGAGCGCAGTTTATGAGGCTAATTTATGCACGTTTGTATTAAGATCTGAGACAATGATCTGATCTAGTATATATAAGCTTACAGAACTTTAAAAAGCCTTTAGTCGATATTTTCTCTCCGTATATAAAACGAAAAAACGTTCCGAAGAGTATTTAGTTATAATTTTGGCTGTAGAAAGAAAGCTTTGAGCGATTTTCTTGCCTCGAGTTCATCTTTGAAAACAATAAACACCAGGAAGCCGGCTACAAGCTTTAAGCTTAAGCTTAAAGACTCAGGATTTTTAGAGACGCTTTAATACTTGTCTTCGTGAATGAAAATTGTTGTCTCTGTAAATGTTTCACCGAATTACGTTTCTTTTATTGATTGTTAGTAGTCTCTTACAATTTTAATCGCTTTGCCGTTTGTTTTCAGTCGTTCATAAACAACGCTTGCAGGAGTACTCAAAATGCTGCTCGTATCAAACGCTTTTTATTACACATCGATCGTTATAAAACCATTTAATAAAAAAAATAAACACAATAAATTCTTTATTATGTTGAAGCGTAACTCTTTTAATGTTCACTGAAAATTTGGCGCTTGTCAAAAGTGAGAACCGGCTGGCCGTATAGGTGATTTTGGAAATTTTTTGAACGGTTTTGCTAAAAGCCCACGCGTGCTTCATACGGTTCTGAATATTGAATGAGTGCAATTTGTCTTGAAAAATTGTGAAATACTGCATTTTGTCTGAGGTCTATATGATAAAAACAACGCCTCATATTACTGTTTCAGATGTGATGTATAAAAAGTATGAACTGTTGGTTTACACGCTCCCAGGGTTGTTGGCAAGATTTTGTTAAGTAAACTTGTCGAACGCAAAAAATTCGGTCTGATTTGTTTTCCAAAAATTCGTTTTCCAGGCCTAATCTACTGTGATCAAGAGCCATTATGGCTCTAAAATGTGATCGAAGATAATTACTATTTTTTGGGTGTATATATACGGCTATCAATTCGATGTAAGATTTTTTTTAATTCTAAAATCACTTAAGCCTTAGCTTTCCCTTAAAGTTAACTGACTTGTGGATTACAAGTTTATTGTTTGATTTAAATTATAAATTTATTAATGGGAGCTTCGCTTTTAGCCCTGGCTAAATCTATATATTATTTCTAGACTTGCACTTCAACAGCATTAACAAAAGAATAACCGGAGCGAACCAAAACAGTCGACTCGGTACTAATAACAACACAAATTTAATTCTTAAAACTACTGAATGAATGATTTACATAGTAGTTTCCTTATATTATCTGCATCTTTTTCCTCCGCTAGCTGCTGTTTCTCTTCTGGGACGAATTTAAAAATCGTCGCTTTTTAGCTTGAGGCTTCGTGTTTGTGTTCAAGTTGTTGTGTTCATTCACGAAAAAGAAAACTGGCAGTGTTTTTCCCGCCTTCTGTCACACCACTTTCCACCATGCTTTGATCACGTGCTGTAATGTAGCCCGAGCGGGGTATATTGTTTAATGTACCACTGATCGGGATACATTTGATTTTAGTCAAGGCCACGTGACCAAGAATCAACCAATGGCAGTCCCTGTTTAGTTGAGTAAAAGTCTAGGAATATAACAAGATTAACTATGTTTATGTCGTTTGTATCGTCTTGATAAATATAATTGAAATGAGAAGTGGGTAACCGAAAACTTCATTTTCTTCTGAGTATAAAAATACTTTGAACAAAAGCAAGCCGTGAGTGTTCTTATTATGTTTCTGCACCAATAAACATAAATAAACACGTATTGACTGGTTCCGAGGGAAACAGTTAATTTGGGAAACATTGAAATTCTTGGGAAACAAAATTATATAGCTCACGAAGAAAAACCTTTTTCGAGTACAAATTTATGAAAATAATTCTCGCGAGCGGTTAATGTTCGCAGGTAACAGTGCTCTGTTACCCTCTGACGTCATAGATTTGTAAAGATTTTGGCGGGAAACTGCTCCATTGTTAGATGTCAATTGACCACGAAGCAACCAATGAGAGCGCGCGCTGTTGGGAAAACATTTCCAGCTATATAACAAGAAAATATTTTTCAGGATAGACTATCATAAAACTAATAGTGATCTCAGATTACATTTTTGTGCCCACGAGATTAATTAATCATTCAAGATGGCGCAGAAAACGCTACCGTGCGAGCAGTGGTTTCTCCAGGCCGGACGCTACGGGAGGAAACCACTGCAAGCAACCGTTTGATTTTCCATCAGGCATGCGCCTGCACGTGACGCTTACGTCAAACGTCAAATGACGTCACTTCCTCTTGATTCGCGGGAAAATTATGACTTGTGCGCCCGGCCCGAGTTCGACCGAAAATCATGATCATGAGTTGTACAACGCCGCCGGGCTCCCCAAAGCGGCTGCTCAACCCCAATATTTCCCCTAAAACACCGGTAGCAAAAGGATCTTCACCTAGTTCCTCGAAGAATTGCCTAGTTTGCGGAATTATTCTAAGGATTGACAGCTTTTACGCCTTGTCGCGTCCTGTACTGTTGAGCGCCTTGAACGCAATACTCCAGACAACAGTACAATTTCCATTGGTAAAAGACGATCAAAGGCGGGTTTGTAAAAGCTGTTTCAGGCGATTGGAGCTCATCAAGAATAAAAAAAAGCGTACTGGAAGCACTAGAGAAAGAATTTCAAGCGAAGTACAACAGCGCAGTATTAAAGAATCGTGAAACCACAGCTAACATCTAATGAAGCGACTTGCAAAAGACAGCCCGCAAGATCGCGGTACAAAAAGGATTTGTGTCATCTCAAATTTCGATGCAAATGAACCGGGAAAAAACTGTACAAGAACCGTTTTATTCGCCAGCAACTGTTGCAAAACCCAAGAGGACATTGACTGCTTTCCTCTTGAATACGAGGAAGAGAAAGAAAACTCATTTCCTGGGTACACTGGTTCAGCGCCGAGTGAAACACTTGTGAAAACAAACCAGACATAAGCAAGGACGAAATCAAGGTGAGATGATTTATATAAAAACGTTGTGCATAATTTCTTATATTTTATGTTATAATTATGAGATCGCTTATCACAGCGCCTTTGGTACTTTTTAGGTCAGTATCCAGTATGTCTCAGGACCAAAGCAAACGGTTTTGAGTGGTATATTTGCAGAGGCTGTAAAATGTCTTGCACTCGACTGGCCAAAAGCGTCATGCAAAGGTTTGTGGAATTCAAAAGCAAGGACCGACATAAAGGACATTTTAATGTCGAATATGGACCTGGAAATGCACAAATTTTGCTGTGAATAATACATTGCGTACATACCACTGAAAGAATTACCATCCCGTTCTTGTTTGAAAAATGAATATAATAATATTGTCCGCAACTTGACAGTGATCGGCAGTAAATTATTGTTCTTGAAAATGAAGATTTGTTTTCTTTTAATTCCGTGAGTACCCACATTAATTCATCTTCAACTTCCCCTGGACATTTTTTTACAACAAATTTGCAATTTGGCTTGTCTGCGAAATTTTGATCAGTTTTTTGTCCCTCGTGTGTAATGCCTTCATAATCTGGGTCCTGGTCTCC
>OZ037784.1:7601114-7643614 GCA_964035525.1 Porites cylindrica
AGGTAGCCGCTTACCATTTAGCAACACAATGCGATTCATCCACGACGATCGTGCCAAGAATTCTTTTGCTTAAAAGTTGAAGGAAAGATTTGGCCACGAACGATTCAAAAACTTCTGGACTTGCAAAAATAATGTCGAAATTGTATTCCTTTTTCAATGACTCAACGTTTTCAGCTTCCAGTTTGCAAGATGAAAGACCAAAACGTCCACATTCTCTTATCTGGTTCGCGATTAATGATTTCAGAGGAGAAATAACAATGATAACTGGGCGATCTTTGTTCATTTCCTTAGCCATTTGATAGATCAAGGATTTACCATGCTCCGTAGGGAGTACGGCGAATGTGTCTTTACCATTCGAAAAAAGAAAAAGTGCCTGTTGCTGTTCCTTTGTCAGCTTACTTATGCCTAAAGAATTTAAGCCCTAAAGGACGGAAGACAACGCTTTTTCCTGGGGATCGTATGAGCATGCCGCAGCCGCCATTTTGATCGCTCGCTTCGTCCCCATTCCCCCTTTGGATACGGCGGGCTCGTTTTAGGACAGCAATTATAAGCGTAAGCAAATGCGCGAGAGCCTAAACTTGTTTTGAAACAGGTTTTACCTGTTCCAAGTTAATTTATTCGTCCTCAGCGATGGACGGCGGCTCGATCAAAGAATCAAACGGTTGCTCGCAGTGGTTTCTCTCCCGTAGCGTCCGGCCTGGAGAAACCACTGCTCGCAGGGTAAGAAAATGCAGACGTACGACGTAATGAGTACCACAAAAGGTCACCTTTGAGTACCACAGGAATCCCAAGATTATGTGTTGCGTTCTCCAAAAGTCGAGCGCAATAAATCACCACGGCCTTCAGATACCGTCCCTTGCCCTTGTGCGCTCAAGGAATTGCATTATTTAAAAGGTAGGTTAAACAACTGATATCCCAACACTCATCTCCGTTTTATATTTTCCCTGACAGAACGGTATGGAAAGATTTCATGGGACATGGAGATTTTGTGTTATATTACGACGCAGAGAGAGACTTCGAGGTGAGCTAACTTCGCTTGCAGACGCTTTGATTCCTTTACCATTTGATGAAATCATGTACGAATGACTTGGATACTAGATATATTATATATGCGTTATTTTCATCTGTGTGTGTACTGAAAACTTCCTGAGACCGAAACGTTGTAACTAATTATTTAAATTAAACCTTTTAACTGAAATTGTCCAGCTGCACTGTCTTTTTAAACCAGTTTTTACAATATTTTTAACGAACACTGAGAATCCGCTTTTGGCTCGAGTAAAAGGGCCAGCTTTCTCTTTATGTAAACTCTCACTAAAGTTGACACAGCTGGGAGGATAGCCCTCTCTTTCAGGAGAACATTCCTACACACAATATAAACGGGTGCTAATACCTTATTATATAAAATTAACGCTCCATGGAATTAAGGTATTGGAAAAAAGGGCGACTTTTGGTGGAAAACGATTTTCGAATAACGAACATTAACGCGAAAGAGAGGGTGACATTTCAAAATGAAGGAAATTCTGAACTCGACCTTAACAAAGAACAACTGAACTTGTTGAGACAAAGGAACAAAGTTAAACGTATAATTCGAAATGGACACTTTGTCCGTGGTTCTTTCCTTGAAAGTACGAAGGGGGTTAAGCGAAGAAAGCTGGCTACTTCGAGGGCTCTACACTGTTTCCACTGTAACTGGCGAATGTCCATCTTGATAAAGTAATCCTCCTTCTTTAATGTCAAGAATGTCGAAAGTGTTTTGAGAATTTGGGGTCAAAATAATGGAAATTAAGGTCGCGGAAATTTACGCTACTATTAATCAACGGTGCTAAACTTAACGTTTACAGAAATTAACGCAACCAAAATTAACGCAGTTTTTTTTCAAAATTACTTTAAGTTCCTCTAACAAGGTAGTAATTTTCAGGTTCAAACCAGGCAGTGGGCTTGCAACAATCCAAGGTCCGTTACTTGCAACTGTGGAGCAATAGTTCGTCTCAAGCATCATCTGATTAAATTTAGCTGCTGTAATCCGACAATGATACGAGATAGTCACACACCCATTCAAGTTGACATACCAGGCCCTAAATGTTTGCCACCAGGTCTTTCCTTGAAGAAAACAATCTTTGGTGGGAATATTGGTTATGAGGTACGTGCTGTTTCACATTTCCTAATGCTTTATTGCCCCCGCAGGGTTCCGGCCAAGAGACCGGAACCCGAGGAGGCAACCCTAATTCCCTCACGTAAAGAAAACGTATCCTATCGTCGTACTGTTGGTATGCGAAAATTTTCTCGATTTGATGAAACTAGGCGCGCACGGTGGTCTCGGTTAATTTTCAGCATGTACGCCTGGCTCAGCAGCCTCGCAAACTGAGTATGGCAACGAGTCGCATTCGCCGAATTGTGTCATGATTTCATTCCAAGCTATAAGGTGAGTATTTTTATCAGTGAGTATCTTGTAGCACATCAACTTTCCGATTTCTTTTAATTAAAAAGCTATTCAGCAGTACTGCAATTGTTTGGTATTAAATAACTTGGTTTGTCCAAAGTCAGACACAAATCAGCAACTTGGATCGACAGACTCGATTCAACCTTATCAGGAATGGCTCAAATATTTCAAAACCCAGTACATTAGTTATAGGACATTTATATTGTTAGTTACAAATAAATAATTAAAGATGGTTTTGTTGTCTAACACGCGTTCTATTACATTTGCATTGTTGGTTGAACTCCTTATGATTTTCATTAACCCAGGAAACAAAGTGCAATAATTGAGAAAACACAAAAGACAACAAACCAATTACACTCAGAAACTCTAATACGAAACCTGCATTTCAAAGCTTCATGACAAATACATGGTCAACCACATGGAGTCTTAATTCGGTTTTTAAAAGGTCAAGGGCAGATTTAGTGACAACTATGACTAGTTGTAAAAAAAGAATTTATTGTTTTTCCTTATGGCATTGTGCTATCAGAGCTTTTCGTTTACTTTAGGGCTCGATTTTGGCGTAACTTAGAAAGACTGAGCACGAATCGTAATCTCGACCCACAGCTCTTCTGCGCATGTAGAGGAGAGAGATCAAGCATTCCCAAACCCGTAAGCAAAAGAATCGAGAATGCATGAGTCGATGAAGATCTTTGTTGAGCATGCGTGGCATGTTGTTAGGATACAGTTGTGAGCTTAGGCCTAATAGTCTTGCGCTGGATCGGTTATGGCCCTAATTTTAATAGCAAACGGTAGCTCACACTCGGAAACAAGTTTGACAAGAGAAACAAGACTGACTTGTTCAGAAATCCGGGATATTGAACGGCGACTTCAAAGGCTCAACGTGATTCAGGCAGTCCTCAAAAGGCAAAAGAAGATCAATATGTTCGTATGTACGCAGGGTGTAATATAGCATGTTGCGCTTTTGTTCTTCTCTACTTTCAAAAATTGCAAGTCCTTTTTGACCTCAGTTACTGCACCAAATTCTGAAAGAAGTTAACATTACTGTAAGCTTTTGCAAGAGGGCTGCATTTATCTTCGTATCTATAAGTTTTCGAGCAAAATGTCGGTTAGTCTTTATCAAGCATGTAGCTAATTCGAAAGAGATAAAGATGTATGGCAAATTTACGATGCTCCTCGATATCTATAGACAATATGCAGTGAAACACGAAGGAAAGTGTTTTAACTGTTATCCAAAAATAAGGGAATGAATATTAGAGTAATACGAATTCTTTGTAAAACGTGTTTATACCCCAAAAGAATGAACGGAAATTTTTCAGGTTTAGTTCAGCTTGGTACTCTGTACTGTCACCAGTGCCGTAAAACAAAGAAGAAGCTTTGTTGTTGCTTTTAGTAACACTCTTCACCTCAGTTTGAAGTTGTCATGTCTTGTCAAAATTGTGTTGCAGTATATATTACCATCCGGGATAAAAGTAGAGTTAGAAAGGAATGCTTGGGGCATCGATGTTACGATTTATACTCCTAAGGCTAATGGAATTCAAAAAGGTCTGTGTACGTACCAAGGTACTTCCGTTGGACCACGGTTGATGGATACAAACTTTGGAAATCAGCAAAGGTAAGGACTGATTGTTAATAGTAATATTAAATTGAATAGTATCAGCCAGTTTTGATCATGGTAAGGTAAAAAGGTAAAGGCGCACACGAGCCAAAGGCCCAAACAGCCGGAGCTTATCCCGGTTACATTAGCATGAAGCACCTAGGAGTATTGCTACTCCCCCCTGGACGGGATGCTAGTCCATGGCAGGGTCACCCCCCAGGAGTATGTCGCCGGTACCCATTTATACACCTGGGTGAAGAGAGACAAAGTGGAGTAAAGTTCCATGTCTAAGAAAACAACGCGACGGGCAAGGCTTGAACCCCCGACCTCCAGACTCGGATTCGAGGTGTTAACCACTCGGCAACACATGCCTCCACGAGTTATGATCATGCTACGTGTAAAATAAGCCCTTTATTTCATTTTGGAGAAGGCGTGGCATACCTTGGACAAAATGAAAATGACCACAAAATGACCACCACATTCTATTGTCTAAATTACATCTCTATGGTCTAACAGGTGTTTCCTATAAATTGTTCTCCTCGTATTTAGATAATCGCACCCAGAAATGCGTTGTCAATAGTTCCCTTTCAGAATGTTGCACCGTCAAGTGTGGTATTCCCCAGGGAACAATATTAGGGCCTTTACTGTTTTTGCTATATATCAATGATTTGCCCAATTGTCTATCTCACTCTGTGCCAAGAATGTATGCTGATGATACCCATCTGTATATATCCGATTGGCCTTGTCCAATCGCACTATGACTATTGCAGCGTGGTATGGGGTAACTGTGGTAAAACTTTGCGTGATAAATTGCAGCGTCTCCAGAACCGTGCGGCACGCGTTCTCACAAACTCCAATTATGACGCAGGTGCGAGTACACTTTTAAATGACTTGGGGTGGCAAAACCTTGAAACTCAGCGGCAATTTCAGAAGGCCGCGATGGTGTATAACTCTTCATCACCACCCCCCCCCCCCCCCCCTCCTTTCCCCGTCAAATATGAGGCAACGCGAAGGCGGAAACGCACCGTTTTCCCATCCTTGATTTGGGTGAAAGGGAGGGGTTGTCGGAATCGTATGTATTGCAGGTTTTCAGTGTCACGCCATTCAAAATAGATCAAAATATAAATCAAAACCATTCAATAGATAAAGTCCAGAATCTGGGAAATGAAAGGAGGTAAATGTACAAAGACCCCCGCCAAGATTTAGGTCGAAGTAATAATTCGTATACGAGATATCCGAAGAAACGATTTACCCAAATTTATAGACATTTGTATGGAGGCGCCATGCTGGTGCCCATCCGGACGAGCACCAACATGGCGGACGGAAACCAACACAAACATCTGTCACCGAGTTTTGCTACAAAAAGCGTAAATTTACTCCTAGAGGAACTTACCGTACATGAAGTGTTTAGAAAGCAAAATTCCCCCCAAAAAGGCACTTTTTTAACCTACATGACAGCTCTCTAGGCCGTCATGTAAATGCTGCGTTACCCAAAGGAACAGAAATTCAAGCGTAATCTATTACAAAATCAAGAGCCCTTTTGAAGTGAAAATTTGTTTGAAAATTAATTTTCAGCTGCTCTAATACACCACGAAAGTAAAATCTCCGTAGGATCGATAGTTTTGTCGTTTGAATTTTAGTCACGTCTTTTGAAAACCAACAATGTTTTGTCCCAGATTTTACTTAGTCGACTTTTCTTGTTTCTGTTCCTTTTTGAACAAGTGTCATTGTTTTGGTTCTCTGCTTTAATTATTACACCTATTTAGGACGTAACAGCCTTTCGTACTTTCTTGACTCTTTGTGTATGTACTAGACTCAGTTACATTCTTCTAAGTTGAGTTGGTCTTTTACCTTCAGGGCATCGCCAAGCTACTTCGATACGCTTCCTGCCGGACGTCAATTCAGATAAAGATGGTGTGGAATATGAACAATCTTGTAGCTGTAGTGAAACACAAAATGATAAACACACTGATGACTGCGTGGATGGCATTCCAGTTCTCTTAGCCCCAGGCTTTTTGAACCAAGGAACAGCAGGGCAGAGAATAAAAAAGTGTCACAAGAATATTGCCTCACGAAAGAAAAGAGAAATAAGGGATATAGTAGCAGGGTCGGACGATTTAACGGACGAGGATTTTAGGTTGTTTTACAATTCCCTGGAGACGGATAAACATAAAAGATCAAAACGATCAGTTAATTCGATTTGTAAGGAAAATGCAACGCGATACTGTAATGAGAAATTGGCGGATACTCCAGTGGGGAAGTTGTGCGCCAAAATGGGAACAAATGTACAGGCACTGGTGAACATCTGCTCCTCTGACATCGAGGTAAGTATCCTCAAAGCTAGCCAAAAGGAGGCAGATCGAGACAGCTGGCAAAATTTTATATCATTAGCTTCTTTAGACAAGAAAATGCATATAACAATTACGAGGCCCAGGAGCAGTCGGTCAGGTCGAAAAAACCGTCGCACCGTTTCCCCCAACACGACTGACTCCGAACTTGGCCTCCGAAGATGACCGTTGATTCAGTAAAGTCACAAAGGAGTTCCAAGAAAAATGCTCGTAGTTTAGTCCTATCACAAAAGAGGAGAAGAAAATCACTAAGGGACAAGTCAACGTCCTGATCACCTTCGTCCCCAGGGTTCTCTCCAAAAAAGAAGGAGAGAACTCTGCGAAAAAGGAAACTTGTATTGTAAGCGTTGTTGCTTGCCTTCGCTCGACTGAACAAATAACGCCTGTTATGCAGGTGAGGAGCAAGGTTTGGCACAGATTTACTCTCCTGAACTTTCTTGACGAGTATCACTATCTTTTTCACATCGTCTTGCGATCATTTATTGTACCCATTCTCATGCAGTTACCTCGTTAAAGGGGCCAATTCAAGCTACTACCCTGGGTACCAGAAAAATAATGGTCCAATTTGGCGTGTGTTGGATTAAACCTTGAAATTCAGTGGGGCAAGTACTCTTTCTGCAACAAATTGCAGCAACCTGATTTGTTGTAAGAAAGGTTTGAACGTGGGTGGTAAAGCCCTAAATATGTATACCGCGTTTCAAGTAATTTTGCAGCAATGCTGCAAACAAGTTTCACATTGTTTTATTGGTGCTTTAGTCTTTTGGGATCCTGTCCTAGAGTCCTGTGCGCTTATAAAACTTTGCAGTCCACCTATACCTTTTTAAGCCGAAAAAAAACAACATAACATGTATGTATTATGTTGTCTTGCCATGGTCTGTTTGCAGTTTACTGGAGACTTATCGTTTGCCGTTGGAGCTGTTTCCATGTTGATGAACGAATGTAACGACGCACTTATAAAGAATATAACATTACCTGCCAGTAATTCTACAACTAATAGTACGTCTAATAGCACCCAGGAGGTGATAATACCCGCTATAGTAGAAGAGATTGGCCAGCTTTTGTGTCCTAATGACTGTGCATCTAACGGAAAATGCGTCAACGGCTCGTGTATTTGTAATAAGGACTACACTGCTGAAGACTGCTCTATATCATTGTATCAAGTACCAGATATTTCAAGGTTAGTGCTCTGTCTCTGTGAAACAGAAATAACTCAGTCGATGAATTTAATATAGGCAAATCTTAAAGGGAACCTCCACTCTTACTACAGAATAAGTTTAAATCGAATAAAATTATGTTGATAAACAAATTTGTTCGAAATTTGTCTTTAAAAAAGTGTTTATATCAGGAAAAGTGAATTTTAAAATCGCTTATTTTCACTTTCAAATTTCGCGGGCGCCGCCATCTTGAATAATCGTGACGTGTTACGGTTGCTCTATTGTTCTGACACAAAGAGCTTTTATTTAATAACAATAGGGCAACCATTACACGTCACAATTATTCAAGATGGCGACGCCCGCAAAATTTGAAAACAAAAATAGGCGTATCTAAAAGTTATTTCTTTCGGATACAAACGCTTTCTTTAAAAATATTTTAAATTGACTTGACTGTAACAGTTATTTCCTGTGATTTAAAGTTATCTTTTTGTTGAAGTGGAGGTTCCCTTTAAAAGCCTTGTTAGGCCAGATTCTTTAAATTCCCACCCTGCTTCATGGAAAAGTATTTGTTACGCACGTGAAAAATATGTCGCAGCAGTAATGAGTACGAGTGCTGTGTTTCCTTGTGTTAAACAGCAAATGGAAAGGCTTGAAAAGTAAGACCAGGTAAAAAGGTAAAGGTGTGCACCAGGTCCAAATGGCCGGAGTTTATACCAGACTCCTTGGAATGAAGCATGCCTAGGAGTATTGCTAAGCATGCCTAGGGAGGAGTATTGCTACTCCCCTCCCCACCCCTGCTCGGCCAGGACGGCATGCTAGTCCATCGCAGGGAGTATGTCTTCGGTACCCATTTATACACCTGGGTAAAAGAGAGACAAAGATGAGTAAAGTTCCTTGTCAAATGAAACAGCGCGACGGGCGAGGCTTGGATCCCGGACCTCCAGATCCGAAGTTCGAGGCGTCAACTGCTCGGTCAGACATTCCTACACAAGGAGGGTTATAGGTAAGCAGTTGTTTCCATATCTCAAACCGCCCTCTCCCTTTTCACTTACACTTACATGAAATTTCTAAGTTTCTTGACTCAGAGACTTAGTTTCTGCTCAACAAATGTCGTCAAAGTGCAAGTCTCTTCAATTTTAAAGGAAAAAAAAAGATTCGAGTCACGAGCAGGAATCGATCACGGAGTGCTAAATCTGTAGTCTCATGCCCTACACACTAGACCACCGAGGATTCGCTGCAGGATACTGGAGTAATTTAACTACCGTAGCGAAAACCCTAACCCTAAATAAAAGCTAAGGCCCTAGATTTTCCGTCTCTGTAATGCTTTAATCTGATAAATTCAAGTTTTCTGGTTTTTCTTATTGTGAATTTTATCTTTCAGACTTCAAACAAATGGTTTGTGCGATAGACGAATAAGACCTTGTAAGAAAGTTTCGGTGTTTGGAAATGGTTTTCTTAATTCTACTAACATAACTTGCCATATTCAGGAAATTGAGGTATCATGTTATGATGATAGTACATCTTAAATTAAACCCCATATTTAGATGACAAGTAAGTCGTTGCAAAAGCAAAAAAAAAAAAAAAAAAGACATATATATACCTTACTTAAGTAGCCTACAGTCTCTTAGATGACTAGGTATGGACTAAGTTTTGAAAATACGTTCTACTACGCGAGTTCGTAGATCCTGTTTATCAAGCATCAGTAATCCTTTAAGAAAAGTAGGGACTGTTGCATTTAATGCTACGAATGCAAACACAACATTAATTCAATCAAAGTTTATGGATCTTCCTTTAGAATCCTTTCTTTTTCTTTGAGGTGAATATTTTGCATTTACTGAATCTGCTTGAAAGCGCGTGGCGTGCGAGAGGCACGCTGGCAGAGCAAGGGTGACGCATTGCTTCCACCAGTGTCGTCCCGGGTTCGAATCCTGGCGTCGATGCCATATGTTGGTTGGGGTTGTTGCTGGTCCACTCCTTTGTTCCGGGATCCCTCTCCTTAAAAACCAGTACCTCCAAATTCCAATTCGATGTGGAACGCACGGACGCATTTCAGCGAGTTCTTAAGAACTCATAAGTGTTCCGTGGGTAAACAAATTACAACAAACTACAAATTTACAAGGCACCAGAATTCGGTTACCGGGTTAAGGCAAAGCGCAAACGATGATCTCTCTACGGATAAAATCTTTAAATAGTTATTTACATTTCATTATTCGATAGCGCATTCTCATTTTAATTTCTGGGGATGAGTAAGATATGAATATAAAGAGAAAATAAGGCTAACCAGATTGCGTTAAAAAGGGCTTCAACACACGAAGCCAGAGAATAATTCCCCCCCCCCCCCCCCCCCCCACTCCCTCCGCCAAATCGTCTAACTTTTCTTCACCCTAAAAAAGTACGCACAGTTACTTGTACATGGCTATCGTTTCTTTACTTATTTTTCATGTTTCTGTCAGGTTGTCAACAGTTCGTGGACACCAGCGACGAGTGAATCACAATACTCGGGTGCTATGACTGACCTTGTGGTTGTAGAATGCCTTCTGCCTGCCTCACCAGTGAGGCGCACCCAGTATGATGAAAACATTGAAGGAATTCCAGCTGCAGGGCTGATGATTACTCTGTCAAATAACGGCATTCACCAGAGCAAACAGAAGCTAAAATTTATATCCTACGATTCAGTTTGTATGGAGTGCAATGTTTCCACAGGTTGCGTTCTAAAGGCAAGCTTAACAATTTTATGCTGTCTTTGTCTGGATGTGTTAGAGTGCGATCGAACTGACTTTGGAATGAAAGTTTTCAGGAAATAGGCAATTAAGTGTCACCGATTCGTTGCCATAATTAGCTTCACAAACTTATCGTTATAATGAAATAAAAAAATTTTTTTAATCGAACCGAGCTGTCTGCTTTAGTCGAGAACGGAGAGCAACACGGAGTGGATTATAATTAAGTACATACATACACCTACCAAGACTAAATATCGTATAGTCTACAAGTATGTTATTTTTGTGAAAGGTTTGAATCCAGGCGTCATTTCATAAGTAGGTTGAGTATGATCGTCCGGGTGAACGTAGTCCTGAATAGGACTGTTTTTACTGACAGTGACTGACGTTTCGACAACCTGTGAGGTAGTCATATTCAGACTCAAAGTGTTATATATTGTTATTTTTATTTCACAATAAGGACAAATCCTGCTTTATCAAAGGCTACTGTTTTGCACCTAACGAACCAAACCCAAAGGACTGGTGTCAACAGTGTCTTCCCGAAAATAATAAAGCCGACTGGACCAAACGCCAAGGTAGGTTTGACAAGGTGCTTGTCATTAGCTTTACAGTTAATGAGTGAACGGTGATCATTTCCATATAAGGGGAGGAATAGAGGGTTGACATTGGTCAGCTTTTACTTTAATTTGTTCCATAGACATTTTGTAAAACATATTTTGAAATGATGAATATAATTATGAACTTCATATCCTCGGTAGGCTGCCATTTTCACGCAAGAGCGATCGCAAGAAGGAGAAAAGCGTGGTTTATTTATTTTATTTTTATTTGCCACACAATAATTACCAAGAAAAAAAAAGAAGCGGCGAGGAGACCTAACAGAAACTATAGGAGCTTATGAGAGGTTAGGCCTCCCCGAACTACGAGCTGGAACTGTTTCACATCAATTGAAGAAAAGATGGCGAAAAGTCGAAGATGGAAAAATTTATGAACTGTTTTCATACTTACTCAATAATTTAATCTTCAGTTTTTTCTTAAAAGAGGACAGGGATTGAGAGTTGATGACCTCGTTGTCAAGTGAATTAAAAAATTTAGGCCCTTCTTGAAAAAAGGGCGAGAACTTCTTAGTGTTTGTACGACAATACGGTAGACGGTAGGCCTGGGAATTTCTTGTATTGTAAGAGTGGAATTGATTGGTTTCATTCGCACATGAGCAGAATATTATTTGCAGTCAAATACAGTAAGACGACATTGCGCATGAGCAGACCATTATTTTTGGCAGTTATTTGCAGGTCACGTAGTGGGCTCTCAGCCAATGAAAAGGAAGAAAAATTTGCATCGAATAATAATAATCCTTCTTTCTGTATATACTTTCAGTCAACCACCCTCCCAATGCTACCAATATAACTAACTACTATGCGGTATACGGCGAGAGGCTTGAACTGCCAATTGAAGTATCAGATCCTGAAGGAATGCCAATTACCATCTCTCTACTGGAAGGAAGTCCTAGGGACGCAACAGTGCACAATAGTGTTCTTCTTTGGAACGTCACAACAAACAAGACCACCCATTTTTATTTCAGAGCTACCGACGCTTGCCAAGCTTCATCGACTTTCAACATCACCGTCACAGTAAATTCTTGCTCATGTCAAAACAATGGTAAATGTGTCCCTCAAACCCCGCGGGGGCGAGGGTCGTATTTGTGTGACTGCGCTCCCGGTTACACTGGAATGAACTGTTCAACTGAAATTAATGAATGTGATTCTTATCCCTGTTTCAGAGGTAAGTGATTATTGTTTCATGCACAACCAGTGCCTTTTTCTCTCTCTTCCAGCTTAATGGGTTAGTCAATTGTTACAAACGACATCCGAAGCTTGAAACATGGGCATGGTCTGATTTGGGTTTAATTGTCACACACATATAATTTTCACTGGTCAGGATTACCATCATCGTTTTCTTTACATTACCATCGCTGATAATTGTTAGATGATAACAACAGTTTAGCAATAAAACGTTTCACAGTTTACCAATAATGGTTATCATTATTCTTGATAGGCTTGGCAAAATAGTTTGTCTTCTTCAGATTATGAAGTCGTTGTTTCGGTTTGTTGATGTCATTGTCAGAGCCATCATCGTCATCGTGATCATCATAATTATCATCAGCATCATCATTATCAAATATCATCAAATTCATTATTACTATTATTATCATTTCATTGAAATATATGAAATGAATCATATTAAGATCATGTTTATGATTATTAAAAATACTATAACAATCGTCATCAACATTATCGTTACTATTGACGTTTTCATTGATAAACCCCGCTTTGATTTTAACCTCTATGTTATTTTCTGGCTTCCAACAGGTAGCTCTGAATATCATTCATAGACTAACACATTTATCAATATTATCACATCAGGCCAATGCCAGGATCTACTTAACAACTACACCTGTATCTGTGAACTCGGATTTGATGGGAGAGATTGCGAAAATGATATCAATTATTGCAAGCCATCGCCCTGTGTACACGGTAAAATGTTATGTAAGCTTATTTATTATTGAGAGCTATTATTTTCGTTTCAATAACCAAGCTCGCTTCTGGGACAGGAAAGTGTATTTCAAGTGACAGACGCGAATATTTCATCGATGTTGTAGAATTAAAGAAATTCAAAACTAAATGTTCATTTTTATACTGCTTTGTTTATTCAAGTTGTTCGATCTTATTCTAGCCGATATATCAGATGAAAAGTTTGTTTCGAATCATTAAGAGAATTCTTAACATATTACTACTTTTATTATCACTAACATAAAATCATCATTATCAATCACTACTTCTAAAGATTTTTACTAAGCGAAACAACTCAAAGTACCTTGCTTGCATGCAAATAATAACCCGTTTTAGAGTTAACAACCAGTTTCTTTTAACTCTTAAGTCACAGTTCCCCCAATTAGCATAATTATTTTCTTTTTCGTATTATAAAAATATTTATGTACATTTTGATCACAGGTAATTGCACTGATGATATTTATAGTTACATCTGCAAGTGTGAGGCTGGTTGGACTGGAAAAAGATGTGAAGTAGAGATAGACGAATGTGAATCATCACCGTGCGTCAATGGTAACTGATCTTTCCTTTTACCAACATTTCTTCCTCAATTTGTCCGTAATAAGTTTTTTTGTCGTAAATTTTGTTGAATATGAATGTCCTGCTGTGTGTTATCCTGTGTAGGACTGTTCGTGCGGAACAAAAACATTACTTGATTCGGTAGCCTGTACAAAAGTCTTGATCGAACGCGCCAATTACATTCAACCTATACTTATGACATCCAATGCTGAGATATTTGCTAATTATTGCTTCATAACGACGGACCCTTGTTGCGAAACTTTGAAGGGCTTCGTGAACCCGTCCCCTCAATGAATAGTTGTCTGTTAAAAAAGAGCGCGGGCAACAGAGCTAATCGGATTACGGATCATGTCGAATACCTTGAATTCTTTTCGATTCATTTGTTCTGGAATAAAACCTTTATATACTTCCTCCTCCCCTAACCTTTCTAAAGCCCCGTTCAAACGGACGCAACAGATATTGGTGGCCAACAACTCCCAACATTGTTGGATGTTACTTGTTGCGTCTGTTTGCACACCCTGTTGTTGCGTGTTAATGGGAGATGATGCACCAAGTTTGAAACTGGTCAAACTTTTAGCTACGTGCAAACTGGCACATCAACTCTCAACACAGTTAGACCAACAAAGTTGGGAGTTGTTGCGCCCGTTTGCAAGTGACTTAAGGTCACGGATACGCAAGATAAATTTCTGAACTGCCTATTTTCACCACCACAGTACTGTGCAAAAGAAATGAGAGCGAACTTCGCCGAAATTTGCGAATTTCGGCGAAATTGTGGCGCATCCATTGTTCTAGTCCCTGCGAAATTTCGAAGGTTATGTGATGAGCCGAAACGAAAGTTCGCGGCATGAACCGAAATTTCGTTGAAAAAAGTTCCTAACTGACGAGGGCGCGGTTGTTTAAAGCAGGACTAAGATAACCCGGGATGAGAGCGAAATTTGACTTCAGTTGTAAATGGTTAAGAAGTAGATTCATGTGGATTCTTTTTGTAATTGAAAGAAAAAAAAGGGAGGTACTTCTATTAATTTTTTTTAAGTTTTCAAATTGTTTTCACTTTACAATTGGCACTTAGCACAATTTCCTTTATGTTGAAGGGACATGCAAGGACCAGTTAAATGGCTACCAATGTCAGTGTCAATTGGGATATACTGGGAAAAACTGCGATGTAAACATTGATGAGTGCCAGTCATCTCCTTGCAAAAACGGTATCATAAAACACTTTATATGATGCTTAACCTTGTAAACTCTAGCGCAATTGATAACTTAATCGACGGATAACTTTGGTTATCGCCGGGGCAATCGCTGTAGAGAATAACATAAACTGTTTGTCTAGTCAACCTTAATTGTTTGTAATAATTTGATGTGACGATTTGGTTCATATCTCTGTTTGATTGTTAATGTTTTCGCTCAGCTCGTTTGTAAGTATTCATGCACTGTACGTACGACGACCCAAATATGAGATTCGACTTTGACTAAATATTAGAGACAGCTACTTAAACAGGACAAGTATCAGTTCGGTTCCACTGGTACGTCAAGACGGAAAAACAAACTTACAGCCCTGTACTGAATCATTAATAACCTATTTATTCAAGTACGGAGACGTGTTTTGAGTAAGAAGCCCATTTAAGGCCGTCAGATAGTAATTGATTTTGTCTTTACGGGCAGATAAATTTTAAAGGAGTAATGTCGATTTTTAATGGCGCCGTAGCAGCTGTATTCTGTTAAGTTTCGGTTTTGATTAATTAAACGGTCACATCTAGTAAGGGAGTTATATAGCACATATTTGCTCAAACTTATACGCCTATGGTACTTATACCCAAGGAACTTGCCTGGACAAGGTGAACGGCTTCAGTTGTACCTGCGACGCTGGATTCAGTGGAGTATTATGCGAAGTTAATGTGGACGACTGCCGTCAAGCTTCCTGCGGAAATGGTGAAATATTCGCAATTACCTTTTACTGTCGTAATGCACTCATTTAAAATTTAATGTGAGTGAGATTATATGTCTGACTTAAACGCCTGAGGCTCAACATTCATTCATAGAAGTTGATAGTTGAATGTTGAATGACGAAAACGTTCGCGACTACAGTAATTGTTACTTTTCTTTGTTTTAACTAAGGTACTTGCCTTGATGGAGTGAACAATTACAGCTGCATTTGTAATGCTGGTTTTACGGGGCGACACTGCGATGTTCTTATTACAAGTTGTAGCAACGATACTTGTTTTCCCGGTGTGCCTTGTACGGAAAATAATAACTCTATCTCCTGTGGCTCTTGCCCATCTGGTTTCACGGGAGACGGGAAAAACTGCAAAGGTAGGGTGCAACTTTCAGACTTAACCTGGCCAATGTCAGCCTCTCGTAAGCGACCACACCTTCGCAAGCGACCGCGACAACTTTTGAAGGTGATAGTCCGGTATTTTAAACTTTCCCTTGATTCACCCTCCCAACATACCATTTGACAAATGGTGTAGTCGAACATTGCTGTAACTTGGACAATTCTACAGCTCACAACCACTAAAGAGACACCGTCGGAGATTTGTTCTTTGGTAGCGATTTTTTTGAACTGAGATCGAGTACAGTAAAGGAAATGTTCGACCTGTTACTGGTAACGTGAAAAGTTACCCCTGCACCAAATCTTAAACATAATTATGGTTTTTCCCACACGAAAGGTTCGACTGTACATGTATATATCTACAGTCTAAGCTAGACATTGCAATTTACTTTCCTGAATTCCTTTGACAGATATCGACGATTGTGCTAGCCACCCATGTTTCAATAACGGTTCGTGCTTGGATGTTGTCAACAGCTACTCATGCAATTGCTTAGAAGGTTTTAACGGAAGTAGATGTGAGATAAGTAAGTTTCCACGTTGTATGTTAATGTATTCTATTTGCACCTATCCACACAAGCATCCCATCAACAATCAATCCATTGATAATTTCATTCGTACGTTTCTCCATCCCGGCTTTCTTCCCGACTTGTCTTACGCCAATTTTAAGATTAAATTTTGTGGTGAATATCTTACTTACAGACATCGACGATTGTGTTAATCACACCTGTGCTAACGGTGGATCTTGCATGGATGGTGTAAGTACCTACACTTGCAATTGTCCACCAGGTTTTACTGGCATGTATTGCGAGAAAGGTAAAGTTTCTAACACTTTAACCCCTTTAACAGTTATTTGACAAAGAATCCAATAATTCCACCGTTCTGTCACGTATGAAAAGCTGAGATAGTTTTGTTTTGTAAAGGGTTTAGTTTTAACTACTTTCAATTGCAAAATAATTTGTAAAATTCATTGACTGAATTTAGTTTTTCAAATACATGTACAGCAATGAGTCATTTCCTATTTTAAGCGATTGATTGTAGATATGGTAATGGTTATAGTACCACAAGAATCCCAAGATTAGGTGTTGTTTTCCTAACGTCGAACGCTATTATTATTATGGTTGGTAGTAGTAGTGGTAGTGGTAGTGGTAGTAGCAGTAGTATTCAAGTGATCATTTTTATTATTCTTTATTTACAGACATCGATGACTGTATTAATAACAAATGTAAGAACGATGCCACATGCATAGACGGCGTGAATAGTTACACCTGCAACTGTTCAGTTGGTTATACTGGAGGTTACTGTGAGAATAGTAAGTTAGAAAATTTCTTTTATATTATCAGTTGGAATCTTTTAGTTTTCTGTCATTTACTCATTTTTACGTTTTGTTTTGACGTTATCGAACGGTCGCGCGGTAGTGCGAGATTAATAGACCATTTGCACGATGACGTAAATATGATAAATTGTCTTCATGGGTATTTAACTTTCGTTATCCTAGTGATTTTTAAATAACAATAGCCCTAATTTTCGCAATAAAGCAAAACTCTGGAGGATTATCGTAGTAATGGTAATGACAGAGGCAGCAGTCGGCAGGAGCGGCCAGCAGCTGCGGTGGCGGTGACGGCATCGGCAGCACCAGCAGTAGTTGGTTAAGCTAATTTTCATTTCAGGGATAATAATTAAACTGCCATTTCCTGGCCAATCAAAAAATGGAAGAGTTATCGACGACAATGTCCCCCAAACCTCTCATGGGTTCGATCGGCTGCTCAGTCACACCGTTCTGTAACGCTGACAACGACCAATATTGTTGTTTTGAAATACTCCTTGGTGAAAAGAGGGGGTGGTAAAGAGATTGTATTATGGAGATTCGAAAACAGTCAATCAGAACAATTGTAAGGTCAGCCGCTTTCTTTTCATTATTAAAGGCGAGTTGGTCACCTTCAAGATTGTTTCCCGTGCAGATGATGCCGCGCTTTCACGTCATTAACAAGAGTGTTTCTCACTCAACCAAGTTTCTTTAGTTGCGCTAAAGTTTTGTGTGTGGTTGCTTTCAGACATCGATGATTGTATCAGTGTTACTTGCAACAACGGCGGTACCTGTCAAGATGGGATAAATAGCTTCACCTGTGTTTGTTCATATGGATACACTGGAAAATTTTGTGATACAGGTAAGCAGAAAGTCTATTTCTAAAAATCATGGAAGGAGAGAGGTAGCGTTTGTTTCCACTTTTTCATGGTCATAAGGCATCTACAATTAAGCGGGCAACAACAGCGTACAACACACCAAAGAAGACGCTGGATACCAAGTTTTCCTGCCAGCAAATTGAATTTGATTTTTCGTTACGTTCCTCAATTTTCACTGCAGTTAAGCTGGTAACTGCAATAAATTGTATAAGTTTGTTTTTTTCTGTGTCAATAATCTGCCTCATAGTATCGACCGTTTTGCCCACCAAAAAGAATCGCTTTGACGAAAGAAACGAACTATTGCCACCTTTCCCCCTGCGAGAAAGAGCTTTAGTAGTTCTTAAAAAAGTAATTACCCCAGATAGGTGATTACCATAAACAAACACCCTTTACAAACGACAAAAATAAATAAACAAATAAATAGAAGAACAAATAACAGTATTGTGGCTAGCATGATATGGGCCGCTGCAAGTTATTGGGTTAAGTCAACTCAAAAAATTGTGTTTCTGTAAATGAATGGTATATTTTATTTCAGAGTTACCGACTACATCTTTAGAGAGTACCACAGAGCCGGCAAAACCAACAACCGATGAAGTCTCCAATGAACGGAAGACAGGTTGATAGATTGCCATCCATAAATTTAAATAATAAGAAACATGTAAATAAATAAATAAATAAATAAATAAATAACGATTTGCAGGTAGCACATCCACATAGTGGTTCTTCGTCTACCTGATTCCTGGTCGAATTGGAATCTGGAAATGTTGGTTTTTTGAGGAGAGGGGAAAACCGGAGTACCCGGAGAAAAACGTCTCGGAGCAAGGGGGAGAACCAACAACAAACATATGGCGTCGACGCCGGGATTTGAACCCGGGCCACATTGGTGGGAGGCGAGCGCTCTCGCCACTGCGCCACCCTTGCTCGCCAATGTTTGCTTTTCAACAAATCAGTCCACCCGTTTTACTCCTTGACTTACACGAAAATTGACGAAACTACCTTGTTTAAATGGTGCTGGTTTCAGGCTGCTGTTTAACGGACCTACATTGTATAACATAATTTACAATGCGACTCTGGTAATGGCGGCAGTCTTGGCGACCATCTTGACTTTTGCTATAATCGTGTTTTTGTGCACAAAAAAAAAATTCAGAATCAACTTAGTGCCACTGTTATGTCATATCTCATAACCATGACAACCAATTGTCACCAAACTTGCCAAAAATGTGTCTAAACATTGGAGAACCGCTAAAAAGAGGGGTGAGATTCTATAAGTCAGAGAGTTTATCATTATTATTATTATTGACCATAGCTATTATTATCATAGTCATCATCATCATCATTATTGTCATTATTATAATTATCATGTTTTTATTAAAAACTGTGCTATCATTATTTGCCATTACGACAGAAATATCTACTTCACATCTCTGTACATTTTATTTCTAACCAGATTTCACTTTCGAAATTCGTGTTAACGAGAAGTGGGACGACCAATTACAGGATAAAGACAGTGAGAAATATAAGAAAATATCCACATTACTCAAAGAACAGGTACAGTTAAAAAACGATATCTTTTATTTTCTTGTCGGCAAAGCTTTTCACTTGCGAATCCCCTCTTAATCCCTTTTCATGTTACCCCATATTTGGCATGGTTCAGCACATTCCTACATGTAGGTGATTCTTACTACTATGTCCAGCTTAAGCTCGCACCGTCTTGCTTTCACTCGCGCTTCCATAGTCACGTATTTAAATAAATAGAGCCCTCTTTCCACATGAAATCAAGGTCGCCATGTTGGTGTCCCAAAGCAATCAAACGGCGACCATGAACTAAGTCCTGTGGGAGCTTTTAAACTATTTTCGTGTGCAAACATAATAAATATTTTTCATGGCTGCTGGCCCCGCGAGTGACGAGAAAGCACTATGGTGGGCTAAGTGAAGCAACGAGAAAATGCCGCTTGACGTTACCAACGTAATTTGTTCGTAAATACAGAAGGGAACTCTAAATTTCTCATTTTTAGTCTAATGCATTGTTCCATCGACTTTGCAGATTTTAAAGGCATATTCTGGAAATTCTGAACTGCAAAATGTGGAGATAATTTCTTTCAGGTAATGAGTATTTAAATGCTGAAATTATTATTCTTGAGATTATTAGAAGCTTCATCATAACCACTATTGATATTATTTTTATGAAAATTATTATTATTATTATTAATAATAATATGTGACAAATTAATCCTTAATTTTGAGGCGAAATTTTTTTATTTTTAAAATGCAGATGTGAAATAAGTAAGTGGTCGGTTCAATTGCCTAAAATTAGGCAATCATTTTACTTGTATTTAAATTCTAATATTTTCCCTCACCTAAACCGCGTGAAACTTTTCTCGAACTTCAATCGTCACCAATTGATTAAACATTGTACCGCGAAAAATTTAAAAATAACGTTCAAAAAGCTCTCTGTTCAGCGAAATACTGAGGCCCCTTCAAAACCTACCGGATACTTTTTTAAAAAACGGAGATTTTCTTTTCGTCCGCATGTAAAAGGCGTTTTCGGCCACTATAACGCAGATTCCCTTCCCAGGTTCCTGTTATGTGTGGACGAACGAAAACGGAGGTTTTCCAATATGAAGATGTCATACATCAGTCATTTACAACTAGCATTACGCATGCTCTGTAAGGATGCTATCGTTTCCATCGTTTTTAAGCGTTTTCCTGTGGACGTGCGAAATCGATTCAAATACGCTTCGTGTGGACGCGTGTTGTTGAAAGCGGAGAAACGAAATTTTCTTTTTCAAGAATATCCCTGATACATGCAGACAGGGGCCTTAATTTTTTGCGATGGGGAATTCATTTTTTTATTCCAATTTATATAGGAAAGGCAGCATTATAGCTGAATTTAAACTGACATTCAAAACAAGTCTAACTGCCAAAGAAGCCATGGCCCCACTAAAGCAAGAAACAGCCGATGGAAAATTAGGGAGCTTAGACGTGGACTCAAACTCTTTAAAACTTAAAGACAACAATCAAGGTAAATGGGTTGAACCCTGGATACATGGCATAAGTACATTGAATATATATGGGCGTTGAGTATAGCTCTTCTAGTGTCGACATTTCTGCAGAGGTCGTCAACACAGTCAAAGTGAGTTGTAACATCTGTCGATAGTGTTAGACTCTGCATGGTAATTGACATGATTGGTCAATTAGGTCGTCACTTGCTGTATCAATTTATTATTGGCTGTGAAGACTCTAAACGCTTCCCAACAATTCATCCACGTTTTTCTTAGTTAGTAAACCAGCTTTCTAAAGTGACTCGTTTTTAGTGAACTGAAGAGAAGGTTATATATTCATCAGGACTGCAGACACCGCGATCATTCCTTTGACCATCATCATTAGATCTTTGAGTGAGAGTATTTTGTGAGATGGTCTTTCATTTGTATTTACATGTAGTCACGGACTGCCTTTGAGATATAAAACGTATTTCATACGCACTCATTTTGTTTTAAATCATTGGAGAAATTTAAGATTCATTGCTTCGACAGTTTTGTTTTAGAGAATCACAGAAAGTGACGCGAAGAAAATTTAGTAGTCGGGTCAGATTATATCATTGTAAAAAAAAAAAAAAAAAACTAATAAAACTACCTTCAATTGCATATTTTCGGATGAATGGAGTTTGTATTCCACCCAATTATTATTGTCTTACGCAGGTGGAAATAAGGAGGAAGGGTCCAGCAAGTCGTCCAATCTGCCGTTAATTATTGGGGTTACGTGCGGTGCTGTTGTGGTAATTGCTGTCATTATAATCTTGGTCGTTTTCCACTGTAAACGCTCTACTCCAGGTGGTAGTAACAGTCGCGTTGGTGATGCCATGCCTGATGAAGGGAGCGGCTCGAAACGAGACCGATACGAATTGAAACCAACAGATTCGCAGGAAGAAAACATTGTTTTAGTGGAGGAAAAAGGCATTAGTAACCAAGGAATGGAATAAACGACCTTTTGATACCTCAACCCCCGTCTTGTTTAAACACCCTGATTTTCTGATTGAACGAAATACTATTTAACCCAATGTAGAAAATGTGCTTACAAGTGACGCTTCTTTCGACCGTAATTCACTGTCTTCGATGGGGCAGGCAATTATCGTCACATGACCTCAAACTTGAAAGTTAAACGAAGATTCTAAGCGCCTTAGAGGCATCAGTTATTTTAGGTTTATAAATACAAAATTTTGCGATTGCGGCTGTCTATATGATAACAACAGGGATGTTTAGCAAAGACAACGCGACAACGATGGCGCTTAGATCCAAAAACCTTTCTTGGCCGATAGCAGAACGGCATTTAAGCACCGGAAGTCGCGCTTAGTTACGCTTTCATTTGACCTTGCGATTCTTCTTTTTTTTTTCTCTTTTTGCTAATCTTCTTGGAATTTATCCGTTACCACCTTATTAGGCAGATTTAGAAAGGCATCCCACGCGCGCAGATCTAAAAAAAACGACTTCACCGAAGTTTCATCACTTCCCACTCTACACAATGTATAGAGTGTTTTCTCATGACGTCACGGCGGCCATATTGGTGTCCCAAAACAATGAAACGGCGGCCATGTTGGTGTCCTAAAACAATCCTCTGGGAGTTGAACTCTTTTCTTTTGCAAACGCTTCCTTTTGTTCCAATAAATTTGCATAGATGCTGGCCACGTGAGTGAAAACACTCTATTTTACCTTTACTCATCTTCTCAAGAGATCGATTATAATAATCATTTACATTGCTTTAAGCCTTGCATTTCCAAAATGGTATCGATCAAAGTACGTCAGTATTTCTATTCAATCTGGCATAAAACCTTAAAAATTCTCTCACAATTCTGAAGCCATATTATCACTGCTTGCAAATTTTCATGTTTTTGACTGTTTATATTTAGTTTGTATTTTTTAAAGATTTTTTCTTTTAGTTTTAGATTTTTTAGAAATAGATAAAACGTTGTTTTCGATTTTACAACACTAAACTTAAAACCGCGCGTAAGTGTCAGTTGACATAGCAGAAGCTTCACCTTGATTTATTTCAGTGTTACGTTAACTAGAGAGAAGTGTGATGTCACATTACCATGGTAGCAAACGTTCTGGATGTCAACACGAAAGAAAAGAATGTGCTACCGCTTTGCTCCAGTGTGCAATCATGCACAGGTCATACATGTCGATATTTTCGTGTTTTTTTTTTCGCCATAAAGGCAAGACCACGGTTTGTTGAGGTCTAGGAATTTTGCTACCATGGCAACGTGACGTAACGACTTTGATCCGTTTAGCTTATTAGGACATTTTTGTAGACCCTAGCACTTAGATGGATCGTTCTGTATCACTCTATAATTTGTTCTTTTGTAGGTACCCCTCAAGAACCTTAAAGGTTACTTTACTAGAAGAATTCGCATTATGAAATATGAAGTTATCACATAATCCTACAAAACGTGTGTCGAAATTAAATAAAAGATGCTTGCATGCATGCAGATTGCTTTTTCGGTGGCTGAATAAATAATTATATATGAAAAAATCTATCACTTGTCTGAGGAAAAAATGACTTTTTTCATGTCTAAAAAAATAACAATAAAACAAAACTATATAAAAACATGGAGAAACCCGATATTTTTCCAGCGGCCATGTTGACTGGCGCCACAGATCCTGCAGCGAAATATTCCATAACATTTACACTGCGAGATTATATATTATATATCGACTGAATATTTTCTTATCTTCGTCCCTTTTCTGCTTTAATTGGCTGTAGTTCCCGCGATCCTTGTTAATAAAAGAAAATAGAGACGTTCAAGAACATTTGGACGCTGACTTTGCTTGTAGAGAGCAGTCCTCAATACGTTAACAGACCTGTCCACGGTTTTTTTTTCTTTTTTTAACTGTTGGCATAGACAAGTTAGGGAAAATCCGTCAACTCCGCTGGAAACTGATTTGTTGAAAACTTATAAACGAAGATATAGTTCTTCAAAGTTTCGAAATTTTACTGACGTTTGCCAACCTCGTCCCCAGGGCGCTTTTCCCTGGCTTTTGCCCACCTCCAAAGCCAGCGAAAAGCGCCCTGGGGACGAGGTTGGACGTTTGCAAATGGTGAGGAGCACAAATTTTCACAAACTTACGGGGCTACATCTTCGCTCACTTACGACGTACTCCTTTCAAAATTGGCAAGTTTACAAATATTAAGGCGCTCTTTCAAGTGGTGTCAGTGAATTTTCCTTTTACCGAGTCTAGGTCAACTGGTCGCGGAAGGGTCTCTACTTTATCCGTGCCAGGATTTCATATGCAAGGGCATTGTAACACAAGAAAAATATACACCTATTTCAATAAAGGTTGTTTTGGGATTTGGACATTGAAACACAGAATACAATGCAATGCTTTGCTTGAGTGACCAGTAAACAATGGCTTTCAAAGACCAAAGCACGATTCCCAAAGCAACCTTTATTGAAATAGGTGTACACATTTTAGACTTTCCGTATGATTGAAATAGAACGTAGATCATAATAAGGCTTAATATGTAAAATTATTTTGTGCAATGGACTAAAAAATACAATTCGTTTTAGAGCATAAGCAGTCAGGCATAGAAAATGGTTTATAAGATAGAGTTAATAGGAAGTGCTATATAAATCCAAAAATTTGTAGTTAAGTATATATTAGCGGAATTTATACTTCAGGTATAGGAAATTGCACAACGGAGTTCACGTTTGGATCACAAACGAGCGATTCATGAAGCTTTGATAACTAAAGTTAAAACAAAGCAAAACAAACAAGCAAACAAAAATTAATAAGTAGTCAGGAGAAACGTGGCTAACCGGAAATTTTAGAATACAAATTGATGCTGATCATTCAATTCTTTGTCAAAGAGTTATTTCTATATTCTTTACTTCCACTTCGCTTATATAATGTTACCCTAATGCTAGGTTTTAAGAGGTATCGTTGGATGAAAATTCTTCCTTTTTTATTTGATGCAACCTTTGTTTTGTTTAAAATGTATACTAAAATATATACACCCCTTGCTGTTGATGTGCAAAACAGTTATTCGTCTGCAAGCCTCAAGAAACAAACGGCAAACAGCCAAAAAATGACTGAAAAATAAACACCTTTTCGAATTATTCATCTGAGCACTGCGATTTTTAATATTCATATAAAAGGTTCCTCTACAGTACTCATACAAGTAAATTATTCAAATTTGGCTGAGTTACGTAGAAACTGTGTATTGAGCAGGTGTCCTTTTCCAATATTAGTTAAAGAGTTTTAACGTTGACAGTCCTGCTACGATTCAAACAAAAGCGGTTTACCTCATCACGCATTAACAATTAAAGTTTCCCTTCCGTAGAAGATAACCAGCTCCTTTGAAGTTTCATTGGCTAGCTGCTGAAGGAGAAGCAATTGGGATGCATCAAATTATCGTTATTTTATCTTTTGGTTTATGATGGATTCCTTTCCGAATCTTCGCCGAAGGTCATAATGGCGGCTGATCCGTAATACATCTAGCATGGCGGGGTCTAAATCACCACTCGCGTTCCCTTCTCTTCAAAAGTACACAAGGAAGCGACAATTATTCGCCAAAAATGGATTTTACCTCGCTATAAATTCGACGGGAGAGGTCACGGGAACAAGCGACGGCAGTTGTTTATACGGTAAGAAAACAGGAAATTTGGGACTTGCATAATTACGTTCCATATTGTTTATAGTGTTTCTAAGATATTTTTGGTAACAAATATTGCATTTTCTTTTTAAAACGTTGATTAAGCCTAGTCGTGTCGTCGCTTTTTTAGGCATGTTACCACATCTACAACCACAGTCGGTACCGATTAAAATATTTCCAAAACGAAAAAAGGTGTATGATTTTAATATTTCAACTGCCCATAGTCTTCAGTTTCTCTTTGGCGTCAACAGCAAAAAATCAAAACAAATTAGGCAGGCGTTTTTCAGTCTCTAGAGTTTTCAATCTCTCAGAGTTTCAACAACGCTGAAGATGCTCTCCGATTTAACGTCTTTAACAATAATTATACGAGCTTGCTAAAAATACCGTGTGATAAAAGCAAGAGCATGTAAATTTAGAGCCAACTTAACTTTGTATAAAAGCCCAAAATCTTGACTCTTGCAATCAGACATGGGTGAGACCCTTACGAATTCAGTAATATAGATTTGCAAATTTATTTCACATGTTATGTGGCTTTCGGTTGATGTTAATTACTTGGGGGATCTACTTTGCCCTTGTTTAGGTTAGAGATATATATCCTCCCAGATCCAAAAAAAGGAATGTAACCATATTTTTTGCTGTTTATTTAACTACGCAAATGGTGTTTGTGAACACAAAATAGTTTACTTTGATACCCATTCTTACATTTCAGCCGTCTTACAGTTTCTTTCTGTTGGTCCAGATCTCATTGCAATCAGGGGACTTGAGGCCAAAAAATACTTAGCAGTAGACAGCGAAGGAAAAATATTTACTACGGTGAGATTATTGAGTTTATATTTTAATAGAATCGAATAGACCATTTTACAGTTGTGGGCTTAGTGCCCTAGCCTTTGACTGGACACGAGGCTGAGGTTGACCTTGTTTTCATACAAGCCTCTTTCCTTTTCTTATAGAAATTTTGCTGGAAAAATACTATTTATTATAAGAACAACATGATTTACATAATAAAGCAGGAAGCAGGAGGGGTTGTATCAAAAAAGGTCAACTCCATCCTAGTTTTCTCATGTATCTGTAAAATAGGATATTATCCCTCGCCTTTTCAGTTTGTGTATTTCCCCAACTCTGGGGGTCCTGAGTACAGGACAAATTATTTCCTTCTTCAACTTTGATAGGTTATCTTTGAAGACCCTTAAGCCTGCCCTATATGGCATGAATAACTTTATTATAGCTTGAGTTAGAAGAGGAAAAGTATCTACCCGCAAGTAGCAGCAGCTTTTCGAAGCGGGTAGTTAGAACAAGATATATGGTACCAAACAAAAGAGATAAAATAAAGTTACACTTACATACTGTGCCACTTACGAGCCAACTTACGCGCGTCCGACCTCATAGAACGAATTCAGTTCGTCAATACCCACTTCCACATAATTTAATACATGAAAAAAATAACATCCTTCCTTGAACATAAGTTCACGACGAGACGCTGTGTTATCATAACGATCGCGCTTTCATTAACTTTTGATCCTGAAAAGGGATTTGTCCGGCACAGATTTGAGCTCATATTCAGCCTCTAGAAATATGAGCAACATTTCAGAATCATTAATTACTGAACTATCAGTTCAAACCATGACATAAATTTAATATATCTTGTTAAAAGCTGGTTTTCAATAGCGACGGAGTCGGAGTCTTAGTTGTAATCACAAGCGTGGAATTTTACGGTCTAAAGAAAACAGCGTTCTGATTCCGCTTACGAATCCTTCGTTTATGATCAAGTGAAAACTAGGTTGTCGGAGTCGCAAGCAGAAGCGGAAGAACTAAGCCAATCACAACGCGTACGCCGGGAACGTGCATTGTGATTGGTTTATCCTTCCTCTTCTGCTTTCGACTCCGACAATCTGGTTTTCAATGAATCGTAAACGACAGAGTCAGAAGTGGAGTCTGAAGAAAAGGGAAACGCTCCAATTCTTCCGACTCTGATTCCATCTCGCTTATGACTCTGCTTATTACGATTTTTGATATTCACAAGGTCATAAGCACTCGTACGACTCAACTTACGATTCCATAGTGAAAACTAGTCTTAACATATTATGTTTGATTTACATCCCAAGGACGCTGAAAGGAAAGAATGTGTATTCCGTGAGTTTTTTGGTAAGAACTTTTACAACATTTTCCGCACATGTCATTCAGACACCGATGGTAAAGGATGGTACTTGTCGATAGATGAACACGGAAAAGTGAGTGCTGTGAAAGTGGCTTATAGCGACGAACCTCGACTTCACTTTATCGTAAAAACAGTTACGGACTGTAAAGATGCGGATAAAGGAAATAAGCGCACATCTAATACAACAAATAACAGCAGTCATACAAGGCAGGACAAGAAAACCAGGAAGGACTTTGGACTTCCTTCGTCCGAAGTCGTGTGGATCATGTATCCCTGCCAGCTTGACGACGGCGTGTCAGATTTCGTGTCAAGTACGCCCAGCCCCCCGAGTTCCTCGTGCGTTTCCGGCAGTTCGGCATCCACTGGGGAGTGGACTGGGTCTGGTAATAATGCCTCAACCTCAGTCTAAACACTCAGAGCAATTCAACAAAAATAATTGCTTCGATATAGACTTGCCTGGCGGAACATGGAAAGCAGGGCAAGGCGGTTAAACAGAAACGGCATTGTTAGAGGCTCTTCTCTTGCAAACATGTTGACTTGGGTTATGACAGAAGAACCTTATTGTACAAGGTTAAATAGCCATGACTTCTTCAATTCAAACGTCTTTCAAGGGGAGTAACGAATGAAAAAATAACAGCTCTTCAGTCATTGTGTCTTACGGTCATATACTTAACTAAAATAAGGTAAATGAAGTTCATCCCCTACGTTGATTCGGATTAACGGTTGAAGAGGCAAAGATTAACATTATTTTTTTCATTCATATTTTACATTAGTCACCGGATTCGTAAAGGAGGGTTTTGCCATTGCCCCTGAGGCGCTTATTGTTACACGCGGGGCTGGGGGGAGTCATTTAAGAAAGTTAATAGGGAGTAGCATCCCCCTACACGTAATGCATGACGTCAATAACAAAATACCAGATTTAGGGCAATGTAAGTATATTATTCTGATGGGTCTAAAGAGGATTCAAGAAAGTAAAAAACGAAAGAAAATAAATAAAAAAAAAGTTTTTCATTCTCTTCGAAGTTCTGTGTAATTATTCCCTTTAAAGACAACACTTACGGGCGCGTTAAGTAAATTATTCAGTTACTTTTATTGAGGTTTTTATAGCATTATAACATATGCTCTGTTTTCTTTCCTATTATATTCATTTTTAATGCTATTTGCTTCTTACAAAAAAAAAATGATCATTATTAAGGAGATTACTAAAACTATTTCATTATAAGTATTTTTGGATGATTTTATTTCATTTTTTACCTGAATGTATTAAAATATTTTATGCTGAAAAAGGTAAGGCTCAAAAGATCTGAGTGGCCGTGGTCTACAACACATAAAGGCAGATTCTTCCGCGCAAGATATAGGAAATCAGACGCAGAAATAATAATTTACGAACCTGTCTGAGCATACCGTACTTTATGGGGAGTGACGACTTCATCACCTTGCAATATTGTTCTATTGCATTTTGCAATGCAACAATAAATAACGTGATAACGTAGGTAAAATAAAAGAGGCCCTATATGTAATCGCCTCCAGCCATTATTGAACTCAAACTGAAAATAATGCAACAAAATGCAAAACATCTTCCCAGTGAGCCGAGATAGAGGCGAAGTTAACTGACCCATGACATTCCGTTTCCCTGTAATCGCTAACTCTTTTTATACACCAACATTATTTTTTCATGCTATGTTAAGTGTGGCAAAACGTCGCACGCATGATTAGTGCATCTATTAAATCTCGATATCACCATGCAGTGAAGAACAAAACAATGCCAACTGATAGTATTGATTAGCAATGTGCCCACTGCGATCGATCTAAGCCAAGTGTGGCAACGGTGTTAAGAAGAACTATACTAGCCGTTACATGTACTAACTTTCTACTTAGCAAGTCTTGCATCCACGTGGACACTTAGAACGAACCCACTTGGACGTTCTGCAGCTTCCTTGTCTAGTCCAAATCTTACACATCACGTGATTATCAGAACATCTATGAACTAAAAAAATACCAAACATTAAGGTGGTCAACATTTTGTAAGCTTTAAGGTACGGGATTAGAAAAAACAGCTCATGCTCATTGCCATCTCATCGAAGAACACAAGAATAAAAAAGACAGTTTATTATTTTAGAGATGATACAAATTCTCGGACTGCATACAACATAAAGCAATTTGACAATATACAGTATCAATAATTCACGAGTACTCGAGCCAGAAGAAAGGCCATCTTTTTTACCTGTACAGATTATCTTTTTCAGTACCAATTAACTCTCTCCAATTAACTCTCGCAGGTCGCTGACCCTTTATATTATTATATTAGAGACCTTAAGATTCTAGGACGAGTACGACTACGAGGACGAGATTTCCTCAATACTAAGTACTGCGCAGACGTGAACCAGGGTCATTTTGGCGGGAAAACTTAGTAGCAGTCGTCATTCTACTACAATTTTTAGCGAGAATGTCGTAATGGCGGAAACGAGTTATCAAATATCAGAAGTTTTATCATTTTGCGATCGAGAGAGGGCTTCATCTGCTTCAATATAGATAACAGTACTATCTTTTCTAATGAAAAAAAGTACAATGGGACGTAACTGCAAAAAATCGCATTTGTGGGAAAAAAGGGAGCGAAAGTAAATGACAATCATCATCATTATCAACACATCATCATCATCTTTATGATCGTCATCATCATCATGACTCATAATTTTTTTCTGTGTTCTTCTCTCCACACATATCATTTCATCTATTATCATCATTATCATTAGCAAAATCATAACCATAATCATTATTCTGGATAAAAATCATGATGACGATGGCTCAAGATGATGATGATGATGACGATGATGATGTTGATCAAGACGATGAACAACTCAAACCTCTTCGTAGAGTGCAGTCTTTCAAAAAACATCTTCGAACAGCAACAGGTTTGGTTTGTCCAGCACACGACGATGGGCTCAATGGCTTGTTGTTGCTTCGCATGCAATGAACTCCCCTTATTTGATGTCCATGTCCACATGTTTTGGAACATTTACTCCACGGGCTAACCTGGAGCGAACAAAAAGTTGATCAAAATAATTGTCAAATGGATCATTTTAAATGCTGAAACGTTGATACATTCCCTGTTACCTTAATTAACTTAACATTGGTTCGATAGCTCTTTTGAAGTATAGCCAGAATTAACGTTCAATTCGCAAAAAACTAAAAGAGCCGGTTTTATTCGAGACAACGCCGTTCTTACTTTCTGAAGTTAAAGCACTGACATTTTAATAAAAAGGCTTGTATGTAAAGCAGACAACGAATAGATTCATGCGTACAGGAAACTCACCTTCCAAACAGGAGAAGATGAAACTCTCAGCTTTTTGACTGGGCAAGGTCCAGTATTGCACCTACGTACGAAATTATTATTCATTACAAGTATTAGCTATCAGCAAGCATAGTTCCATTGATCGATGTGAAATACGACTGGTATTTACAACTTGATGCTAGTTGAAGGCCCAGTTCAAGCATCGAGCTTTTCATGTACCGAACCTAATCCCTTCAATTAAGTACATGGAAAGATCGACGTTTGAATTAATTAAGTTCGACATATCTAATTTGGGTCGACCCATGTTTTAAGATGGAGTGGCCCACATGGGAATTTCGACTGTGGAGCGACTTCGTTTCAAACGTTGAACTTCTCATGTGCCGAACTTAATGTATAAATTACTAAAATTTATTTTCAATTGTAAGCATTTTAGACCACTGAACATCGTGAAAATGAATTTAGTCCGACTAAATAAGCTCGACGTCTGAATCATCCGTCGAACTGTTATCATTTGGGTCGACCTATTAAATGGATATTAGGTTCGGTACATGAAAAGATTGACGTTTTAACTGGGCCTAAGAGATCTGAACGAAGACTGTTTTTAGGAACTGCGTGTATGGCTAGCAGAAACAAATCAACTGACGTTCTAAAGGCATGGAACGAAAAAGACTCTATTTAAAGGTGCTATGTCACGCCATTTGCTGTCTTTTTAAAAAGCTAAAACTTGTCTTCACACCAAATGAATTCCAAAAATAATGGTTCAGTTTTGTCATTTAAGACTATGTTGAGGCATTGAAATTGTTCCCTGTCGTCTGTTGCAACAGGTTGCAAGGATGGACATGGATTGAAAATTGAAAAAGCTGGGCCAACTTTTTCAAGTTTAAATGCATTCCCTGCTATTAATATGGTTAGTGTCCCCTGCTGAAACTTGTTTGAAATCTGCTTCATATCTCTAACGGGTCATTTTTATGGGTAAAGGCACTAAGTAATGACTTCAGCACAGAATTAAGCTAAAACAGTATTAGTAATATCCAACTAGTGGTCTATTATCAATGCTGCGTTCGGATTGGTTGAGCTACTACTAGGCTATATGTTATAGCCCACTAGTAGTGAACAACAAATAGCGAAAACTATAATTTCTATATGTTTGCTTTGCTCGAAATCGCGCGCATTTACAAGGCCCTAAATTGTTTTGCTGACTTGCAAGGACCCATCTGTTATAACGATGCCCAAAATAAAGAGATGAATCCCATAGTTTATTTGATATAATCCGTGGAAAGTTTGCTTATCATTTTCGCATAAATTATGACCTAAATTTGGAAACCGCTGAATTTCTCGAATTGGGTCTTTGCGATTTTGGTGAAACTCTGTTCAGCGCAAGGCACTAGTGCGCACTATGTGTAGCCGAGAGATTTTCACGAAAAAATGCCGGCAACAGCAGATTTTCGACTCAGACCTCAAAGGGACGTGGCATTATAAATACGTGACATTTACTCCCATCGCCAAAAATTTTATGTTATATTGTAGATTGATCTATATGTTATCCATTCTATGTGTTAGACTTACGATAAAAGTAAAGGTGGGGATACCAGAGAGCTTCAAAGCAGGATGGTAGCCCCGCAAAAATACTGAGTCGAGTCACCTTAAGTAGCTAATCTTTTTTTATTTTCGATATTTTCGACCAACTAGTGGGATTTTCCTAAAACAATTATTCCTCTCGCCCTCATGGCCTCTGAAGCAATAGCACATGAGTCCTTCGGCCCCAAGGGCTATTGACTCAGAGCCCATTCGGGCTTGAGAAATAATTGTTAAATATCCTCGAGACAGAGCCCTTCAAGTGTCGATACCTTACGATTTACAGCTAATGCGGACAATACAGGCCTCATGAGTAATTTCCTGGATCCTCCTATCTGTATGTAACAGCATGAAAACTTAACAAATACTTTTCAATTGGTTTTAACTACAAACAGGTGTATGTAACAGTTGCAGAATTAATCCAACCGCAATGCTAATTATCACAGGCCTAGAAAATTATTTGCATATTCCTCTATTTTTTTTTCAAAATGTATAATTCATTTCTTACTTCATTTTAGTAACTGGTTCATGTCCCTTGCACAACTTCCATGAAGTTGATATCATATCTTTTCCAGCACATTTTTTTGTCCTTCGTTTTAATCCTCCTCCACAAGTCTTACTACACTTTCCCCAGTCTCCCACGTGCCATTTGTACTGAGAGGGACATGCTTCCGCATTACAGTTTTGCCAGGCTGAGGGTGGGGAATCTATACAATAAAACAAGGTGTAGGTGATTAAAGGGTACATACTTTCTCTTTTGTAGCAAAGTTTTTTTTGGTAGGATATGACGGAATAAGTGGTATGAAGCCAGTTAATTGTTTTTGTTTTTTTTTTGAGTAATGCATGTAAGATATTGGTTTTGTTTCTTTTGTATTTTTTTTTTTTTTTTTTTTTTTTTTTGCACTTTGGATAATTATTACAAGTAATTGGAATATGATCGTCCGGTTCTCTGTGTGTTGACGTCGGCCGAACACTGAAGTACATGTACCTTATTACCTTTTCCATTCTTCAATTATGATCAACGCTGTGCTCTAAGGAAAATTGAAGGGAGCCCAGTGTTCTGAAACAGTAGAATCTAGGGTGCCCAGCATATGATTGCGATGAAAAATTTGAGATTTTCTAGTCGCCCGAGGGCAAAAGTTAGGCGCCCGGGGCCACCGGGCTCTGCTAGAGTACAGCCCTCATGATGAACCTACGAAAGTCTGTAAAATTATTTACCTATACCTTTACAGAGAGACTCGTCTACTTTATTCTTCTGTTCATCAGCGCAGAATGTTTCTCTATTCCTCTGGCCCCCACCACAAGACTTTGTGCACTCGTTCCAATCCTTTGTATGCCACTTGTAGTCGTGACTTTCCCTGTTTGCCTCGACCTTATTCCTTTTGTAGCTTTTTAGTTCTGTATCGCAAAAATAAAAGATTTGTCTATAAATACAAACTAAAAGCAGTAAACTGTCTAGAAATTAAAATCCACATGTTATAATACTCAAATAAGGCGATATTATCTTGTAATTGACGCACCTTTTTTGCAAATGTAATTTCGTTCCATGTCACACCTTTCTGTTCCCCAGCCTTTTCTGTTGATCATTAACGAGCAATCTAATCCAAATCGAGGCTCTCCAGGATTCCACGAATTGTAGACAACTGCTTTACCATCAGGCCATAAAAAAGTGCCCTTACTTGGGCTGTACTTCGCTCCTAATAAAAAAAAAAAAAAACAGTCAGCTTCCCTTATTTATTTTAGTGGTTAAGAACGCATCTAGGTTATATAGCGGCTGTGCTCATACAATTAAACATTCTAACTCGTGGATCTTGTTGCAGGTAGCCAATTTTTAACGTACGGGTTACATGAGTTTTGAAAATCATGATGCAAACCCATGTAACCAAAACTTATTGACAACACGTAACGGAAATCGTAACAGCCCTTTCGTGTGTACGCTCCCCTTAGCCTCAATTTGCTTATAGCAATCAAAGAACAGTTGCATCATCGATTGATGCACGTAGAAATATTTCAGTCAAAAGTTATGCCTAAGGATAATTATCATACATTGAGAAGACAAAGAACAACTTCTGCTTGTATGCAATAAGCACTTCATTTGCACGCTTCTTACGCTTTTCCTTTTCTCTGTATATTGCTTATTTTGCTGTTTTTAAAGAAATTATATAGTTTTATGCACACGATTTCCACCCAAGTGATTTGTGTTCATGGCAAACAACCCTAGATTAGTCTACCCTAGATTCAGAGAAAAATAGCCTCACCTAGCCAATAAAACACATTGTGCAATTGCATCTTGAATAACTCTTCTCGCAAAAGATTTTCTTCCTCCGCGTTCCATAGCGTGAGGATTCCAGCTCCTTTATCGAGACAAGACTCGGTTGCAGCCTTTAAGTCTTTTGCTTCTTTATTCACTTGATAGCAAGCGTTGCTAAAAGCAAGCCAACCGTATGGACACTTTTCTAAAGAAAACATGAAAAGTATCTTTATTGGTCTGTCAGCTTAGAAGTAGCCATAAATAACGAACAAAAAATAGAAGAGACTGAACTCAAACTCTGATATATCCACAGGATACTTGACATAAGAGCCGAAAAAGGAGCTAGGGGGAGAGGGGAGGCAATTTCCAAGAGGTCAAAGAGACTGGGCTCAATAATCCTGATGATGAACTCCGCAGGAACATAAAAATATTATTTATATGGGCTATCGCGCTGCTGCACGGGGACCAGTGTGACGTCATTCAAAGGGGTTAGGGATTATGCTGGCAATTCATGTAGCTTAGTAACTACATGAGCATGTTTCTTTCTTGAGTTTTAAACAACTGCCGCTTTCAGTACTGTTTTTTTTTTTTTTTTTTTTTCACTATAACACTAAGAAATGTAAACATCTCTACATCACGAACAAAAGAAACAGATTGGAAACCTCTTACAGCCTTGAAACGAACGTATCCCATTGTCATCAGAAGAAAAAGACTTAGGAGTGTTGATAAGTCACAATCTATCCTGGCATAACCATATCATGGCCAAAGTAAACATCGCTAATAAAGTCCTTCGTTTGATCAAGAGAACTTGTGGTACTTGTACCAAACCCCATGTACTGCTCAAACTATACATTCATTTAGTCAGACCACACGTTGAATTTGCCTCCCAGGTCTGGTCGCCACATCAGCAGTTTTTGATTGACTTAATTGAAAGAGTTCAGCGAAGAGCCACTAAACTGATCATAAAGGACAGGCCTTCAGACTTCAGGAACTGAATCTTCTTTCCTTGGCCTCAAGGAGGCTCTTTATGGACTTACTTTTCCTTTTTAAATGCATGATGGGCCTATATGATTTGGATCTGTCTTACTATCTTGTGTCTGCTGACAGTTCCACATGTAAATATAACCTCAGACAAACTAATTACCAGTTTAAAATTAGATATGCAAGAACTAATGTTCTCAAACTCATTAATAATTCATAAAGAAAATACAAAGAAAATTAATGTTTAATGAGTGTTTGGAAATCGGATGAAAAACTGCTCAGTATTTGCATCCTTAATTTCTCCTTCAAAAATGATTTTGTTTGAGAAGAAATATCAAACATTCGACACAGTGTTTCATCACCAGATGAAACACCTCGAAGTTCGTCAAAAATACTCCGCTGCGCGTCGTATTTTCAACTCTCTTCTCGGTGTTTCATCTGGTGATGAAACACTGCGTCTCATGTTTGATATATTACTTATAAAATTTTCTTACTTCTTTAGAAGAGTAAAGTCATGGAACTCTGTGCCTCTACATTTAAGAAAAACTGAATCTTTAGACGATTTTAAGGATTGCCTGAAATCCTTTCTACACATGAAGGATATTTCTACATTCTCTTAATTTTTTTTTTTTTTTTTTTTTTTTTCACTAGTTTAATTATATTCTAGTTTAATATTGTACATGACTGCCACTTGTCTAGGTATTTATGATTCTTTCTTTTAGTTGTTTTTTTATTTCTTATTTATTGTGAATTTAGGAAGCCCTTCTGTGAGGGAAGCTGTTTCCTGTTTAGGGCGTTCCGGTCGAAACTAAGTGTGTATTTGGTATTGGCAAACTATTAAAGTAAATCTGCAATTAATCATAACCCTTGACAGACGACCATCCAAACGTTTCTCCTGTGTTTTTACCTGAAGTTAACTTGAAAGAAGAATTATAGAAAATGTATAAAATTATTTGAAAATCCCTTAACAGTTACTTTATGTTCGTAATGTATAGAGTTATGACCAGACATTCAGTACGTAACGAAACAATTAACTTTACTTTACCACATAGCCTTCCATAGCATTTTTGAGAATTTTCCGGGAGTTTCGTCTTGCTGCAAAACTTGGGGTCGGCTTGCTTTCCACCGCCTTTGGCACAAAAGACTTTCCTTGTCTGTTTACCTTTACCACATGATTCTGAGCAATCACTCCAACTCCCAGTGTGCCACATGTATGGGTAATCTTAAGAGAAAGATTGGGAAAAAAAAAAAGATTGAAAGAAAAACAGATAACCTAAAGCAAGAGGAATGGTTGGGAAACCTTTTGTTATAGGTTTTTGCTAGCTTTTTTGGGCCTGACCGTGCACAGCGTTCAATTGACTACTCCAGAAAATACCATAACATACCAAAATACTCTTTGCTTGTCACCCCAAAATTTTGCATAAGCAATGTTTTCAGTTTCTCTTGGGGCCTTTTCAACTCCCAAGAGGAACTGAAGACAATGCTTATGCAAACTTTTGAGGTGACAAACAAAGAGTATTATGGTATGTTATTATTCAGTCATAATTTGTGAACTGAAAACTAAGGATTGTGGACGGTCAAGGAGCTTCCAACATAACCTACAGCACCATTGTCTTCAACTTTGATGTTTGCCGGGTTTCCTAACCAGCCTCCTCTACTAACTATGCCTAAAGTAATACTTGCTTCAGAATAACAATAGAGAGCTTTGGATTCGAGGACGAGAATGACTACGAGTACGAGATTTTCGCAACACTGGGCATTGCTCGCGCGTGAGCCCGGATCATTTTAGCGGGAAAAAAGCGTCGTCATTCTACTACAAGTTTTAGCGTGAATGTCGTAGTGGCGGAGGAGTTATCACATGTTACACGTTTTATCATTTTACGATCGGAGGAGGCCTTAACCTCTTTTAATAAAGATAACAGTGCTAACTTTTCTGGTGAATCATAAGTACAATGAAGTTTTCCGGGGTGTCTAGTTTTGGAGAATACGCGATAAAAAATTCAGTCAAATCTCGTACTCGTAGTCGTTCTCGTCCTCTAATCTAAAGCCAGGGTTGCGACGGTCAGGGAAAAGTCAGGGAAAAACGAAAATTTTTCAAGGCCAGGGAAAAGTCAGGGAAAATCTTTGCTATTGTCAAAGTCAGTGAAAGGTCAGGGAATTCTGTTTTCCGGTTTATAGTTCATAAGTTTTCTTCAAGATTTTGAAATGCGTTTTCTTTCGGTAAAGATGAAAAGTATGCTGCAAAGCAAGCAAAGCGATCAATTGGACACTCTACGCCCGACACATGTGTATTACTTGAGGTTAGTGGTTTTCGTTGTGAATGCTTTCTTCCAAATTCCTTCTTCCTCTTTCCGCAAAAAGCTGAAAGAGGATGAAAATGAAGAGAAAACTATCGATGGCCTGCAAAAAATGCTAAATCAAATGTGAACATGGATTGTTTCTCATTAATAAAAGGTCAGTGAAAAGTCAGGGAAAAGTTAGAGAATTTTTAACTTTCTGATGAGTGGCAACCCTGTAAAGCTCTCTAATAACAAGAACAAAAACAACAACAGCAACATCACAAAATGTAACTAATTCTCTATTATATCTGATTAACTGAAAAAAAAACGCTCACGGATAGTTAACTATGGAGCGTTTTTACATGACGTCACATCTGCAACATATTAGTGTACCAAAACAATAAAACGGCGGCGATCTTAATGTTCCAAACCAGTCCGCTGAGAAAATCCATTCTTTAGTTCAGTAAGTTTAAGTAGCTGCTAATCAAGTGAGTGAAAACGTTGTATTTCCTGAGTTCAACGATAGCCCTTATTTATGATTACGTCAGACGAGTAAATTTCACCACCAAGCCTCGCTTGTGATCAAAACTTTTTGCATTTGCATTTTTTGTGCGTGGGTATTCTCTTTTCAACTCTACTGCCTCAATTTACTGCCTCGGGAATTCAATCCTTTGAAACTTCGCTATTTTTTTAATTTCGTAACGAGGCTTGTTGGTGAAATTTGATTTCGGGTTAATTTCTTTTTAACCTAGGTTGATTCTCCATTCCCTTTGTCTTCTAGTCCTATTCCCAGTGCTCGCTCGCGTAACACTGGCCTTAATTCTAACGAATTAGTAGCGAGAGATCTATTTCAGGACTGTGTGTGCGTTTCTCCCTCGGGAGTGGCTTTCTATATATAAATAAACACGTGTGTAAGCAGTTTTGTCCAGTTTGGCTGCAAGGGCGGAAGGATTGGATTCATGCGCCCGTCGTTTTTATGACGTTTTTAAGCGCTCTTTCTTTTCTGATATCACGCCACCTCGAATACAAGCCCCTCCGTTTATAAGCGCTCCTAAAGGATGGTTTTCTCTAGCGCCGGAGTCGGAGTCGAAAGCGGAGTCGCAAGAGCGCTTATGACTTAGTGAATATCAAAAATCGGAGTCGTAGGCGGAGTCATATGCGCGACGGAATCGGAGTCAAAAGAATCAGAACGTTTCCATTTTCTTTGGACTCCGCTTACGATCTAGTGAAAACCAGATTGTCGGAGTCGAAAGCAGTAGCGGAAGGATAAACCAATCAAATTAAACGTTCCAACGCTTTTGTGATTGGTTTGGTTCATACGCTTCTGCTTGCGACTCCGACAACCTAGTTTGCGACAGCCGACGGAGTCGTAAGCGGAATCAGAACGCTGTTTTCACTAGATCGTAAAGTCTTAGGCTTCTGATTACGACCCCGACTCCGAAAACCAGTGAAAACCAGCCTTGAAACCACTGACGAAGATATATAAGCTAAGGCCTTATGAGCGACAGTCAACAGTATCCTAATTCATTTTGTTCTAAAACCCCTCCCTATTCTTGTATTGTAGTGAGGTAATTTGAACTACAGATTTAAAAACAACACATTACCTCTTTTGCAAAAAGCACTCAATCTTTGTGACGCAATTATCCTCAAAAAAAGTAAAAATCAATGTTAATATTAATATTTACCGGGACATCCATACGCGGTATTTATCGCAAGGACATCACTCGGCGTCAGGTACTTCCTCTGGCCAATAGAGTTTTGATATTTCGTATCTTTAGTCTCGATAGTGGTAAGATAATGCCTTTTGCTTGCATCCAACTTTGCGAAGTAGTCTTTTCCATAATGCATAATGCTCATATAGTCGTACGGTATTTTTTGCGTGTCAACAATGCCGTGTTCATATTTCAAAAACTGTTCTGATTTACCTAGCATGAACAGAGAGAAAAAAAAACAGATCACTTATTTTGAAATGACAATGGCATGGCATGTTTTTTGTTAAAATTTACAGGGCGCTTTAAGGGTGCATGAGTTATAAACTAGACTACGAGTAGTCTCTCTCTTTCCATAGAGTTAGCTCCTCGGAGGAAACAGGCGAGAGACGAAAATGACCACACGCGTGACTTCTCGGGCTGCCGCCCTTGTTTCTCATGTCTTGCGGCTTCATCGCTCGATGCTCGCGCGTGCGTGCACTGCTCTCACTAAGTCCCGGTTCAGACGCTGTACTTTTCGTAAGCCGAACCTATATTCGAATTAAGGCCGACCCAAATTATTTAGACCGGCTGAATCGATTCAGACGCGGATCTTAGTTCCAGCCGAACTAAATTCAGAAGGAGAAAAATGCTCATTTCGGTCAAACTGCTTACAAACTGAAACACGTAATAAGAATTTATGCACTAGGTTCGGTACATGAAAAGTGCGGCGTCTGAATCAAAGGCGTTCCAGAGTCGATCCAAAGGCGAAATTCCCGGCCGGGCTAGGCGGAAAGAACAGCTGAGCGGTTCCAAACTGAAACAGGCTTTCCTAATTGATTCAGGAGCCGAACTTTTCATGTACTTAATTCATTCTGTACTCATGACAAGTACGGCGTCTGAACCGGGCCTAAATCTGAAGAAAAAGAGAGACTACTAGCAGTCTAGTTGCAGGCCAGTCTTAAGTATTCATTGTAAGTTATTTGTGAATTCAAATAAAGTTGCAGTTGAAGTTATAAACTTGCTAGAGCGAGTTTAAAGCCGTCTAAAATGAAACAGTTACAGCAAATGATCTCTTTGCGTCTTCTACCAAAAGAAAAACGAGAATACAGCAAACTCTATGGAACCGGAATTAAAAGTCTCATCTTAGAGAGGTTTCTACCTTAAACTGGGTCAAATAAAAAGTTAGAGGAATTGTAGGTACCACATCTAGGTGCCCCTATATCAGGGAGGTAGGCCACAGACAGAGGTAACTGCAAAGTTCCTATAGAGAAGCTGATGTGACGTCACAAAAATTCAAATTAATTTTGTTAAATTATGGGATAGGTTAGCATATCCAGACCAGAAAGAACAAGAAAAACCCATCAATCCCATAATTTCACAAAATAATTTAGTTTTTGTCACGCCATCATTTCTCTTCTCTATTTGCCCAAGACAATTACTCAATTAGACGAAAGCTACAATGCATTTACCTGGTAGGATATTTGCCCATATTATTTTAACATAACCGTCCCTGTCTGGCCGAGACTGCGTATGCCATAATCCCAGGGCATGTCCCATTTCATGAATAAGGCTGCCTGCCGGACAGTGGTCTCCTAATTTGATTGGCTGGTAACCACCAATACGACCAATCGAAGAGGCGCACCTAAAACAGACACATTGTTAGGCTCATCACTGACTAAAGCTCATGATCAGCGTGAAGACGGAACCAGTGGCTAGCCTAGGTCTCCCTCAAATGCACTTTTTATTGCCTGCGTTTGTATTACAAAACAATTTACATAATTACATGTTTGTTTGTGTATTAAATACACAAACTGGAGGGTGAAAAAATGATGGAGTTTTTTTTAAAATGATTTTTCATTCATTGTTTGGCTACAAGCTTACAACATGGCCTGCTACATCTTTGTTGTTAGCTTATTTATAAGGTTTAACTGAGTCCCCAGAAGCAATTAACCCATTTCTCTAACCCTACTAACTACTGTTTCTTTCTAACATACACGGCTGTCACTAAGACTTTATCCTCGCTGGGTATATGCAATTAGCAGGTGGGGTATTGAACATGCAGCTAGGAATTTCTTTTGGTTCTATTTTTTCTTTTGTTTCCTAGCTGGAAAAATCCCCAGCCCCCTGCCCTCAGCATGCAAAGAAAGTAGTGTCCAATAGTTTGACGCTAGTAAATTCTGCTATCGCGATAGTAAATTCTCTTCGTACCTTGCTAAAAAGGCCAATTAAAGTTTTTGGGGGAATTCAAATAACAAGAAGAACTGTAATCAACCATGCCTTTAAAAAATATGGAGAGAAGGGCTAGTTAAAATAAATATTGGGCTAGAACGTTCTATAGCTACAGCTTGCCCAAATCGCAATTGCTCCCTTGATCCCTAACTACAAGTGTAGGCCTTATGATGTTACATGTACTTTTAAGCATGCATCAGACTCTACAAAGGCCAATGAAAAACTAAGCCAGAAAAGAACTTCCACTAGCAGGGTATTTGAATTTCCCATATATAACCATTGGCATAACCACGTTACCTACGGCTGTCAGGGTTCTTTTCTCGATATAACTCAATCCAATCTCTGTGACCAGACTTAGGGACAAACTGAATGCATGTTTGTTCACGCCAGTGTCTCATCCCATGATAAAACTTGTCAGCTAACTGATGGCCAACTGAAAAATGAAACACATGACAACTAAGAGGCATTCTGGTTCTGCTCAGCAGTGAGTTGACCAGGTGGAGTAAATCAAC
>OZ037784.1:7648614-7931114 GCA_964035525.1 Porites cylindrica
ACTTGGGATCAATGTGTGACAGGATTCGACAGTTGAATATCGATCAGTTCGGTTTAGAGAATTTCGTGCAGTCTAAGCTCACGGCACCATACAAAAGGTTTTCAACCAAATAGTGTAGCGCCCTTTTCAATTCTAGTTTCATTTTTTTGGGACTATGTGAATTAATGCTACCTACCTAATTACTTTCAATCAAGGGCTTCATGGACAGTCGGCTTCAAGCAATCAAATTGACCATTAAATGTGCAAAATAAAAGCATTTTCATCACGAAGTTGGGTCGTTTATCCAAAATTACTTTCTAATAGTTGCATTATTTCGGATAAAAGAGTAATAAAAGCCATGACTTCGTTGTAAACAAGACAAAACTCAATCTTTGACGATGGAGCCTACCAGCCATCTTGCGGAAAAATATGCCAGGCATCCAAGCCTTGCAAACTGAGGAGACTAGGAACAAGATTTTCCATCAGTCCTCGCGCAGATCTGGTACCCAGAATCTAATGCATTTGCATTAAAAATAAGGAGGATTTTCGAAGAATACAATGGAAACTGTGCCATGCTTTATTTCTTTTAATAAAGAGTGGAAAATTTAGTGGTACTAAGGCTCATGGTACAACTCAACTCTATTCATTTTTACGGCGAAAAAAGAGCAAACAGTTCTTTTTTAGTCCTTAGAAACTTGAAAGTGGTATTAGGGCGGGGGCCAGTTGGCAAAAAATGGGTTTTAAGATGGAACCGCGCGGGTTTCAAAAAATGAAACTCCGATTTCCGTCTTCTGCACTCTACATGGAAAATTTGAGGGAATCGGTCACCAAGTTATGGTTCGGTGACAAGGTAAGTAAAATAAGAGATACGAAAATCAAGGTCGGAGCGCCGAAGCAACTCCATTACTATACAAGGCCTAAGTCACCCCGTTTTTACGGACCAGCGTTTATTCTTAGACACATTTTAGGGCACTTTGACCCGCGAATAGAATCTTCACCATGTCTTTGAGCGCATTCGATATTCAAACAACGCACCAAAATCTTTCTTGTCCGTGCAAGAGCGCATAGAAGATACTCGCTTCGGGTTATGAACCTCTGATTTGCACAGATAACTTCCAAATAATTGCATTCTCAGATAAATAGCCGTGCAGGCCTGAAAGGTTTGAAGAAATGGAACACAAACTTCATGGCACAGTCCAAACGAGAAAACCAAATTAGCAATTTTGCACCTATTTACCTTCCAAAGCTATGACTTTCATTATGTCAATTGGTAAAGAATCCCAAATTCTCATTCTATTGACATGATGGGTTTCCCTCTGTCCATGTAGTAAAAAATTAAAAAAAAAATCAGTTACAATACAGACCTATCCCAGTAAAGTCCTTCCAATCCATTATGAGATCCCTCCAAGCTTGTTGCTACTTCTTTATTGTTTTCGGGTAAACGCCAACATCCCAAGTCAATGAAGCCTTGGAACAATTAAACGAAAGCATGATAGAAGGCAACAGACAAACGATATACATCTAATTTATATCCATTGCTAGCCTGCGTAGCTGATGGTTTGGTTGTGGGGGGCAATCGCGTGTGGAATGGGGGGAAACAACGAGAAACGACAACGAGTTTGCTCGTTCCGGAACGCTCGCCAGACAAAACCGCGGGACGAGTTATAAAGACTAATCTACTGCAAACAGCTGATCCAACGTTCAGTAGATTGAAAATTAGCAAAACATTTTTGACAAAACACCATGTAAGAGGATAAGGATTGAGAATTAGGCCCCTTCAAAACTAATTCGTTTTGGTATGAAAACATGTAGAATGACTTCGATTCGTTTGGGCCTTTCCCGATCCACTCTAATAGACTTAGCGTTTCCATCCAAAATCAAGAGTGGATAAAGGGGACAGAGAAGGCATCCCCCATAGACACCCTGATCCATAGGTAATTCGTCTCGAGTTATTTTTAAGACCACAGGTCCCAAGGGGGATTAGACAACAGCCAGTCACATAGCGCGAATGTGTTCCGCGTGGATGACCCACGTTCAGAGCCACGCGTCCTTCACGAATTGGCGCTGAAAAAAATGGCGGAAGACGCGGAGAGCGATATTGCTATTTGTTTTGTCGACGAGAGATTTCTACTAAAGCGGTGTCAGCGAAATGGAAATTAAAAAAGAATCGCCCTTCCTCTCTTGTATAGAGCTAACAGGAAAATCTTTAACACACAGAATATTCTCTCAGGATCATTTGTAATTTACAGTTTGAAGAGAGCAATTTCGGGTTTGATATTTATTCTTTTATTAGTCTTTTATCATTCAACAAGTTTAACACTTGGCGTCCTACTTGCTTTATTGTACAAACGACCGGTTTCAATAGACCCGGGAAAATTCTCATTTTATTAAAGCACTGAGATTATTAAACTGATTTCACGGGTTGTTAAAGAGTCCAGCGATTCCCTTTTCCCAGGTGAGCGCCGACTCATTTCGCTTCAATATTCAGAAATGCTCTCGATCTCTTTACGCTTTCATTGCCTTTCACCCGACATGTTTTGCACGGCGTTTAGTCATGCGAAACCTCCACGAAACATCCACGCAGCACGCGAGGTAACTTTATCCCGATTCTAAAAATAACTCGAGACGAATTACCTATGGAATAGGGTGTGTATGGGGGATGCCTTCTCTGTCCCCTTTATCCTCTCTTGCCAAAATCGAAAATGCATCAACACGTACCGTACACTTCTGACCGTACTGACTCCAACTTCAACTTTATTTTTTCACTGTTTGCAAGTAACAATTTCAAAGAAAATGCTCTTAAAAGTGTATCAAATCGAAAATGCAATACTTATGACATTGGTGTGGACGGTCGAAAACGATCGAAATGCATCAAATTAAACAGATGAAAAAACGATGATCAAAAATATCACAGGCTTGTGTCTTGTAGCATGCGCATGTATAGCGTTCAACTTAGGTCACAACGTGCAGTTATATTAGTTTTCGAACGTTCTGGCGTGGACAGTCGAAAACGCATTAAAGCGGTGGCGTGGTCTCGAATCGATAGATGCGTTTTCAATGACAACAAAAACGCATGCCCTTGAAATTGATTAGTGTTGACAGGGCCTTAGTGCACCAAATTTAACCCTCATGCCCGACCGATCCGTTTCTAGCACGATGTCTGTACACAAACAAGTGTGAACGATACCGGTACCAGGGTGTTGTTGTTCACACTAAACCGGCGGATAACTTTCGTAGCGGCACGAAAAGCTATCCGCCCGGGGCAAGGGGGGGGGGGGGGGGGGTACTCCGATATATGGGCTATAAAGGTACGTGCCGCGGAATAGGGTATGGTTTTTGAGGTTCTCGGTCCTTAAATAGGGTATCTTTTTTGACCTTTTGTCCCTGGTGTGGTCCTTAGATAGGGTAGCTTAATTGGATTATCTAATACTGGAGCATGAAAACGCCCGCCGGTTATGATTGCATATTATTAAAGTAGGCTTGTTCTAGTATTTTATGGTTGATGCTATACATCCGGCCAATGTTACAGAGAAGAAATAAAGTTTTCCTTTTCATGCTATTAATAATTTTGTTATTTCCTTGAATAGAGTGTCATTTTTCGGCTTTGGGCCTTAAAAAGGTTATCAGTTTTCGCTTTCTTATTCCTTAAATAGGGTTAGGGTTCACGAACCTTCGCGGCACACCTCTATCCAAAATTCGCGGGAGTAACCCCCCCCCCCCCCCCCCCCCCCGGAGGCTATCCGCCGGTATAATGTGAACGTAAGTAGCCTAAAAGCTGAGGGAAGTGTCGCATGTCGTTATATATTAGATGACATTATTCCTGTTGTAACCAAAAGCATAAGAAAAAACAATTAAATACGTATTCCTGGGAACCAAGAAAACTACGTTGATAAACGGCTAAAACGTCCTTTTTTAACCGATTCTTATGAGTGAAAGAAACGGAAGGACTGTATAGGAAATATTTGGCTCTGCGTAACGAATAATTATAGCTAAATAAATGTCTAACACTATCAATAGTTAACAAAATGATCACCTGTCTCTCCATACACTACAGACATCAATATGAAAAATCGTGCAATTTGAGGGAAAGTCGATGTCATCTGTAAAGGACGCATGCGGTCGTTTAACAATAATTGAGGTTCCAGGAAACCGATTCAGTTCAAACAAGAATTATCAATAAATGATCATTTGTTTTTTGTTTGACCTGATGTTCAGTGAAGGAAGATACTTTTAACCTGCCGAGTCAGTTAATTGGTACCTGCTGAAAAGTCGCTGGCACCGATGGTTCTTTCATAAAAATAAATGTATATACATCTTTACCAGTGATAAATCTGTTCCATTCCAGGAGCATTATTCACAATGTTTCAACCAAGTCGTTGTGTAAGAAAAGAAGCTGTCCATTCACAACCATCCCGCTGTAACAGACCCAGTGAAACCCTACCCAGTGGTCAATGTATTCAGTCTTCCGGGAATAGTTTGTTTCTACCCGGCTAACGTTTTGCTTTCCCGGGAACTTTCTATGGTGACTTTTACAAAACCAGAGTGCATTTAGTTATTCATATTTGTTTAAAAGAAGCAAAAATATAAAACCTTATTATCATTGGAAGAAAAGATCGGCGGGTACAGGTAATCGATCTCGCATAAAAAAGTCAAGTAAATCTTTTAGTTCTTCTTGCTAGAGCAATAATTTAAAAGGTTTTATACCGGTAAAGATGTTAGGCCTGCCACTCCTTTAAGCTTTTATAGGAAGAGATACACAACTAACAAAAAAACCCAGAGGGAAATAACGTCACTAGATAGGCAACCAGTAACGTTTTCTCCGAGAACCCAGTGAAGATACAGATCCCACTGGGTCTGTTACAGAGGGGTGTAATAGGGAGATTTAGCTTAGGCTATGTTAACACTATACCGGATGGCTTTCTCGTGGGCGCGAAAACCATACCGGATAGCAGTGGCGGATCCAGAGGGGCCCAGGGGCGCCCCCCTTATTCTTAGACCAAACTGAGGCCCGAAGGGCAGAAAAAACTGTTTTTGAGACCCCTACCCCCCCCCCCCCCCCCTATCTCGGGGTCTGCATCCCCCACTGGATAGGGCTTCTGTTCACACATTTCGGGGCGATTGCGGTGACGAAGCAAAGCTACCTTACACCGATCTCTAAAAAGAAGAGTCTGATATCCTATGACATATTAAATTCTGCAAGCAGATTACTTCAATGCTGAACGTACTAGGTGAAAATTAACTTTGCAAGACATACAAAAGACACCGAAAGAACTCAAAACAGGGCGGCATTGTAGCCAGGTCTATATAAAACCTACGTTCTTCGGCATTTTCGTTTGCGGTCCTTTGCAGTCCTTTAAGTGGTTAATTAATGTTCATCTCATATCCCAGTGGCCGATCCAGACCTACAGATAAGGGGGGGGGGGGGGGGGGGGACATCTAGACCCTAAGGTAAGGGGGAGCCCTGGTCTCAAAAAAATCATTTTTCGGCCCTTCGGGCCACAGTTTGGTCTAAAAGTAAGGGGGGCGGGTCCCCCTGGCCCCTCCTCTGGATCAGCCACTGTATCCTACTATACCGAACAGCTTTTCGTATCTCCACGAAAAGCTGTCAGGTACCATAGCTTTACAACCACGTTTACGGCAAGCGAGAAAAGTGAGATTCCAATTGACGATATCTTAAATTAGGAGATTAGCAGGTAAAAACAGTCCAGAACAATTTTTATGGTTAAGCACAGGCGGCCAGACTCTGATCTGTGGGAGTTCGGTGGGTAAACTTTCAATAAATAAGATAATGTATGAAAATACACAAAATACGTCCTAAATTCCATTTTTTGACAAAAATGGAAATGAAAATGGCTCACCTTGTGGTTTTGTTTTGTTATTTACTGATAAAAAATTGGTTACCCGCGGTCTTTCTCTTGAATTTTTAAAGGCATTTGACAAAATTAACCATGATATTCTGTTATTGAAACTCTATAGATATGGTATGCGTGGAAATCCTCTCAGATGGTTTGAAAACTACTTACAAAATCGTAATCAGGTTGTCAAAGTTGATGACACTATATTTAGCAGTCAGACTATTAGCTGTGGTATGCCTCAAGGGTCAATTTTGGGTCCATTGTTATTTCTGCTCTATATTAATGATTTGCCAAACTGTTCAGGCAAACTATCCTTCCGAATCTTTGCTAATGACGCTAATATGTTTTATACAAGTAATAACTGCATAACCTTGCGTCTGTCATTCTGTCATGAATGATGAATTGAAGTCAGAAGTTAAGTGCTGTGCTATTAACAAATTATCTACAAACTTTTCAAAGACAAATTTCATCCTAGTCTCATCCTCATCAAGGTTAAGTGGAAGTATAAATGTAAAGAACATAAAGATCAAAAGCCAAATAAAGTACCTGGGTGTGTATATAGATCACCACTTACACTGGGGACCTCAGATTAAGCATATTAACAATAAATTAGCAAAAGATATAGAAATTATTACCAAATTAAGACACTATGTAAAAATGCATACAATGAAACAACTGTATTACTCTTTCATCTATTCATATTTAACCTACCGTATGCTATCACTAGCTAGGGAAGTGCTTGCAAAACTAGGCTGAATGAGATCAGGACTAAGCAAAATAAATGCATTCGTTCAATTTTTTTGCACACAGTAGAGAGAATACTACGTCTTACTATAATTTATTGCATATCCTCAAATTTGATAACATTTTCAAACTTAAAGTCCAACGGGCATCCGGCAACTATATTCTATGGAACTCTACCTCTAGCTTCCGACTTCCATAGTCATTATATTAGATTTGTTTCTAATCAGTTAACTTCCATTTGCCACAAATAAATAATAACTATGGAACTTCCACTTTTTCTTTCATTGCGTGGAAAATATGGGAGACTATTCCACTGGAGCTTACTTGAAAAGCTATGTTACTACCGCTTCTCTAAACACTTCAAGTTATATCTGCTAAATTAATTGGTAATCTGGTTCCTAGAATATATTGATTTAGTTTACTTTAGTTTAACCACTTTCACACATGTTTTTGTTGTTTTTTGTTTTTGTAGTTTTGTTCTTTGCTTTCTTTTTGTTTTTTGTCTAATACACGTCAATATCGTTACTTTAACACATCTTAATTTCTTAAATTTCTTGTTATCTTTATTTCTGACTTTGTTCCGTAAGGTACTTATACAAATTAAAATTCCAATGTAAACAATATGTAGAGAGTGCAAAATTTAAAATAATAAAATCTAAATCTATAAATCTAATTTACCAATAGCCCACGTTTGATATATAAAATTTGTAACACGACTCCGAGGCTTTCTGGTCATTTTTCTATATTGGTTTGGTTTCATTGTGCCCAAGTCTCTTCTGGGAATTGCCAGACAATGGAGTCGTAAAAAATTTGGAATTTTGACCCTAAAGCCTCGGAGTCATGTTAGAATTTTAATATATCAAACGTGGGCTATTTATCCGACTATTGAAAATATTGTAAGGTTTAAAATATATTTACATTTTATTTGAATTCAAACATACATAAGTTTTTAATTCTCAGGGAGAATATTTGCTAAACACCACACTTTAAATTCCTGGTGTCCGATTTCCAGTAGCAGGTCTAGATCGCGCAAAACTCGGCTTTTATCGATTTCATTTTTTTTGTTTACTGTTATTGAATTTTTGTCCAGTGTCTAAACCTCTGTTTATTTCCAAATTAGTCGAGTTGGTCGAGCCAACTGCGGTATCCAAGTTCCAAAAAAGTAAGAAAAATTAAGTGTAAATCTGTCTAGTTTACGTCGAATATAAAATTATGAATTTTAATGTCGTGTTCGTGCAGTAGACGTCGAAGAAAATATAAGGAAAAGTGTGACGCACGTACAGACAGCAATTGTTTTGCCGACAAAACTAACTGAGTTTCAACGTTTTCGTTGCCCACGCTCGTCGATAAGGGGGAACATCAGTAAACCACTCACCTGGCTCATATCAGGCTCTGTGTGGCTAGGCTGGTAGCTTGCATAGGAACGTACCGGGTTTCTCGCGTTTCTTTCAGTTGTGTTTCACTCCCAAGATTAACAACTTGAGCAAGCCCCATTCGAGGGTTTATAACTCTGACTGCCAGCTTGAATTTTTGCTCCTCTCTGCTTCTGTATACTACATTATTCCTTGCCTCTTAAACGAGAGAATGAATTCCTTCGTTTCCCCGTCTAGTCTCCTCTAGTTTGGTTTTTGAAACAACAACGTCCATAGTAGGCTGGGGGTAGATAGTTTTTTTAATGCCATGTTTAAAGTTTAGAGGTGCAAGGTTGATCTGGGAACAGGTTCATTTTCTAGGTCTTTAGTGTTTTGGGACCCATCTAGGCTAAATTTACACGCCTTCAGCATTAAAGCTAAAGAATGATTGCATTAGCCCGGGGAACCCCCAACGCACGAGTATTTGGAATCTTTAACTTAACCCGGGACAATACATAATGCTAAAAACACATTATGAGGGGGACAGTTCTTCCTGAAGAAGTGATAACACTTGCAACCCTCAAAAAAAATATCGTTGGTCGTCGTAGCTTTCTATTTCTTTAAGATATTCATCATTCAGAAACGGTTGCCGCTTACTTGAGCCCGGTTCGAACAGACTTCTTACCAGTACAGCCCAAACTCTTCCCTGTGTGTTCGACATAGTTACCCATTTCGGTAAGGGAGAAAAAGGCATTTTCTTCAGTGAGGTCCCCCATCCAATACTCGGATCAGTAATTAACCTTTATCTTCCCTTGACACTGAGAAACAGTACTAATATTACAAGAGTCAGGTATACAGTATCTTTGCCGCTATTTGCTTGTTCTTTCACAATTTTTCTTTCCGTGTATATAAAATCAGGATGTGGATCGACTATGACGTCTTTTAAACCAAGTTCGATATACTGATCAACCCTCGAGAAAATGGATTGATTTTCGATTCACCGCGGCATGCTATCAACTCACTATTAAAAACACGCTCAACAGAATAAGCTTTAAGTTTAGGAGTACTTCTAATTTTAATTTTCCTTTAACAGCTGAGCCTTTGTGTACTTTTATCTCCCCGGCATTTTAGCCAAAACGTCAAGGAATCGTTGTTGAGTTCTGCAGGGTTTCTTCCCTCAAAAAATGCACCGGGAATATCGTCCCCACTCAAAGTAACTGCAAAACTCAGAAAACTTGCCGCCATTTTAAAACTTTTTACAAAAAAACAATCGATAATTTAATCTTCAATCCGGACTTCTAAGTTACGTTATCAACTGTGCCCTCCTATAGATAGTTTTCACTGTCACGCAACAAAAAAAATAAATTGGAAACCGTCCAGTGGAAGAAGCCAAGAAAATGAATGTTATAAAAGACTAATTTTTAAACAATTTGTCCAAGTCCCAGGTCGTTTTGTGGCCCTCAGTTTCTGAGTTATTTTCCGAAACGTTTCACGCACCTTTGCAGAGCTTTGTATGGAGACGCCATATTGGTGCACAGTTTTGGTGCACCAATATGGCCGCCGAAAATCAACAAAAACATCTGGAGTACACTTTTTCTACAAAAGCTCCTTCTTTTCACTCGAGAACTAGCATACGTGCGCATACCAATTACTTGAATGGTTATACTGCTGAAAATCAAGAAAATCAGCCAAGTTTTCAAAACCTACTCCAAATATCTATCCCGTCTAATATATAATCAGGTCTGCAATTTGATTCCTTGTACCTTGTGTCCTTGTGTGACCAGTCTATACAGTGTTGTGTCAATTAACGTAGAATATCCAGTTAAGCGCGGAAGCGTAAGATGAAACAATGCACATAGTTGTAGATAGTTCGTGTTCTCAGTGGTATTTTGCGAATATTTTACTTCAGAGTCAGATTAACACTGTACAGAGGCATCTTTAGTCTTTTTATTCAGCGGCATTGGTAAACTCGAAACTGGACTATTTCGTGTTACGGTGAGAACCAAGAGCCATAAGTCCCATTATGGCTCTTGGTAAGAACCTCATCCACCACGGCGAATGTTTAAAGTCTGTCTTACATATGGTTCTTATGGTTCTCGGCTAGTTAGTGTCACATATCACTTAATTAAAAGAGTCTATTGATTGGTAGAGATTAGGGAGAAATGGACTCGAGATACGGCCGTAAGTGGGCTTTGGTGTTTTCTAAATTTTTCCTTCCTCCCCAGTATCCCTTCTTTTTTTAGTTCTCCTTCGGATCTTGAGTTTTATCACAATTTGTTTAATAACAGGATGATAAGAAAACAGACCAACACAACCAGTTCCATTTATACCCTTGCTTTATTAACATCGTATGAGTAATAATTGTAATAGCTAAGACTAAAAACGTATAATAAGAAACCTAAGAATTATTTACAATTCTGCCTGAGGCCATAAAAAAACTGTTCTTAAGGTGGCTGAACACAGTTTCACAGGCGGTCAGCGGTAACTCGCGTGACGGCGCGTTTTTTAAATTAGACAAACAAACATGGCGGCTAAAAAAGCAATGGTACACAGAAGACGATTTCTCAATATCCACTCATTAAAATTTTGTGATATTTGGCAGAATTTTTACTTTTATCTTATTTTATATAATGAGTAATGTAAAATGGAAGTTAAACAGACGAATTTTGTGGCACATTTAATAATTACAGTACAGTTATATTATTGATTATCTAAAAACCCCTCTGTTAAAATCTGGTCAAATAAGTTTCAAATGGTAATGATTAATTATAGTAAGCTGTGTGTGTTTCTTCTTAGGTTCCTAAATTTTCTCAGTCCTCTTCCTAAAAAAGTCCAGAGTTCCCATTGAAAAAATCCCGTAAAAAAAGACAAAACATCCACACAAAATTTTTTTTCTATGGCGTAAGCGCTCTTCCCCTAAATCCGGGGACTTTTATTTGAAACTGTCAATCTTCCCGCGCGTAACGCAATTTCCGGTAAAAATGCACTTCCGGTTCACTCTTACAAACAATTCTTTTAGAAAAAAGGCACAAGAAATATTCCTTAACAGTGTGCAAGTTTACAGGAAAATCTAATGAGCGAATTTTATGTAAACTGAGCAAAAGTGAAATTTAAAGGTTGTATTCAATCGTTCATGTTGCCATGGAAACTACGAAAACGTCAAATTTTACCTGTCAATCAAAATCTTTCATCAGCATATTTTTCACTTGCCAAGTTTTAGCTCGTGAGCTGCAACCTTTCTCTTGCCATCATTTGGCAAATGACATACTCACAAACTGCCAAAACTGTGTTCAACCACCTTAACTCTATTTGTCTTGCAACGCGGCAAGGTGAAAGTGCGCGCGTACCTTAGATTATAGTTGCTCTTATAAAGAGGCGGCAACAACTTTCTTAACTTGTGGTTCGGGTCGCTCATTATGCTTTCAAACGTGCGCGTGCAAATAGAGTAGTGATGCTCCGCAACCGTTGATAAACTCATAAGCGCTAAAGCTTGCTGATATTCTATACCAGGACATATGATTCGCATTGCTCTTTTCTGAACGCGTTCTAATTCTTGCGAAAGGCAGGCTGGTAGCGCGTGATGGAAAACTGGCGCAGTATAGTCAATGACGGAGCGCACACATGTAATGTAAAAAAGGCAGGGTGCAAAGAAAGTCAGTTTTACAGCCTGCCATTCGGGCAAGCTGTAGTTAGCATGTACTAGCCCACAAGTCATTTCAACTAGCCCCCCAAACCCTTTTTGATTAGCGAGATTGATTACAATCCTTCCGTAATTTGAATTTCCCCAAAAAACAGCACTTGTCCGTCGGGCAAGTTAAGAACAAAAATCAATAGCCCGATAGCAAAATCCACTAGCCCCAGGCTATCGGACACCACTCTCTTTGCACGCTGAAAAGGCATAAATCTTTCTGTGTAACACGAGCTCTTTTTAGCTGAACAAGGAAATAGAGACTCTTAGCTGCCTTCTTAGTAACTTCCGTGATGTGCGCATTCCATGTTACGTCACCAGAGATAGTAACACCTACAAGTTTAGCATCTTTAACTAATTTGATGCACTCCTCTCCTAAGAATACTGGAGGAAAGTCACAATCTGATGTAAAACTAATGCGGAGCTCCTTGCATTTGTCTGTGTTTAACTTGACTCTGTTTCTGATTGACCAATTTACTACCTCATTTACAATATCTTGAGCCCCTAAGGAAGTAAGTGGATAGTTTTGTTGTTGCTGGCTGGTTCCAAGATTCTGCTGGCAAATGAAATTTAAGATACGTTTCTCCTCAGAGTGAGGAACAGCTAAAGCCTACGTTCCCAACAAAAGTTTTAGTTTAAAAGGACCAATTTTTAGTTTCCTTTTTGAGGACTGAGCTCGTTAATGATTCTGAAAGCGAACTCGTTGGGTGGCCCTGTAATTTCGTATTGTAAAGGGTTAAATTAGAAAGTATAAGTCAAAGAGTGTTATAGTGTGCCAGCGTTACTGCACTCGAAAACTCATAAAGAGGGATTCGCACCAAAACGACAGACATCTGTCGTTCTCAGGAAAAAGCGTATCACTATGAATTGTATATATATCAGACAGAATAAATTATCTTTCACTTGAAGCTGCAACCAGGGAATTTTTTTTAAGTTATTCAAAAGTATCTGAAGAAAGAAACTTACCGATCACAGATTTCTCTTAAGTACAAGCACTGGGCATAAATTGATTGTAGCGAACGGATTGGTATTGCAGTCGTCGCTAAGGCTTGGGCAGTCTGATCTGTGATCCACACAGGGCTCTATAGAAAAATCAAACAAATCAAACTGAAACATTATGCCGGTACAATTTCGACGGTTGATTCAGACGTCGAGCTTAATCTGTCGGACTCAGTTCATTTTCACGATGCTCAATGGTCTGAAATGCTTACAAGTAAAAATAAATTTTAGTAATTTATGCATTAGGTAGCAATTATAATATAAAATATATCGCTACTCTCTTTTACAATATTATTTAAGCAGAGGGCCTGATTAATTAATCATAGGCGTAACGTAGCCGAGATCGTGGCAAATTGCAAAGGAGCCAAAGCTTTCATTTCAATTCGCATCGTAAAAGAGCGTTGATCGGCTTGGTAGATAGAATATTCAGAGGCAAGGTCAGGTTTCGATCTGTGCCAGGTCGTCCTACAAAAATTATCACAAGGTGAAGTCAACACCGAAATTCTTTTTAATTAATTTCCGTTTAGTATTTTCGGCATAACGACGAGATAGAATGAGCACTTTTAAATTCGACCTCTTTTCGTGTCAGGCCCATTGGAGCAACTGTATTATCAAAAACAACCAGGAAATATTGAATTTTGCAGCGTCTTTTTTTAAACTCTTCTTCAGTGAATCATGTCGCAAAACGAGAGATCTGAGAGATCCAATTAACTCTCGGGAAATAAATAAATAAATAAATAAAATGCATTCTTCAATACTTCAGTTTTTAATCCAAGAAACGATATAAGTATTTTTCACTAGCTGAGCAAGGTCATTGCAAGACACAACAAAACAAATATTACATGATCTCTGGTTAAATGGAAAAGGAAAATTATTTGCTGTACGTGATATTACTAGGATGATGCGTCGACTTGCAAGTGAACGCTGTTTGATTCAATATCGGTTATAACTGGGTGACACCATGTCTGGTATGACTGGGTGGTCGTGTCCTTAGTTTTAGTCTCAACAGGTGTGGTCCCATGGAGACGCAAAGCAGTCCAAAGTTTCCTTGTCAATGTCTCAGTCTAAAGATGCGATTTTTAATTTCGCCTACAAACGTGGTAATACCCACAATAACGACAAATGGATAACAGCCACAGCCATATAAGTTCCTTTTTTCTTAAGCCACATTAAAAGTAAAGTTATTAATTCTATCCCTTTGTTTATGTTTGTGTCTGCATATCTTAGTGGATATAATTACTACAATACATGGTTCCTAAATTTAAAACGCTCAAGAATATGGCATTTGTAGTGAATTTCTTGCAGCAGTTTTCGCACTTATTCGCACTTCTTGCGACATTTTGAATTCTATTCTTCAATAGTTTTCCAATACGCGATAATTTAAAAGAAAAGGAACAATAAATAGTACAGCAATCTTTTATTCTCTCGCGTTTTTGTGTTGGTGGGCCGTTTAATTTGACAATGAAAAAAAAAAAGGCTAACTGCTTAGTTCATAATCACGCTTCTAATACGGAAAAGGCCGATAACAGCAGAGCGGCCAAGTGACAGCGTTTGTGTATGGGGAATATTTTTACTGGCGCTAACATAGCCTGCAGTGGAGGCGTATATTTTGGGCGGGCGAAAACTGCTTGTTTATGTTCGTACTGCTGTAGCCACCATCTTTGATGTTATGACGGAGACAGATTACAGGAATACAGTCGACCCCCGATAATTCGAGCCTTCAAGGGAAATAGAAAAAAGTTCGAGTTATCGGGAGTTCGAGTTATCGAGGGTAAAATTATCATGATAGAAAATGATCTGAAGGGAAATCAAAATTGCTTCGAGTTAACGGGAGGTTCGAGTTATAGAGGGTTCGAGTTACCGGGAGTCGACTGTAGTAAACGTTAGGGTAGGTGCTAGTGTTGACAGTACCTGTCAACACTGACAGTCCTATTCAGAACTACACTAACCCGAAAGATCATATAATCATTCCTGTTACTTATGACATGACTCCTAGGTTGAAACCATTCACAGCGATAATTTATTGTTACACGTACAGAACTCGGGAGAGTGAGAAATCCTTAGTTTGGGTTGTTATCGACGTTGAGCGATTTTGAGCGCTTATGAATACAAGTTTTGGGAAGAAAGTTTATAGGCTGAATTATCCTTCGAAGCAAATATAATGCCAATTACAATTCATACTAGTTGGCAGATTTCGGAGCTGTAAGGACAAAAAGCTGAGATTGAGTTTACGTTTCTTTGTGTGTTAACGACGGCCGAAAACTGAAGAACTTTATCAGCTCTTCCATTCTTCAATTACGATGAACCTACGAAAGTCTGTAATATTATTTACCTATACCTTTACAGAGAGACTCGTCTACTTTACTGTTCTTTTCATCAGCGCAGAATGTTTCTCTATTCCTCTGGCCCCCACCACAAGACTTTGTGCACTTGTTCTAATCCTTTGTATCCCGCTTACTCAAATAAGGCGATATTATCTTGTAATTGACGCACCTTTTTCATGCAAAAGTAATTTCGCTCCATGTCACACCTTTCTGTTCCTCAGCCTTTTCTGTTGGTCATTAACGAGCAATTCAATCCAAATCCGGGCTCTCCAGGATTTCACGAATTGTAGACAACTGCGTTACCATCAGGCCATAAAAAACTGCCTTTACTCGGGCTGTAATTCGCTCCTAATAGAAAACAACAGTTTGCCTTATTTATATAAGCGGTTAAGAACGCCTCTAGGTTATATTGTGGCTGTACTCGTGCAATAAACAACCATTCTAACGCGTGGATCTTGTTGTAGGTACGGTAGCCACTTTTTAACGTACGTGTTAAATGAGTTTTGAAAATTATGGTGCAAACTCATGTAACTAAAACTTATTGACAATACGCAATGGAAATCGTAACAGCCCTTTTGTGTGTACGCTCCCATTAGCCTTAATTTGCTTATGGCAATCAAAGAACAGTTATATCATGGACTGATGCATGCAAAAGGAAATGCCTAAGGATAATCATTCTACATCGAAAAGACAAAGAGCAACTTCCGCTTGAATGCAATAAGCACTTCATTGGCATGCTTTTTCCGTTTTTCCTTTTCTCAGTATTTTGCTTATTTTGCAACATTTTTCACCAGTTTTATAGTTTTACGTTTATATGCAAGATTTCCACTTAAATGGTTTGTGCTCATGGCAAGCAACTCTAGATTCAGAGAAAATAGCCTCACCTCGCCAATAAAACACATTGTGCAATTGCATCTTCAATTACTCTGCTCGCAAAAGATTTTCTTTCGTGAGGATTCCAGCTCCTTTATCGAGACAAGACTCGGTTGCAGCCTTTAAGTCTTTTGCTTCTTTATTCACTTGATAGCAAGCGTTGCTGAAAGCAAGAGCCAACCGTATGGACACTTTTTAAAGAAAATATGAAAAATATCTTTATTGGTCTCTCAGCTTAAAAGTAGCCATAAATAACGGCCAAAAAATACAAGAGACTGAACTCAAACTCTGACATATCTACAGGCTACCTGACATAAGAGCCGAAAAGGGAGCTAGGAGGAGGGAGGCAATCTCCAAGAGGTCAAGGTGATTGAGTTCAGTAATACTGACGATGACCTCAGCGGGAATATAAATGTGTTATGGGCTATCGCGCTGCTGGGGACCTGTGACGTCATTCAAAGGGGTTGTGGATTATGCTGGAAATTCGCACGCTGGGGATTTTTTCAAGCTGAGCGGCTCACAGATTCTGTGGGGGCATGATAGGCACAACAGTTTTTGGAATTCTTGGGCCAATAACTTTGTTTCCTTTAAAGACATGTTTCTGAAAGCAACAATGCATGTTTCCAGGAATATTTTGGGTTGAGCGTTTCTATGGTTACCAGTCTAGTGGCCATGTAAAAAATCAAACCTCCCAAACGTTTCTCCTTCAAAAGTATGTAACCTGAAACTGTGATATTTTGCAGAAATACAGTGCATACAAAATTGAAGATCTGGTCCGATTTGAATTCCCAAATTTCTTTTTGGTGACGTCACAACTGATGACGTCACAAAATAGGCTTTTTGGTTAGGCGCAGTACTAATCCAAAAAAAGAAGAATTTGAAACAATAACTTAAATAGCCTCAACTCATTATCTTCTATAGTTTAAGAGATATTACATATAATTTGGACATATTTGTGGCCCACTTTTAGCCCTTTTTCCTAGCGTACAGTTTTATGCAAATAGCTTAGAAACTGAGCATATATCATTAATGAGTAAACTGGGTAAAATAAAAAGTTAGACGAATTGTAGGCACCACATCTAGGTGCTCCAGTATCAGGGAGGTACATGCAGGCCACAGACAGAGGTGTCTGCAAAGTTCCCATAGAGAAGCTGATGTGACGTCACCCAAATTATGGGATAAGTTAGCATCTCCAAAAAGAACAAGAAAAACCAATCAATCCCATAATTTCACAAAATTAGTTTTTGTGACGCCATCACTTCTCTTTTCAGTTTGCCCAAGACAATTACTCGCTTAGACGACAGTTTCAATGCATTTACCTGGTAGGATATTTCCCCATATTATTTTAGCATAACCGTCACTGTCTGGCCGAGACTGTGTATGCCACAATCCCAGGGCATGTCCCATTTCATGAATAAGGCTGCCTGCCGGACAGTGGTCTCCTAATTTGATTGGCTAGTATCCACCAATGCAGCCAATCGAAGAGGCACAACTAAAACAGGCAAAATTTATTAGGCTCATGATAAGCGAGAAGAGGGAATCAGTGGCTAGCCTTGGTCTCCCCCAAACGCACAGTCACTTGCCTGGGTTTGTTTCAAAAATCGACTTCTATAATTGAATGTTTGTTTGTGTATTACATACAAATACCAGAGAAGGGTGAAAAAATGGTGGAGTTTTAAATTTATACTTTATATGATGTTTCATTCATTGTTTGACAATAAGCTTACGAAATGGCCTGCTACATCTTTGTTGTTAGCTTATTTATAAGGTTTAACTGATCCCCAGAAGCAATTAACCCATTTCTCTAACCCTACTAACTGAGGTTTCCTTCTAGCATACATGACTGTCACTAAGATTTATTCTTGCAGGGATATAAGCAATTAGCAGATGAGGAATTGAACAGCAATTTTCTTTTGGTTCTTTTTTTTTCCTTTTGTTTCCTAACTGGGGAAATCCCCAGTCCCCTGCCCTCAGAATGCAAAGAAAGACTAGTAGTGTTCAATAGTTCAAGGCTAGTGAATTTTGCTATTGCACTAGTAAATCTATTCTTAACTTGCCCAAAGGGCAAGTGAAGTTTTGGGGGAAATTCAAATTACAAAAACAACTGTAATCAACCATGCTCATAAAAAATTTAGGGAGGAGGGCTAGTTAAAATGAATTTTGGACTATTACATTCTATAGCTACAGCTTGCCTAAATTGCAATTTGCACCCTGGGTACTTAAAGAAGCCTTGTTACATAAGTATATACATTACACGTAGTTTTAAGCATATACAGAGTCCACACAGGCCAAAAACTAAGCCAGAAAGGAACTTCCACTAGCAGGGTATTTGCACTTTCTGTATGTAACCATTGGCATAGCCAAGTTACCTACGGCTGTCGGGGTTCTTTTCTCTGTACAACTCGATCCAATCTCTGTGACTAGACTTAGGGACAAACTGAATGCACGTTCATGTCATCTTGTTACTTTGCCATTAAATTTCTTGGCCAAATTTGGCACTTGATTTAATTTGTAAGAGTGCCTTAGTCTACCCTGATGTCGTTAAAGAGTATACATGTACACAGGGTTACAATAGCTGATTATAAATTAGACGCCATTAAGTACAATATGGTCTTAACATCAACTTGTGCCTACAAGTTTATCTCAGCATGCATGCATGCAACTTGTGAGTTTGTCAGCACGGCACATACTGCAAAGCATACCAAGTTGTTTCTCACACATAATGGATATTTACATGTATTCATAACAACACCATTCCCTAAACAAAAATTTTAGCCCGCGTAGCTGAATGGCTCAGCTACGGCAAAACAACATAATTGAAGGTGCAATCTTACCAAGATCAGGTGGGATGTAATAAGGAACAGTTCTTTCCGGCCACACTGTAAATTGAGTTTTGGACCAGACTCCCATGGCAGCCACATCTTGATGCAAAGGTTTTATCATATCTTTCTGAACCTTTGTAAGCAGGATGTCACCTTCAAAATCGTCTAGCTCTGGGATATCCCCTATTATTAAAAACTGAATTATTGGATCATGTAATTCTACAGCTTAGCCATCATGGTATATGAGCAATTTAGTATATAAACACTGAGTGATCTTGGTGATTTAAGCAATCTGATTGGTTCGCTATCTCGGACTATTCAACAATATTCACCTCCTAGCGAGTGGATAATGTGTGAGCTCGGTGTTTTTCTCATTTTTTTAGAGAACAATCTTTTAAAACTGAACAAAATCCTAGGGGTGACTTTTTTTAAGGCAAGAAAAGACGTGGAAGGATTCAATACGGCGTTTTTCAATTTACTATAGCTGAGTTTTGTGCTTGATGAATTGTTTGCAACTCCCGTGTATTCGCATAGAAGAAGCCGTTTCGTGAACTCAGCGTTTTCTAACAAGAAACTTTTGGCTCAAAAATCGAATTTTATTTATGACAAACAAATTTAAAATCTGTATGATTTCAGAGACAAGCAGCATGGTGTGCGGTGTAACAGCGTCATGTAATATTACACAAGAGTGTCCTTTTTCTTTTCCGGGACAAGATAATCAGACAAGTTCAACTATTTTGTTGGAAAATAGATGTTTTATTATCCCTTTACATTCAAATTGCATGTTAAACAATATTAGAGTGGTTTTTCTCCTTTGAAACCTGGTAAAACAATGTAAAATAGGCTTGAAAAAACTGCATAATTCATCGCATAGTCCTATCTTATCGCACAATCTACCCTGAAAATATCGCACAATTTCTGAATTTTTATTGCACCCTAACAGATGGCCTGACTGTATGCATCTCCTCAAAACAAGCTGAAAATCGGTTGTTTTAACAAATAAAGTTGGAAGAATTCTCGATATTTTGTGGGGATTTTTAATAAAACAATTATTTCACTCACACTTGTTGGATATGAGATGATTATGGCCAACTCATATCCAACATGCACTAATGGAATAATTGTGAATTAAAAGCACATATAAAGGATGTTAAATAAATCCTATCATGGGGTTTTGTTATATCAAGCTTCTCTTCCACATAATTATTTCATTATTATTGGAGTAGAGAAAATTGTGTGTTACACCAAGGACTTTGTTAAATAGAGATTTGTTGTATCAAGGTTCCACTGTAGCTGATGCTGAGGTATTATAGAATATCCATTGTATCAGTTGGTTATTGCCTTAATCTTCCAGATTCCAAATAATTTTATGGTCTGCCCCAGCTGGTTAGTTATGAAGAATTAGTTGTGGTTATTGAGCCGATGAGAAATGAAGAAATATGAATAATAATTAATACCATTAATCCCTTAAATATTACCTGTTAGGTTGTACATATTCATGGCATCATGACCTCCTTCACCATCAAAGCATTCGTCTGATTCTCCGTGTTCCTTATACCCAGAGTAAAGGTTTCTACCTGAAAGACATTCACCACCATTCCGGATTGCAAAGTACTCATATCTTTTGTCTTTAGCCACTGCAGCACATTGTGTGACGGAATTAGCTCTGCAAAACAGCAGTAGAGTTAGTAAGAAAACTTTCCACAACCTAAACTTTCAAGCCAAACTCTTCTACGAGGAAGGGTATGTCGAGTTAGGGAACAAGAATTATTATAAGCTGAATTACATGAATTTGGGATCAGTTTGTGACAGGATTCCACCTTTAAATATTGGTTCGGTTTTTTTTTTCGTGCAGTCTAACCTCACGGCACCATACTAATTGTTTTCAAACAAGTATCGCAGCGCCCTTTTGAATTATAGTTTCGTTTTTTTACGACTTTATGAATGCCACCTACCTGAATACTTTCAATCGCAGGCTTCAATCATATTGACCGTTTATGTGCTAAATAAAAGCATTTTCATCACGAAGTTGTGTCGTTTTTCCAAGATTACTCTCTAGGGATTGCATTAGTTTGGATAAAAGAATAATAAAAGCCATGACTTCGTTGTAAACAAGACAAAACTCGATCTTTGACGATGCCTGGTAGCGGAATAATGTCCCAGGCATTCCAAAAGAGGCCTTGGCAAACTGAGGGAGACTAGGGACAAGATTTCCCATCATTCCTCAAACAGCAATTCACGGTTTATTTTGAAACAGCCACGGGGGAGACCTCGTCTCTTCCCCCCCTGGAAACAGCAAACCAACAACAACAAACAAACAAAAAAGAATGAAGTTAATGCCATTTGTATGGTCGCACCGAGGTGCTAGGACGAGTAGTGATGATCCTTGTTCATTTATTATTGTTTAGAGTAAAAAGGAAGATTTTCGAAGAATACAATGAAAACTGTACCATTTATTTCGTTAATAGAAAATTTACCGGTTCTAAAAGCCCGTAGCACAACTCAATTCTATTCATTTGTACGGTAAAACAAACAAACAAACAAACAAACAGTTTTTTTTTTCTAGTCCGCGGAAGCTTGAAAGTGGTAGGCAGGGACCAGGTTGATAAAAGGTGGGTTTTAAGAAAATAGAACCGACGCGTGGGTTTCAAGAAATGATAGCGGAATTTAAGTCCTCCTTTTGCATGGAGAATCTGGAGGAATCGGTCACCAATTTATGGTCTTCGGCGACAAGGTAAGTTAAATCAGAGATCTGAAAATTGCCAGGAGCCCATAACCCAGAGTGAGTAACTCCAATACTATATAGCTAGGCCCCTATGTCACGGCGTTTTTAATTTAGTCGAAACGCATCAAGATGAAGACGATGCTCGAAAATATCACAGGCTCGTGTGTTTGTAGCATCCGCAAGCATATAGTTCAAGTTACGTCACAATAGGAAATAAACAACAACAAATTTTATTGAAATTTGGAAAATAACTAATTACATTACTTTCCCACCCGCAAATAGCTTATAAACTAATCGAGGCGGGGGGAGCTGAAGGCATATTACAAAACAAGATTTATATATAGATGGACTAAATAACAGTGAAGACACTACTATACAGTGAATAGAATTTAAACTAACATAAAGCAAGGCAAGTACATAACGATTACGAAGAGAGGTTAACCTAAAGTATTAAATAACTTAATAAGACGGGAGACTTCGACATAATCATCTTCTGACCGCAAGAAATTTAGTAATAATTCCTTTATTTTTTTACTCTGAGAGTTGTGAACTTAGTCGTTGCAGCTCTTTGTTGGCAGTGGTTTTGAAGAGAAGAAAGTCATCACATTCCTTGCTTAGGAATTCAAGGCGGTGAAATTTTTCTTTAGCAGAAGGGCGGCACTGCTGCTTTGTTGTTGAAATAAATCTTTTAGTCTTGAAATCTCCTCCGTTAACGTTGAAACTTTAGATTTGAGATCCTTATTTTCTCTCTTTAGGTTGGCAATAGACTCAGGCATAATATGACACACGAAACAAGATAACAAAACAAATAAAAAAAAGCAGAAGGAACACTTAAACATCAGAAATTTACGAAGTGTTACGCGGAGCACTTAAACACGCGGCCGTCCATCTTAACCAACATCGGTTTTCGAACGTTCTGGTGTGGACAGTGGAGAACGCATCAAAACTTTGGTGTGGACGCGAATCGATCGATGCGTTTTCGATTCCAAGGAAATCGCATGCCTTTGAAATTGATTAGTGTTGACAGGGCTCTCGTACATCAAACCTTCCCGCTCAACCCTTCCAGCACGATGTCAAATGTGTGTGAACGATGCCGGTACCGGGCTATTGTTGTTCCGTACTATACTCGATTTCTTTTCGCGCCGCCGCGAAAAGCTATCCACCGGTATACTATCAACATAAGAGGCTCAAAAGCTGAGGGAACTGTTACATGTCGTTATATTCGTTTACATTATTCTGTCGTCACCAAAAGCCTGTTTCTTCAATATCAAACAAACGGAAGGACTGTATAGGAATTTCCCTCTGCGTAAGGAATAATTATAGCTAAGTAAATATCTAACACTCTCAATACTTACCAAAATCATCTCCTTTCTCTCCAGAGACTATAGACATCAATATGAAAAATCGTGCAATTTTAGGGAAAGTCAGTGTCATCTGTAAATTTGTCTTTGGTCGTTTAACACTGAAATAAGGCTGATTGATGTTCCAGGAAACCGATTCAATTCAAACAAGAACTATAAATAAGTAATCAATTGTTATTTGTTTGACATGATGTTCAGTGAAGGAAAATACTTTTAACCTGCTGAGTCAGTCAAGTGCTACCTGTTGTAAAGTCCCTCGCGGCGACGGTTCTTTCTTGAAAATAAATGTATATTTAAATTTATTTTTGCCAGTGATAATTCATTCCATTCCAGAGGAGTCTTATCGATATACCATGTTTCAACCAAGTCGTTGTGTAAGAAATTAAAGAAGCTGTTCATTCACAATAATCACCCCTCTGTAACAGACCCAGTGAAAACCTACAAAATTGTACTACAGTCGGTACCTCTCTAATAGGGACACCGAAGGGACCGAGCAAAGTGTCCGTATTAGCCAGAGGTGTCCGTATAAAAGAGGTCACTGCGATGACGTCACTTTTTTTTTTACTCCAGTTACAGTTTTAAGCGTTCGGTAGCTAAAACCAGGCTTACACTCGACGTCTTTAAACTGCATTTAAGTTTATTAATTCACAGTACAAAGACACTGTCTTATCATACAACATTGTACGTATCAGCTACGTACGTACAGTCGAAGACAAATCACTGTTTTAAAACGAAACAAGCTACAGCGCAATGCTGCATGTAAAAAGTTGTAACGTAAAGCACAATTCTGATAGCGTCTTTTGCTATTTTTCAGGTGCAGTAAACAGTAACTAGGAAGAGTACAAAATGTAATAGAAAAGATCTTTATGCTATCTGTAGCTATTGAAGCCTTAAAAAAGTCGGTAATGTTCCTCTGTACACCTTTTGCAAATCATTGTTCGATATACAGCGACTGGGCTTTTGAAGACACCTTGCATAGCTCATCAGCCAGACGGGATTCACCCTATGCAGATTTACCTGATCGGGATTCGGGATTCACCTGATCACCGCAGTGTCCGTAATAAAGAGATTAAGTTTATACGAATTTACCATCTGGGGCCGAGATTTAGTGTCCGTTTTCCGCATTGATTAGAAAGAGTCCGTATTATTGAGGGTTTTTTTAAGAAAATCTATGAGAATTTTGTCGGGACAAAAAACTGTCCGCAACATGGAGGTACAAATCCGTATTAGGGAGGTGTCCGTACCGAGAGGTTCGACTGTATATGCCTGTCAACAATCGGTTTCTACGGAAACGTCAACATACACGTCACGGTGGTAACATTAATTTATTGAAATGTTACCAGGTAAATTTGAGGAAACAAAAGTTGCTTCAACTGTTTTGAAGTCACCCAACCTTACATTTAGGAGGGCCTGGGCTAACGTAAGAGGTTCCTCTCTGTGAAGCGTGTCACCCTTCCAAATTGAGACGTCTAATAAGGGGCACGCTCCAACATATATCTGTTTGGGGGTATACTTAATCTCAATACAATTGTATCCGGGGATTACTCGGGTCAGATTTGTGCGGTCGCTAAGGCCTTCAGATTTAGGGCCTGTTTACATGAAGGTGGGGAACCCCAGGTAGGTGAGATAACCCACTTAGGTGGGGTAACCCGCCTGACCATATAATCTCTCATATGGTCACCCCTTCCATCATGTAAACGTAATCAAATTAAAATAAGAGATTATATGGACAGGCGGATTACCCCACCTAAGCATGTTACCTCACCTACCTGGGGTCCCCCACAGCCAGGGAAACAGGCCCTTAGAACTAGGGCTTTACAGCCATTCACCAATGTATACTCATTAAAACCTACTAAGCATAACGTTACGAAGATAGCCATTGAATTAAGATTGTCTCTGACGCAAGCGCAGTGCACTACCACTACGATGAGTCAAAAAGAAATTCAGTACATTGAAAGTGAGAGAAAAATATACAGCAAAAAATCAGATGGTAAAGTGCGTTTACTCGATTAGCCTGCGAATAGAGCTGTCCCTCCTCCCATCTCGTGCCGCTAAGAACGTTTTGCGGGAGCTGAGAGACGTTGCAAAACTTCCTTACCGGCAAGAGAGGGCTGCATTCGCAGGCTATTCCACCATATTCTAATTCAAAGTTGAGTCACTTTGGAGGTATTTCTTCACTTTGCTAAAGTTAAAACCGACTGATGTTTGTTTTCACTCCAACAACGAGTCGAGCCATTGAAACCGACTGATGTTTGTTTTCACTCCAACAACGAGTCGAGCCATTGAAATCTCTCTGCGTGACTGCAAAAATAGTCCCTCTTTTACATTGTTCTGGGTGAGATCACTCACCACATAACAACACATACACCGGTATAGCTAGCCATGAGGATATTTTAAAAATTCAACACTGAAAACAAAAAGAAAACTAAAACCACATTTTTTTTGCAAGTTTTCCGAGTAGAGAATAGAAAATTAGCACGACAATATTTTTCAAATCTTCGGGTAAGATCAGAGATTGCTCCCGAGGATATTAGTCGTTTATTGTTGGTTTTCACATGACGTCACTAATAATTCAAACTACAAAACTATCGATCCTACCGAGATTTTACTTTCATGATGTATTAGGGCAGCTGAAAACTAATTTTCATGCATATTTTCACTTCAAAAGGGTTCTTGGTTTTTAATTTGTGATAGAGTACGCTTGAATTTCTAAGCTTTTGCGTGATGCGGCATTTGCGTGACGGCCAAGAGAGTTGTCATGTAGATTAAAAAAATAATTTATTTCAGGTAATTTTGCTATCTAAACACTCTATGTATTAGAAAATGTATTACTTTATTGTTTATGAGTTCCTCGAAGAATAATTTCACGTTTTTGTAGCAAAACTCGGTAACAGATGTTTCTGTTGGTTTCCGTCCGCCATGTTGGAGCTCATCCGGATGAGCACTAGCATGGCGTCCCCATACAAATCTCTATAAATTTGGGCAAAACATTTCTTCGGATATCTCGCATACAAAATATTCCTCTGACCTGAATCTTGACGAGCGTCTTTGCATATTTACCTCCTTTCATTTCCCAGAATCTGGACTATATCTATTGAACGGTGAGTCTTCATTTTTGTTTTGTTCTATTTTGAATGGCCTGACACTGAAAACCAACAAAACTGTATTAGCAAGGAAATATACACATGACATCCCTTGGTTAAAGGAACTAGGTTCTAGGTTATGGGAGGTGGGTAGTGAACACTATTTGGAGAAGTTTCCAGTTAAAAGCAACAGAAGAACTCTTGACAAAACTGGTTCCCCATTAGTTTTTGATGCAAAAGGATAATTCGCTTATTATGGGACAGCACAATGGTAGGATGGTATCCCTTTTTTTCTCTCCTTGAACACAATGATAGCTGTCTCTCCCTTTCCTTCCCTCAGTCGTCGTTGTTGTTTTTTATTCTCGCAATACTGAGCATAATACTGGGTGGTCTTCCGACCACGTTACAGATCTGATATAAAAGCGCTTGCCCAGAACAATTCATACTAGGCGCTCTTTAGTTTATGCATGGCTGAGGGCCAATACAGTTTCCCTAATTAGAATAAAGCAACAGACTGTTTTGTTTCCTAGGCGTACATTTGTGGATGACAAGGTGTATTGACCACTTTTTCTGCCCTTGTCTAAAGTCCTGTATCTGGTTTCTTTAGACATGGGACGTATCAAATTTCATAATTTCCATAACATAATTTAATAACCGCGACAATTTCTTTAGAACACCATGCAAAAAATGAGGTTGGAAATAGCTTAATAAATAATGAAACAAGCCTAATTTAATTGAATTGTGTAGTATTAAGTGGCTATGAAACTGTTTCCTAGCAAAATGCAGCGTATGCTCAACAAAGACCTTACTCAATCCGGGTAGTCTTTCTTGACTACGCCAAGGGGCTCTGCTGGCAAGGTGGTCAAACCAGTTTAACAAATCAATTCTCTGTTGCCGTCCGTCTGTACAGATCACGACAAAAGGGACCTTAAGCAACTACGACGACGGCAGTGAAAACATCACCAAAAAAATGAATTTGCGTCCTTTCAAACTTTATCGCGTCTATTTGGACTCGCTCTATTCCTCAAATGTAGGCGTCTTTTCCTGGAGTTGAATTCTTATAAGGGCTATATCCATGTTCAAATAGAGAAAGGAACATCTGTCGTCGTATGTCCACGTGCTCCATAAAACGTCGCATTGGGAGGTTTCACGTCGTAGTCGTGCAGTGGACGTCAAAGAAATGTACTAAAAAGCGTGATGCACGTGCAGAGCTGTTGTAGTCATAAAACCGGTTGTTTTTTGACGTTGTTGTTGTTGTCGTCGTCGTAGTTGCTTAAGGTCCCTAACATTTGGTAGTGAACATCAGTGAACCATTCTCCCAGCTCATATGACCATCGGAGAATTCCAGTGATGCACCTGTATCATTGTGATTGTATGAGGCTACATTCACATGACACCGGACAAATTTTCGACCGGCGTTTTAAGGTGTTCCCTTCACACGGAACAGTATAAACCGTACGTAACATTTGACGCCTAGCCGTTCAAAAATTTAACGCCAAAATTGAGGTAAGTTTGTTTGGAGCCAGTACGTTGGAATGTTTGACTGACGAGGTGTGAATACCAGAACCGTGTAAATGTTTGTACGCAGGAAAGGCGTGGTTTCATAGATGTGTAGTAAATCCCGAGCGGAGACGCCATTTTGGATTTGCTAAAGTAGCACTCTGCGCGTAGGTATGTGGTAAAACCACTTAAAAAAGTGACAATTCAACCTGGTTCGTCAGTTCACAGTGTGAAAAGAGCGAAATTGTTAAACAGCTGGTCAAGAATTCGTCCGCTGCCGTGGAATCTTAGCCTGAGTTACACTCTACAAGTGTTGCAACTTATAACTTTATGGATCACGGGGGTGAAGCAATTGTATCCATGGTATTCTCCTTAACAATTATTCCACGACTGCGCGTTGGATATGAGTTGGCTATAATCATCTCATATCCAACAAGCGCAAGTGGAATAATTGTTTTAACAAAAACGCCCACAAAATATCGAGAATTCTTCCCGGCCTTATTTGTAAACTCAACCGATTTTCAGCTTGTTTTTAATTTTGAGCGGACGCGTACATGAAGAGCATGGTATAATGGCTCATATAATCATATAATGGCTCTAGAATAGCATTATCCAATGATTCCAATGATTCAGTTTTTAATAATATCGATCATTTTGGGGTCAGCTGTTCGTCTAGCCCAAAATACTTTGGTGACAGTCAGCTGCCACGAGGCATCATGTTGCAAACAAAACAATGATTCCAGCACTTATTTGATAAAAATTTCAAATCTTCGTAAAATCGAAGGTGACGGCCATCAATTTATGTTCTAAAATGAAAGATAGTAGTGCCGGATCCAGACCTTGAGATAAAGGGGGGGCGGGGAAGGAGGCGGGGGAGCAGGTCTCGAAAAAAATTTTTTTTGGCCCTTCGGCCCTCAGTTTGGTCTAAAAATGAGGAGGGGGGCGGATCCCCGGGCCCCACCCCTGGATCACCACTGGATAGTAACTAACGTCTTAACTCTGGCTCACCCCATCAAAGGGAAACCAGATTCCGCAATCCAGGAATTTTGTGATTGTAGAATCCGGAATCCGGGACTTTCGAATAAGGAATACAGCTCAAGGATTCCAGAATCCCACTACCGGATTGGATCCCGAATCCAAGTTTCCCTGACAAAGAATCGGAATCCAGTACCTGGGAATCCGGAATCCATCGCATGGAATCCAGAATGCAAGACTATCTTGGATTCCCTTACACGGGGCGGTCTGGTGATTGACAGTTGTCCCATGGTGCCTTTTTACAGATGTTATATAATTGATGCGTTCAGTCCTTAGTTTGTACATAAGCAGTGCCGGTAACATCGACCAGTTAATTATCAGATAATCAGAGTTGAATATCGGAGATCAATACAGAACTGGTAATACACAAGTTATTTTGACCCTGATGATGCCTAGCACACAGACTGTTGAAACGTCAGTCACTTCATTCAACAACAATCCTATTTTTAAGTTATTCCCTTTTAAGGGAATACCTTGATTTGCAACAATAAACGTCCAGTCTCCTCTCTTCTCAAGCGAAGATGTGGACTATTTTAAACTCTGAATGTTATTTCCCGTTGCTAAAATTCCTGTAGTGCTTGAAACAGGTTACCAAGGGTTCAGTTTATAACAATTGTGTCATCTTCCTGTTATGTCTATAGCTTTGGTCTCTTTAACTAATGGTTACCCATTTTAGGTTTCTGAGACGAAAATAACTGTTCCTTAGAGTGAAGTTAATCTAATCGATACGTGCTCTCTCGATGCGGAAATATGCCCGGCTTAGCATGGGAAAATTTCCAGCTGCCAATTATAATTCTTATAGTTTCCAACGGATTCAAGAGATTCTTTCATCAACAAAGCAGGCGATCGCGAATTAAGATAAAAAATAATAGATATAAAATTTCATTAATAAAACTCCCTCTATATAAATCCCTGGTTAAATACATCGCCTTCAAAATTTTCACGGAGTCCTTATTATGTCTGATCACGTTCTTAACTTCCTTGTTGCTAATTTATGGTGTGGAAGTCAACATTTTTGTAAAATCATTTAGTTTGCCTTGATAGAATAACCATTTCTGAACTATATTGATTGACACAGTCTTAAAAACAAAATTTCACTTTGAAGGCATTGTGTGACTGTACAAGCTCACCGCGGTGAAAAGGCTGGACACATACGAGTAAGTCGCTAAAATACTGGCAAAGGCCAAATATCAGCTTCACTAAGTAAAAACGTTAAGGGACTTGAAAAACCATTAATGACTTGAAAGGTATTAATCCTCCGTCACCTAAATAGGATTACCTGCGTTAGGATAACATAGAACGCATTACAACACGTCCTTCTAAACGTGAGGTAAACATGCATCCTTACTTCCTTATTTACGCGACCTAGAGCTGCCGACACGACCCTTTACATAAAGAAATTCACTGACTAAAAGGAGTCGAGAACAGAGCTTGAGAGTGCACAGAGTAGACTGTTCACAGTCCCCTATTTTTTTTTCGTGAGATCGTTTAGATATACCGCGTCTTCAAATGTACCGAGGGTGCGGGCGTCGGGGATTATAGCTCTTGGGGGGGCGAGAAAAATATTTTTCTCGGCTCCTCCCAAACTGCTAACCTCCTGAGTAGTTTTGACACTCATGCAAGATTGTAGTCCGTCAGGGGCACCCAACGAGAATATAGTTCAAAACCACTTAAACATAGCATTGTTAAACGTATTTTAGTATTTAAACGGTAAATATAGGCACATTTTTATCCCCTAAAAATTTTTCATCTGTTCGGATTTCCTAGCTGAAAATCTAGTGATCCGAAAATTATAGGGATCAAAGCTTACCTTTTCGAAAATTTCAGCCAGAAAAAAGGCTTCCGAAAATTCTAGGTGACCTTTTTAGGGTAAAAATCCGTTAAAAATAGGCAAATTTTTTTTTTTTGGATGTTCGAAAATCCTAGGAGAGGCAGGCAAGCAAGAAATTTTACAACAAATGTTTCGAAAATTCTAGATCTCAAATCGTCTTCCGAACAGATATTCTTCCGAAAATTGTCGTTGGGTGCCCCTGGTTCGTAACGCAAAGCGCTCGATTTCGATGATCTTACGGAAAAATAAAGGACTGTGAACAATCTATGCACAGAGTAACGCAAAATACTGACATTTGCTGTGTTTTAAATGCTGGTCGACAGAGATTGAAACGATTTGCTCTGGCGGCAACTTATAGGCTAAGTTCAGTGGTTTTAAAGTGTGGGTGCGTGTGTGGGTTGGGACGAAGGAAGGAGTACAATTAATCCACCTTCTAATTCTAGGTCTAATTTTTTTCAAATCCCAGTGTCCCATTTACTTGCATTATAGACTCTATTTCCTAAGAATTAACGCTAACCTATACAGAATTGTGTTTAAAGTAAATAGACATCTAGTAGATATCTTTCACTAACCTGACACCCCAGTCACTAGGGCTTCAAATTTGATTGGATTAAATCTTACGTTTCAGCAATTTTACAACATTGGATTTAGCACAATCTTACATAATAGATGGTGCAACTAACAGAAACGTGTATAGAAGGACCCAGACACTAACAGTAGACTGCAAACCACTTTTTTGTTTGTTTGTGTTTTTTTCTCTAATGAATGGAACTCTAGTAAGTTGTCAGTAAGCGTAGCCTTCGATGCCGACACTTCGCACTTTTGCTTGTTTTAGGCCTAGGCCAAACGTCGAGCTCTTCATATGACGAACCAAACTCCAGTTTGGGTCGATCTAAATCAAGTTAAGATCGTCTGTTGGGTCAGACGTCGAACCAATCAACTGAATCGAACGAAAAAGCAACGACTTACTACGACTAACCTTTTCTCCCGAATGAGGCTAAATATACACAATGCAAATTTTTAGTTTAATATTTGTTTAATTCTTTGCATATGTTAAGATCGACGTTTGTCTGGGAGTCGATCTTTAGACGTTCTGTTCGTCTGAAGCATACGGATGGAACGTGTTTGACAATCCAAACTCATTCACAATTTTCGGAAAATATCTGTTCGGAAGACGATTTGAGATCTAGAGTTTTCGGAACATTTGTTTTAAAATTTCTTGCTTGCCTGCCTCTCCTAGGATTTTCGAACATCTAAAAAATGGTATAATTGTCCATTTTTAACGGATTTTTACCTCTAAAAAGGTCACCTAGAATTTTCGGGAGCCCTTTTTCTGGCTGAAATTTTCGAAAAGGTAAGCTTTGATCCCTATAACTTTCGGATCACTAGACTTTCAGCTAGGAAATCCCAACAGATGAAAAATTTGTAGGGAATGAAAATATGCTTATATCTACCGTTTAAATACTAAAATACGTTTAACAATGCCATGTTTAAGTGGTTTTGAACTATATTCTCGTTGGGTGCCCCTGCTCATTCATAGCTCATCAAAGTTTGTCCACTGCACACTTTAGTTATAAGCAGTATACGTCCATTCAAACATCAGCACAGTGTATTTAAATGCAACCGTACGAATTGTAATATAGGTGTCAAGTATTAACTCAAATCTTTATAACCTCAACAACTTTCCTTTTTTAGAACATTATAACCTTGCGCTGTATCAATCTTAGAGGCTTTTGACTCATTTATTCTTAATCAATAGAACTGAAAGCAGTTATGCAATGCCAAAGCCTACAAATAGATATAAATAGCTTTTACTGAGAATTGGTAAAAACAGGAAGTCGAAGAAAGTGCTGAATGTAAAGGTCTTGAACTCGTTTTAGCCCTGGCGACGGACTGAAAACGCAGTCCAATTATGTTCCCTTAATATAATTCTCCATGTATTAAAGTGGTCGTGCGCTAGCAAAACCACCAGACTGGCTACAGCTCCTGCTTTAGCACTTAGTACTAAACGACTGACCAAAATGAACGTTAAAAGCTGCAATCGGTCCGTTTTTTTGTCCTGCGTGTTACTTCTCCTGAGTCTAAACTTAGGTGTCTGCCAGATAGCAAAGTGCAATAACTGCTGCTATGATCACCAGAACATTAGTGAGCCCCGTCGCAGTACGAAGAGCGTTTGGCAGAGTGGACAAATTATGTTGTGCGACAATAATATTAGATATGGTTGGTATCGCTTTACAAGTTTCGGTGGCTCTAAAATGCCAGAAAGCGTTGTGCCAGAAGGTCATTGTGGTACCCATGATCCAATTTGGTTAAATGGAAAACATCCCACCGTGGTAGAAGGGAATGTGGCTCGCACGGTCTGCATCAATAGCTTTGGCCGGAATAACGGATGCTATGACCATTTCGATATAAACGTCACAAACTGTGGAGGTTATTATGTATACTACCTTAAACCTCTCTACTACTGTGCAACTGCGTATTGTGCTGGTAAGAAAGTATTTTGTTCATCTTTAAGAGCGTGAATAGATTTCAAAAAATCTTACCAATAATTAATTTTTATCATGCAGGATTGAAGGAGCCATGCCCATATGGAAAGGAAGGCGAGCCCCCTGATTGCTATGGTGAGTTGCCATACAACTTTGTAGGTACTGAGTTAATTGCTCCTGACAGAGAAAAAATATCCTGGTGACCTTCGAACCAGGAATGCACCATTATCGCTTGCCTTTGAAATCTGTAAGCCCCGTTTCCCCGCCGTTTCGTAAAACACCTTGGGCACGAACCAAAGGGGTGTTCGAAACCCTTTCAAGAACGTCTGCTCTCAAGCTACTTTAATTTATATGAAATGACCCCTTTAGATACACCATAATTGATTGAAACTGCAAGCTAGTTAAGAAAGTCACAAAACTCACGGATTGTATATGAAGGTACGAAATTTATAGTGTATTCAATATGCCGTTATTTCTAGAAGTAATATACCCTTATGCAAAACTGTTTATAATAAGCTTTTGGCCCTGGGTCATGGTGTATCATGTGCGAAGCCTTTATTATCAATATTCCACAAACTGTCCTTACGGAAAAAAAAGTTGAAATCAGAGCACTGTCTATAATAATTAGTGGAAAGGACAACTGATTTTCTTTAGAGTACAGCCTGAAGCACAAAATCCTGGTTCGTGTTCGATTGCGTTTGCGTGAAGATGTTTAAGCAACTGTTGTTCTTAAGCCAAATTTTCCTTTGTCAAATTGTCTGTCTCGTTCACTGATCACGTAATGATTCTCAGGGCGCATATTCCTGGACTTTACTGAACTATTGATGAACAAAACAAATACAAAATGCACGAAAAGCACGATGACACACGCCTTTTTACTACTAATTATAAGGCCAGTCGTTTTTTCATTTACAGTTTCCTCTCCCTTTGTCTAATATAGACCCACCGAAAGAGTTTCCTAGTGACTACATTGGCGATCCAAACATCACTTACATAGTCGTCCCGGAGTCACCCTATGTGCCCTTAATTTGCAAAGCACCACTCTTTCATGGCATCGGGACATGGGCGAATGTAACGTATTTGGTTCAATGGTTTGCAAACGGTGTGCCATCAACGCGTGGAATGAGGTGCTCTAATGATGCTGAAGCTTCTTGTCCTGCAGTAGATTACATTGAATTCAAACTTTTTGAAGAAGAGTACAAAATTGGTCAAACGGTAAGTTATCAAGTAAGTAAGCCACTGTCAGTAGAAATGCCAGTTGCCACTAACGATTATGTAATAGAAGATATAGAAACGAGCTTCTCAGCAGCGCAATCCATTTTTCTGGACTGGTTCTAACCCCTGTGCAGGTAAAGTCGGCAAATGTTGCCTAAAATCGAATTCATAAGATTAATGTACGTTTGATTATAATTAGTTAATTTTTTTTTTTAACATTTGAGCAAACTAGAAAAAGTTCAGCTCTTCTAAGAAATTCAAAAGCTCATTAATAATTCATAAAGATAAAACAAAAACAGCTAATGTTTAACTTTACGCCCAGTTTTTTAGACCAAAATTACCCCAAATCTAAATATTAGAGCAAGAATAAGTTGATCTACATCAGAGATTTTGAAGCCGTTAATAAATCTCACACTCGGGCACGTGTATTATTACGAGTAAAAACCCTCGGCTTCGCGTTGAGTTCCTAAGCCTTCATAATACACTCCGCCTGCTCGTTCTTTAAGAGGCTGTCTGAATGATTTTGCCTGAAACTCTGGCGAGTGAAAGGCTTTATCGAAACTATAACTAAAATAGGTTTGCTTTGATTCACAATAATTCTCTGGCCGCGCTGGGGAGCGCCGAGCATTTCGTCCCGCCACGGCCATTTTGCACGTCTTGAAAACTGAAAATTTGGCATTTTTTGCGGCGCTGTAAAATGTTTGATTTGTACCATCTACCAATTAATTTTATACCTATTTAAAGGTAATCATCTCTAGTTTTTCCTGAAAGTAATAGTTATCCGGTAAATTTAGCTGGAAAGACGAAATCAAGCAAAATAGGTCCCCAACTATAAATTGCCTTGGAGCGAAAGGCCAAAAATGACCCTGTTTTAAAAGCTTATTTCTGACGTTTGGGACATAGTTGAAAGCTCTAGACTAAAAAGACGCAAAGATAAACCATCTGTTATTAATAATATACAAAACTCCATGTACGTTTTCAGTATTTTAAAAGTTATGACCGTTTGTATCAACGCGTATGCGAGCTAATACGATATTTTCAGATTTAGCGTAACGGATCTATCTCAAGCAGATTTTGTCAAAAGTACGGCTTACCTAATTACTGGCACTGACTCACAAATTGAGCCATATTCCAATCCCTGAGATTCCGGACTCCATAAAATTCCAGTAAGATGTGCTTTAGAAACTGCTGGCATGCGGCCATTTTCGAATCCCATGCTAACAATCCGAAGCTCAAAACAGGTGAAACTGTGTCACGTTTCGAGCTAATTAGCTCGGTAAAACAACCTTTGAGAGGTGAAAGCTTGCTCGAGAACCAGAAAATCAACCAGGCAGGTCTCATTTTGGATCAGAAAATTGAGATTTCAGAGCTACAACCTCAAATAAACCTTCTTTTCAACCGGCTCTGCAAGGTCAAATGCAGTTTGACACGTAAACCGGAAATGTCGAAACGCGGAAAGACGGAAAACCAAAAATGCGGAAATCCGGGTCATCCGGAAATCGGCAAATCTGAAATCAATCAGAAGCCGAAGGCAATCCTAACAATTAGGGACAGCTACATTCATTTAGGGCTTCTTTTTGACGTTGAGACACGTTAAAGTTAAAACCTTCCAAACCGGCGTAGCTGTTTCATTTTCACTGAACTGAAAAGCAGTTCCACGATCGATTGCGTTTGGCAAATAGCCTCCATAAGAAACAGTAAATATCATTAACCGGTTACAAACATTGTATGTGCGCTAACATATCACACTTGTGACTAATACTTTACAGAAGTTGGCTATATGTCGAAACTGAATGTGTCGAGATCTAGGAAACCGAGCCAGCTCGGTTGTCTGGGCTTATTAGTTTCGAGGCCCTTGAAAATCGCTTGTTAAGAGCGGATAAATAGTCCCGCCCGGTGAGTAAGTTTTTAAGAAACCTGTCATTACTTAGAGGGGGTTAGGAAAGGCTTGAGTGAATGGGAGAAATTTTACCGATCCTCTTCCTGAATCTTCTCCCGTCCCTTTGACTATTTTTACAACAGGAACTAGATTTTCCTTCTCTGTCTCCTCCCAAACTTTACCTAATTCATTACTGGCACTGACTGAAAAATTGACCAATATTTCATTCAAAATTCTAGTAAATGCGCTTTTGAAACTGCTGGTATGTGGCCATATTTGAATCCCATGCTGAAACTACCGTAAAATTCCGAAAATATTCCCCTCCATGTGTAAGCCCCCACAAACTCGTAACACAAAAAAACCTCCGTGAAATCGCCCCTCCGAAAATAAGCTCCCCGGAGGCTTGTACTTGGAAAATTGCCCTCAAATACAATGTAAAAGAAAGCAAAAACGGTTAATTTCCTTCCAACTATAAGCTAGCTCAATCGACTTTGAAACACAAATTTCCCTCCGTACATAAGCCCCTCCGAATATAAGCCCGTCCAAAAATAAGCACCTCAAAAAGGGCCTTTGAAAAATATAAGACCCGGGGCTTATTTTCGCAATTTTACGGTATGTCGATCACGTTTAGAGATAAATAGCTTGGTAAGAAAGAAAATAAAACAAATGTCCGAGAATCAGAACATCAGCTAAGCAGATTTCGTTTTGGGTCAGAAAACCCAAATTTATCGACAAATGTAGAATTATTTTCTCGACCATTTAATGGTGTTTTGTAGCTAATCCTAAAACAAAGTTGCATCGGATTTTTGGTCTACAAAAAGGGTTCCCTTAGAACTTGCCACTAGTGTCACCAATCGGTGTAAATATTGGTCTTAAGGTCTAAACACGCATACAGAATTAATTCCTTTCTTAAAGCTACTCTAGATTAAAAGGGAGTTTCTTGCAACCATGCATACCCTATAATCCAAATGACTTTCCTCTGCTCTCCTCGCGTTATCCGCTATCCAAGTTATCAGTGAATCAAAAAATGACTCAATTAAGATGGAGTCCTCGGTTCAATAATTTTTTGAGAATTTCTGGATGATTCTTTGAATGTTTTTAATGTATAAAAATTAGAGAGGATGTTAAAAACGTTGGAAAAGTTGGAAAATATTGGATTTGGGGGTTGTTAGAAATTAAAATATGAAGTGAATAATAAGAAGAAAAATTAATACCAGAGACTCCAACAAGGAGTGCCTCTGATTCCATTAGCGGAATAACTGCTTTATGTGCATACCTTTTCTACTCTTATTTATTTCTTTCCCAAATCACCATCATTTTCCCCGAAAAAACAACCAGAATGCCCCCTTAACAAGCGATTTTGAAGGACCCTCTATACTAATAAGCCCAGACAACCGAGCTGGCTCAGTTTCCTAGATCTCGACACACTCAGTTTCGATATATAGCCAACTTCTTTTCAAAATTATTTTTCACGCGAAATTGAGTGGGCGGTTTTTACTGAGACAGCCTCTTAAGAGGCGGTCCGTGTAAGAGTAAGAACCGACCGCGCGAATTTCCGCGAAAAACAGAGTTCCTTCATTTTTTTCCTGCGACAAAATTAGTCCATTTCATCAACAAAAATTGAATTTTTTTGGCTCATAGTGCTTTTTAAAAAAAAATTGGGCGGCGATTTGCCTGGACAGTCCAAAGCTGTCCTGATCGTCTTTGTGAAGGTCAAATTTAAGCGTTTTGTCCAAGGCTCGCAAAACTTTCGCATTTATCCAAATAGCATAAAACAAAAAGTATGATTTTAATTCGTGCTTCCTTTATTCAAAAAAGGCAAAATATTTAATTTCTGACTTTAAAAAAAGGAGTTATGATGTTTTGAAAATACCACGTAAAGCGTCCTTGAAAAAAATGCGTGGTTATCCTAGTTTTAAAATGAGCTTTTTTCAAAAGTCTGACGTTATCTGGAGTCTTGGTCACTATCCCTGTTCAGTAAAAGGGCTAGTGTATCCAAATCAAGAAAAACATTTCAGGGCACTGTTGATTCCGAAGCACAAGAGTTCGACAAAGTTGGGTAACATTTTACCGCAATTGCACGTATGACGCAATTTAAGCATTTTGGTGATTTCGAACTTTCCCACTGAAAATCAAACCGAGAGACCAAATATATTAAAAAGTAGCTTTTATTGTTCGAGATAAACTGTGAATAACTAACAACTTGCCAAATGGTACACGAAAATAGAAAATGTGAACTTTAATAGCCCAAGTTATCGATTCCAGCGTAAGTTGTCGTCTAAGTTTACTTCTAAAAAGCTGTTTACAAAATTTGGTCGTAGGTTTTCATGATCAACAAAGAAAGAAAAAGCTTTTCATTCAAGTTAAGCATATAAGTATTAGACGAAAGTGAGTTCTGTTTAAAAGAATTACACATTTTATTAAAAACACTCGGTAGAATGCCGCCGAAATTCAAATCATCTGAAGAGTGTTAATTTCCCGTCACGCTGGCTACGCGTAAATGTCAGGTTTTTTTAGCTTGTCACGCGTACGTACTTTTTAAATACGGTTGACAAAAAACATGTTCTTCTCTAATTCGACTTTTTAAAAAGTATAAAGGTCATAAAACGTCTTTTCAAGTTTTTGAAAAATAACTGTTTCCACGATTTTTTTGAATTCGAGGTTGAAAAACCCTGTTGCTTACTATAATAGCGGTTTGTGCGTTAATGCGGCTTGTTACAGACAGAGCCTTCAAGAACAGTTCGGATAGGTTCGCTACAAGATTTTTTTTTTCTATCGCGAGAACTAAAAGGAATTTCAAAGTATTTCAACATGTCGTTGAGCATAGCAACGCCAAATGTTTCAAGTTTCTTCTCGTGTGAAAGGTCACATAAACAGTATGAATCATAGCAGATAGGATTCTTAGAACCAAGGTGGGTGGCCACCTTTTCCAGGACGGCTCGTCTCTCCTGCTCTTCCTCTTCTGCCTTTACGTCTTCATTGAGCACTTCTCGATGTGCTTTGCTTCTTCGCGAAGCCGCTAGCCTCGAAAAAAATCCCTGTACTTGACCCTTTGTGAACCAATGTTTCCTTTCAAACATCCTAGAACTATCTGGGTTTCTTGCAGTTCGCATATCTGCTGCCACTTTTGTGGGATCTGACTGGATGCCAGTTCTTTCTCCAAAGTCAAATTTCGTTGTTAGGTACTGTTTAACCTCGGTAGGAAAACGCACAGCTTCGTTTCGGGGCTTATGTAGAGCCCATCCAGTCTGCAAGTCACTGCACTGGGGGATCTGCCGGGTTTCATTCTTTCCGTGAAACTCCTCACCAACTGCTATACTAGGCACGCTTCTGTTTTCTTCGTCCTTATCAACGGTACGAAATTTCTCCACCAAGTCTCTTCTGAGCTTGTCATACACCGTATCAGAGTTTCGGCGAACTTGGCTGTGCTCACCAACATCAAGGTGATTTTCGAGTTCACTGAATTTCTTGAAAACCATGTTGCACCCGGGCTCAGAACAAGAGAAAAGACCGCTGCTTTGTTCATTTTCATTCTCTTATATACTCGAGCTTCTTTGAGAGGAAAGAAGTTCTCATGCACAATGAGGTAAGTAGAACCTTGAGGTTCCGTCAGTTATGACTTCTCGGTAAGGAATAAACCTGCCCAGTCCAACAGTATAAGCTCTCCATGCTCTAATTCCTTCCACTTCAAACTTGAAATTATGATACTTGCTGAAACCTTCTATCTTATGTTCTTCGAGGGTCTTTAGAGTCTCATTTATTGCCCACACGGAGGCAGTTGTACCTTGAACAGGACGTTCTGAGAGCGCTACACGCATGTCTTTGGCAGAAACGACATCATGTCCCCCATTGCAATATCGTCGGATGGATGATTTCATGGGGCAAAGGATTCTATCACAGATATCTTTTCCATACTGCGGCTCGGAAAAGTCATACCGTACTACTTCAATGCGTAAGAGAAAGTTATTGTGGTAACAGCCTGCTTAGCCACTCCTTAGGTTCACTTGGGTAATCTAGGGATGTTCTTTCTTTACAACCTCAAGTGTGTTTTCGATGATCGAGCATTACTGCGTACCAGTCTTGTTGGCAAGAGTCAACATTCTTAGGTATAAGGGTGCATGGAAATATGCCAGCTCAGCCCCCGTTTGCCGAACCATTCAGACTGTTTCTCACGAAATTTTATTTGGAGGAACTTCATAGCCCGGTCCATGATCAGAATGGCTGACTGTGAGACTTCTGATTTTAGTGCATCTTGTTTCGCCTCCTCCTGATTAATTGAGCGCACAATGTGCGCTTTCCACAACAATATGTCTGACTGTGCACGGTCAAAGTCGTAAAGGACATCTTCTCGTTGTTCGGAACTGTAAGGCGTCCATGATGACCCTTCAATCGCTAGTCTCACTTCCTTTGGAACATCCTTCAGCCCTTGACATTGCTCGCAAGTCGATTGATGATGATGCGAACAAGGATGCTGTAGCTCGGGATCAACAGGATCACTAAGCGCAAACTTTCTACAGTAGTCAGCAGAGTAGTACTGTTGACAGTGCACACGGTATAGGTTTTGGTAAATACGTAGACACCACTGTTTTTCCATTCCTCCTTTCTCAAGAGTTTCAACCAGCGTCTCGATAGTCTGAAAGCCCGCAGCACCATCTGCAGCCGTATTGTTTAAGCCCTGGAGCGATTTACGCTGAGACGCTTCGCGAACCTCCAATATTTTAAACAGAGTGGACCTACTAAGTGGCTCGTGACATTGCTCTTTGCAATACTCCAAGTATTGCTCAATCATTGTAGACCTGGTCAGGATCCTTACAACGTTAGGCATCTCAATTCTGTCACCATTATCTAGGGTGAGTAAGTTGTTACCATATGAAACATCCTGATAAAATACGGTCTATTAATGAAGTCTCCAAAGTGGTCGACCTTCCCCATATCAAGGCGTACGCGATGCTTCGTCTTGATTTCAGGGATGGTCCCAGGGCCGTGCATTTTAGCATGAGAACGTGATTGCTTTATTTCCCATGTAGAGAGACTTCGGTAAGGTTGGTGAATTTTTTTCAGTTTGGTCATAGGGTATCTATGAACGTAAAGGCTCAGAATCTGTTTCTTTAAATTCCTGGTCTTTGCGTTCTTATAAGCAGTCATGAGTACCACAAGATCATCGGGGGCTGAGCCATCAAATAATTCTCTTTGTACAGACATCATTGACTCGAAAAGCTCCTCCCCGTTACCTTGGGCAATTACATTACATACGTGCAAGCAGTCCTCTTTAGCCTTTTTTACAACTTTCAACTGTTCCCCATCGCCTAAGTTTTGGAATGGAGTTTTTAGCTGATATTTAAGGGGCTCGCGTTCTACTTGTTCTTGTGTAGTAAGACTCGCAATTGTATCCATCGCCTTGTTATACCTGCCGACTGCATCGGTTACCACGAATGAAGTAAAAGAGGCCTCCCCTGACCCTGGAGTCCAGCATGGTGTTGTGGGATTCCAGGAAGCTGGCGTTGATTGGTCTTCAAGAAATGGAGTCGAAGTGACCATGCGACCGATGGCTCCCACAGCAGCCTCTTTAGCAGGTCTGCGGAGAATAGAAGTGGAAAGGGTGCTACTTAGTTACCTTGCGATAGGATAACCTGACAGGACAACCGAGTGTGTACTTTTTATAAAACAACAACCGAACGACTAGCCTCCCGACAATACCTTTGAAGGAGCACATCTCCCTCAGTTTTTTCAGGGTGTAGCCATTCTGATTTCCGATCTAATTCTTCAATGTGTTTCTTTCTGCACGTTGTGCAAATAGCTATTAACAAAAAGAAACAAAAAATAGTTTTGCAATCTGGAAAGACTTGTTAAAAAATACTAGATTTACTACTAAGTTGATAAAAGAAGCTATATCTTTATATCCCATCTTGGAAATCATATTATATAGGCTATAAATCAGCAACCAGATTTATGGATGACGCACAGCAAAGAACTATTGCTAATGGACTACAAAAACCAAATTATGATCATTTGATATGTTATTTGTTTGGAAATGATTTTCTGGTTGCAAAATGCTATCAAATAAGGAATCGATCGTTTATCGTTCAGAAAATATATAGAATGGGACTTCCCCTCAGTCTATAGCTCGCTTTTAAGTAATTAGATTACGAACGAAAGTATTTAGTTGAAATGTGAAGGAAGACAAAACCTTTTAATTCTGATATGTTAATTGTAAAATGAAAGAATAAAACAGTTATAGTTGCTAGTCTGATAGTACTTACGCGAGCCAACGGGAACGGCTTCTCCAAAGATATTTTTTATTTCCCTTGCAGTCTTGAAATTAATAACATGTGTTCCGGCTATAGCCATTTTCTTCACGTGATGTTTTGGATACTGGCAGGTCTTTGGAGCTTGCCAGTATTTTCCCAAAGTGTAGCAATGGACTGGACAAACCCTCATATTCTTGATCTGATCATCAATGAGTTCTAACATACCTGCCCTTGCCAGTATCAGATCCATTTCACAAAAATTTTCCCTTGACAAGTGGTGATTCATTAGCTGTGAACTGATGTCAGCGTTGCAACTATTCAAGGACCCAAAATCTACACATCCTCGATTACTTCCACATTTTTCACCTGTTATTGCGGGAAAGGAACAAAATGCAGCCATTCTATCTGCGAAGGTTATCCGGGCACAATGTAAATACGCTCTTCGTTTTGTGTTCCAACTTTGCATACGAAATTAAATTAAGTGAACAACGCCAGAAAAATTAACTTAAATTAAATTAAAAACTTGAAGAAATAGTAAACCAGCAAAACAGTTTTATTCTTAAAGTAGCCAGTTTTTTTGTACTTTGTTTATTCTACCTCGTTAAGCCTGATAGGTAGTTTCAGTTTCGATAAAATAACATCCAACATGTTTTGCACTGCAGACTGAAATCTGAAATTGACATCCTTAGACACAACATAAATTATGTCGTCTGCACACAAAAACTTGTGGCTAGAAAATTCGGTACATTTTGGTAAACTATTTCTTTGCTGAATCGTGTCCTAACTTTTGAGGTGGTAATTACACGGTAAATCTTTTCATATTGTATTTTAACTTTTTTACCGTTCCAGCTCCTTTATTTCAACGAAATTTCTTAACTGTTTTAGCCACAACTTGACATAGCAACATTCATGGGAGCTGCTACTTTTTTTTTTGTAACATCCCAATTTAAGTACAATAGGTCGTGGATTTTGAGATATTCACTGTTTATCCCCAGCATTAAGTTAGTTTTGAAAATTATTGTTCCCTGACAATGATGCTTTTTAGTTTTGTAGTAGGAAAGTTCGGAATCAGGAAAATGCGTCAATTACGTCATACGCACAATTACAGTAGAATATTACCCAACTTTATCGAACTCTTGTGCTTCGGAATCAACAGTGCCCAAAAATGTTTTTCTTGATTTCAATACCCTAGCCCTAGCACTGAACAGGGATAGTGACCAAGACTCAGATAACGTCAGACTTTTGAAAAAAGTTCATTTCAAAACTAGGATAACCACGCATTTTTTTCAAGGACGCTTTACGTGGTATAAACATCATAAACATCATAACTCCTTTTTTAAAGTCAGAATTTAAATATTTTACCGTTTTTGAATAAAGGAAGCATGAATTAAAATCACACTTTTGTTTTATGCTATTTGGATAAATGTGAAAGTTTTGCGAGCCTTGAACAAAACGCTTAAATTTATCCTTCAAAAAGACGATCATGACAGCTTTGGACTGTCCAGGCAAATCGCCGCCCAAATTTTTTTAAAAAAGCAATATGAGGCAAACAAATTCGATTTTTGTTAATGGAATGAGCTAATTTTGTCGCAGAAAAAAAAAAAAAGGAATTCTGTTCTCCGCGGAAATTCGAGTGGTCGGTTCTTACACGGACCGCAAAGAGTGTTTCCTTGGAGGGTTGTGTACTGAATATGCCCAAGAAAAATACAGTGGACGTTCCCCTAAGGGACACTCTCGTAAGCGGACAACTCTACACCCGGACGCCTTCACAAAACCCCGTTTAAACTCCCATAAAATGTCAGGGATGGAAGGGGGAAGAGAACTGGAGTAAATTGTGTAGCTTGGGAGGGCGGGTTTCAACATTGGCTCTAATATTGGAATGTGAGATGTACTTAATCTCCTTTTGGTTGGAGTAAATCTGAACCCAGTGCTCTGTCGTTAAAAAGGATTTTCTGGGACTTAGAGGGGGGCTGGTCTTGTTAAGGAAGGGTAGGCAATGTTTCATAGGTCCGTGTTTAACCCATCTGACCCTCCTACATGTGTAATTATAGTCAAAGGAAAATGGGTGTGATAGTGAATAACTACACAAAAGAGGGAATATGCAGCTAACTCATGTCATCTTTTTTTATTATTATTATTTCCACAACAAGCATTGACATACATTGTAGTAGCACATATAGTAAAATAAAATCACAAAAAAGTCGTACAAGATATTTGATTTCAAGTCAAGGGATTCTACATTTTACAAAGCAATTGAAAAACGTGGAGATGTTTCGAGTATGCAGCTAATTTGTATGACTAAACAAAGAAACAAATATTGTCACAAAAACAGAAAGGTACGAGACTAAAATAAACAAATAATTCAAGCAAAAAGTATATACACATAGTCAAATAAAATCACACAAAAGGTCATACAACATATTTGGTTTCAAGTTAAGGGATTCTACGTTTTACGCTTCTTATATATTGTTAATGCAACAGATTTTGTGAGAGGTTATTTTTAAAGCGAGACCATTTCCGTACAAAGACGTTTGAGTCGTTATTGTGGAATGCAATATGCTTTTCAATTTCTATCGAGTTCATAAGTACCTGTATATACACCTGCAGCTTAGGAAGCTTGTTCCCAAGTCTGCAGGTGTATATGTAATGTCTTGCTATAAGGAGTAGGTGATGAAAGAGAAGGTCTTTTACGTCGTCAATGAGACCGAAACAGACAGACAAGGAGGGAGAGACGTTTTCTAAATCTTTGAAACTTTGAGACATCCACTCGAACATGCTCTTCCAGAAGTTCTGAGTGTATTTGCAAGTCCAGAGTAGATGAACGAGGGTTTCTTTTTGTTCCTCGCAAAAGGAGCAGGAATCTGTTTGTTTGATACCCATTTTGTATAGAAAGTCATTTGTGGCTATTTTTCTGTGAAGGAATTTAAATTGGAACGCTCTAAGCTTTGACTCTCTTGTACACAGAGATGATAGGCAGTACGTATTTTCCCAGTTTACTATTATACTAAGATTACAATGTATGTCTCTCTCTTCCAACCACTTTCCCTGACTCCTTGATGGTATAGAAGCTTTTTCGTTTATTAGACATTCATATATTTTCTTGGAAACTTTGGTGTGAGACAGAAGGGTATCAACTGGATCCTTTGGAGTTGGGTCATGACAGGCTGTATAGTGTACTTTCTTGTAATGTGCTACAGCAGATATCACTTTGTGATATTCGAGATAATTGGTTTTGATGCTATATTTATCTATGAAGGCGTTATAGCTTAGAAAATTCTGGTCGTTATCTAACGGATCTCTAATCTCCTTTATCCCCGCCAGGGGCACCCAACGAGAATATAGTTCAAAACCACTTAAACATAGAATTGTTTAACGTATTTTAGTATTTAAACGGTAGATATAGGCATATTTTTATCCTCTAAAAATTTTTCATCTGTTCGGATTTCCTAGCTGAAAGTCAAGTGATCCGAAAATTATAGCGATCAAAACTTGCCTTTTCGAGAATTTTAGCCAGAAAAAAGGCTCCCGAAAATTCTAGGTGACCTTTTTAGGGTAAAAATCCGTTAAAAATAGGCAATTATACCATTTTTTAGATGTCCGAAAATCCTAGGAGAGGCAGGCAAGCAAGCAATGTTACAACAAATGTTCCGAAAATTCTAGTTCTCAAATCGTCTTCCCAACAGATATTTTTCCGAAAATTGTCGTTGGGTACCCCTGCCCCGCGCTCAACCATGATCTGTAGAAGAATGGGCGATTTTCAACTCTAATGTGAGAGTTGTACCGTAATTATATATGTGGAGGCAAAATCGAGGTTATTGTCTTTGTAATTAAATTTTGTCCAGTACTGTATGATTTATTTTAAGAAAGGGTCCTTGAGGTTGAGCAGTGTAGAATCTTGCTGTTTCAAATTGCTTCGGAACAATAGTTTTCCTCCATACTTCCCTAAGTAATGGTCAAAAAAAAGTTTCCACTTCCCTTTATTTTCTTCATTTAGATACCCTTGGATCCATTTCATTTTCAAGGATTCATTAAAGCTTTGAATATCTAACATCTTAAGTCCTCCTTTCGCGTAATTATTTATCATTGTCGTCCTTTTGATTTTATCGCCCTTACCGTCCCAAAGGAAATCGTACAATATAGAGTTGATTCTCTTAAGTACGTCAGGAGGTGTTGGAAGAGATGACAATACGTAGACGATTTGTGATACGGCTAGAGTTTTTATGATTGTAATTTTACCCAAGAGGGTCAGTCTTCTAGCCGACCAATTATCTAAGATACTCCTTATTTTCTCAATTTTCTCAATAAAGTTAGAATTAAGAGACCTATCTTCCAAAGTCGAAAACCACACTCCCAAGGCGAAGACCTTCTCGTTTGCCCAAGTTATTGGTTTACTTGAAGGAAAAGTGAGATTAGAACTTTTAGAGGCGCCAATCCAGAGGGCTTCAGTTTTTTCCGATGATAGTTGACCTTCAAACCCGATATGGAAGCAAAAGCATCAAGTAAGTACAGAGACCTCAAAAGGGAGGACTTGGAGCCATCCAAAATCATAGTCGTGTCATCTGCATATTGGGATAACTTACAGTCAGTATGAAAAATCTTTATTCCACGGACCTCATTATCTTTCCTTACTGTATTACCTAGTATTTCAGCGCACAAAATAAATAAATATGAGGACAGCGGGCATCCCTGTCTCATACCGCGACCTAAGTTGAAAAAATCCGAAGACCATCCGTTGTTCAGAACACAGCCTGCTGATATCGGTATGAAATACTTTTACCCAAGCAACCAGAGAGGTTCCAAAATTATAGTACTTCAGAGTTTTTTCTATAAAGGACCATTCAATGCTATCGAAGGCTTTTTCGAAGTCGACAAACAGTAGTAGACCGGGTATTTTTTTCTGTATTTGTGTAATTAATAATACTATCAATAAGTCTGATGTTTTCTCCGATGAATCGGCCTTTTAGAAAACCAGTTTGATCGTTGTTAATTATCCTTGGTAGAACCTTTTGTATTCTACTTGCAATGGATTTGGTGGCTCTTTTGTAATCGCAATTAAGCAGGATGATAGGCCTCCAGTTTTTTAGCAGGTTGGTGGGTTTGTTCTTCTTTGGTATGAGAGTAATCAATCCTCTTCTTTGAGTAATCGATAAGAGACCTTTTGTATATGCACAATTTATATAAGGCATTTAACAGATGCTGATTGATGTCATTCCAAAAAACTTTATAGAATTCGGCTGGGAGGCCGTCACTTCCAGGGCTCTTGTTTGATTCCATTGATTTTAAACTTTCTAAACATTCAGAGGCAGTCAGGAAGCCTTCACACTGTTTTTGCTCTTGCTCATTTAGGATAAGAGTATTTCCGTCTGGGAAAAACATACTTTCTTCCTTAGTGTCGGGTTGCGTATTAGCTGAAGAATAAAGATTCTGATAGAAGGATTTTGCTTCTTCTACGATCTCGCTATCTGTATTGACGACATTATCATTTGCTAATGTGAGGTGTTTGATGGTTTTGTTATTGATATGTCGTTTTTCCAAGTTTAGGAAGTATTTTGTATTTTTCTCTCCTTCATTATGCCACCGAAACTTGGATCTTAATATTGCTCCTCGAGTTTTATATTTTGAAATTTCTTCTCTTTGTAGAATCTTAACATCTATTTCACTATAAATATGGACTTTCTCATTTTCAGAAATGTTGTTGTCTTCTAACTCCTTTTGGAGAGACAATATTTCAGATTCAAGTTTTAACTCAAGTGATTTCATTTTAGCTTTCTTTCTCCTTGCATAGTTTAGAGAGCTTGACCTAATTTGCATCTTCATGGTGTCCCATAATAGAATGGCATCAATCTTTTTATTGTTCGCATATTCATTTGCTACATCAGTGATTGTTTTCTTAATGAGGCCGACATATTCTTCATCTAACAGAAAAGAGGTGTTCAGTTTCCAAAAACCCGGGCCCCTGGGGTTTGCATCATTTGCCAAATGAATAGATATTAAAGAGTGATCTGTATTGTACTCAGGTAATATATCTGCATTGGTGATAGTTGTATTTAAGCTAGAGCTTGTCAAAAAAAGTCTAGACGGCAATGTATGTCAGGTTTTCTTCTCCTCCAAGTGAATCTTTTAGCTTCTGGGTTAAAGGAACGCCAAATGTCTATGAGATCCAATACGTTTGAAATGTGCTTGACCTCTTTTAACGAGTTGTTGTGGGTTACTGGTCTTCCACCAGTTTTTGTCTTTTTGGACATCAAGCACTAAATTAAAGTCTCCACCAAGAATTATCTCGCTGCAGTCAAAACAGAGAAGTTGGTTTAGAACGTTTTGGAAGAATGTAGGCTTGTCTTCATTCGGTGCATAAATATTAACCAAAGTTAAGATCTTACTTTCTAATTTGATATCAACCATGACGAACCTTCCCTCTGGATCGGAAAAGGATTTTAAAATTTGAAAGTTGAAATTATTATTAAAAAGGACACATACTCCGGCGCTGGCGCTAGAGAAGCTGCTGAATATGGCGGAATACCCCCACTCCGCGGACCATATGTGCTCTTTGTCTTCTGTACAATGAACTTCTTGTAAAAAATAAACAGCATATTTTTTCATCTTAAGCCAACGGAAGGTCTCACGCCTTTTCATGATTTTCGACAAACCTCTCACGTTTAATGAGCAGATTACTAATTCGGCGTTGTATGGGATAGCTTGAGGATGCTTATAAACAAAGCAATTGAAAAACGTAGATATGTTTCGAGTATGCAACTAATTTGTATGACTAAACAAAGAAAATAAATATTGCCACCAAAAACAGAAAGGTACGAGGCTAAAATAAACAAGTAAATCAAGCAAAACATTAAAAGTCCGTTGGTTGGGTCCTTTAAGGAGTCTCAGAAGAACTTAGTCTGATACGGGAAGCAGCCGTACGTTCGCGTGACAATGTCATCTTTAATAATAAGTGTAATGATAATTACTTGTGAAGTGTGTCATTAGTAGAGCAGTGAAAATAACAAGTAAATGCTGGTAATAGACGAAAAATATTTATTGCGAAGTGAACTACAGCAATGAGAGTGTTTGCGCTTGTTGTAGTACATAATCCAGAGATACCAACCTCTGAAAATCTAAAATCTGGAGACTCTTTTTTTGCATTACCCCCCAGACCCCAAAATATCAATGATCAACCCCCCCCCGATAAGCACAATTCGATCCAGTCCCTAATCGGGTTAGGACATTATATGAAGTCTTACATGAGGTACAGAACCATCACAATTAGCGTTTATGATTGTAATGGAGAAACAATCTCTATCACTGATGAAATACATGCGGAAATGCCCCTGAAACCGAACTTTGACTGAAAGAAAATTTGAATTTTGGGAGAAAATGGGATAAATTCCAAATTAAAGCACAGAAAAGCTCATAACTCGATTTTATCCGGGAGATTTGCTGACCCGTACCAGCCGTACAGGAGAAGATTGTCGTCGTATCCGGGAGAGTTGGCATGTATGAAAATCACACTTGACAACTAATTTTTTTTTAAAACAGTAAGGTGCAAACATAATCACTTACAATGAAATTACATGTACCAATGTCATTAAGGATGCAGTTGAGGAGAATTGTGTTTATGATGATTATTGAATATGCAGTACCCTTATTAGCACTGCATTATCCCTGTAAAGAGTACCAAATCATTTGTGAAAGTGTTCACAGTTAGTATTTGTGTACATGCAGGACAAACAAATATCCATGAAAGAGTTAGTATGAAATGTCCACATACAAGTAATGTGGAAGTTGATCAGTTTCTCAATTCTCAACATGCATGACCTTGTTGAGACATTTTTTGAAATTGCCATACTGACAGTCAAATGTACACTTTCCCTGACCAAATGAATTGACAATTTGTCCAGGAATTAATGGATTCCAAATTTCCACTCAAAACTTTGTGTACTGAACACAGATGACGTAAAGCAAAAGACTTCTTTGTTTTCTGTTCAGGGAAAATCTGCTTGGTATTGTTTCAAGGGGGCCGTTCCAAGGCTGTTGTTCTTTTGTTTTAAGTCATCTGTGTCCGGTACACAAAATAAATACCCCAACTCCCATTACCACCATCCTCGCCAACCATTTATCGTGAATGTAAAGCACAGAATGGATTGATCTTATAGAAAACGCTACATCTGCTTGTCGTTTAATTTCTGGAAACAATATCCATCTGATGGAATATGTTTAACTTCGGTAAATATGTCACCTCCCTCTGACTTCTTTGAAAGAGTCCAATTTTCCCTGACTTATACTGAAATTTCCCTGACTTGATAAATTGTCTCCTATAAATACGGGTAAAATAATTAATTTTTTTGACATTGTAACAGATGTCACACACTGATATTGTGAGGAGATCCGAATTTTAATAGCGGAGCTCTGGCGCGAGAAGCGCGCCTGCGGAGCACCATTGGTAAGTAAATCTACCCATCCCAGGAAATTTGGTAATCACGCGACCGTACACCGCCCGTCCGTCCGCACCACAGGGTAACCAATGTTGAATCTCACACTTTCTAGCGATTTCTAGCTCGTTTGGGAGCACCGGAAGACTGATATTGCACACATATTGCACATCAATGTTGTGATCAATTGACAGTTGTCAAAACAGGGCATCCGCTGACCAGTATCACCTGACCCTATCGCGGACTCAGGTGTCGACCCATCGAGGTCGAGTATCTTTTTGAAGTAATCCGCTGACAAGTTACTAGTTTTCAAATGATTGCAGGCTTGAGTTTAATTTTTTTTAATTCATATGAGATATGTTGTGTTTTGTATGTTTGTGTCATTTGTAGAATACAAGTTTATTGTTTGATTTAAATTATAAATTGGAGTTAATAGGACCTTCGCTTTTAGCCCTGGCTAAATCTATATATTACATATGTTCTTTTCGAATATTAAATAGGATCTAAAATAGGAGGCCTGCAATAATAAATTTTTATGTTTCACTTAAAAGACACAGCTGTGTTTATGTATAAGGCTGCTATACATAGATACATATTTTTACGTGGGATGGTTTTGGAGAAGTAAATGTAATAAAAATTGTAAACGAAAATTGTGTTCAGTAAGGTCTTTTACGGTCTTTTAAGGTTCTTTTACAAATGTAACGCTTCCCTACATTATCGGTGTTATACACGGTTGATTGTAAAATATAGCTTACTGTAAAACCCAATGTTGCTCATGGTGTAAAGGCTGATAGGCTGTCCTCAGTCCGTTGGAAATATATTCTTGCATCTTGCATTGTACAGATCGTATAACTGTTGCTGCTTATCGTTGCATGGAAGAAGATAATTTACTGTAAACTGTAAGCGTTGCCTGATCTCCCCATCGATTTTTAAAGCGTCGGCAGTCGGTGTTCTCTCTCTTCATCAGCTCCATTTGCAGTGTAATCGCTGCCTCCGTACATGTTTGTGGTCGCTGTGTTGAGGACGTGTGATCAAGCGTGTGATCAAACCATTTTTAAGGGTCAGACAGAATGCAACCTAAATACCTTAACACCTTATATCTATTTTCCTCTAAACACACTTATATACGTAAATAAACGACTTCTTTCTTTATTTCTTAAAATGCCGCCTAGTATTTAAATTGCTCGTGGGGGGAAATCTCTATTCCTCATAAGTTCCGCGTCTCGGAGATTTCCCCGCCACAGTCACTCCTCCCAAGTAATGTACAAATTTTAAATTTAATGTTAATTAACCCATTTATTATCGTTTTTATTCTGCTTGTAATTCATTGTGTGTGGCAAAATAATAAATAAAATAAAATAAAGACGTTGCCTTCGCTGTGCTAAGCGATGTTCTTTCTGCGCGCGCCTTCTTGTTGTCGTCTTCTCCGCTCGCGATGAATTTTAGTCGGCGTTCTCCAGAGGAGTTTCGGTTGAAAATCGAGGATTTCCAGCCACTTGTTGTGCTTGTTGTCCTGTGTCATTTGAATGGGAAATTGCTCGTAATTCACCGATTGTAAACATTGTTTCATAGATGAATTTCATGAATAATACATGGCAATGCGCTGGTCATCAGAGGCGAAGTCTATGTTGCCTGGAAACGCAAAATGCGCCACGACGTAGCGCTACATGACGTCATTAACGGACACCTAGCATATATTCAGAGAGAGAAAGATATCGCATTTTGCATCTGGCTAAGACCACGGGCGGTTAACGTGATGCACGCGCGTTCCGCGCGCGACGAGATTATAAACTCGCTTCGCGAGAACTATTATTATTATTATTATCATTATCATGGCAATAATAACAATAATAATTTTGAAAATACGGTACATGAAAATCAAATATGTGAACTGAGGAGTGCAGCATTATTTGAAGCATGATCATCGCAGTTGTATACGCAACTTATGCAGTTACGAAAAGAAAGCCTGTAAAAAATTCAGGCTTTTACGGGATTCGATCATTCTAACCCTTGACCTCTGCTATACCGGTGCAGCGCTCTACCAATTAAGCTAACAAGCCAACTGGGAGCAGGTCGTACAAGCAGGGCTTTCTTTTCGCAACTGCATAAGTTGCCTACCCAACTGCGATGATCTTCCTTCAAATAATTCTTCACTCCGCCGTGCACATATATGATTTTCATATATTCATAATTTCATCATCATCCTTTCAAGGGTTTTTCACGAACCAATTCAACGACCTGCTCCAGGTTGGCTTGTTAGCTTAATTGGTAGAGCGCTGCACCGGTATCGCAGAGGTCAGGGGTTCGAATCCCTTACAAGCCTGAATTTTTTTCAGGCTTTCTTTTCGAAACTGCATAAGTTGCGTATACAAATACGATTATCTCCCTTCAAATAATAATAATTTTATTGACAACAATGCTAAATATTAAAATCCTATTTACAATTAATTCGCTTAAGAAACTATTCGTTCAAAACACTATTTACAATTCCTTTCAATTAAAAAAAAACACTTAATTTTGCTTAGAAAAAGTTAATTTAATTAAGGAAAATTATTCGAAGTAAAAACATTTCATTATCATAATTGCCATTACTACTATTATTACAAATATAATCATAACTATAACAAAATTCTCAAATCTGATTGCCTATCAACTGCCATGATTTTTCAGGCTTAATAGGACAGTCTAATTGGACAGTACGCGTCATGCTTAAGTAATTGGATAGTACGAGCCATCACACGCGCGCTTAAATGGCTTTTTTTTTCACTGCTAGCAAAAATCTTGGAATTTCTTGTGTTTTGATTTTAAAAAGAGCTTTATATATCACAAATTTCGTTAAAGTTATGATTAATTGGTAACAGAACCTCGTGTACTCCAATTCGGTTTCTAATCATACTCGTGATTAAACAAATCGGACGCCCGCTACGCAGTCGTCCAATTTTGTAAATTACTCGTATGACTACAGACCGAATTGGAGTCCACTCAGTCCTGTTACCATTACTAATAATAATTATTATGATTACTATTCTTATTATTTTTATTACTATTACTGTATTTTTATCGTTATCATTTATTATTTTCATTATCATTCTTCGCGATTCTTCTTATTTTATTTATAGTTTTTCATTAATTTTTTATCCAGATATCTTGCAATATCTCTGCAATGTTTAAAACATCCCCTAAAAACGTCTGGTCAACTCCTAAATACACTCGGACGCCATTTTTTGTAGGACTGGAGGTATGGAATGTTATTATTAGTCATTATACTAATGTCATTATACTAATGTTCATCCTGAAGTTTAACTGTGCAATGTTTTTGAAGTCGTTGACGTGTAAAATATTGTGAGAGCCATATTCTACAAGTCACCGCGTAATTAAAATAAGTACGCCTGACACAATACAAAGTCAAAAGAGTGAAAAATGCAATAGTTACTCAAAGTCACCTGAGACGCTCCTCCTGAAAGCCAGTGATGTCAGAAACGCTAAAGGGGGATGGGGCGTGGGGCGTTGGGGGGGGGGGGGGGGGGGGTCGGTTACTTACATACTTACATACACACATACACACATACACACACACACACATACACACACACACACACACACACACACACACACACACACACACACACACATACGGTTATTAAAACAGAGTTTAGCCGGCGTTAAAAATACGGGTAATCGAAGAGATAATGAAAACAACAAAGCAAACAAAAACAGCAACAAAAACAAAGAAAGATAAAATGATTGAGATTAACGAAAAATATATCAAGGATAGAAGGAATGTACCCAAAAGCTAATTGATATACTCAATTCGTTTGTTTCTTCTTCTGTGAAGCAAATTAAGTTGACTATGATATGGTGTCCCTTGTATCTTTCACGTGACTGTTGTGTTGATAAGAAACACACTATTTCATTTCTGAATCAGTAGTCCAGATGCTCGTAATGTTTAATCAGTTTCGGCAGTTAACATAGGTGATTCTCTAAACGCTCCAATGGGTAGCTCACTTAACCTAGAGGGTTTCTTGACCGATTCTTGACAAAAGATTCGCTCATAATTATTGGTCTCTCGTAAAGTTTTTCATGATCGATCGTTCAAAAATGTACGCTTGCCATCATTTAGTGTGGGTCTACCATGGTTTGCGGGTGCATTCCTTTGAAAATTTACCGTATTAGAAATGCCGCTATTCATGTTTGCGATCCCCGAGGTTCCACCGAAGATAAATGGCTATGATGGCTTCGGGCAGGCTTCGAACTGGTTTCTCCTGCTCGGCCTTTTTGACGCAGCCTCGTAAATGTTTGTCTTGCACACGCCTATATACGCAAGAGGGCGATTGTGCCGGAAGAAAAAAAAGTACTTTAACCTACTTACATTGTAGGTTAAAGCTGGTCAAAGCGACATAACGAGCCGCCTGTTTTGCATTACTTTAGGGGGTTTAGCTGATTTGCATGCTTGATTCTCCCTTCAGATATCTTCTGTGAGTGACAAAACTCACTTTTTCTTTTCTTATGACAATAAGAACCCATCTTCTATGGGAAAGTCGTACGAAATCACAGCTTTCACTCATTCACAAACAACAAACAAACTTTTGAATGAAGCCGTTACCTTGCCCGTGAAATCCGGGCTGCGCAAAGAACCAATCAGCTTTCATGATTAGTTACCGTACTGCCCTCTTGGGAGAAAATAAACAATGATGGTATGAAAAGTAAAAGAATCGAAACCCGCTTAAAGGAACAGTTTTAAGTGCGGACAACAATAGAGAGTGCAAAAATAAAACACAAAAACCCACCATTTTTTCCTTCTTCTTTTTCATTTACTGAATTGCTGAGAATATATTTTTGTTCAAGAAATCCCCCATATCTTGATGAATAACTTCCTGATTCACTGTTTTTAGGTTAATCAAACAGCGCTGGACATACTGACGTTTGAAAATTGTGAACTTGACACTGAGTACGTGGTGACCTTCACCCCTACAATTCCTGTTCGAAGTTACCAATTTGGATATCCGAAGATAACCTTCCATGCACCTGAGGAAGTGATTGTAAAAAGCTCCTGCGAAGCAAGTTTAATGGAGCTCAAGCCGGTACACCTAACTGTTACTGCAGCCTGCAAAGAAGATTCGACAACTGGACTGAAACCAATTGTTCTAAGTTTTCGTCAAATAACTCCTCGTTGGGATGCGCAGTATAGCCTTCCCAAAATCTGGGTATGTTTAACTATCAAGTTATTAAAGGTATTGTTCGCGTTTATGTTGTTAAAGCTGGTAAGCAGGCTGCTTTTATGTAAAACCAAAAGAAATAAGCTAAAAGACAAAAATTCTGAAAAATTGTAGTGATAAAAAGATGACATAAGAGCTTTCCCCCATTATATTCGCTTTTCTTTTTCTCTTTTCACTGACTCTTATGGTGTTCGATTGTCGGATCGGTATTCGGCAAGAAGATAATACGCAGAAATTTGAATCAAATCTCTTAGTAATGTGCACCAGATTTCAGGATTTCTTAATGCAACAAAAGCCAAAAAAAAAAGCGATCAATAATTAATCCCATGTTTTCTCGTTCCGAAATATAATACAGCAGATCAATCGAATGCGCCAGTCGAAAGCTGCATGCCATTATCACCGTAGAAAAACTAAGTTGCTTTTTTTTACCTTCGAAGCTCTCCATTCGCCTGCCAGATGTTACATTGAACCTATAAAGGTTTCCAAATTTTGTCGTTTTATAGGCTTCTGTCAAGCAGTCCATGAATATCGAGGGCAGGTAAATTCCATGATTTTTAGACGATTCTCCATTTTGACATGGACCTTGCCTAGTCCCTAGGCCTCATTATTATGGGCGGCAGATGCGTTTCGGGTCACGTGGTCCGAGAAAGTTTTTGAGGCCTAGACAAACTCGGAGAAGTGAGACATTTTGTCTCGCTTGAGGCGGAGCTTTTGGAAGCGGGTGAGCTGTCAATAACTTTTCCGCGCTGATGAAAGATGTCCAGCAGCCATGGAGAGTACAGAGGATAAAGAGTTAAACCGAGCATTTTTATTCTATGCACGTTTTCATTGTTGAAAGTCCTTGGGTCTTTCTTTTTCATTTATCTCATTAAACTAATTTGAACTTTATTTCATCTCAAAAACTATTTGTAGGCTAAGCAAAACAGCGTCGCAAAAAAATTATTTGATCAAGAATCGGAAGATAAGCTAAAGAAATAAGTTTATATTTATTCTTAGATATGAAAAGCGATCTTTCATTTCACTTCGAAATATTTTATGTAATTTAATTTTTGGATTTGGAAGCTTATCAAACTAATCGGACAGGCTGTTGATCTAAACTTGGTAGAATGTCAACAAACTACTGTTTCAAATCTTTTTATCAATAAAGAAATATCATTTTAATGGTTCATTTGAAAATGAACTAAATGAGAAATTACTTGCACGTTATACAGTAGTATTCTTTCCGATTCAAAGTAATATTTTTGTTCTTTGATAACAAAAACCAGGCTAGTGCCGAGCTTTAAGCGAAAGATATTCACGCGCAAAGTTATTTATAGATTATTTCAGTTGAACGTGGGAACTTTCCAAAAATGCAAAAATGCTCACGCATGCGCACTCCGAGATTGTCTAGGCGTCTCCCGGCCGTTCGTCTCGGATACGTCACCGAAATGCATTGACCGAGAGGGCCTGGAAAGACGCCGTACAGGGACTAGGCAAACATGGACCATAGTGCACCTCGTTCACTCCACAAATTTATATAACCATTGTCTTCAATTCCTCTTGGGACAACTGTAAAACCCAGAAGAAATTGGAAACAATGGGTACGCAAAATTTTGCGGGGTAAACAAGGTGCATTATCGTCTATGTGAAAATGGTAAATAGCAAATAATTATATCAATCAAGGCCTGATGGTTCGCAGATACATTGATATCTTTTCTTTTTGATGTTGTTCCTCTTTTTATCATTATTGCTTTTTTCCTTAGGTCAATGTCAGGAAAGTAACTGATATACACCAGTGTAAGTCAGTTACAGATCCACATTATTTTCCACTGCATCCTAGCGGTGCAGTAAGGTTAGTAAAGATAAGATCACAATAAGACGTCGAGGACTGTTTCTTATGTAAAACCAAGACCAATATCTAAGTAAACACCTTCAAAAATTGTACCGATTTAGTAAGTAAAAAACAAAACAAAAGCAACAACAGAAATAGACAAAAATTTAATATCATGTCAACTTACAATAGGGTCTATATTCAACGAATTTACCCAAGAGAAAGTTCTCATGTTATGACTGCTGCATGCAGACAGTGACGGAGTAATATGCGTAAAGTAAAATACACTAAGGTTATGTTCACACTATAAAGGATAGCTAGACACATATTAGATCAACGATTAGGATTATTTTGTGATCTCCTCATTCTTCTGTCATTAGAAGCGGATGGTACTTCACTGCCAGTACATTTTGACATAATTTTGTTGAATGAAGTTGAACTGACAAAACAATTACTACAACTGTCGCTCGGCCGCCCACTAATTCAGCGAGGTAATCTCGTCGTAACAATTATTAAGGAAAAAAACAACAACAAAAAAAAAAATAATAAAACAAAAAACACCACAGCAAACAATATTCCTGCAAAGCCCTTTTGATCCACCATACGATTGATATACCCGTCAGTAATTTATATCCTTTGTGGCAATGTGCAGTTATTACGACTATATGGGGCGTGGAGACTTTATCCTTTACAAGAATACAGAGAGACATTTTGAGGTAAACAATTTGTTTTCTAAAGTGGTTATCTTGCTGTGGCGTAACAGTTACAGTATGAAGCTTTTTAAAATAACTGGTAAGCTTGCCTCAAGGGATTCTGGATTTTCTTTTCAGCGTTGTAATAAATCATTGTTATCGTCGTCATCGTCACCCTCATATCTTTATTAACTTTATTATTAATACATATCACACACTGGAAGAAAAAATACACGAGAAAAGCCAAAGCCGGGGGTTTAAATGGCCTAAGGTGAGAAAAAAAAAAGACGTGAAGAATTTACAGGAATAGAAGAAGGCTTAAACTAAAATAATTACAATACAATTAAATCAGGAAAGAAAAAGTCAGTCAGAAAAAAACTTACAGCTAAAATAATACTTGGCAACTAATTTCAAATATTTAAACAACTAATAATTCGTATAAACCACACAAACAAATACACCTAGTATAGTCCCATAAGGTGTACAGATTATGCGTAAGCTAATTAACTACTCAGAAAAATACAGTCTTAAGTTTTTTTTAAAGTTATTTATTGTGAGATTATTGCGCACAGTTAACGAAATATCATTCCAAGTAATAGGAGCTTGCCAAGTGATAGCAAATTGATACTTATGACAGGTATTATGCAGATTAAAACGTGGACGAGTCATATAATCGTGATATTCAGAATTAAAATGAAGGATCGAGGAAACAGGAGTTGGTAAAAGACTATTAAAATGTGAGAATACGAAACAAGCAACATGAAATTTATAAATAGAGGAGAGTGAAAGAATATTATGCTTAGAAAAAAGGGGCTGAAGATGTGCGCAGAGGAGAAAAAGTAATTATACGAACGGCTTTCTTTTGAAGTAAATAAAGAGGTTTAAGGTAAGAAGCATAAGTAGATGCCCATATTAAACTGCAATAATTGATGTAAGGTAAGAAAAGAGAATTATATAAAGTTTTCAAAGTATTCAAAGGTAAGTATCGCCTTGCCTTGCATAAGACTCCTATTACTTAAGAGACTTTAGAGACTTTATCACAGACAGCAGAGATATACGGTTTCCAAGATAAATTTTCATGAATGATAATCCCAAGAAATTTGTCTTCCTGCACACGTGTGATGAGAATTATTTATAAATATGTTTGTATCTGAGGAGCTAATTTGTTTCCGTCGAGGGTGAAAAATGATGAATTTAGACTTGGCAGGATGAACAGTGAGTGTGTTAGCATTAAACCAAGAAGAAACATGAGAGAGCTCTACATTAAGAATGGTTGCTAAGGTAGGCAGGTTATTATGACGACGAAAGATATTTGTATCATCAGCGAAGAGAATGATAGACAAGAGGTTGGAGACATGAAAAAGATCATTGATGTATAAAAGAAAAAGTAAAGGTTCAAGAACTGAACCCAGGGAACCTCACAAACGACCGAATTATAATCATTAATCTTTAATCTTTAATCACAGTTCGTAACCATACATAACTGATATAAATGAACTAATACTAACATATACAATCGAACAAAAATACAAAAATGGTTAACAGGACGGTAGTAGGGAGAAACTAAATTCCTATGCTAAGACATACCCTCCAAAAAAGAAAAAAAGGAAAAAAATCAATTAATATATAAACATATATATTAAAAGACTATAAATTAGACTGTAAATTATAAACCTAGATCCCTAATAATAATGCATAAACTTATATTAAAGACACTATGCCTAGTATTTTAAGGTAAATTATGAACGAAGGTACTAAACTCAGTGAAACTTTGAAAGACTGAAGGCTAGGAGATGACATCACTTCAGAAGGCAACGAGTTCCAATCATTAATATATCTATGGACAAATGAATATTTAAAATAATTTGTACGGGCAACTTTATTCCTTATTTTATACTCATGCTTACTTCTAGTTCGAGTTATTCCAATAATATCAAAGTAATGATGGCAATTGATATCACAGTAACCAAATATAATCTTATACATTTGAACTAGGCTAAGATATTTCCTTCTCAGTTCTAAAGAGTCCCATTTTAACTCCAGAAGTCTTTCAGGATATTATTTGTCCGGGCCACATATTAGTCGGGACGCTCTTCTCTGAATTGCTTCGATTGCCTTGGTGTGTTTCACCAGATAAGGATTCCAGACTGGGCAGGCGTACTCGAGGATAGGTATCACTAGCGCCTTGAAAGCTGTCTTGATACCAGTCTTGTTTGAATAACCAAATGTCCTTATAATCAAGCCCAACACCTTGTAAGCTTTAGCACAAATAGAGTTAATGTGATAATCCCATGATAAAGACGACTCCACCCAAAGTCCCAGGTGTTTGTGGTGGTCCACTTCCGGTAGTAAGATGTTATTCAACGAATATTGACATCTTATTGGATCATTCGTCCTTGTAATGTGTAGGACTTCACACCTCTCGGTCTTAGAGTAACAAGCCAACTCTTACACCATTCAGAGGCAGATGTCAAATCCTCTTGAAGTAGATGGCAATCCGATCTATTTTCTATGTGTCGATGAAGGACAGTATCGTCCGCAAACAAATCTGAGTTGCAGGTTACTGAGTAAGGAAGATCGTTGATGTATGCAAGGAACAACAAAGGCCCAAGTATACTGCCTTGGGACACACCAGATGTAACACTTAACCAGTCAGATGAAAGAGGTATGGTTATGGACCATGACGCACTGCTGTCTGTGAGACAAATAGCTAGTCAGCCAGGTTAACGGGATACCTCTAATGCCATAAAAATTTAGTTTATCCAGAAGTATTTCATGGTTGACTGTATTAAATGCTTTTTTAAGATCAATGAAGACTCCAACAGTGTACTGATTGTTTTCAAAACCTTCATAAATATTGTTGACAAGTTCTAAGATAGCCATAGCAGTAGAGTGATGTGGTCTAAAGCCATACTGATGATGTTAAGGATATCAAACTTTGTGAGAAATCGTGATAACCTGAGGTAAAAAAGTTTCTCGTAGACCTTAGAAAGACAGGGGAGAATAGAAATAGGCCGATAGTTTGAGAACAAAGAAGGGTCATCACTTTTAAAAACTGGGAGAATCTTTGCAATTTTGAGTTTATCAGGAAAGACACAACGCTCAAATAATAGATTGCAAATATGAGATAAAGGAGCAGCAAGTAAATCAATTGTTTCTTTGATGGGAGACATAGAAAGACCATCAACGCCCTCACATTTGCTATTTTTTAGAGGCAACCTCAGCAGGAGAAGTGGGATTTAGAAAGAAACAATCACAAAGTGACCAACAAGGAAATCTTTATGAGAAAATTGAGTACATGGAGCTCTACTGGCCAGAGAGGGTCCTATGTTAGCAAAGAAATTATTAAAGTTCATAGCTATACGTGAAGGGTCTGAACAGACACCGGTACTGTCTTTCATATTACTAAAATGTTGTTCAGATTTCTTTTTAGAAATAATCTGCTTAATAACTGACCAAGTCTTCCTCAGGTCTGAGCTAAACCGGACTAGTTTGTCATGAAAATATTTTTTTCTAGCAACTCTAATCAGAAAATTGTACTTATTTCGATACTTGTTATATCTAGATTTGTTGGATTCAGTAGGATTTGTTTGGAATTGTATATAAAGAGAATTCTTCCTGTTACAGGATACAAAGAGACCTTTTGAAAACCAGGGTTTAGAAGAACACCCGAATTCAGGGTATACAGGTTTAAGTGGAAACGACTTATGATATGCTGAAATAAGAAGACTAGAGAATGTGTAATAGGAGTCATTGGTAAAGTCAGAGTTATAGATAAGAGATCAATCAATGGTTTCCAATTTAGACCTGAATGCTGCAATTGTTGCAGAATAAATGAGGCGCGCCAATCTCTGCAAGGCGTTTTAGCATCTAATTTTAGATGAGTGACTTGGAAAATTGGGAGATGATCAGATAAATGAGAGTAGAAAATGCCACTATTCATACAGTGTTTGAGATTGTTTGTAAATATATTAGCGGAGCAGATGGCGCGCGCGAAGCGAGAGCGAGCGGAGCACCATAACTAAGATAATTTGGTAAACTATCCATCCGAGAAATTTTGGTTATGACGTCAGCGTACGTCCGTCTGTACGGACTTTCCGGGTAGTGGAAAGCAGTCCGCATGGACTCTTGGGGTATGGGAAAGTAGAGATTTTTTGCCGGGAAATCGTATGGCACAACGTCGAGCAATTATATCGCGCAACTAGGTTTGAAAAAAGAAATTTCAAAGCAACTTAGCAGAAAGATTTTTCGACAGAGCCTTTATAACTTTTTATTACAACTTACGAAAGCTATCATGTCAACAAACAACAGCAGAGAGATTTTAGCGTGTAGACGACAGGTTTTCAGCAGAGAGCTAAGAGAAGGTGAATGGCAGAGAGCAAGAGTAACCACGCGTAGAGCAAGCGAAGACGATCGCCAAAGAGAGCGCGTTAGAGGTAGAAGAAGAAGACAAATTTTAGCGAAGAAAGTCGGCAATTAGAAAGAGTCAGAGCTAGAATGAATAGACAACAGCAACGCGAAAGAGAAATACAAAGGCAAAGAGAACGGCAGCAAAATAATGACATGATGACAGAAAGTGTTGTGTTAATATCACTATGGCCCCGCGCTATTAACATTTTGATTTCAAACTGATCTCGGACGCGAAAATTCAGCCAGTCATTTAAAAATACAAGCAGGGAAGACAGAGGCTTTTCACTTTTCTCACCATAGTCACGCGTTGATCACGCTCTACGACCGTCCAATTTTATGCTCTGATTGGTCAAAATGTGACAGGTGAGTTCATGCAGAAAATTTATACAGCGTCTTTAAACTTGTTTACTTTGACAGCTGAAGCTGACAGAGTTTTTTGTCAACTTTTTTTGTCAACGATATTTTCTCTCCGCAATTAGAAAAAAGAGTATTTAGTTATAATTTTGGCTGTAGAAAGAAAGCATTGAGCGATTTTCTTGCCTCGAGTTCATCTTTGAAAACAGTGAACACCAGGAAGCCGGCTAAAAGCTTTAAGCTTAAGCTTAAAGACTTAGGATTTTTAGAGACGCTTTAATAGTTGTCTTCGTGTTGTCTTTGTAAATGTTTCACCGAATTACATTTCCTTTATTGATTGTTAGTAGTCTCTTGCAATCTTAATCGCTTTGCCGTTTGTTTTCAGTCGTTCATAAACATCGTTTGAAGGAGTACTCAAAATGTCGCGCGTATCAAACGCTTTTTAAGATTACACATCTTTATAAAACCATTAAATAAAAAAATAAGCACAATAAATTCTTTATTATGTCGAAGCGTAACTCTTTTAATGTTCACTGAAAAATTGGTGCTTGTCAAAAGTGAGAACCGGCTGGCCGTATAGGTGATTTTGGAAATTTTTTGAACGATTTTCTTCGTTACGGTTCTGAATATTGAATGAGTGCAATTTGTCTTGAAAAATTGTGAAATACTGCATTTTATCTGAGGTCTGTATGATAAAAACGGCGCCTCATATTACTGTTTCACCTCAGATGTGATGTATAAAAAGTATGAAATGTTGGTTTACACGTACCCAGAGTTGCTGGCAAGATTTTGTTAAGTAAACTTGTCGAACGCAAAAAATTCGGCCTGATTTGTTTTCCAAGAATTCGTTTTCCAGGCCTAATCTACTGTGATCAAGAGCCATTATGGCTCTTAAATGTGATCGAAGATGATTGCTATTTCTTGGGTGTATATATACGGCTATCAATTCGTTGTAAGATTTTTTCCCTCTAAAATCACTTAGCCTTAGCTTTTTCTAAAAAGTCACATAATGTGCCCTTAAGTTAACTGATTTGTGGATTACAAGTTTGTTGTTTGATTTTAATTATAAATTTATTAATGGGAGCTTCGCTTTTAGCCCTGGCTAAATCTATATATATTATCAATCAGAGTTGCAGTTGAGGAAGTTATGCGAGTTGGCTTAGAAATCAAAGGATATAGACTATTAGATAACATAAGATTGATGAACTCGTTAGAAGGTTGGTATCACCCATGAGATAAGATAGCTTATTCTCAAAGCTGATAGTTGATAAGATGCCCTCGAGAGAGTTGTTAAAATCAGCAACTGAGGCATCAGGGGTCGATAAAAACAGCCAACAATGATATTCTTTCTGTGTGGTTGTATAATTTCTACTAGGACTGATTCATACAGTGCATTATCAGAGGACTGAAGATCAGTTCTAAGCTTGAATTTTAAGTGAGACTGAATATAAATACCTACCCCGCCACCCGCTTTATGTTATCTGTGACTAGAGATAGAATGGTAGCCTGGCAAATGGAATAAATCAGAATAAATCAGAATTAGACCTATGTAACCAGGTTTCAGAAACAGCAATAATGGAGAAAGACCTGTTCAATGTAAGAAGAAATTCTGATAAGTCATCAAATAATATGAAGTGAGGAAAATGTATCAGAACAAAGTGGTGGTATTTTATAAAATTCTGTAGAGGTTAGATAGAGGCAGTTAGAATTCAAAGTAATTGTGAATTAGCTGCGAAATAGTTAGCGTGGGGATCAATGTTAACGTTGGAGTTCATTATTAAATTAGATGTCTCAGGGTCATCAAAAAAAGGGTTAAATTTCTTCTGTTTAAGCAATTCCGTATCAAAATCACCTTGAAAATTGAAATCGTACAGTGCGAAGAAGAAATCAATATCATTGTCAAAATGATTAAATGGAAAAATACTAGCCAGACATGTTGAACAGTAGCAGTCATCACTCGATTTAGACATAGCACTGTATTCTAGTATGGTAAAAGGAGTACATCCAAGGTGTGTGCAATAGACCTTTTTACCGATACGGCGGCCATATTGAACTAATTTGATTTAAAGAGTATTATAGGATGCCCAGGGGGCATGAGCACATTTCGTTTGTATTTTCGAGCGCTGTTCGGGACATTTTTTCTTAAAGTTTTCTTAGAATAAGATTGTAATGGGAAAAAAGATCCTTGTGCCGTGTTTTGATGTAATAATGATCGCCTTTTCCCGAGAAATATACAGTGAAAGACCATATTTCTAATACTAAACTAGAAAATTCCTTAAATCGAATTAATTCAATATGGCCGCTGTATCGGTAAAAAGGTCTATTATGACAGCTATCACAGAAAATTGCCTGGTGATTATTAGAAACATTAAATCTGCAGACTGTGCATGGGAACTTACTAGGCATAGGACTACAATATTAATTACAAATACAAGTAAAGAATATCAATGAATAATAATAACAATTAAATAACAAAAGGTAGATAAATGCAATGACAAATTAAATTTAAATATATTATATACTTTGCAAGAGGACGTTAAATAATCAAATCCATTGGAGAACAAGATTTGAAAAATCAAAATCAAGATTTGAAAAATCAATATGCAGAAAAGCCAAAAGTTATCATCATCACCATCGTCACAGAACACTGAAATTGATATCTCATATATTTTAAAGCACTTAAATTGATCACTTATATAAATACGGTATTGATGTAAAGCAATTTTGATGAGAGTCATCTACTTGAATAACATAGAAAGCAGAAAGAGCTCTCGGTATTTATAGATACATTAGGTGCGGTAAAGATTCTTGCTCACGGAGAAGCAGCCATTATTTTGTGTGTGGCCAGGCGGGGAGGGACCTAGCTTGCAGTGCACACATATTTTGGGCATATTTTTTTTTGTTTATGTTCGTATATATTGTTGTAGCCGCCATCTTTGATTTTACGACAGCGGAAGATTGGGGAGTAGAAATAGCAGCCCTTAGTGTAGGTGCTAGGGCGAAAGAAAGAAAGAGGAGAGGGGGAGGAGAGAAAAAGCCCATTTTCTTCTCTCTTTTGGAGTTTCAACATAGCGCTTTCACGAGCAAACACATTCGAGCGCCCGAAGAACATGCCTTGTGCTGTAGGCAAAAAAGGGGGACCGATTTTGCCAACACGAAATTGCCTATGGGAAATTTCCATGATACGTCAAAAGAACATGCGAATCCCCTGTAACCGTTTTCAGATCAGAAGTGGCTCACCAATCACGAGCTAAAGAGCAAAACAGTAGGACCCGTAGCAATCGCCAAATCATTCCCACACAGTACAAAAATATGATGATGATGATGATGATGATGATGATGATGATAATGTAATAGTATAATTTTTTTTACCAAAAAAATCCGATCAGCTGAGCACAGAGGACCAGCTGGTATTAACCGGTGATCAGCAAATGAAAGAATTATGTACACTAAATATCTGTAAAATCAAAACGACATGAAAATAGAAAGAAAAGAAAAGAAATGCTATTTAGCAGTACAGACATGTTGCTTTTGATCCAATTCGAAATACTTAAAAACCACAGTTTCAAAACAAGACATTGAACCAATGTTGTGTGTCTCGTTCAATCTTCCTTTTATAGGTTCAAACGCGACAGTGGAATTGTGGAGCTAGTTTTGGCTCGGTCGTCACGTGTAATTGTGGTGCAGTGGTGAGAGATCATAATGATGTTATTGAGTTTACCATCTGCAGTGATACGCTGAAATATAATGAGATCACACCTATCAGATACAGGATATTAAGCAGGAAATGCTTATCGCCAGGAGTGTCCATAAAAAGCAAAATTCATAGCGGGAGAAGTGTCGACTACGAGGTGAAATATTTATTTGTATTTTTTTTTAATCTGTTTTTTTTTTTTTTAAGGTTTAAACATTGTGCACAGGAACTTGATACAATCGACCCCCAAAATGCGAAGAGCTAGCGGTCGCTTACAAGAGGTTAAAAACAAGGGAACATTATAACACTGTCAGCCCAAAAAGTGGTCGCGGTCGCCTACGAAGTCATCGCTTACTAGAGATTTTGATGGGTAAAATTTTGGTGTTTTGGATAGGTGGTCGCTCATGAAGGTTCGAGCCTATTTTAAAAGGAAGCGGCAAAATCTATCAATGCTTTCGCTTATTTACAGACAACAAACAAGCTCATGAATGAAGTAGCGCAATAACTCTTCGCAGGTCAGAGGGCAAGATCGTATGGAGAATCCTACTTGCCTGCAAACTTATCCAAAAAAAATTATATTATACCTCCCTACTTTATTTTCTCTTCGAATCTCAAACAGTGTACTTCGCAAGTAAAATATTTTACATTTATTAAATGAAGAATTCTGACTCCACTGAAACGACACATTTAGTGTGAAAAGTTTGTTTAGGATGGGTCAGTCACTCAACTGATGCAGATGTATCCTTGTTAAGTTACATTTAATACTTTCAGCACTATTAAATGTTCTAAGCTACAACGTGTGCCACGTCATATAAGAAAAACAATTAAAAATCACTCTTAAGAAGTGGCCAAAAAAGTGCGGAAATGTATTCCCCTACCGAAACAGTGGCACGAAACGCCGGGAAATGGGGGTTAAAGCGAAAAACATAAACTTGTGAATACCTTGTTACATAGACTACTCCAATCGCAAAGGACTAATTTAATTCAAAGAATGCAGGTCCAAAAACAGTACATAGGCTATAAACCGAAATAAGGTTATTCCAAAAATATACAGATCTGAACACGAGAGAATATAAGCCATCGAGAAAGAAACTATGCAAAACACAACGAAAACGAATACGACGACTGAGCTGAAGAAAAATGCCACAAATTCCGCGCCAAAACCATAAATTGTCCGAAACTATCCCACAAGCCTCCGCGCTCCTCTAAACCGTGCCGTCAGAATATTAATTTCTGACTAATTGGTTTCCATGTCTCTCAATTGTCAGAAATAACATTATACAGATAGAGGGGGGTGTTATCTACCGTGGCCCCTTATCCGAGTTCATTGTTTTATTTTTTTACTCAGTATACGTGTAAGTTCTTAACACCCTTGCCTCTTGTAGACTTCCAAAATATTCGCCTGTTTCCGGGACAGTTTGATACATACCAGATGTTTTTTTCCATTACAAATACTCCTCAAAAACGACTTCGGCGGAAGCAAAAATCAAAAACAACAACAACGACAACAAAGACCCCATCCGGCAGGCCTTAGAATGCTCGCTCTGTTGTATAGGATGGTTCCTTTCGTTTGATTTGATGATTGTATTGGCTTTTTTCTTTCAGGTAATGTTTCGATCTGGAGCGAAATTAGAAATCTCAAGAAATACATGGGGAATCGATGTTCTTTTATTTACACCAAGAGCGGAGTCTCTGGACAACGAAGCGGGGCTCTGCTTGAATCCAGATCAGGACTTAAATACGTTTGGAAATAAGTGGAGGTATGGATATTGGGTATCAATAACCGTTCCCATATAACTGTATCTGTAATGTCAGAATGTCGCGGATAAGAGGATCCCTATACGTGTCCTCTTTACATTATAGTGATGGAGCCCGGGTAATACGAACACCAACAGGACATGCTATAGTGTATGTATTAATCCGGGTTTCCCCTTTAGAAAATACGTAACGGACACATGATTTATTCATACACGTGTATAAAGAATAAAGAAGACAAAGAAAAAAAGGGTAGGAACGATGACCGCAGCAAACTGCAAGGACGTGAGACTTGTGTGGCAAGAGGCACACGACTTAAATAGCTCAGTACAATACAAGGGTCAAACACGGGAAGAAAAACGGACCCATCGAAATCAAACATGTCATGCTAGTTTACTACTGTTTTAGCCCATAGAAATCTGTAATTAATTGAAAAGGGGACATTGCCTATAATTAGCACAAGACTGCGTCAAGAAGCTAGACAGAGCGCAGAAAACCAGTGTCCTCAATGCTGGGTTGACGATATATGGGAGTTTGTAAAGTATCTGTTGTCCTTATATTGGTATTAACTGGTGTCCGTATTAACTTTCTTAAATAAAACTGGTTTCTTCTATGATAAAATCCCGTGAGGTCAATCGAACGTTTGGTAATCGAGCCTCATTCGCTAGATTGACTTCGATTGGAAACCGTAATCAAACATAATCGAACTCACCCAAAAATTTCGGCAATCGAACGCAACGGAACGTTCAGACATCGAACACTAACAATTGAACATAAAAACCAGTTTCACCTGGTTTCAAACAAGGCGTTGAGGAAAAATAAGTTATGTGGTGGGACATGAATACACATAGGCCAGATGCTCATGTTTTCCGTTATCGAGTGTGAATTTATCGATTTTGAATGTATTAATGTTTATGTCTATTTATTTTTTCCCACCCACCTCATGCACATGCACACCAGCTCACACTAGAAATACGTGCACTCAAGTGAAGCTCTGCCGATTAGTAACTGGTTGGCCGGGTGACCAACCGCGAATATCCTATCCTGAGGACCTTGACATTCTTCACTCTTCTCTTCTTCAATTCTTCTTCTTCTTCGTTTGCGTGTCTTTTCCTTCTTCTTAGCATGATTCCGGTCCCCGGAAAGACAAAAAATAGGCCAGTTTCAATGCAAATTCTACTTTCGGGTTCAATGTGAGGGGCCAATCGATCGGATCGGACCAATTAGAGCTCGTGACTAGATTTAGGGCCTGTTTACATGAAGGTGGGGGACCCCAGGTAGGTGAGGTAACATGTGGCGGGCTACCCCACCTACCATGTAAACGTGATCACATTAAAATGAGAGATTGTATGGACAGGCGGGTTACCCCACCTAAGCGGGTTACCTCACCTACCTGGGGTCCCCCACCTCCATGTAAACAGGCCCTTAGTATGGAATATCTGTCCTTGAGGTACAGACGTCACTCTCGCGAGTCAGCTGTTTTCTTTGGCTTTCTATTGTTTTGTATGTTTTCATAATCTTTTGTTCTGGTTTCTCTTTTTGGACGAAGGAGGTTGGAGGGGTAAGTAGAGTACAAATTATTCAATCATTCGCTTGTTTACGTGGAACGATGCCAAGATAGTAATGTGCAGAGGTCGTAAAAACTGATTCGAAAAACGCGCACCGTTCCGCAATGTATCACACTAGTCTCGTTCTTCCTTGACCTTGCCTTTACAACGTCCCTACTTTCTGAGAGCCTAATGCACACGCTAGTCAAACGTTAGTGTGTTTTTTTAACTAATCATTTAAATAATCATTTTTTGTACAGAATAAAGAATGGTGAAAGCCTTTTTCATATTCTCCCTCCTCTTGTGAACGAATACAAAAAGTCCTACTCTAATGTGTGCGCATGTCTAAATGGGATTTGCAAACATCCTCTCACAGTAGCCTACGGTACTTTGTTCGAGAATGCTAAAGCTATGAAGCCTTTAATATCACCTGCGTTTCTGTGTGACGTGCAAAAGCGGGATGTATCCTTTTCGGATGACCCAACAGATGAAGACTTCAAGTTGTTTTCACAAACACCTCAATTACGCCTACGCGTCAAAAGAGATGTGTTGTTTGAAGTCTCAAAGAAAAATGCCACCCGATATTGTGCAGAGAGAATATCAGAAACTAAAATTGGGAAACTTTGTGCCAAAGTTGGAGTAAATGTTCAGGCATTGGTGAATATCTGTTCAGTGGACATTCAGGTAAATATCCAAATTAATCAATAAAAAACTACACCCACAATTACCTGACAGTAATGAAATTTCATAAGATTTCTACAACTGATAAATAATAACTTTGTAGATATTTTTAGATATTTAAATATAATTTCTTAGCAGTAGACTGTTTACGGTCCCTTATTTGTCGGATAAGATCGCCAGGGAACGGGAAAGTAAAAAATGAGAACAAAACCTAACTTGACCCTACCAATAACTTCATGTTTCAGTTAATTATTATCTGTTTTGTTCCCATTATTCATCATCCCTGATCCCCTTTCCCCTTTTTAGTGACATACTATTGGCAGTTAATTGCTACGATTAAATTTTTAACGTTTGAAAGACGGGATGAGATCTTGTAAACCGGGCAATCAGAGTTTATTTATGATTAGAGCTCCCGGTTTCACGGTAGCCACATTGTAAAACCAGGCTTAAACATAAAGGAAAACATAAAACATAAAACTTGTAGTTGTTGGTATGCAGCGCTACCCTGAATTATTTTATTTCTTCATTAATCCTTTATACTTTCTCATTCGCCGTTGAGAATGCATAAATATGTGGCTGACTTTCATCAATTTTTAATTCCTTACCTCTTCGGTCCTCAAGTACACTGGAGACTTTTCTTTTGCAAGTGGTAGCATTGCGGTGTTGATGAAGGAATGCGGAAACTTGGCGGCTAGAAATCTGCCCATTTTTACAAATACAAGCAGTGAGGAAAATGGGATAACTGGTTCAAACTTTGTGGAGGAAATTGCTCAACTCCTTTGTCCCAATGACTGTTCTTTCAATGGAAAATGTGTAAATGGCAGCTGTGTTTGTGACAAGGACTTTACTACAGATGACTGTTCAGCATCGATTTATCAAATACCTACGATTTTGAAGTAAGTCTGTGAACATGCTGGAATTTTATACAAATAAACTAAGGTAATGAGGCTTCTCTGAGGTATAAAATCTTTTAAGTTAAAATTTGTTAATTATCAACAGAACGGAAAACTCGACAATGATACTTCTTTAAGTAACTTCTTGTTCTAAACTTAACAAAAACACGCCGGGAAATTCTTATTCCCAATCTACAGGCCTTGAAAAAAAAAATTCAACTCCAGCTTGTCCTTCGGACAAGCCGTTCTCAAGTTCGCCCATTTTGCTTTTCCGGGTTTATTAAGGGCGTGTTCTATTGGCCGTATTCTGGAAAAAGAACAGATAGATTAGAATCTAAGAATCACTTGTTTTTGAATAAAAATATATTCCTAGAGTTTAAATGGTCCAAAATTATGGTAGAAGAGACTTGTAACAAACCTTTTGGGTAGTCTTATCCTGGAATATGATAAATCGAATACACCCCAAATTTTTCTTTAGTTTATGAATTTAGTCAGAAAATGGTTCGTCTGTCTCTCGCCCATTGAGCAAGTGAGCGTGAAAAGTTACTCAATGCCTAGCAGAAAATGTTAGTATTCCCGGACTACCGGACAGGACGTTTTTCGAACCCACTGAAAAGAAAACAGTGAATTAGATATTATGCTTTAAAAGCCCTCTTAAGTTTCCCAAACAGCTTAGACTATGATTCCATATCGTCTGCTGTAAACATGCAATCACTGGAACATAGACGGTACTATCAATCTCTTGTCCTCCTTTTTAAATGTATAAAAGTAAACTAGTAATAATTGCAAATTAGGGGAGTGCGTTAGATGAGGGGGGGGGGGGGGGTTGGGTGGGGTGGTGGGTAGTAGGTGGTAGTGGGAAGGGGGTGCAAATCCTGATGGTCTTGTAATGTTGAGAAATCAAAATCAAACACTTTTATCAATACGAATATCAGCAGCTGTCTTTATCAGTGTTATTGTTTATCCTCCCACTTTACAATTTGTTAATATTTCTAATCAGTTTTCCTCAAAAATGTAAGAGCGTACTTTACTTTATACATTTACTTGGCTAAACCTCTAAATAAAGTACATGAAAGTAACAACAGGTCAAACAGTGACTATGATTCTCAGGATATTCCTTTGCACTCTAGGATGGTCAATAAAATTGAAATTGGAATACAGAAAAATTAAAGTTCTCTGAAAAGTTTAAGCGTCGAGTATCACTTTAAACCGTTGTTGCGTGACACTAGGCTAACACGACTCACCTCATTCAACGTATCCGGAATTAGTGAGATGAAAAGGTCAACGTTTCACTGTTCAACTTCTAGTATATTTTTCAAAACTCGTGCCAAAAAAAAGCAAATACAACGCTGTAAATAGCTTTTAAAATCGAAAAGATGTAATTTGTAATGAAATTAAATATGGTCGATCTAAGCTGATCTTGCTTGAATCCATAAAAACAAATACAGTCTGCGGAACGCATTGTTATAATATCTACATATCCGATTATCTTAGAATGAGCTTTTCCCTATATACAACAAGAATCACTTCGTGAATTTTACCGGGCCACTTTTGTCTTGGCAACCCACGTGGAAGGGTCGTTTTCATCAACAAGTTTGTCGGGCGACACGAAAATCTTTTTTATTGCAAATATTCTTTAGAGATGAAAACAAGGTGTAATGAATAATGTGAAAAGAGAAAATGTTAGGGAATCCCCCATTTTGAACAGTTGAGAGTTTTCGCATGTCGCTAACGTAAATATTGCGTGACAAAGGTTATGTGAAACAGTCTTTTTTGGTTTTTCATTAGTTAAAGCAGTGATAGACTTTCTTGTAATGAGTCTTAATTATTTGTCGGCAAATATTTGACGAAGTTTCCTGTAGCGAGTGCGAATTGTAAGGTATTGAAACGCACAAAACGTTTGTTAAGATGATATAAAGTTAGCTTTGATAAGTGTTCGCATTGATTGTCGATAAATTTCATGATGGAAGGTTCACTCAATGTAGATAACTTTGATAAGTCGCTTATTTTCTCGATAAGTTTCACGATGGAAGGTTCACTCTTAAGCGATCGCTCGCAAATTTGTCTCTCCAAATATTCACTCTCAAGTTTTCGCTCATGAACTAGTACATCGTAAAGGTTGGGGAACGTGTCGTCCCCAAAAAGCTATAATCTTTCTCTTGACTCTCCTCCATACCTCGTGCTTTTCAAAATGGCGGATAAGATGTCAATGAACCAGTGATATATCCCAACAGTAACGAGCCAGCGATATATCTCAGTCAGCGATATATCCCTAACAATGTAACTTTGAAAAGACAGAGACGCGTTGCATTTTATGACCGGTGCCAGCCTTCGGCTAGGCCCCGGTAAAAAGCTTAAAGGGACTGGTTCACGATAATGCGCATGTGTGAGTTCTGACAGTAGCTGATTGTTTTTAAACCAATCGGAAGCGAGTTAGATGCACGCAAGTAAATTTACAAAGTTCAAATTCATCGTTAGCGACGCGAGAGTATTTCCGGGCATTTGGTTTGATTTTATATATCCCCATAATTCAAGTTTATTCCTTGCTACTCCTCAGATATATGTTGCAGCCGACAAGAATAAGATTTAGAGCCCTGTACTGCTTTGAAACAAACACTTACCAACGTGTATTTTTACGAGGTCGTACCCACGCTAACAAAGCAGTCACCAATCGGCAAACAAAATTTGCAAACAAACATTTTATTACTGTTCTCTCAGTTCGCCTTATATAAACCCAGAAATACCTACAAATAGTGCCTGAACGGTGACAAAAACACACAACGTATGAGTATAAAGATTATCCTTAATTGAGCATAAATTTCAATTGCTTATCGGCAAATGAACAAATTCATTCGCGTTGCATCGGGTCAATGTTCCGCAAAACAAATGTTATCGAGTAGAACACATAAAGAAACTAGATTATAAACAGAATATTCAAGCAATAATTTATTTTAAAAACATCAATTCTTAAACCTATACGATCGTAAAGCAAAGATACAAGGAACATTTCAAGTGTACCAGATCGGTGAAGGTCGCGCGGCCTGTTGCGGTATAACTACAGGTCGGAGTCGAAAATCAAATCAAAGTTGAACGAACTCATGCCTTTAACCACTTTCCAAGTGTCGTGTATTCTTTTCGTAAGCCACACACTACTCCTAGAACCATACCAGATCGATCGGCTAAGCTTCTCTATCTCCAAAGACTCTTGAGAACGTCCTGTTGCCGGACGGTCACGATGCTCTTCTGAACCTCAATGATCAAAACATTTTTTTTTTGCGTCTTCTTAAAACGTAACCAGTCAAACAACACAACCACACGTTTATCACCACTACCGAAGTATAACTAGGCCAGCCAAAGCGAAGGATGTCGGAATAAAACGAAGGATTTTCAATGACTGTACCAGTAATGGCGATTTCGAATTTAGTGTTGACCCATCAAATTTATTCTGAGGAGACAAAGGGCGCGCATGCGCATAACCGTGGTCGCGTCCCTTTAATTGAAAACTGCGAGAAAAACTATAAACAAACGTGTAGTAAACAGAAAATCGCCAACGTTTCATCTGTGAACGAGTGTCACAAAATAGATGCCAGCTCCCGGGTGAGAAAAGCTGAACACATGAAAACAAGGCAAAATGTGCCAGGCCGGTCCAAGATGGCGTCCAAACCGTGAAATCGCATGGCCTACAGAACGGTTACTACTTCGTGTACGGTACACAAATAGTAAGCGTTCTCCCTCATCGTACGCAATGAGCCCGACTATATTTCTGATTTATTCGAACCTCGTATATTGGTAAAGCGTCCATGTTGTATATTACGCTGCAACTAAGGAACAGTGAACACAATTGGAAAGGTTTGAACCCAGGAGTCATTTCAAAAGTAGGTTGAGTTTGATCGTCCGGGTGAACGTAGTCCTGAATAGGACTGTTGTTGTTGACAGTGACTGACGTTTCAACAACCTGTGCGGTAGTCATCTTCAGAGTCAAAGTGAGTTGTATCACCAGCGCCGTACAAACGACTTATTGACGAGATCAAGCAAAACTAACTACGAGAGAATGACAATTTGACTAACAATAGACGACTGTTTAACTGTGACAATAGACGGATCAAAACGCACCAATTACTGATTACGAGTCTTCATAGTCAATAACATCACGGCTCAACTGACAGACGAACAATAACATCGCGACGTAATTGACCAATCAGATCAATAACCAGAGTATAATACCATCAACTGACGTGATACAACTCACTTTGACTCTGAATATTACTACCGCACAGGTTGTCGAAACGTCAGTTACTGTCAACAACAACAGTCCTATTGAGGACTACGTTCACCCGGACGATCAAAGTCAATCTACTTTTGAAGTGAACACAATCTCACTCAACCGTCCTATAATAATGGATATTATCACAATTCTTGCAGTTACAAGGCTACGCATTTGTGCAGTCAGCTTCCGTCTTACATTAAGAGATCGACTGAGTTGAGTGAATTTTGTATGCATTTTTAAAAAGATCTTTTAATCTTCTAAACTTAAGAGCCAGTTGTAAATGTAATTTTTGTCTATCTTAGGGTTTTTACCAAATCGTTAGTTAGATTTATTAATGTTTTTGATCTATTTTTTCTTGGGGTTTGTAACTTATTCTTACACTTTTTAGTTTTGAATCAATTCAGTGGGATGAGGGAGGGTGTTGCTTTGAGCATTCACGGATATATTATTTTTATTTGTTTTTATACATTTATGATCTTTTTAAATTATTTTTTACTGAAATGGATTGTATTATTGTTAATTTAATATTTGTCATTGTCATACGTTTGATACATGGGCCTCTGGCTCGGATGATCGTGGAAACCCTATATCCCACGTATTGACATAAAATAAATTGATTGATTGATTGATTGAAATATGCTGAAACATGTCAAGGCGCTTTTCTGCAAGTTGTAAGGCACGCTATCTAACCCTTTTTATCTATCCATCATCCTGGTAAAGGTTTTCTTTTTGAAATAGATTACAAGAGGATGGACTATGTGATAGACGTCAAAGACCGTGCCAGAAAGTCACAGTATTTGGAACTGGGTTCATAAATTCCGCCAATATGACTTGCCACGTCAAGGAATTCAAGGTCAAAGAATAATTGTTGTAGTCTCAAGATATGGCTTAATTGTTATAGGGGAATTAAAATCGGCTCCTGGTAATTAATATTATTATACATTGTACTCACTATCTGTCTTCTCATTGGTTAAGAGCCTACATCTAGTTTTGAAAATCAGCGCAACCTACACATTAGTTAGTTATCTGCTAGCAGATAGGTGACTATTCTGTAGGATGCGCGCGCACTGCATGATTTCCAATAACAATATCAATATTCAGGTCCCTTGCGACGGTGTGTTTTTCGTTATTTTCTTACAATGTATAATAAAACAATTATTAGATTCGGTTTTGTGATGGCTAAATAATCAAGGCCTCGGTAAGTGTTATCAGCCTCAGCCTTCGGCTTGGCTGACAACACTTACCTCGACCTTGATTCCGGATATCACAAAAACCTCATCCAATAATTGTTTAGTATAAAATGTTGAAAGAACATTCCATCTCATGTATTAATAGAATATTCACGAATAACAGAAGTGAACGGCTCGATTTATGCTTCTGTATGGGAAGGCTTTAGAAAAGGATTTTTTTACAGTACACCCAGCTATTTTAACAGCAGCAACCTCTAGTTAGCGACCACAACCACCACCACCACCAGTGTCACCTATTGTTTTCCCTTCACCACCACCAAATTAAAATATAAATATGGAGGTGGTGCCAGTAAAGAGAAAACGATAAAAGTTTGAGGGTGATAGTGATGGCGAGAAAATAATAGAAATGTGGTGGGGTGATGGTGGTGGGGCGAAAACAATAGAAAGGTGGTTTTGGTAAGTCCAATAAAAAACCAAAGACATTAATCGACCAAAAAATAACTAAAAAACCTGTCAAACTAGTTTAAGCCCCTAAAACTAGCACATGACCTTTTCCTTACGAGGTTTCACCCTATTATATTCATGAGATGAAGACAAAAGGCTATGACGCCACACCGCAAGTAAATGACATACCATCGCAAAAAATGGGCCTAACGTTGCGTCTAAAACTACTCACCCCCACCGCTTTGGTGCCAAAACATACAGCGCGGGTGGGATATTAAAAATAAACTGTCCTAATAAAGAAGACAAAACACTTCCTCCCTACGGTTGTGCCCAAATCGCACTTAAGGAGATCAATCCATGTAATACAGCAGAAAAAGTTCAAATGTTGTTCCAAAAGGAATCATGGTCGGCCACGACAGGTGGCCATTAATGAGAGTTCTAAGTAAAGGCCGCCGTAAAGATCAAAATAATCGGCAAGTATGTTTAGCCCTACAATGTCTCCTACCAGACTACTAATTTTGACCAGGACAATTCTCTAGGTAGTGGAGGGCCCCTGGACGCCAAATAATACAGAACAGAAATTTCCCGGTGAGATGACTGACCTGGTGTTAGCAGACTGTTATTTACCTGAATCTCCCGTGATGCAAGGATTCTTCCATGAAACTAATGAAGGAGTTCCAGCGGCTGGATTGGTGATAACTGTGTCTAACGACGGTGACCATAAAAGCTCAGAAAACCTTACGTTTATTTCCTATGACTCGGCCTGTATGAGTTGTAATATTTCTTCTGGATGCGTTTTAAAGGTATGTCAATGCCAGGGGGCCTGGCAACGGCTTCTTATCTTGCTGCTTTTCGGCTTTCCATGATCGCTCCAGTTAAGAAATCTGTCAATCATTCAAGAGCTGTAGCCAGCATGTGCGGAACGGGCTGGGAACAGTAACAAGAAGAAGTTCTTTTTCCCAGCGATTCGGCAGTGTGGAGTGAATTCGCTTTTGGTGCTGTTGGTCATTGCTTTCTTTGCTGTAACCAATTTTTTTCCGCGTTAATGTGGAGCTTACGTTTTCCTTTCTTCTGGTCTTGGGTTTGTCATTACAAGCGGTTTACTGCGCTACGAATGAAACCAGTGAACATTGATCGTAAAGAGTCATCGGTCCGATGCCCGACCTTTTGACTCACTTAACCTCTCTAGATGCAGGCTCTCAAGCTGTGTTTCTGTTTAGAAGACCCACAAGACTAAAAGAAGTGCCAACCCTCCAATACGTATGTAGAAGAGTTTACATTTTCAAGGGAAAGGCCCAAAATTAATTATTCGTGATATTTATAAAAAAAAGTGCGGTGGCTTTGGTCGAGTAAAAGAGTTGTCAGAGTTGTTTACGGTTTTACTACACCTTTAAGACAGCAAGAAATGATGATTGAGATTCTTAATTCTCCATTCCTAATTGTGAACGTATCCTGGCAGAGTTGTATTAGATGATTGAGTGACAGGGTCAAATCTCGTACTTCATGTATTTATTTGTGTACTAGAAGCTAAATAAACTTTGCCAAGGGATCATTCTCTCTTGTTTTTGCACATGTTGATATGCTTAAGTTTTTTTCTTCGTGTGATTTAATGTAAACTTTACCGTGGTTTCTAACAAACGAAGCTTAGGCAAATGAAAGGGTAATTATTTCGTGTTTTTGCAGTTATTGCACTGCCTTCAGTTTGAGTCCTCATTCAAGTGTGTTTTGCAGCAAACAAAAGAGGGAAAATTTTTAAATTCCAAAAACTACACTATCCCTTGGAACAAGATTATGGTTTAAACAAGATTAGCTAAATTCAGGAAATAAATGTTCAAGTTTGCATGTTTTGACAAGGACCACATCTGGCTTAATACCCCTCAAAGGGAACTTATAAAATCAGGAAAATGGTGACATTTCTATTTTTTTACATTTCCTTTGGCCACTGTGATCAGTTTTTACCACACAGTTGCGTGTAATTTTTTATATCTTTGGACATCAAGCTAACAGGTTGGTTTGTGTCTGTTTAAAAATGTAGTTAATGAAATCAAACCCTCTCAACTTAAAAATTGCCTTGTACTAGTGGATATGAAAAACACCATAGGATGCCTTGGAAAAAATGTAAAATGATTATTAAGGCAATATTATTTGTAGTCAACAATAACAGTTAGAAACTTGTGCTAAGGCAGGCAAATACATTTTTCAGAGACCATAAACGTTCACTGACTTTGCTGGTACAACAAGTGGTAAAAGGGTATTAATTGTGAGATCTAGGTAGTGGGACACATTGTTCATTTCCCTACCCTTTTCATGCCAAGAGACCTTATTTTATAATCCTGATTCATTTCATGTAGCACACAGAATTAAGTTAGCCTTTAAACTTAGAAACATGGAAAAAACTTGGGGGAAAAAATGGTGGTACCAAAAATGTAACTATAGACTGCTCTTCATCAACCTTCACAGCCCAAACAGACACCCTGTTCAAAACTCTTAAGGGTGAAATGGTCACCACCCTCAATCAGCAGCACAAACCCATCTAGACCAAAAAAGGGTAGTATTGTAGAAAGAACCGCTGAGGGGATTAGGCTGAAGGGACAATAACTTCTTTTGATGGTTGATAAAAAAAAAATCAATTTTACCATGTTTATTTTAGTTGTAAGTCAGATTCATAATTTACACAAACAATTGAGGTTGTACATTTTTCAAGGTCCTTCTGATTCTCTTTATAGACTTTGCAAAACATTCAATTTTCTTTTTTCTGTTTTTTGTACTTCAGTCCTTTAAGGGATGTTCTCAATGCATACACCTCTCTGATGTACTCACTCTTATCAGCAACTGGATTAGCCTCTTGTCGCCACACTAATCCATTATAATCATTTCAAGTATAATTCAGAACAACAGAGTAATTTTTGTACAAACAATTTCAAGGGAACAATTGAAACCGAAGTCAATATCTAATATAAAACTACTAAATACGGTATTGCTGTTGGAAATTTATTGATTATCACTCCAATGATATTCCAGTGCATGAAGGCTTTGAAGCTTCAGTAAATCCCTCTCAGCCTCCTGATATTAAAAATAGCTTATACTGACAGAACCACTATATGTGAAGCAAAGTGATTGGAACATTTACCCTGGCTTTTACTAAATTGGCCCTGAATTTTGTATTTACGCCCATAAATATTTGTTGAGGCTTCCGGTCTACAAACAAACTTACGAACAGCGAAGTAGAAAATTGTTTTAATGAACGTTCACATATGACCGTTGCAAGACTCACACTAATATACTTGTGCTCGTAGCATATGTTTAGGATAACGAAGAGAGTCTCAATACCACTGTAAAGTAAAGGGAAAAATATAAGAGATGGAGCAGGCTGGTCGCTTGAAACTTCGCGAGGCTTATAAATAACTGAACTTGCCGAGATGCCGAATCACGATAAGTGAAGTCAACCATGAGCTGTTCATACATCACGCCTCCGGATGTCCCAAAAATTCCATTAAAAAAGTTTATGAAAACTTTTTCTTGATGTTTGGACGCGGGAAAACTTAAAGCTAAAACTCATGGTCCTTCCATGTCTGTGTTCTCCGTCATATTTGTTTTGAAGGAAAATTGGTGCTCAGTCTCACTCGGCCAAATTTTTTCACTGGGGCGATCATGTAAACTCGGTTCCAAGTCTCGCGGTCAACATTCGCGGGGAACAGTGCACTGTTACCCTCTGACGACACAGATTTTGCAATGTTGCCCACTGAGAGATTTTGGCGGGAGACAGTTTCATTGTTAGATGTCATGTGACCTCGAAGTAACCGATGAGAGCGCGCACTGATGGGAAAAAATATTTCCAGCTATATAACAATGTTATCTAACATTGCTGAGAACTGATATTTACTCCTTGCTATTCCAGAATAACTCATGTTTCATAAATCGATACTGCTTTGGGCCAAACGAAACAAATCCTATCGACTGGTGCTCTCAGTGCGTCCCGGAAGTGAGCTCAAACGCTTGGACAAAACGGCAAGGTGACTGATAGAAACAATTGAAATATTCGACGATATATAGAGTGTTTTCACATGACGCCAAGGAGGCTATATTAGTGTTCCCATACAATAATACAGCGGCCATGTTGGTGTTCCAAACCAATCCTGTGGGAATTGGACTCTTTTCTTATGTAAACGCTTTCTTTTGTTCCAATAAATTTGCACAGATCCTAGCCACGTAAGTGAAAACGATCTATAGGCGAGTCTCTCAATGATTTTGTTTATTGTTCGCAAATTCAGATATTATAAAATGATAAATGTTTTTAATTCTTGCTTCAGTAAACCTCCCACCTCAACTGCCAACAACAACAAATTACTACGTGGTGTCTGGAGAGTACCTGGAACTGCCTATTGAAGTCTCAGACCCTGAAGGCATGCCTGTAATCGTCACATTGATAGATGGGAGCCCAAGAGGCGCTACTGTTCGCGACAACGTTTTATTATGGAATGCTACCAGCGAAATTTCAACAATATTCGCTCTCAAGGCAACAGACGCGTGTCAAGCATATTCTTTGTTAAATATCACTGTCAGTTTACGTAGCTGTCAATGTAAGAACAACGGAAGCTGCGTTCCACATCCTAACAAGCCCAGAGGTTCTGGTTACTACGCCTGCGATTGCATCCCTGGTTTTACTGGAGCCATGTGCGGGACCGAGATTAATGAATGTCAATCTTTCCCTTGCTTTCGAGGTAGGGTAGTATGATCATGAAACGCCGTATAAGAAACAGCATCTGATGTAATTTATTGCACCCTGGTTTCATTTTCCGATTCGTCCTAAGGACGTTCAAGTCCAAGATCCTCTCTCGTTCTGATTCTCGGAAACGTTGGCTCCAGCGAGCGCACACAATTTATCGGGGTCGCAGTTGGGTTGGACAATTTGATTTAAAAACTGCTGTTTTTTTTTTCCTTTTTTGGTTTTGTTTTGTTTTTGGTCTGTTTGTTGTTGTTGTTTTTTTAACAATTGAGTCGGTGCCTTTGCTCACAGGAATGCTGGAGCAGTCTATTAAACTAGCAAAAATAGGAACGAAGAAACCAATCAAACAGTAACATGCCTAAAATAACTGTGTAATCTAGTAACTATCAGAAATTTTTGAAATTGCTATCAATTGAAGGTTTTGTGGTTTTCTATTATATATATATTTTTTGATGACGAATTCTAAAACGCTAGGGTTGTTGTCGTCCGTTTTGAGCTTAATTTGATTTGATTCTTTTAAATTTAAAAAGCTCTCAGAAAAGTTATTTCCTACATTTTTGCGCATAGTGAATATCCCTTTTTACCCTTCTTTGAGTTCAGTTTTATCCTCGACGGTTTAGGTCAGTAAAGAGATCACAAAACTATGCGATTCCCAATCAGTGTAGGAGTAATTGTTGTTTTATCGTTGTTACATGAATGCTAAATTAGCCTAGCCACAAACATTCCCCAAGATTCCTTAAGTTAATGGGACTTGGATCAGTGGTGTTGCATTCTGCATCTCCATTGTGTCTCCATTGCCTGCCTTATAACAGGCTAAGGCCACATTAGAAGAAAACTTGTCCCGTGTAGAGAGGTCCCTCCCTACTTGAGTTGCCCAGGCTATAACTTTTTAATTCAATAAATTTCCTTACAAATTGTAGTGAACCGTTTACACGGGAAACAAAAAGCTGATTCGGTTAGAGCCGAAGGTTGGGACACCCTCCCAGCCGAGCCAAATTTTCTTTAGGCACCCTAGCCGGGTCCACTGGTTCAAGGCGGGACAATAAGAGCACGCGCTTGCGCTGTTGGCTCGAGCAAAGGGGTCAACGTTTTCCGTAATTTAACACGAGGGCATAACTCTCTTTCTCGGGACAACTTTCCCCCAAAAAACACGGCCTAAGCATCTGGTACCGAGCTCTGCCAGTTCTTAGGCCGGTCACTACTTTTTGGACATATAAGCGACAGCTATTATTATCAATTTATCAAGTTAAGAATTCAAGTCAAGTTATTATCAAGTTAGATGAAATAATTTTTGTTCGAAAGGTTACTGTCTCGATGGTATTAACAGCTTCACGTGTGTTTGCGATCCCGGGTACGTTGGATGGACCTGCGACACTGATTATGACGACTGCACCACGTCTCCTTGTGTTTATGGTAAATAATGAACCGTTTCATAAAAGAGCAGATTTTATCCTGTTGAACCACAAGACGCAGCTGATTGTTCTATTTTTCCTCATACACGAACTCGGTGTGAAAATCTTTGAGCCCCGCGTTTTTTATCATAGTCTTAACATTTCGTTTTTGTATTTTCTTGAGAAAATTTTTATTATTTACGTATTTTTGTTCCCCCATTTTTCCATGCATGAGGGCTTGGCGACAGGAAAGTAAGAACAAGCCTTGTCTAAGAAAATTTAACCTGAATTTCATTTTGGCATACCAGAGATATCTGTAATTGTCTAGTCTGTTGTATTATTTTGCTTCGAGAAGTTTTCCATGAATGGTGTTGGCCAGGGGGATCAAAAGAACCGAACAAAGTTTTACACTTTATAACTTAATGTATTATTTTCTTTAAAAGTTTGGTCAATGTCAGCATCACCTTTGTTTAACTTTTTTATTTGTTTTGTTTTTGATATGTTTAAGGAAATTGCACGGACCTTATAGCGGACTACAGATGTAATTGTAATGCTGGCTATGGTGGAAAGAACTGTTCCATCGATGTTGATGAATGCGAGTCATCGCCCTGTACCCGTGGCAAGTAACTGTATCTGATATTTATCAAGTCACCTGTAGAATGAGCCAAAATGACCGGAAGGGTATGCAAAAAGATGCTAAATTGCACTCCTTAGTTTTCTTGCAAAGATGCTCAAAATGAGTGCTCAGATCACAACAGAGGGGCAAGAAAAACTGGCTGCCTGATCCAGAGTACACTATCATATAATAAAAAGTGAAGCATAAACGTCAAGCTACACTTGCTTATATAATGGGATTATTCAAAGGGCGTTTTCAAAACGACTGGCCCAACCGGATCATGGCTTGACCAATCATTTGGAAAATGAAATACGCTTTTTCCAAGCGTTTTTGCTGAAAAACCATCTCCTTCGTGCACGCCATTCAGGAATTGATTGATTTGGCTGGAAAAGATTCTTCTAGATTATATATTAGAACGTAACGTAACAAACCACAGCCTAAATAGAGCATACGTGTTACTGTTTTGAAAAGTAAAGCCGCTTCACGTTAGCCTGTGACAGTCAATATCAGCCTCCACTTGTAAACTATACTCCTACAACACGTCAATAGGAAGTCCAAAATTCAATGTTTCGGACGCCAGTCGACGGCTTTTTTCCCGACTTTTTAAGGGCTCAAAACATGGTTCGAGTTATCGAGGGTAAAATTATATAGAAAATGACCTGAGGGGAAACGAAAATTGATTCGAGTTAGCGGGAGTTCGAGTTATCGAGGGTTCGAGTTGCCGAAGGTAAAATTACAGTGAATGTATGGCGGAAATCCAGGGGAAATCGATTTTGGTTCGAGTAAGCGCGAGGTTCGAGTTAGGGAACGTTGGAGTTATCGGGAGTCGACTGTATTTGCATGTGTCAGCGGTGTTTATTACAAAACAGAAGAGTCTGGGATGGAGTAAAACATCGAAACGAAAAAGAACATTCGAGTTCGTAGAATCCATTGGGAGAAAAGACCAATTAAACATACACCGTCTGTCTAGTTCGAGTTCGTAAGTATAGTCGGAAGTAAGTCAGTCGCACTGTGCTTTGGGTTTTACGGCGCACAGGTGCGATTACACATGAATTTTTAGGCGCACAACCAAAAATCCAGTCGCATATGCGACCAGTTAGTCGCTAACTTTGAGCCCTGGGCCGGTCAGTTCAAACAAATGGAAGCCACCTTTAGATAGTGACACAATTACCGATTTGTTTTTCTTTCATTTTTAAACGCAATAAGAGTATCATATTTTAAACCATAGACCAAGAGTGTTACTACTATTTCGTAAAAACTAACAGTTAGTTAAATTAATATAACGGTTACGTGCTTGAATTAACTCTTGTGAAAATCCATTAATTTCAGGTGCATGTGTTGACGGAGTCAATAGCTTCACCTGTGTGTGCGAGGACGGTTACGGCGGTTATCTTTGTGATTTCGAAATCAACGAATGTCAGTCTTCTCCTTGTGTTCACGGTACTAAAGCACCTGTATTTACTGTATCGATCACTTCTCAAGAGAAGCCAATTGCCTATTTTTCAGTTCCCTTGTAAACCAGTGCGAACAAACTGATACGTCATACAACGAATCAAAGAGACTTTCTAATCCAAACTTGCGCAAAGAGTAAAGATTTTCATGTATGTTATAAAAAAAATATTGGGGCCGAAAATTCTCCGCTTTTCAAAAATGGCGAATGATATTTTTTCTAAGCAAGACCTTTCTTGACGAAGGCGCATCCACACGATCTCAATGTGAATGGCTAGGAGGTCAACGCCTTCAGTCAAAACTTATAGTTCTTAAAACAGAAAAACATGTTTAAATAATGAAGAACTCAATCCGGAAAAAAAAGAATTATTGTTAGGGCTATTCTACTCGCATAGATTTAAGTTGTCAATAAAATTCACCATGTATATCACCGTTGGTATCCTTTTACACGACATCGTATCCCATAAGGGACAGAGGTTTTTTTTTTGGTGATTAATCCATAACCCTCTCTTTTAATAATTTATTAATTGTTTTTTTTTTACCAATTAGGAACATGCCTAGACAAATTCAATAGCTTTTCTTGTAACTGTGAAGCTGGGTTCACTGGAGCAAGTTGTGAGGTGGATATTGATGACTGCCGCCAATCTCCTTGCGGAAACGGTATGCTCTAACTTTTTTAATTAATTTATTCATTTTTTACAAAAGAAAATTAAACCAAAACCAAATTTATTAGATCTATGTTACATTTATTTATTTACTTTGTTTTTTGTTGTTCTATGCTGTGTTTTAATTTATTCAACTTTCACTAAAGTTCCGTCGGTTTTTGACATACGTGCACATGTAATAATCACTTGACAAATCATTTAAAGTTCTAGCAGGGTCTAGCAGTTGTAAGTTAGCCTGCGTGGCAGGCGTTTGAAAGGGAAGGGAAAGGGCGTTTTGGGCGCTAGGGAAACGCGAGGGACGCGCCCCTCGCGTTTCTCTCGCACTTAAAACTCCCTTTCCCTTCCCTTTCAAACGCCTGCCACGCAGGCTAGTTGTAAGTATGCACAGTCCAAAATTTTTTCCTTGAAGTTTACGTACATTGGTGTAAACAAATGTTCATTAAAACTATGTCAATGAGATGTTATTGTACATGATTCCCTTCCTTTTATACTGCTGATAAAACTAGCTACTAGAAATGCAGCTATAAATAGTCACTACAACTTGAGTGTGTTTTAAATATAAGCCATTACTTCTACCTTTTAAAGAGCGGATGTCAGTATTTATCGACCTGAGGTCTATAAAAGGGAAAAATCGAAAATTCTCAAAAAAATTCACAAAGTAGCACTAGGTAAGCTATTAACATAAATGTAATTTTTACTTCGATCCGATAATTATTTTCGACGTACGGAGGGGTTATTGGTTTCGCGGCTCTCGGACCGGGTTTTACAGGCCCGAGACCATGTGTCACAAAAAAATCGATTAAAAACCAAATCAATTGTAATGCGAACAACAAATAACTCATTCAGAAAAGTACATAATTCTACACATTTTAAGTGGTGATGTACTCAGTTTTAACGAAAATGTAATATTTTGGAGATTTTTTTTTATTATTTTCAATATTTTGAAAGTTTTCGTTCGACGAAAAATTGGCAAATTTCAAAGCCCAAAATCGTCGACTGGTACCTCGATTTCAGTAAAGAGTCTTATACCACATTAAAGAGCGTTATCTCTTGTTTTAAAATCTGTTTTCAAAAATATGGGCAACTTAAAAGAAAATTTTTGAGGCCAAAAAATAGAAGCAGTACTTTTTTGAAATTTGAGCGTTCCAGACTCGGCGGGCCGATGCTAAAAACTCGGAAAAATACAATAAGAAATCAGTTTGAGCAACAGTGGTTTAATGTTATAAGCTTTCAGAAACCAAGACGTGTTTATACAGCGATCTGATATAAATTAAAGCCATTTCCTATCAAGAAAGGCAGAATTAAGCTGCCAACTCCTGCCAAGTGCACCAGTCACGTGAGTTTGTCGAGGGAGGGCAAACCACTAATATTAAAAAGTCTTACATATTCAAAACGTTTTAAGTCCATGAAACCAGATTTTAGCCTACAAAACAATGTTGTGAATGTCTGTTGTTCGTACCTTAGCATTGTGTTTCCATGTATTGGAAATGTCAAGTATCCACACGGGGGAACATACCAACATCCAAGCGCCGAAAGATCGCAAACGGCAAAGATTGCGTTACATTTGCACTGTTGTCACTCGTTTTTGCGCTGGAAGCTACGAGAAGTTTTCATTTCGTCATGAATGATTCTTGATCAGCGCTTCCTTGAAAGTGCCACCCAGGACACATGATAAGGACGTTCAAGACTCCTGTTGTTTTTTCGGGCTTTAGGAAGGGCGTAGTCAGGATTTTTCCAGAGGTACGCCCGACTTTTTCTACATCGTCTTCCCCACCCATTCCTCCCTACCCCAAATCTCGACATTTCTGGTGGTTAACAAGGTGGGGTTAACGGTTGTAAGCCAAAGCATTTTTGCTGTTTATGAAATGACACAACCTGTAAAATTCCTTAATTCTGTCGACTTGTTGGGTTCATCCGTTTATCATTATTCAGCTATTAAAAATCAAGTTTGTAGTACCTCCGACTTTAGTTTACAAATGAATGTTTTTTACCGCATTTTGTCACATTGTTTTTGACCGACAAAAGCACCACACATTCGGGTACGCACTTACGAACCGTGCGTACAAGTAGCTACGCCCCTGTTTAGTCTCCTTAGCCCTGAGCACTCCTCTCTTGCAGTTTCCGCGGGAGTTCAGGATGTGGTCCACCCAGTATTTCACGTCGCTATTAAATGAGAGGGAGCACTTCCTGTTTACCGTTTCTTTATCAGACAGCGCTTAGAGTCTTAGCCTTTCATTTAATTTTGATGAATTTTTTATCATTTAGTTACTCAGTATACGCTCGATCCTAGCATTGTAATCTTATACTTTTATACTCTGAGGAAGCTTAACACCTATATTAAAAGGCCATCTCCCTTTTTTTCTTCGTTTAGTGTCGTCTGACAGACCCAGTTTTTTGGCATTTTTTTTAAAAAAGAAAAAGAAATGGCAAGGTTTATTTTTTGGACTTAAATTAATTCTTTTAACCTTTAAAAAAAAAGCATTATAACAGCATTTCCAGGCATACAACGTTCGGTGGTTGCCCGGGGGATAGTGACAGGTGTAACTAATTGAAACTTACATCAATGACAGTTTAGCTCAATCAGAGGCCCCTTTTCCCTGGCTAGTGTAAGGTGTGTGTCTCCTTTAAGCTGTTGTTTTCGGTTCTTACTAAAATTTTCGGCCTTGAGGAAATTCACAACGACAGCAGCAGGTTATGGGCTTTTGACAACAAGTAATCCTGTAGGCAGTATAATGTCTGTGTAATTCAGAAAACTGGCGACGAAAATAAAAGCTCCTCGGCGCTGTAAGGTATCCAGGGAAGGCGTATTTTATATTTACAGAAATTATCAGTTTTCGGCCTTTTCAGCAAGGAAAGACACACTATCAACTCCATGGTATTGCCAGTGCTGAAAACGATTTTCGACAAACGTTGCCAGAAATGAACCATTAAAACCTTTTGCGAAACGGTATAAATTAAAACAAACAATAAAGACATCTGAGATAACACACAAAACAGATTGACAACACTCCTAGAATAAGACGCTAAATGCACCATTCATGATAAGAGCACGTATTAAGTTAGAAGCTGGTATACATAGTTTGCGTAATTTACTATGGCTTGTAGAGGACACATTTTGGAGTGAAATTGTCAGTAACAATACTATTTATTCAACATGGCGCGTGTTTGAAAAAGTTCACCAGCGTAAGAGGATCCACCACAGAGGCAACATTAAGTTAAACGTATAAAATTTGAGTCTTATTTCTACCCACAAACACCGTCTTATTCGCTGCAATAGAAAAAACACAATTTTATTTCCTACACATTGAAGAAAATTGTGAAAATCAGGAGAAGAAGATTGACAGACAGTTGGTTATGAGCAGGAATTCATCGAGGATGAAAGCAAGTCGAAAAACACAAGGAAGGCTTCTGCTTAGCTACAAAAATCCTGATTTCTTTTCGGGACTTTCAGAGCTTTACAGGATTTTTTCAAAATAACGGAGTTTATGGGGGTTGGAGGGTTTTTTTTACCAATTTTGTTTGTTTATATGTTGCACAGAAGACCACCCCTGCACGGTCGTACGGTCGTAAACAATGGCACATGCGTTCTACGAGATCACACCGTTAATTGACGCAACCTGTCATTTATTCGAGTTTTCTTCGTCTCAGCTGGCGTATTATCTATGGACAAGTGTTACAAGCTCTTCTTACCGTAGGACGCGTCATAGTTAAGTAGCGTCTAACTTCAAATGAAACGTGCCAATTGTACGGGAGGTTCACTTCCTAAGTGCATGCTTGTCTAAACGAGTGACACTTCTGAAACGAGTTAGAATGTGTCCCTCTTCGTAGTTCGGGTCCATCCTACCCCTAATCCTACATATCGGGAAATTGGAAAATCTCTCAGGTTTGGCAAGAATTCGATAATCCTTCGTCATCAATTTAATCATCCATTTATTCACTGCCTCAATTGAGTATTTTTTATCTTATTTCGAGGAAATACTTTTTGCTTCAAATCCAAGGTGGGCTTTTAATCACATTTTTTAAGCCCAAATGGTTTTTGCGTGAATCTGCTTACCCGAACTTTTCGTAGAAAAAACGACAAATACCCGACAAAAGCTCGTGTTGTCGTTGGTGGTGGCATATTTCCGATAAATTCATTTCAATGCCTCGTGAAGAAGAGTTCAGATCCGTGCCGCGCGCCAAACGAGGTAAGCGTTTCCGTCGAAATGCGAGCCCAAAAACAGGTGGTAAGCGGTCCATCTGTGAAAAGTAACGCAATCTCCGTCGTTTGAGGGCAGCGGAAGATGCTCTTGCCGATGCTGTCTTTGATGTTTTTTCATTTCCAGTATCTTGGAAACCCACGCTAAGGTATGAAACATACATTCGTATGTATTGTTCTGTCCGCTAAAGTCTAATTCCTGGACGCAAAAACATTGTGCTTTTTGAAGTTTACAAGTTTATTATAATTGTGCTTTGCCCTTTGACAACCTTACGTGACTACTCTGCTTTTCTTGTCGGGAAACGGCTTTAAATTTTATAACGTGGTGGTTTCTGATAGCTGATAACGTTAAACCAATGTTGCTCAAACTGATTTCTTATTGCATTTTTCTGAGTTTTTAGCATCGGCCCGCGGAGTCTGGAAAGCTCAAATTTCAGAAAAGTACTTGTTTTTTTCAGCCTCAAAAATTTTCTTTTAAGTTGCCCATAGTTTTGAAAACAGACTTTGAAAGAAGAGATAACGCTCTTTAACGTGGTATAAGACTCTTTACTGAAATCGAGGTACCAGTCGACGACTTTGGGCTTTGAAATTTGCCTTTTTTTCATCGAACGAAAACGTTCAAAATATTGAAAATAATGAAAAATCTCCAAAATATTACATTCTCGTTCAAACTGAGTAAATCACCACTTAAAATGTGTACAATTATGTACTTTTCTGAATAAGTTATTTGTTGCCTACATTACGATGGAGTTAAATTTTAAAACGATGTTTTGTGACACATGGTCTCGGCCCTGTAAAACGCGGTCCGAGAGCCGCGAAACCAATAACCTCCCCGTACTTCGAAAATAATTATCGGATCGAAGTAAAAATCACATTTATGTTAATAGATTAACTAGTGCTACTTTGTGAATTTTTTTGAGAATTTTCGATTTTTCACTTTTGTCGGCCTCGTGTCGATACTTACTGACATCCGCTCTTGAGTCCTTAACCATTTTACTCCAAGACCGGCTTTGGGTTGTTCAGATACTTAGGAAACCGAATTTAATAATTCTTTTATTATACATTGTTTTGAAGAAAATAAGGACAAACACACCGTCGCAAGGAACCTGAATTGATTTTGTTATTAAAAATTATGCATTGCGCGAGCAAGCTGCAGATTAGTAAGTTATCTGTTAGAAGTTAACTAAATGAAACTGTAGGTTGCGCTGACTTCCAAAATGAGCTTTAAACTCTTAGTCGATGAGAAGACAAATAGTGAATACAATAATATGGCTAATCTACCCTACGAGCAGAGGTCGTTCGATAATTTTGGCGCGACTTTCTGTAACGTTTCGAAGCTGCGTCACGTCGATCTCCGATCTCAAAAGTTGAGCGTTACATATCGAACAGGTTCTGTACCACATTTTGGTTCAGTGTGAATAAGTACTCGGACCGCGGAGGAGAAGTAGAAGTAAGAACTGGAATGCACTGAGACGGAAGTAAAATTTTCAGTAGTGAGGACTGGGATATAGTTCACCAAACCGTCTCGGCTAACCACTCTGTCATCATGTTCGAAGTGTGTGAACGACGTGCTCCAGTTCTGAGCCGCTGCAATGCCGTTCAAACTGTACCGGATAGCTTTTTGTGCCGGCAAGAAAAGCTATGGTAGTGTGAACATAGCCTTAATATTGCAACACGTATTGCTTATTACAGTAAGAGAAGTATAGGATCAGTTTTTTAAGTAATCCTGACAATCAGCAGGAGATAAATTTGAATTTTATGCACCATATTTTCATTAAGCTCTTTGTCGATAAAAGCAATAATCACCACTGAAAATCGTCATACCTGTCAAGTTCTAATCCATTCTTTTTGAACGATTATTAGCCTACTATCTTGAATATACTCTGTCTTTATTAAAGGGACTTGCGTTGATCTCGTAAACAATTATACATGTAACTGCAATGTTGGATTCACTGGTGCCAACTGTGAAGTAGTCATCAAGAACTGCACTGAGGACTCCTGCTTTCCCAATGTGACCTGCTTCAAAAACAGCCATACGATTAGCTGTGGCCCTTGTCCATTAGGATTTACTGGTGATGGAAAGAATTGCAAAGGTATCAGTATTTTCTTTTTATTGAAAAAAAAAATAAAGTAAAAAAAACGCCTGAAACACGTATAGCCTCTTGCAATACTTGGTCAAATGATCAACTTTCTGTAAACACGAAAACAGTTCGCTTTTGAAAAATTTGGTCAGCACGAACTGAAAGAGCATATTAAAATTAACAAAACTGTAAATTTTCAGCCGTATATCTCAAAAGTAGCAATTGCAGCGGCCGCCGAAAATTAGAAGGACTTGTAACAGAAAAACACTGCCAGTCATGTTTGAATGATTTTTCATACAAATCCTTGTAAATCACACATGTGCTAATGGTGCATTGTGTGTGGATGGCATCAATAGCTATTCGTGTAATTGTTCTGCTGGTTACACTGGAAAACGCTGTTTGACTGGTAGGTCGAAGCTTTGACCTCTTTTTCATCAATACCACGTGGTGTTCTTTAAGGGAAACCTATTTTTAGGTAATCGTGAAGTTTGCGTATTTTCTAATTGGTGGGAATACTAATTTTCCGCACATCGATGATTGTGTGAGTCACACGTGTTAATGGTGGATTGTGTGTGGATGGTATCAATAGTTTTACGTGTCATTGCTCTGCGGGTTACACTGGAGAACGCTGTTTGACTGGTAGGTGGAAGTGTTGACCTCCGTGTTATTGATTCCACGTGATGATATTTAGAGAAACCTATTTTAAGCAATCATGGACTTTGCATATTTCCTAATTGATAGAAATGTTAATTTTCCAGACATCGATGATTGTGGGAATCACACATGTGCTAATGGAGGATTGTGTGTGGATGGTATCAATACTTATACGTGTAATTGCTCTGCTGGTTATACTGGAGTACGCTGTTTGTCTGGTAGGTAAACGTGTTGACCTATCACTCGTTAATGTCAATGAAGTTTGTGTATCTCCTGATTGATGGAAAATCCTAATTTTCTAGACATCGATGATTGTGGGAATCACACATGTGCTAATGGTGGATTGTGTGTGGATGGTGTCAATAGCTATACGTGTAATTGCTCTGCTGGTTACACTGGAGAACGCTGTTTGACTGGTAGGTGAAAGTTTTAACCTCGGTCTTGTTGGTAACACGTGGTGGTGTGTTTAGTTTAGAAAAATCTATATTTAAGCAATGATAAAATTAGCGTACTTCCTTATCGATAGAAATGCTAATTTACTAGACATTGATGACTGTGTAAATCACACGTGTGCTAATGGTGGATTGTGTGTGGATGGTGTCAATAGTTATTCGTGTAATTGCTCTGCTGGTTACTCTGGAGAACGCTGTTCGACTGGTAGGTAGAAGTGTTGACCTATCTGTCGTTAATGCCGCGTGGTTTTTTTTAGGGAAATCTATTTTAAAGCAATGAAGTTTGTATATCTCCTAATTGATGGAAAATGGTAATTTTCTAGACGTTGATGATTGTGTGATTCACACTTGTGCTTTCGGTGGACTGTGTGTGGATGGTGTCAATAGCTATACGTGTAACTGCTCTGCTGGTTACACTGGACAACACTGTTTGACTGGTAGGTGGGCGTATTGAGCTCTATCTTGTTGATTCCACGTGGTGATCTTTTAGAGAAACATGTTTTAAAGCAATGTAGTTTGCGTTTTTCCTAATTGATAGAAAATGCTAATTTTCTACACATTGATGACTGTGTGAATCACACATGTGCTAATGGCGGACTGTGTGTGGATGGTGTTTATAGCTATTCGTGTAATTGTACTGCGGGTTACATTGGAGAACGCTGTTTGATTGGTTGGTAAAAGTTCTGACCTCGGCCTTGTTGGTAGCACGTAGCGCTCTTTAAAGGAAATGCCTTTTCAGGCAATCATGAAGTTTGCGTATTTCCTAATTGATAGAAATGCTTATTTTCTAGACATCGATGATTGTGTGAATCACACTTGTGCTAACGGTGGATTGTGTGTAGATGGTGTCAATAGTTATTCGTGTAATTGCTCTGCTGGTTACACTGGGGAAAGCTGTTTGACTGGTAGGTCGAAGTTTTGACCTCTCTCTCGTTCATACTACGTGGTGTTCTTTTAGGGAAATCTGTTTTAAACCAATGACGTTTGTGTATCTCCTAATTGATGGAAAATGGTAATGTTGTAAGCATTGATGTCTTTGACTGTGTAAATCACAGTTGTGCTAATGGAGGATTTAGCTTTGTGAACGGTGTCAATAGTTATTCGTGTAATTGTTTTATGGGCTACACTGGAGAACTATTCCCTAATTAATAGAAACACTAATTTTATAGATATTGATGACTGTCTTAATCACACATGTGCTAACGGTGGATTGTGCGTGGATGGTATCAATACTTATTCGTGTAACTGCTCTGCTGGTTACACTGGAGAACGCTGTTTGACTGGTAGGTCGAAGTTTTGACTTCTCTCTTGTTAATACCACGTGGTGTTCTTTAGGGGAAACCCATTTTTAAGCAATTGTGAAGTTTGCGTATTTTCTAATTGATGAAAATGCTAATTTTCCAGACATCGATGATTGTGTGAATCACACATGTGTTAATGGTGGATTGTGTGTGGATGGTATCAATACTTATACGTGTAATTGCTCTGCTGGTTACACTGGAGTACGATGTTTGACTGGTAGGTAAAACTGTTGACCTATCTCTCATTAATGCCACGCACTGTCCTTTTCAGGGAAATCTGTTTTCAAGCAATGAAGTTTGTGTATCTCCTAACTGATGGAAAATGCTAATTTTCTAGACATCGATGATTGTGTGAATCACACTTGTGCTAACGGTGGATTGTGTGTGGATGGCGTCAATAGTTACACGTGTAATTGCTCTGCTGGTTACACTGGAGAACGCTGTTTAACTGGTAGGTAATAGTGTTGTCCTCTGTGTTGCTAATGCCACGGGGTGCTCTTTTAGTGAAAACTGTTTTAAAGGAATGATTAATGTATAGTTACTGTAGTGTTAACGTTTATAGTGTAATGTAATGTAACGTTATCATGTGTAATGTATTGTAATGCAATGTTATGTAATGGCACGTAACTGTAGTATTGTCACGCTGTGGAGTATTTAATAAACAGAAAAGAAATGAAGCTTGCTTATTTCCTAATTGAGAGAAAGTGCTAATTTTCTATACATCGATGACTGCGCAAGTTACACTTGTGTAACTGGTGAATTGTGTGTGGATGGTGTTAGTTATTCATGTAATTGCTGTGCGGGTTACACCGGGGAAGGCTGTTTGACTGGTTAGGTGGAAGGTTCTGTCATCAACAAAAACAACAACAGCAACAAACATATTTATGTGGCATGTATAATTATAGTAACATTTTTAATCAAAACAGTAGCATTTGACCGTCTTCAGTAATGAATTCTATGTAGACAGTTTCTTGTTACTTACCTTTTTTTGTTTTTATGGCAGTGGTGTCAAGAAGTCTTGCTGAAGAAACCACCATTATGACAGAAAGCACATTATCAATGGCGAATACTCCAGCAACAACATTTTCCAGTATCGTGATAACCACTTCATTGAAAGACGTGCTGCTTCCCACGAGTACCAGTGCTTTTACTTCGGTCTACACGCAGCAACAAGGACAATCAATACTTTTAACAACAACATCCTCAGCGGCCCTATCGTCATCGGTCTTCAAGGCTACAACAAGCCGTCCAATGTCTCCTTCACCTAAAGAAACAGAAGCAGGTATTCAGCATAAAGCTAAGGCAGTAAGCCAGGCTCATATTGGGTTATTGTATCTCTCGTTCTGCTTGGTCAATTCATGGGGCTGCTATTTCACAGCAAAAACCGCTTAATGCAAAAGCTTTTTTTTTTTTTTCGCTCTTTGCGACCGAAAAACATGTGTTTAAGTTTGAGTGTATAAGTGTTAAACCAAAGTTTTTTTTTACACTTAGAGTCATTAATTAGTCAATTAATTAATTAATAAGAGTGGCACCTGAATATTCCATTGCTTACTGGCGATTTTTTTTAACTTTTGTGAAGAGACAAGTCCAATAGACCTATTCGGCTAACTCAATGTTGTACCCAATTCAAATCTCCCGGGGTTAAGATTATTTGTGTACTGTATTTGCATTACAATGTGGTATTCACATTTACTGATATGGAAAATCCTGAAACAAAGCGTTTTATTCCCAAAGGGTTTGAATTGGGTACAGCATTGAGTTAGCCGCATTGGTCTATGTACAGAACAGCAAAGAGCGACATAAAGTGTAAAAAGCGTTACCTACACTGTTATTTCAGGTAGTTTATAAGCCTTGCCATGTAGTGATTTTATCGTTGGCGTGTCCCAATAACCTGACAATGTTAGTTTTGACAGTCCAGTCCTCGCCCTCCTCAAGCAGTGGAGCTCAGTGGTACATCTGCCGTACCCTCGTTACGGCTACGAAGTAAATCAGAAAAGACGAATGCAAAAAAATCATTTTCAGTGAGGCCATCTTCAATCATTCCAGAGTTTACGTCCACCCAAAAGCCTGAAACAAAATTGGCAATCGATTTGTTTTTTTCCCAATTAATTGTTTGCTTGCTTGATTTTTTTATTAAATTGCACTGCCATGAGTAGTTGAAGAGAACGCTCTAATATTGAAATATGTTTAAAGACTAGCAAAATTATCACCATGTTACTTAAATTTCGTCTTTGTAGAGCACGTATTTAAAATGAAAATCCTCCAAGACTGGAATGATGAACTCAGAGACAAAGAAAGCACTGCTTTCCAAGCTTTGTCTACGCGCCTTAAAACTGAGGTAAAAACAATAAATGTATTTCACCTTTACACTTCGATTGTTTAGATAAAGCGACGGTAATCCATGCTTAGACTAAAACACCCATTCATTTTCGCAAAGAATTCTAAATAATAAGGATGATGGTAAAAACAGCCTTCGCACACTAAGTATGGAAGTTTGGATTACTTATTCAGACTTCTTTCCTGTGATAAATGTAACGTGATCAAACATCACAAAACGACAGGCCATGTCAATTACAGTAAACAAATGTCGGTCATATTTATTTTTAGGGCGAATTACTTCTACTCTGGTAAACCAATATTGGATGAATGTTCGGACTTTAACTCGCTTCTCTTTTTCTAGTTTAACATTTACTCTTTCACCTTTCAGATTATGAAAGCGCTCTCTTCACAAAAAGATTTGATTGGAGTGGAAGTCATTTCCTTCAGGTATTAATAAAACACTTCTAGTAATAATATATAGATTTAGCCAGGGCTAAAAGCGAAGCTCTGGTTAATAATACTTGTAAACAAAAAAAATTAAATCGTGTAATGCTAAACGCGGAGGGCAATGAAAATGGCATCAAGATCAATAGATCTAATTAGGAAAAAACAAATTGCACGTGCAGCACACGTTCTTTCTTTGCCGTTGTTTTGCACAACTACAACGCTTTTTTGTAGGACTAAGGGCCTGTTTACATGGAGGTGGGGGACGCCAGATAGGTGAGGTAACATGCGGCGGGTCACCCCACCTATCATGTAAACGTGATCAACTTAAAATGAGAGATATGTGGACAGGCGGGTTACCCACCAAAGCGGGTTACCTCACCTACCTGGGGTCCCCCACCTCCATGTAAACAGGCCCTAAAACGTCAAACTTCCTAGTTACACATTATTTTTATGGAGGAATTATCGTATGTGCTTACCCAATATTTTGTCTCCTGTGCTCATGTTCGCTTTTATTTTTCACTGCCGCTCATTTTTACCTTGCTGGCCGCTAGCATTTCTCATTGTCTCACCGCCGCTTTGAATTTTCATGTTTTTCTTCCTAAAAAATTCGTCTCTTTTGTTTTCAATCACTCGCTCAAGCTCTTTCTCTGTTATTCACGTGAGTGTAAACATCAAAAATAACATCGAAAAAGACACGACCTTGTTGTTGTTGTTTTTTCTTTCTAAAACTCAGGGCGGCCATGCGATTTCTTTCCAAATAAAACCTTGAGTTGCATTTGGGTTGCCATACCTGTTGATTGAATTATTTTACGTTGGTATGCCTGCGGTGCGGAAGGACGGTCGGGCGAGCGGGTGGTCGGTGTACGGTCACGTGATTACCAAATTTTCTCGGATGGGTAAATTACTATATATTTTTCGCGCGCGAGAGCTTCGCTATAACTAGGTACGATTTTGTCTATGGTTTACGCCATTAATGATTATGAGATTAATTTGTTTATATAATTTAAGGTAAAACATTCATTATTAAGTTCGAAATCTGTATTAAGCCGACTTGGTCAGGACACTTGCTATCCGAGACGCCTAGCCGGTCCTATAGACCTCTTTCATAATGGCGGCTCATTAATTTATTATTTCATATGTATATAAATAAGCCTTTCTCGTCTCGTTTGAAAGTGAGAATTCTTTTGTATTTTGCACATGCTAACGAGGTCAGAAATGTTAATTATCGTACATACAAAAGAATGTATGAATAGGTTGCCGTTATGAAAGAGGTCTATAATACAGGTTTGTGTCACGAAAAAAATAGAACTTACTCAGGCTTATCATGGACTCCATCAGATTTCCTTAAGATTACATATTAGTATGAAAACATTCTCATCTAATCTTATATGTCCAGTAAAGGGAGTGTGGTTGCAGAGTTCCAACTGATGTTTGGAGCGAAGGTGTCGTCAGATGAAGCCTTTGCTGATCTCAAGAATCAAATCAAAGACGGTAATCTTGGTAACCTTAAAGTTGACCGTGAATATCTGGAACAGATATTCCCTGCAACGCAAGGTATCTTTCTATTTCTTTCCATCCTCTCTATCAAAGCCAGGCAACTAACCCTGAGTGCCAGAGGTATTTGTTAAACTTCATATGACGTGCAGATTTTAATTAGCAGTAGAGCGACGATATGGGCACAGAAGAAAGAAGCTTTAAATTGTGGTCAGCCAGTCAAGGCTGTGGCTTAAGTCAATAAGTGAAGGAATGGATCAATAAATTATGACTTTGTGTCATATCGTCAAGAGCATGAGAAAACTTACGTGACAAACGATGTGTTGTCTCATATCTTCATTCCTGCCGAAGGAACTTGCTCTTGAAGGCCGAGCATTGGAGTGCTAGACTTACAATCAAGATCGTAGGCCCGGAGATTACGTGACATACTTACCGCTTACTGGATTTATTCTCGGTCGTCCCGAGTTTAAATCCTAGACACGAGCGTTAAATGTAAATAGCCAACTGGTTTCCCACCGGCCGGGTGGGGTTCTCCGCTACATTTTCTCTGAAACTGATTGAAAAGTTCCCTTAGGGGTGAGGATAATGTCATAAATATTTGCTCAATTATATCTTTGTTTCTTATTCAGTTTCCTCCGTTCAGTTGCATTGGCTTTAAGGAAATTCATTCTATAAGCTTTTAAGCTCCTGTATATTTGTTTTCTCTAGTGCCTACCAAGAAAGACGAAAGGAAGCTGAGCTTCGCCATTATTATTGGCATTTCATTCGGCGGATTTTTCATCGTGGCCCTTATTACCATTCTACTGGTACGTCACTGTAAGAAAAAGACGTTGCTACAAAAACGGCATCATTCGAATATAATGCCGTCTGACGAAGCGTTTCCAGACCGTCGGAGGTATGAGGTGGAAAGAGCCAAGTCGGAGGAAAACATCCTTTACCTTGAAGAGACGGGACTCTGGGCAAAACCCATTGAAGGAAAAGAAAATGAAGCATATGATAAATTGTAAAACCAGAGCGCGTTAGTATGAAAATAAGGCGGATTTTCTCCATTATGTTATTAGAATGAAGACGTATATGTTGTGGTTCAATTTTATGGTTGGTTTGAATTTTCTTTTCTTTTGTTTCTGGATGTGGTAATGTATGATAATGAGCTTGAAACAAAAGAAAAGAAAATTTAAACCAACGATAAAATTGAACCTCAACATATATGACTTCGAATATCTTAGGCACAAGAAAAGGATCAGCAATAGCTTGGCAATGTCTTAGGCAATTTAGGGCATAAAAATAATAATAACAATCGCAAAAGTTAGAATTGCTGTCATTAAATTTTAATTAGTATAAATGCGTGGACTTTCTTACATATAACAAGAAAATATCTGCTTTAGTAATTAAGCTGCCGTGATTTTGTAATATTCCTCAACCTTTGAATTGTATCAGTTTTATTGGGGTCTACTTATCGTTACTCACTTTAATTTACTTTACATTTTTCCTTTTGCTTGTTAATCATGAGCATGGACATTTAGATTTTCAAAGCCAAGTGAACACTTAATCACATTTTCACGGGTAGCGAATTGGGGGATTAAATCCTAAAAAATATCAGTAGTGACAATTTAAATTGTACGAACGTAAAACCTTTTAAAACTATTTGTTTCCTAGAATTTTAGACGGTAGGTCAGATTTTGTTTCTGACATTTAGTTTAATACCATAATTGCTACTTGTTTCAACTCCGCCCTGTTTTAGAATGCTTGATTACGCTGAATAAAAGGTCAGTTTGGCAAGCGATGTCTGCTTCTGACTTTTTGGAACGTATTGATAACGCCGAATGGGCGTACAAAAAGGGAGATATAGCCACCCCAAGCAAAACTTTTGCCGGAGTCTCGTCAAATAAGTTAAACAAATAGACTTCATGTTGCCGTGCAGTCCCTGGTAATTATTTGTTACTAAATCTGTTCATTTACTTATTTTTTGTTTTACGGTCTCGCCATCTAGCATTAGTGTAAGAATTTTAATGGTTTTATATTCGTAAGTGACAGCAAGTAGTCTTGGGGATTTACAGCAGCTATTATTGTTAACTGCAGCCCTTATTCTTGAACGGAAGCAAAATGGAGTCGCTGCATGTTCTTGGTACGTAACACTCACACCTTACAACAATGTCCCAAAATTTCAGCTTGATCTGTTTCGTTTCCATGTTAGCGAATTTCAACTTTAGACCACGTCAGCGAATGTGTCAGGTTATATGTGTAAAGTTCAACCGACCCTTCGCAAATGGCTATTAGTAATGAAATGTCTTAAGAAACCCTACAGTTACTCTTCTTATTATGCTTGCGTGTACATGTGTCTAGTGTACTTCCACCTCGCCTTCTCTTCAAACCTTTTTACAAGTTTACTTTCCATAGTCGCAGAATCTGGCTCAAAGGAGAACTCGTTCAGAACACTTATGTACAGTTTGAGCAGTTGCTCAAATGCTTCATCTTCGTGAAGATCGCTCATGGCTACGCTGGCAAATAAGCTTTGCAAATCGGCAATCTTTGCTTCAACTTCCAAACAACTTTCCCAATCCATTGCGTGATTTTCCTGCGCATTGATGAAATTGGAGCAAACTTTATAATTTGTAAAGGAGAAAGCTTCTGACAACGTGTCTTGTTCTCGCTCTCGACCCCTTACCGTGTCTTCTAACAATTCGTAGTAATAATAAAGGTCTGGATCCAGTGCCACGTGTTTATTTTCCAATTCCTTTTCTTCTTTAACAATGAGTTCATCGATCGCCTTGTTGAGTAATTCGTAGTACTGGGAAGCGCTGGATCCGGCGTTCTGCTCAGATTGTAAGCTCGGAGTCTCGACTCTGTCAACGGGGGAACAGGAATCAGAGCTCGTTTTTCTTGAGCTTTCTAAATCCAGTGAAGGGTAAGTAACAGTTGAACAACGCCTACTTTGCGAACATTCCGTTAGTGCGTACTGACTCTCACTATCGCTTCCACAATAATCATCACCACTTTGCGAGACTATAAAAGGCCTCCTGGAGTCGTGATCGGATTTTGCAGGAATATCAATGGTTTGTCCCTCAGTTACATCTCCCACTGGTTCACCCGGATATGGTAATGGCTCTTCATTATCCACATTATGTGTATGGAATTTTGGGAGCGAAAGTGAAGGCCAAGTGGATGAGACGTCTTCCTCGTCTTGATATGCATCGTGTCTAAAGTGGGTGGCGTCGAGAAGGGTCCTAAGGGACGAAAATGATCCATGATCATGTTTTACAGCAGTTTGGTCTTTTGCCTCTGACACTTCTAAAGAGTTTTCTTCTGTTGAGTCGCATGCATTACTCTCGCCGTCTGACTGTGCCCGATTAGCAGCTCTAGTTAAATTAACCTCGCTTCCAGATGAGGCATCATTTTCAGACACACTCCCAACCTTGCCTGTTTTAACGAAAAAGTATTTAAACTGCTGAAGCATGTATTCTACGACTTCATAGTCTTTAGATTTCAAGTGTTCGTCTGATTGCACCTCCGCAAATGAGTCCATAAGTATTGTCAAGAACACATTCATTAAAATCATGACCATAACCATCTGAAACGAAAAGAAGATAACTGGACCCAACAGACGATTGTTCGCCTGGACTGTTTCAAAATCAAAACCTCCCATCACAGCACTGAACAACGTTTCAATTGTAGTTAGAAAGGACCTGTACTCAGGTAGCACGCTTCCATAGATGGAATAAAACAAAAAGCTGAAAGCAATGTAAAAGACTAAAAACACTACAAGGAAAGAGAACAAAGGTAACGCCGCCTTCGAGAGAGTCTTTGTAAACAAGTAGATTCTGTGGTTAAAGCGCATCAGTTTGAGTAGCTTTAAGTTAGCAAGGAAGACAAGGAACGCCAGTAAATACACAAAGGTTTCATCCCAAGAAGTCGCTTGAATAAAGCTTACGAACTGCCCTGGATTAGATTTCATTCGACTGATTGCTTTTTGTGTAAAATACGTTCTCTGCAGTAAAGCGACGGCTCCAGTTACAATTAGGACAATCTGAGAGACTTCCAGCCAATTCCAAGGATCTTTGAAATACTGTTTTCGAAGTCTGTAAGCTTGTTTTAGTTCCGTGTAAATGAAAATCGCAAGAAAAATAACAAGAAATATCTCACAGACAAATATTGCGAGGTGCAAATCGCCCGTATTGCGGTATAACCTCGCCACCCTTACGTTGTTGAAATATATTATTCCATTGGTTGGGATCCATTCCGTTAAGAAAGTGGCCACTCCAAACAGGTTAACTTGGGCACTGTAAATAGCGATTTCTAAAAAAATAGCGCGTGTTCTAGAATCTATCCAGTAGTTCTGTTTCAAAACCTTCAGAGAGATTTCCGTTTCATTTGAATATGACAAGTCAAGTGAAAAGCCTCCTCCGCCGTAAGTACCCATAATTCCTAAGAATGGTAAAGAATCTAGTGCGTTCATTGACTGATATAACCAAGGGGAAATCGTGCTGTTTAAAGCCTTGTTAGTACTCTTCCAGCCTGCGTTGTAACTCCCTTTGTCTTCCTTGAATAAGGAGTAGTAGCCGTTGCATCCTGAAATCGTCTCCTTCATTGGGCCTGCTACTTGACAGCCTTCTGTCGATTTAAAGACAGCAATTATGACAAAAGAAATGGAACGGTCATGATCATTCTTTCTCAGCACAGTAACTATGATTTAGAGAACGTCATCAGCCGAAACGTAACGGTGCCTACTTAAGATCGTAGTGACATTTCTTCTGGGATCAGTATAGATAATCAAAAAACATCGCAGTGCACTGTTGTGCAACGTCCACATATATTTGAAGCGAAACAGGTGATTTTGTGTTGGAATGTTATATTCAAGATCTTAAAATGTTTCCATGAACTGGATTGGACACTTATTGCTTAAAAAAAATGTTTTTAAAAGGTGTTTAATTTCATTATTCTAGTTACTTGCGAAGAAGGGAGAAAGAATGAGAACGCCTTATGGAGTGGCAAACCTTGAGAAACTCTCAGCTGTCGAACTCGTGCTCCACCAACAAGACGTGAATTGCAATCAGCTGTATAATTTTCCAATGGGTGACATCCCTTAGCCCACTCTCGACTTGATGATGACAAACTTGGCAAAACGGTGCCTTCGATCCACTTCCAGTAGTTTTCAAAGCCATCAATCTAATAGACAAAACATGTTGTTAGCTTTAAGTGCTCTAGTAAACCCTTCGTCACCGCCTTTGTTTACTAGGGACCTTACGAAACTACGACGGCGACGGCAAGGAGAACGTCAAAAAGGCAGTAGGTTTAATGAGCAAAACCACAACTCTGCACTTACATCACGCTTTTGGTACATTTCTTTGCTGTCCCTGCACAACTACGACGTGACATGTCCAAATTTAAAGTTTGCTTGAGAACGGGAACGGCAAGGCGTTAAATTCTAGCATATGTGTCTGAACTCGGCTGCGCTCCCCTCTCTTCAGCTTCAACCTTCTTTAAAGTAATAGGGCTTATTGAGATAATCGCAGAAAAGTTATAAAGGATACGAAGTCTATTTTTCAGCGACGTTTTCATGGACGTTGCCGTAGTCGGATCGTAAGGTTCCTACTAAATCACACAAGATCACCTCCTTCATCATACTCCACCATCATCTTTACCTGAGCAAAATCCTAGGACTAAGTCCTCTACGTTATAGTCTATCTCAACAGTTGAAACGTTTTCTGCTTAGTCGTATAAAAAATTGGAAAGAAAGCCTGTTTACCTTGTTTGTAGTTCACTGAAAAAATATGTATATTTTAACAGGAGTATATTTTCTATCCTGGCCTCTAAAAATTCTGCACAGATAGTGAGAGTTTGGAGAGTGAAGCAAAACTTTCAATTGAAAATTTCAACTGACGACCTTGCAGCAGTCCAATTTATTAAGAGATTACAAACGTACGAGGAACTCAGTTTCTCGTTTCATTTTTATTTAAAAATAAAATTGCGTAAGAGTGACTGGGGAAAGAAATAATGCTGAAAGCGAATTTGTGGGTATCCAAATTCGTAAACCTGCCACGCACCCACGCAAATATTATTGATCCTCAGAAAATCAAAGAACCGTAAAAATGGAGCAGTGAACACTATGTAGGAAAAAAAAATCATGAAACGTACCTCATTCAATCCCTTGCTGCTGTAAGCACCTCCCAGATAGGTATCTTCAATAAGTTTGGCCACAAGATAAGCCTTGGGATCGCGCTGTCCAAAGCTTACAACAAACAATGCAATTAAAAACAGCACATAGAGAATGACCTCCTTAACTATTTGAGATATTCGCATTTCCCGTTTTCTCTTTTCTCTGGCTCTGCTAAGCTCAGTAAGATCGGGTGGTGTTAATTTGGTTGATCTATAGTCGACATATTGCTGCGGGATGATCTTTTCGAATTCCGGATATCCATTTCTATTATCAAAGTCAGCACCATATAATTCTTCCTCTTCGTCCGCGTTTTCGATCTGCGCGCTTTTTGTTTCCATCTGCTCTTGTGGTTTCTTTATGACAAGGGCGATGAATATGGCAATGAAGAGCACCTTGATGGGCTGACTGACGAACACATCTTGAACTAAAGAAATGCATAACGATATAAGCCACTGAGTGGCTTTTTCTTTGCCGAACTGGAAGCCGTACAAAATAACGAAGAAAGCTGAAGTAATTGTTACAACTATAATTCCAAGCCAACCAATATAAACAAACCAATGTGGAAGTTTTCTATCGTGCGTTTCTCTGGCTGCTGCCGATCCAAACTTTTCATTGACTTGCACCTTCACGCTGGCTTCTTCAAATACTTCAAACCTACCCACATCTTCCTGCCAGTCGTTGTGGTCTAACTCTGCTAAACACTTTTGACTACCGCAACTGTCCATGCCTGCGTTCAACCAGGCTGCAGTCTTTTTGTCCTTGTCAACTGTTTCAACGGGTGGTAAAGCAGTGGGTATCGAATCAGTATTTTCCGGGTGCAATTCATCGTCCTCTTTGTCTTGGTTACGATACCATTGTATGATGTCTTCAAAATCGCCTTTATACGCTTTGGCCCGCTTCTCTTTTCTTCGATTTTTCACTCCCATTTTACGGTTCTCTGATTTAGGGCTAACATTTCTAAACACTGCGGCGATAGCAAGATTGATAGGAAAAATGATGAGACTGCTTATCACTCCAATGTACACCTCTCTTGCGGAAACGCTAATGGGCCCCAAGTTAATAGTCGCGGTTGGATCAGCTTCTTGATCATCTAGTCCATAGAACATTGCATTTGTTAACATGGTGCATAAAAGAAGAGCTAAGCAACATGAAAGGCGCTGAACCGTGGTAAAACTGCTCATACGTGGTTTTGCAAAAACCGAAAACCACAAATGATTATCCGCGATGTTTCTTTGACTGACGTTGTAGAACAAATGGCTAAACGAGACTAGGTCGTCCTTCCGAGCAGAATGCAATTTCCGCATAACTTCTCCGTCATCAAACTCTACTGCAAGCCACCGATTGCACATAAAGACGTACACGCTGTCTTTAGTGACATCACGCACTATTACCTGCTTTAGATACCACGAGGGACTAGATCCTGAGTTGTTATGCCAAATCTTTAGCAAGGTGAGCTCTCCCAAATAGCAAGGAGTTGTCAGGAGAAATGAATCCATTCCTGACCTTTCAAATCGCTGGATTTCTGGATCTCTGAGCAGGCGGGGACCAGTATCACCATCCATACCAGCCAAAACGCAGGAAACATCGGCGGTTGTTCCCGCGCCTTTCCTCATCCCTGTAAGCACTAACAGTTCATACCTGTAGCGATGCGATGGTTCATTATCTTCAAGTGGTTTTGTTTCGTCCTAAAAGATATCAATTGTAGTTTGCAACCTTTAATGTAGCAAGAGGAGAGGTTAAAAAAGGGGTTTTTGCTTCTTTTACATTCCATTTCTTTTTCCCTTTGAATTTTGAAAAGGATATTTAGCGATATTGTTCTGTTTTTCTCTCTGAATACTATAACAAAAGATACAACTGTCTATTCCACTACTTGGACACTTAAGGTCTCAGTAAAGGAAAACGAGGTGCCCACAGAAAAAAATTCTAGTCGCGCGAGTATTTTCGCTACAAAGGCAAGTTACATATCAAATTAAAGCTAAAAGACTAAATTACCTTATAAAAGATTTTATTTCATCGAATTTCAAAAGGTGCTTAAGTTTTTTGTTCTCGAACTCAGAGGTATGGAGTTTACTGCTGAAGCTCCAGCCCTTTCGCGTTGTTAAATATTCACTTCCTTTTTATTGCATCTGATTGACAGATAAAAGACCTAAAAAAGGGTGTGAGGAAATTTGCAGATGTCTCGTGTTACCGGAATTATTGCATTTCAAACTAAAAAGTCGAATCTCGAGCGCGATTTACGCAAAGAAACTGACATAAAATGAGTTACAAAGGGAAATCGGAAAATTCCTCACACCCTTTTTGAGTCTATATCATTATCCATCATATCTGAAAGTTTCAAAGCGATAGCTTAAAACCTGTCCCGACTGGAGGTCGGAGAATTTTGATTTTTGCGTCTAAAATAGAGTGAGAGAAAATCAGCTCTAAAGATTTAGCGCGAAGTCCACGCTTGGCTGGTTAGCTCAGAAAAGGCTCATTTTAGAAGGGTTAAAAAGCACTTTCTGATTTTCTTTTTCTGCCAAATGAAAATTTAGGACCCACTCATGCCAAAAATCCAAAAAAAAAAAAACGACCAATGTACTAAAATTTTTATTTACCGAGACCTTAAGCGCTTAGAAAGGTCAATTACAAATGTTTTAGTAAATCGTAAATCTGATTATTAATCAATCATTAATCGCTAATTGGCACAATCACGCATGCTCGTCAGACAAATCTGATAGCATAGACCGCTTAATCCAACCATAAGATTTCCTATATGACTATATGCAGACTTAATTAACATAAAACTGTAGCATACCTTTTTGGCATTTCGAACATCACGCCTTCTTGCCCAGACAAGCAGTAAAACATAAATCACAAAAATTACAATCACTGCTGAAAGGACGACAGGATTTGACGAACTAGTTAGGAGCTCGGCGAACCCTTCCAAGGCCTTTTCGAAATCTATAACATTTGGCGCTACGAAAACTTGTGCAGCAAATGAAGTTAAATGGTTACAGAGGCATTGTATCTCAACTGTCGTAGTTTCCGTTCCAACCTTAAAGAAAAGATTTAAGCTGTTTAATATTTAAGTTGATTAAAAGAGTGATGTATAAAACATTAGTACAAAAAAGAAAGTGAAATTCAAACAAGAAAAAACAAAACAAAACAAACAAACAACGTACAGCACCAGCCTTAGGACTCGAGAAAGTTGAACGGCAGTCAACGTCAAGAATAGTGTATTTTATAAGGCCACGCCGCGTCGTGTCTGCTCAGTTTGGTAAGGTTTACAATAGGCGGTAGTTTCGGGATTTTTATACATTTCTGGGAAACTGCCCACCTACCCCTCTACTAAGCCAACATTTTGCCTTAAGTCAGAAGTAAATGTTAATGCTGGCTTAGGGGAGGGTTAGGTGGGCAGTTTCCTAGAAACGTATATCACCAAATGAAGATTGAAAAGAAACTGAACAATACCCACACTACAACACAAAAGCGAACTAACAATGTTTTCCGCAACACCAAGAAACACTCGAATAGATTGCCGTATGTCTTAAAACTGGAGCAACATTTGATTCAGGAAAGAATCTCCCTGGAACTGTTGCACTAAATATATTAATGAACATAACTTATTCAACTCTTCTTCAAGCTTTCATCGGATAGTTTAGTTCCAGCTAATTTAGTCGTTGGGTTTAATCGTCGCTTAAAAATTACTCCAAGGCCGAAGTGAATCGCCAAGTAGTGACTTTTCCACTGGATTTTAGTACTCAAGGACTTACCTTACATCCCTCCGTGCTCCAACTTTTTGTTGTCTCGTTCCAGAAGAAGCATTTTAACGTAGATATCGTCAGGCTGTACGAGGCATTATAATCAGAAAATGAGCCTGTTTTTCCCTGAACTTGAATATAATATGTTCCTTCCCCACTTATCAAACTATGGTCTAGTATAAACAGTTTTTGCTCTATCCCATCTACCGACCACGACGCTAAATTATCGCTCGATGACGGCCGTCTTCCTAGGGCGACCATTATGTTCCACTCTTGTACGTTTTCATCTTCCGAAACAAACTCGAAGCTCACCCCAGCGTTATCTAGGCTGTAATTGAACGTGTGGACCTGAGCTGAAGTGTCATTGATTTGCAGAACAAAGTTTTCCCTCTCTGCTTTTAATGACTCGTCCACTTGACGAATTCTGATGTCTATATCCCTTTCTAGTCCCTCAAGAGAAACCATGCTGCCATCCGTTTGAAGCACCTCTAATGCAACCACTGAGGTGGTGATGTTTTCCTCTCCTCCACAGTCGCTATATGGATTTTCTGAAAATGACAGCATCTGAAAATTGGTAAAAGAAGTAGATCAACAAAACAATAAGTGTTTGTAAATGAAACAATCTGACAATGGGTCAAAGAGTAAAACAGAACGTGACTGGACTACTACAACAACAACAGCAACAAAAACAGGCAAACTACAAAATATGACCCGTACGGCACCGCGCGCAATTTCGTTGGAAAACCACAAAAAAGAATTCCAGTACGAGGGCCGTACGCGTCAAGTGATGGAGCCGGAAAAACGCGTTAGAAAAATGCGCTCGAAGCGAGGCAAATGCTGCCAGGAACGCATTTCTCCCCCTCAGAAAAATCCAAAAACACAACCTTCATTTTCAAATGATAAAATGCTTACTGTACGCAAGGTCCGTGCGTCTCGACCGACAGCAAAATATTTTCCCGTCCGGCTCGACCTAACTGAGTCAATAAGTACATATTACCATACTTTTATACAGAAACGCAAGTAAGTAAATCTTTCCCACGTTTGTTTGTTGCTTTAATTCCCTGGCTTTTTTTGTCTGCTTCAGTATCTTTTGATCTTCTCTCTCTCTTTCTTTCTTTTACCCTTTTTATTTTTTACTGTTCTTGTTCTTAACTCTTGCAAATGTTGAAAAGGCAAATTGTTATCAAGCAGAGTCCTTGTTGAGAAAAGTTTATCGTACCCAACCTGGCGCTAAATTTGTCGGTGCTCAAAAACAAGGAAGGAAAAAGCACTCGGGCTTTATCTAACCTGTAGGTTTAGAGCGTAGTCCTCGAAGTTGATATTTTGAAACAATCCCAGGTTTGGTAGTGTGAACATTCCCAGTTCGTTCTGGACTATGGATCCATTCAGAGAGTTGGCCAAGGCTTTCTGGAGAACGGCTGTTATCTTTGCTGTATTAATAACTGTGTCTGCATCCCCAGGTGTTTTAGCTTTCAAAACTGCTAAGCACATTTTATTCACCACATCGAGAATTTCTTTTGATGCCTCTCTGCCCCTTTCCTTTAAAAAAAGAAAGAGAATGATGTAAAATTAATGGGAAGGTAAAGGCGCACACGAGCAGAGCTTATCCCGGTTTCATTAGCATGAAGCACTTAAAGTATTGCTACTCCCCTCTAGACGGGATGCTAGTCCATTACAGGGTTACCCCCCAACAGTATGTCGCCGGTGCAGTTGTCCCTTTCGTAAACGGTCGCTGCCATTTTTAAGACAGAAAGGTTTTGACCTGTTATGGACAGTGTTTCTATATCAAAGAGAAAGAAAATCGCAACCCAAGGTCAAACCTAGACCTCAAACTCGGACCATTTGTATCCTAATCTCTCTTCCTTACCACTACACTACCACACCGATCCTCCAAAATGCCGAAAAATTTAAGTATTGTCTTGTCTTTATTTACTGTAGCATCAATCCGTAAATTTTAACGATAATTCAACTTGGGCTTCAACGTCGTTCCTTTTAACACTATTCAAAAGCGTATTATTTGCCTTATTGTAACTTACTCAAGGGAATATATTACATCTATCATGACTGAAGGTTTGGTAGTCAATGGTGGCATCGATCGTTAAAAATGGCAACGACCGTTTACGAAGGCGAAATAGGCGTCGCCGGTACCCATTTATACACCTGGGTAAAGAGAGACAAATAGAGTCAAGTTCATTGTCCAAGGTAACAGGTGAGGCTTGACCTCCGGACTTCCAGATCTGCAGGTGTCAACCGCTCGGACAAACACGCCTCCAGAAAGAGAATGTAGAGTAGCAAACATAGATTTTTCTGCATAGATTACCCGAGTTTCTTTTAAAGTAGAATAAAAGAATTTTCACCTGCGACAACATTTAAAAAGAAGCGATAGAAGCTTACATGTTAGGTCAAGGGCTATTTTCCCACACAAATTTTGCTGAAACTAAGACAGTAACCTGCGATTATATGCAGTACATCGATTTCAGAAAGTTCAGTTTGTGGAAGCTGTCATCATTGTGGTAAGAGTACTTTTAAAGTTATCGACCCATTTTGCGGTCAGTCACGCGTTGAGTGCAAGCTTTAGGGTGTCTCCTGGATAGAGGCTGTAAAAAAAGATATACTTACTTTGAACGCGTCGTCACAGCGGTAAAATGGGTCATCTAAACTCACTGGAGACCCCTCTGATATGCTTTTAAATAAGTTGCCAGCAATTCCAAGAATCTCTGATGAAATCTTTTCAAGACTTGAAACTGGGACGGTGTCTTTTTCAAGGGCGCCTACAATGCTGGACATAGTGTCCACGGTGTCGTCCTAAAAAGTGAGGTAAGAGAAAGAGTAACTTGACGCAATATCCTTTACTACTTTAGGCTCTTCAGGACAGCTTCCTGTCTAAAGTAAGAATCTATCATGGACGCTACACATTTCGTGCTGTGTAATGAACGTCAAAAAGAGCATTTTATTTGAGCGTTGTTGGTGTTTTCACTATACCGTACGTCTCCAACTGGGGACGAAGGGACCACCATTTCTACTTGGGCATTCGGCCAACGCGAACTTTTAGCCGTTAGCACGGCAAAGGCTGTACCTTTATTTTTCAATTATTTTCAGACCCTGAGTGTTGTTCCGGCTCTGAGGATCGAAACCAAGTCCTCCCGCTCTGTAGTAAGGCGCACTACCGCCTCAGCTATTCCTGCCGCGGTTGCATAGAGCATACCACTAATCAGTTAAGAGTCAACTTAAGGGGATTTTTAGCTTATTGGTTAGGAAACGATTATTTTGGGGCGAGACAAAGGATTAGGTTTGCGCCGTACGTGCAGTGGAGATGCTTTAAAGTATGATAAGACATTTTTCAAGAGTATTTGTCGCCTTTAGGCAGACCCTTCTGGGAGAGCAAATTGAGAACAAGAGAGACGCGAGCAACCTGAATAGGAGTATGGAAAATATATATGGTAAGAGCCAAGAGTACGTTTTCTTTGTCCATTAGTTTTTGGTTGTATTTTCGTTCCAGTTGATACCACAGTTTTGACATTTACCAAGTCCATTCTTAATCATTTCCAAAGTGATTGAGTCTAACAGTTCCACCTATAAGAAGCCGATACTCCCAGCGTCGGATAATTCGAAGAATCGTGGCAAATACGCTACAGTGCCGTTTAAAGCTTTAATTAAGGTAACTCAGTTAATTTTTCTGATTATGACACTGTTCCTGAAATTGAACAAGCGTCTTCGATCTAGGCCGAATGTCAAACTTTTCACGAGATAAACCAAACTTAGTGAGTTATGTTCACGAAAAGTTCGACGTCTGGCTCACTTAAGTTCGTCTAAATGAGTTTGGATCGTCAAGTACGTTCTACCCGTCTCCTTCAGACGGATAGAACGTCTGAAGATCGCCGGTCTCCGGGACAAACGTCGATCTTCACATGAGACGGACTAAGCTAAAAAATTAAAACTTTGTATGATAATATAACTTAACCTCGTTCGGGAGAAAGTGTTTTAAAATTGCTTTTTGGTTTGATTCAGTTGAATGGTTTGACGCGTCCTTAAAGCTCGACGTCTGACCCAACAGACAAACCAAAGCTTGGTTCGTCTCATGAAAAGTTCGACCTTTGGCCAAGGCCTTAGTAGATCCGAAAGTGACCAGGAAATGCTTGATAAGTTATTCTTTTCCTACCAGCCAAAAGCTGGTTGTATTTACCCGGGCATTTTGTGTAAGTACTTCGTTGTTCTCTGTCGCTCTCTCCAAGGCGTCGCTTATCACCAGCAGCTCATCCACGGTTGTTGTTCCACTTTCCGCGAGAACTTTTGTGTTTGTTTTAAGCTTTGATGTAATCTTTTCAATTATCTATTAAGAAACAGGAAACAATTACAGTGATTTTTAATAAGTTTTATCCACAAGGCAAACTGAACTGGCTTCTTTGGCAAAGGCGTAGGTTTCATTCACTCAATAGGGCGTTACCAAGGCCTATGTTCACAATGTACTGGATAGCTTTTCGTGCCGTGACACTAATTATTTTTATTAATAATATTATGATTATTATTTATAATAATAATAATAATAATAATAATTATTATTATTATTATTATTATTATTATTATTATTATTATTATTATTATTATTATTATTATTATTATGATCATTATTACAAGTGATACCGGTAAAAGTGAATTATAATTATTTTACACAATAAAACTTCGAGTTTAAACCTTAAATTAATTTGATAAAAAAGGGTTGGTTTTTTCGTCTTTCTTCCGTGCCGCATATTTATACAACGAAGTCACGGTTCGAGATTGTCCGCTATTGTGAGAAGCAGGAGAGAAGTGATTCCATTTGCTTTAATTGAAATGGATGGATGAAAATTGATCGCCCCGAGAAAGTAAAATCAACTATTACAGCTGATTCTTAAGTCGGGGCACAAGCCGATTAATAAAATGGATTTACAAAGAGAGAAACGAATTGCTCTTACTGAAAAGAAAACAACAACTTAATAACAGCCTGCAAACCACTAAGTTGAAACTTATATCATGTTAGGCCCCTTTCACACGAAGAATTTCTTATGAGTGCCGAAAACCTATTTTAGTCGATGAAAGTAATTAAATATGGCAGTTAATTCAGACGTCGGATATGATGGTGCCAAAGTTAACTTCGTTTGTTGTAAATATCCCTAGGTCTCTACGAAACTTTTTTATCCAGTATGGATGAGGGTTTCTATAATTGGTGCATTATATTCGGCACATGTGAAATGCGACTTCTAAATCAAATGTTAAACTAAGTCGAATTTTCGACTGTTTCAGTAGCAGATTCGACAAAGTCGTATTTAATTTGAAACTGTCGAATTTAGTTGATTCAGACGTCCCATCTCAAAGCAGTTACCTCTCGAATTAAATTAGGCACATGTGAAAATCGACGATTGAGCTGGGTAATGACAACAGTATTACTAAACATACCGGTAGATACGCTATGATACATACCGGCGCATTTTTTATATTCCTGTAAACTTTGTTTTCAATTTACCACATTATGTTACTGGCTATATGCGAAACACAGGTAAAAAAGAGAGTAAAATTTCTCTGCCGTGTGATGAAAGTCAACTCTCTACAGCCGTCGGCCTAGTCTCCCGAATTTTTCGCTCATGTTCATTACCACCTTAAATTTTAAATGCCGGACGTCAACTGGTTATTTTTAAATGCCCCACACAACCAAAACCTCAAACATGCTATTTGTTTTGAACCCAATAATGAAATCTTGTCACAGCAACAAAAAAACCTAATTCGGAAATAGTCACGTGACTGAGATGTCATCACCCTAGATGTGACATGGGAAGATATTTTATGGCAAACGTTATCTTGTTGTGGTCTGACGTTCTTCTACGTACAAAATTATTATAAAGCTTCTAGAAAAAATTGTCTCAAGGGATTCTGGGATAATATTTATGATAATGGGATAATATTTATGATAATATTTATGATAATTACAATTTAAAACGACCGAGGTAGTATCACTAGAGTCAACAAGCAACTTCAAAGAGGAAGGGATTTCTGCCAGAAAATTAGAACAAGGGAAAGCCACATGACAAAAAAATCTACCAAGATGTTCATTGACGGCCTGTCTGGTTCCGACTTGTGAAATTTTTTGAAAATTCTAGAAACATTTGCAGCTATCTGTGAAAAAGATAGCCTAAGAAAACAGTCGCATTTCGAGTCTCCACCAATGGTTTCTCCGGGAAATGACGTCTGAGCAACAACCGTAGAAATTCCATACTGATGACGCGTCACTACCCAAATCTGGGTAGTGCATCTGATTGGGTGAAGCAAATTTCCAAACAATCAAAAGCACTCTTCAGATCTAAGTAGCGAGCGTCATCAGCACGGAATTTCTGCGGTCGATCTCCAGACGTCATTTAGCGAAGAAACCAGTTGTGTCGTCGCGAAATGTTGGCTGCTTCGGTCTCAGATTACGAGGAAGATGACTTACTTTAGCTTTCTTCTGCTGCGTTTCTGTCATTTGTTGTTCGGTTGGTGCCACTGTACTTCCCGTGGCTGTTATAGTTTCCTCTGTAACGTTTCCACCAGTGATTTGCTGTGCTTTAGTGGTTGGAAGTAAGGTTGTCGTTGCTTGAGAAGCTTCACCCTCGTTACCAATATTATCGTCGTCATCGGAAAACAGAACCTGTTCCAAGAGGCTTAGAACTTTCAAGTTTTCCTCTCGGACTTCATCGGGGTTACTAATGTTAGAAGTGGTATTTTCGTTGTCTAGATCGTCGAAGACAGAATCAAGATTTACAGTTGCTCTTTTCACATTTTGTACCTAAAAGAAGGACCAACGTATAGCCAGGTTTAAACGCTGAACCGAACAACATGATTTACCTAGGGCTCTACTCCCTTTTTCTCCTAAACAGGGAATGTGCCGCTGAAATGGGCATGGTTTGGGGTTCCCGAGTCTTAAACAGGGTATACAATTGAATGGACGAGGGACACGAAAAATGGAAATGAATGTTTTTTTGTCATCAACATAGTCAGTCTCATACCCAAAACCCTGCCCTGCAATCTTGGTCAACACTATATGGTAGCTAGCATGCGGTGTAGTAATAATGTTAGGGGATGTTTTTTTCACCATCTTTGATTTTCAAAGCAGTACACTCCTTCCCTCACTACCGCAGTCAAACGTTTTGTTTGTTTGTTTATTTGCTGAGAGTCCATTTACCAATAAGAGAAAACAATGGACTTTTTCAGTTTTCAATACCTTGGAACTTTTTAAGTAGTCGTTCAGAAAGTGTTGTAAATGAACAGCAACTCGTTGATAACTTTTTACAGTGAAAAACATGAGTTTAAGGTACTAACTTTAGTTTTAGTAAATTTTTCTCGTTTGACCACGGGGAACATTCTCTGCCTTATGACAACTGACGGGCGCGATTTTTCGTGCTAACGCACCCCAAGGCCACTACCACAGTGGCGGATCTAGGGGAGGGATCCGAGGGGCCCGCCCCCCTTATTTGTAGACCAAACTGAGGCCCAAAGGGCCGAAAAATGTTTTTTTTAGACCGGGCATCCCCCTTATCTCAGGGTCTGGATGACCGCCCTCCTCCCCTTATCTGATTATCTGGATCCGCCATTGACCAGTTCCCCCTGCCCATCGCCAAATGCTTCACTTACTTACATCTAAACATTAGACTCGCCTCATTAAATATTTGACGTCTGAAAGTAGCAGTTTCATCGAAAAAACGATACTAATGTGACTCTTCTTTCCACTTTTGCTTGCGGTCGGTGGAAAAGGAGACTATATTTTATCGCACAGTAAACGATTTTCTACTGAAGGTGGACCCTAATCTGGCTCGAACTTTGTACTGATAATCGTTAATTGGCTAGTGATGTTTATGCTTCCCAGTAACAACTTTTCATGTAGCCTGCGTCGGATAGTAACGTCTGCGAGGCAGCGCCGATATCCTCCTTCTGGGGGCCCCCAACGGACACAACGAATTACCGGAAACGCTTTTCAATTTTCCCTTCAACCAATCTGGTAAATTAACAATACCGTAAATCCTCTATTAAGCCCCCCTCCTCCCTCCCCTACTCAAATAAGCCCCCTCCCTCTAATAAGGCCCCCCTTTAAGGGGAAGAAAGTTAATAGGCCCCCTCCTCTATTAAGCCCCCCCTCCCCTCCTAATTATTCTTCACTAATAAATGATAGACTGTATTAATCAATCACGACCGTAGAACTTCGTGTGGACTGATCCGGGATGGTTTATTTACCAACTGAAAGTTCGGATGTGATACTGATCCTCGGCTTCATGACCTGAAACTTCTTGTACTTGAGTTTTTCCACTCCGTATTCTACTTCTCTATGGAGAACTGATACCTTCGTCCTTTCTAAATTAAAGAAGCCCCCCGTCTCTATTAAGCCCCCTCCCCCCTTCAAATGGGCTGGAAATAAATACGCCGGGGGGCGTAATGGAGGATTTACTGCAGCATTTTTAACAGGCCAATCATGTCGTGCATGGTACCCAAGTCCTGGAACACAGGTGGGGGCCTAGAGCAAGGATTTCGGCGCTAGACGGACTTACGGTGACGTTACACTGGACGATTCGCAACGACGATTTTTAGCGCAACACAGCGTTGCAATGTTGGAACAATGTTGTAACCATTCGAAACAATGTCGCAACAATGTTGCAACGCTGTGTTGCGCTAAAAATCGTCGTTGCGAATCGTCTCGTGTAACATAATCACCTTTAAACCAGAAGTTTAGTTCCGACGGCTGTGGCGTAGGCTATCTTTTATCTAACAAATTAAATTTCAGAGTAGAGCGAGACGTTGGTTGTACCTGCAGTTTGACTTCATACCATGAACTCATACCAAGGGCGTCCTCTACCGATACATTAATCGATATATTCACTGAAAGAACATCCTGCGACACTTGTTCGTAAATTCTAAATTTCCTCGAAGAGCTAGGGTTCTCTGGCGACGTAAGGAGTGGCTGCGTCCCATTGTCATTTCTACGATAACTGAAGCTATATAGTAGTGGCTTTTCAGAGTCGACCCAACCATCACAGGAAATCTGGAATTCTGTGTGAGAGATATTTCCTGTCGGCGGATAGCAAGAACAATTGCCAGGCTTGGGAGGTTCATTGACCCTTAAAATCTTGGTGACGTAACCTGTCCTTCCTCCTTCTCTCCAGGTTTCCAGTTTCACAATGCACTGGCCTCCAGGTTTTAAGTGTTCCTGGAAGATTTGAGACTTAATAACGAAGTCGCGATTTGTATTCTCCCTGATTAGCTCAGCAGGTAGGGACCATTCACTTCCATTCAGTCTTTGTATTTTCCAGCGAAAAAATAGCGTGAAAAACAAACACTGTCCCTCGCACTCGGCCTCAAGTCTAAGATCTATTGACGGATTCAGCCTACTTGAACAATTGCGATCTAGGCACCTGATGAAGCAAAAAGAAAATAAGAAAAGCGCAGATTAGTCGTTTAAAAATAAATGTATCTTGTTGGACGGTAGAGTGTGTAGTTTCGTGGGATATTCTTGCGAGTCCCGCTTTATTTTGGCGAGCCCAAAATACAAGAGATCGAAGAGAAATGGACGTTGTTTTCACATATTGTTGCCATCACCGTATCACTCTGTTGCACACATTTAGGTCTGTTTTCATCTTTCTTGTTGTATTTGTAGCTAATAAAGTCAGTTTATGTTGACTATATTAATCAATGTTGACATTTCACTGTTGCTCAGGCGACTCTACTGAAAAAACTCGCTTTCTTAAGATTACGATTTACAATTTATTTTCGTCGAAAAACGATGAATTTTCTGCCATGTACTACGTTTGTGGAGAGCCGGTCAGACCGGTCTTCCGGAGAACAACCGTAAGATATTTGTATTCGTTTTGAGCGTTATTTGTACTCTACTGAGTGACGTTGAAAAACTACTCACTACTAATTATTTTACAAAAATAATAAAGAACTCGCTGTCTTCAGACCAATATAACACCCTAATAAATTTTCATCTATAACTGTAGACTCTCAAAGTGTCGGTTTTAAGGCTGGTAAACCTAGCACTAAGAGAGTGGAACAGGTATGCAACTAAACACTGGCTCTCTTACCTAGATTCAACTATAAAGAAACTCATAAGATTATAAAAGAACTATTCAATTTATACGAGACACGTAAATAGGTCCACTATTTCTTGGCTAGGTCGCTACAGGCTGTTATGTTCATTCATAGGGCCGGAAAACTGGTCGGGAAACAAGTTGCAACCCTCTTGTGTTTTTTCGAACTTCGCGCTTGCCTTAATAGAAACCTTTAGATTCAAAGAGAAGAGCGACTACGAGAATAAGATTTTCTTGACATCAAGAAGTGCAAGCGTAATGAATAATGAAAGGTAAATTACAACCGCCTTCGAATAAATCCATAAGTATGGATAGAATTCCCGTTGAGAAGCTTTCTTCCAAACTTGCTACCAACTTTTTTGTTGAAAGGAAATTTGTTCCTGCCACCGCCAAAAAGAGACTCAGAAAAGCTAGTTTAAATGAACAGCAAATTTCTCAAATTTACAAGATGCCTTTCAGTGCTACGAAAGACATACAACTCTCAATGTTTCAGTTCAAGATCTTACACCACATCTTACCCACCAACGCTACATTATATAAATTCGGAATTAAGGAACATGACCGCTGTCATTTATGCGCTGAAAAGCAAACAATCACACACCTATTTGTGACTTGCCCCAATGCTCAGCTGTTTTGGACACATTTTTCAGTTTGGTGGCGCCAAAAAAACAACATTGAAATCCTGCTTTCTGAAGCACAAACACTTTATGGCATTACAGACACCGTGCCTCAGTGTCTTGGTTTAAACCTCTGCTTGATAATTGCAAAATACTATATTTACACCGCGTCTAAAAATGAGGAAACTTATTTTTTCGACGCTTTTTTGTCTATCCTTAAAAATAAAATACAAATTGAAACTAGCAAAGCTAAGGTGCAAGTCAAGCTATAAAAATAATTTTCTTGATTCTGGCCAATTTCCCTTGTTTTTGGCTTTTTTGTTTTGTTTGTTTGTTGGTTATTTATTTATTTATTTATCTATTTTTTGTCGCTTTTAGCGTATTTACTCCTCGTTAATAGATAGTAAGTTAGTAATTAGTTGTATTAGAATTCTTTTTTCATTATTTTGTAACAGACTCCAACTCATCGGCTCCTGTTTTGTAAGCATTATCTTGTAAGTTTATATTATGTAAGTAAGTAGTATTTAACTTAGCAAGTTATATGTAAGTAGGTATTAAAGCTTTATGTAACTAAGTAAGTACTATGTAAGTAAGTCAGCATTATGTTTGTAAAAACAATAAATAAATAAATAAATAAAAATTTAAAAAAAGAAGTGCAAGCGCGTGAAGCAACGTCAAAATTTGGCGGGAAAACGTGATAGCCATCGTCACTCTACTACCAGTTTAATGTCACAATGACGGAAACAAGTTTAATATCGAATGTTAGAAGTTTTATCATTTTGCGTTCGGAAGTGGGCTTATAACCTCCTTCAATAAAAATAACCGTGCTATCGCCTCTGGTGAAAAAGAGCACAACGCCCCTTTCGGGGTGTACATTTCTGAGAAAACGCGAAAAAAACGTTAAGTTCATTGTCGGCCGCGTGCTCGTCCTCGTCCTTGAGTCCAAAGGTCTCTAATATCTCCGCAGGTTTTGAAGACCTCAACATTCAAGGTGGCAGGTCCAAAAGGGGACGTAAAGGCCAGCGCCAGAAAAAGAGTGGCTGATCTTGGTTAGTTACTTTGTTAAGAAAACCCAGGGTGGTCATTAGAGGTCCGTGAATAATTAAATTATAATCATCTCGGATAGTTGGTGTTGTGAACAAATTTTATGGCGTTCTCGCCTGAGTTCGTCGACTGATAGTTTACTTTGATCTAGATGAACCTAAATCTTAAGGGAAATTCTCTCGTCTAGTATTGACAACAATTGAGCAGACAAAACATTGCGGTCAGCCTTTGTCTTAGTCTCCCTCGCAGCCGTTTTTTAGTGTCGTCACGCAACGGGGAGATGAGTTGCGTGACGACACTAACAACGGCTGCGACGAGGTAGACTACTATACCTTTGTCTGGAAACCAGAGACAACCTATATCAATCACGAAAGCCCTGAATTTATAAACAGTCTCTTAACTCAACCTATTTTATTATGATTATGATTATGATTATGATTTAATTTTTAATAACCGAACTTGGAAGCACTGGGCCCTGGCGTGCATAATACTTGAATCAACCTGGTATTTAACAGATAGACCAAATTAGAAAAGAAACACCACTTGCGTACCTTATGGTCATTCTTGGCGGACCTGGTGGTAGGATAAAAACAGAAACCTCACCCCAAGCAGTGCGCCCATCACATTCCTTGGTCACTTTAACCGTAAATATGTAAGTCTTGTTTGCAACATAACTCTCGAGGCCAGGCGTAAAGTTTGAATAATTTAGATTGCTCTCTATCGCAGAAGTATTATGAATCAACTTTTGATCGGCGCAATGGACAAATTGGCCATCATAACTCATCTCTTGGCCGCGACAATGGATGCCACTGAAGTGATTTTTCGTCCGGCAATACCAATCGAAATTTAAGCCTTTTTTGCCGTCTAAGGCAACATCTCGATCGTCAAATTGTGTAGCAACATCTCGATCGTTAAAGTCTGCATCTAAACTAAACGTTTTCTCAGTATCCGCTTCGCGACAGCTATTCCCACGTATTTCACCTCCCAGAGGTGTGGGTACAATTTCGACTATTGCTTTGGTTTCTTCTTGCACTTGTCCATAGAGATTCAAGACATCACTGCCTGTCAGCTCGACAGTTAGGTTGAAGGAATAATTGCCGTAAATTAAAAGGTTGCGAGGAACTGTTATGTTACTACTATAATAATTCTTCTTCTTTACCCCTGTGGTTTCATTGAAACAATGTCTTCCTGGTTCAAGATTTTCAGGTTCAATTCTTATAATTTGCCAAAAGAATTTGACATCTCCGGAGTTAGACAATAAACATTGATTTATATACTGTCCTTCGAGACGAATTGTATCTGATCTATTGTATTTTATCGGCTGCAAGATATTTTCAACACCTCCAGTTATTCTCATGTTTCTGTCCGAGTCCCATATTGAAACATTTTTAACCTTACAAACGGGCTTGGCGACCAGAACTGACACATTCTTTTTCACCTCAGATACCCTATTAAACACAGTAAGAGAAACTGTATAGTTACCCTCAAAAGGAAAGGTGTGGTTGAAGGAATAGGTAAAGTTCACCTCGTTGTCACTTGTGGCGCAATTCGTTTTATTAATCCAAGAAGTGATAGAGTCATTGAATGCCACGATGAAACAGCTACCATCCTGGAACTTGGGGATTGTTATCTCAAAATGGGTCGAGTTTCTCAGCCACGTAAAACCACTTGATGTAAAAGACACGCCGGAAATTTTCTCCTGCACATTAAACTGGACCGACGCTGACGTATTTTCCACGAATTTATCCACCTCAACGCTTGCAGTTAGGATCCCAGTTTGGCTTAAAGTGACATTGAACCATGGTTCTTCTGTAATTCCTAGGACTACATCTCCATACAGTCTCCAACGGTAGGCCTTATCAAAATTTTGAGAAGTAACCAGCATTGTTGCTGTATCTCCAAGGGCAAAATATTTCCTAGATACGATATTTGTAAACTCTGCAGAGTACTCACTCTGAAGAGCAACCTTTATTTCAGGGCGGACAGGTGCCAAAACAGTGACGGCCGTGTGGAACTCAGTTCTACTTACTTCATTTGAACAAGAAACATTGGTCGTGAACGTGAAGTTCCCTGTAGAAGAGTTCCCTGTAAAAGAATAGCGATGAAGTATGATATATTTTCCATGACTATTGAATACTAATCTTCGCTTTTCGACAGGCGATTTATCGCCAAAAGACCAAAGACAGAAAGCATCGGTTGGATACCTCTCAAGAGTCAAAGTTTTGAGAATAAATGTAGCGTTACTCGAATTTTTTATTGTCCTTTCTTCCAACGTAAGAGTTATATCATTAAGCGGGTGCTGCACTATAACCACTGGGTCGCACTGACTAGTAAGTGAACCAAGACGATTGAAAGCTATCACTGCCACTTCATAAGAACCATTCGAAGCAAAAGAATGATTCAGCAGAAAGTATTTCCACCCATTAATACTCCGTCCCAGAGAAAAGCTTTTTGTATAGTTACTTTCAAACCTCGTGGTAACTGTCACATGAGAGCCGGACTTAACGGAGACATTAAAAGAAGCTTCCGCCGATGTATTAACGTAGGTAAGCATCGAGTCACAAGTTAGGTTGACAATTGGAATCTGAACCCAGGCAATGCCTTTGGCCACAACAGCACCATGCCTGTTTGAGCAATTAGTACTGACGTTGAAATATCCCTCCTCTGTATAGTTGTGCAAAACAGGAGTATCAATTTGCGAGAAATCCGTTAGAACAGAGGAGCCATCTCCAAATCCCCAATCACATAGAAACGCTGTTCCCGTTTCCTTTACGAGTGTGAAAGCAGAAGATTCCCCTCTGGCTGTGACATTCACTTTAATCTGAAGACCGGTGATCGGTTCATCCTTCTGGATGACAATTCTTGTTGAAAACGTTTCGATTCTGCGGCTTACTCTGTTTTCGCAAGTTAGGCCGATTGTGTAGTTTCCTGTCTGACGGTAGGCATACGTTGCCTGAAACACGTTGACGCCTTCGTTAAGGACATCTTCGCCGAAATCAAAGCTGCAAGAAGCATTGGTGCCTCCAGTTATCGTTCCTACCATACTGATGTTTTCACCTATCGCAATATAGACAGAACGTGATCCATGCTTAATTCGAGGTACTATTGCTGTCAGTAGCAACTCCAGAATTGGCTCTTGTACGATAACAGTGCAATTAATACTTTTTTCGTCGACTCGGTTTTCAGCGTTTATCAGGACGTTATAAACGCCAACATGTGCATACTGGTGAGATAAAGAATAGTTTCTGATTTTATCGCCGATGTTCTCTAGAACCTTTTCAGAGCTTCCGTCACCAAGAGAAATCGTAAAGGAAACGTTGGTTCCTGCAAAATAAATAACATATTTTTACCAGTAATAGACAAAAGGGCTTACAATACACGCCTTTCACTTTGAATGAGGAAAGAGAACGGTCATAATTTCGCAATGCTTTTCCCCTAGACGAGTTTAGCAATATCGGGAGGAGAAAGATCCAGGGGTTTACAAATTTTCGAAAAGAAAAAAGGGTTGAGAAGTTTTTTAGGCCGGAAAGGTCAAATAGACTCTTGGCCTCTGTGGGGTGAGACAGCTTTACGGTTCCTTAGGAACTAGTTTTCACCATTGCTTTGTTTATTAATTTGTCACTTTGAGGATCGACCATTTTATTTCCAAGCTTTTCTTCTACAGCCCATTGGGGCAATTACATGTCAAGAGTAGGTCAATGACTGTGTATCACTCCAGGAGTATAAGAGCCTCTCGGAGCTACGTTCTCAACGGCATTTCTCAAGTCTTGCCGACAGAATCCACTTCGAAAGGAAAGAACCTATGTCCGATTGTCCAGGACAGGTAGAAATTTAGTTCGGACATGTAAACCTTTGACATGACTTGTCCGTGGGACAAGGACATTTTTTAATTAGAAAAAAATACAGAAACAGTTGAAAATTTACTTCAAATTACAGTAGAATTAAAATTAATCTTATAGTCATTACAAGAAAACCTCATACTTGATAAAACAAGATTAAATATTCCTTTTAACTTTGCCATACGGCGGCCATTTCATTTGTTTTTACGAGCTCTAGCTGGCTCAGGAACCTGTCAAACCTTTTTAGACGAGAACTCTTAGGTTTTGGACAACCACATCGAATATAGTGCGTGTCCGAGGGATAAGTGGATAAGAAGATTTTTCAGCAAGCCTTCCCTTTTCCCTTTCTCCCAAACCCGCAAGTTGCACCGCTGCACAAGCTACTTATAAACATCAAACAAGTCATCATTGGTTGGGAAGAGGGTTGAGAGGAGACGTCCTTCTTTTGTTTGTTTTCTGACCTACAGTCGAACTTCCACTAACGGCCACCTCTCTACAACCACCAGTCTTTTGGTCGACAGTCCATATATTGACTCTTGTTTAATCCTCTCTACAACGGCCACTTTTTTCTGTCCCCAAGGTGGCCGTTGTGAAGAGGTTCAACTGTACTCCCCATTTATCGCTGGTTGAATTTCTCATTTGATGACACCGGAGTGCAAGTTTGAAACCTTTACTTTATATTACTTACTACACAGAGCAAGCGTGGCCCAGTGGTGAGAGCACTCGCCTCTCACCAATGTCGCCCGGGTTCGAATCCTGGCGTCGACGCCATATCTGGGTTGAGTTTGTTGTTGGTTCTCTTCTTTGCTCCGAGAGATTTTTCTCCGGGTACTCCGCTTTTCCCCTCTCCTTAAAAACCAACACTTTCAAATTCCAATTCGATCTGGAACACACAGACACGTTTCAACGAGTTCTTATCAACTCCTTAGTGCTCCGTGGGTAAACAAATTACAATTTACAATTTAATTGCAATTTTTTACTATAATATTTTACCTTTGGAAATAGCCCATTTTATTGATGCTTCTTCAGTCAGATTCACAACAATGGTGCCCTCGACACATCTATGGCCACTTATTATGTCTTGGACAACAACAATGCCGCTAGTGAAATAAGTGCTGTTGGAATTAGTTGCGTTGACCTCAACTTTGTACACCCCGGGGTGATTGTAAGTATGCCAGAATTTCTTGATTTTTTTCGTCAGCTCTTCGTTGCCAAGTTTCCAGTGATATTCCACTAGAGTCCCTTCATGTACTCCAACACCAATGTGAATAAACTCACTGGTTTTTATAGTGTAACTCGGCAGAATTAGTTGAAATGGTGTAATTGGTATAACTGCGTGAATGTCAAAAATACATCACCTGACAATTAGTAAGTTTTAATGTATAAGAAAATGCGTATCTAGTATCGTTTTCACAATGGGGCGACATGAACTGATATCATGAACTAGGGTTAACAAACCCGGATAAATTGTTGATACCCATTTTTTTGTTTGTTTGTTTGTTTGCTTGTTTATTTTTACTTTTTGTTTGTGTTTCAGTGTTGTTTACCTATCATAGATTACTTCCGGCTCCGCTATCCAGTCAGACAGAAGTGACATTATATAACTGACTGATTAAGAAAATATCAATTCGAACAGACACCGCGCGTTTATTAAATTTTTCAATGTGCGAAGTTTATTCAAGTGCAGCGTTACTTCGTAAGTCACTGGCAACAATTAGGAAAAATCATTTCTAAATATTATGTACAACAGAAAGATATTTAAAGTTTCAGTGTCTCGCTCTTTTTTTTTTTTTTTTTTTTCTGCTGAGGTTGAATCGTAATTATTTGAATGGTGTAAATTACCATGTTTTACTTAGTTTTTTTTTTTCCCATAGAATTCTCAAATAAACGCCGCATTCTAATAATTGGGTGTGGTGTTTACTGCTAATTTTGCTTCCATCAGTAGCCTGCGTAGCATGGCGGTTTTGTCCAGCCGGGCGCACGAGTGGGGAAGCCGCGAAATTCGCTCGCGAAGCGCGCGAGAACGGGCGGCAAAGCTGCAAGAAAAATCTCCTCGTGGTTTCTCTGCCCTCGCCTGCCTTTATTACTTAGCGCGCCCAACCAAAACCGCCATGCTACGCAGGCTATTCCATCTGCGGCGTTTAACAGAGGACGGCGTCTAATAGACCACTTTCGATATATTAAAATTCATAATTGGCTCCGAGGATTGGGGGAATAAAACAAAAGGAATGTATTATTCGTAATTGAGCCTCAAGATGATTTCTTTTGTTTTATTCCCCCAAGCCTCCCAGCCAAGTATGAATTTCTATTTATCGGAATTGGTCTATCGAATAAATACGGTACGCCTATTTTAATGGCATGCATGATTTAAGCAATAGAAAACGTTTTCCGTGTTTGCATAGCCTGATATAAACACGAGAGGAGTTAAGCGAATTCGAGACAGTTATGCAAACCCGAGACAAAGTCTAGGGTTTGCATAACTGTTGAGAATCCTCCCAACCCCTCGCGTGTTTATTTCAGGCTATGCAAATACAGGAAAGTTTTCTATTGCTTTCATAAAATAACTTTCCCGGGAAAAAAGTAAACTCTTTGTTTAGGGCAGTGACTAAAAGAGAAATTCTTACCAGTTGCAAAGTCTTGTTCACAAAGCTTGTATACGTAATCAGTTCTTGGTTTGAAATAAAGATGCTTTCCAAAAATACGGGTTTTTACGGCTTAAAATGTCAGCTTAAGCACAAAGAACTGGACACAGCATGTTTCCGAAGATTTTCCGAGTTTCAGCCGACGAGGGAGGGGGCAAATAAAGTAAATTTGTCGAGTTTTCGACTCAAAAACTTTTTCAAATTTGTGCTTGCGTGATTAGCACGCCAAAAGCAAAACATTTTGACGCCACGACCATGTTAACATAGTCTCATGCAAACACGCCTCTCGGTCAATCAGAGCGCGCGTACTATCTTAGTTATTTTATAAACAGTTATCGTTTCAGCCTCAACATGTCGATGATACCTACCCCCTATAACATCTTCTATCGTGGTGATAGGAACTGTCGTTGGTGGCTCCGTGGGTCTTTCTACTCCACAGGTGTTGTTGTACATAGGTGGTCGGTGATCGTAAGCTGAAAGATATTGATACATTAGAGGGATGAAACTTCTGAGACGAAGACAGCTAAGAGTACGAGATTTTTTCAATACTGAGTATTGCTCACGCGTGAGCCAGCGTCATTTTGGCGGAAAAACGTGATAGCCAACGTCATTGGGCACCTATTTTTTGATTAGCTGGGAAAACGATAGGGATTGTCACATGAAAACAATGGAAGAGCAGATTAAAGGGGACCACTGAAATAACAGGTTTAGAACGGTGTAGGTCTACTGTCGTCATTCCACTACGAGTTGTAGCGAGAATTTCGTAGTGGCGGGAACAAGTTATGAAATGTAAGAAATTTTAACCTTTTGCAGGCTTTTGCTATCGGGAGAGGATTCAACCTCCTTTCCTGCGTATTTTTGAGAACACGCGCAAAAACTTTTAGTTAAATTTCGTACAGGAACCTGTTCTCGTCCTCAAATCCTAAGCTCTCTATTGTAAGATCCAAAGCATTACGAGCTATTTTCATAATCAGGTTCCAGGAAAATATCAAGTACTACTACCACCTTGTTGATTAGAACATCGGATGGACTTAAGTTATTATTTTAAAGCGATAACAAAAAAATGATCAAAACACTTTAGTATAGAGACTATTTAAATTTTCGTTTTAATGCACACTACATTTTTAACTACTCTTGGCGTACAAACATTTGCCGAATAGCACTTGGTAATCGGGCCTTTACAAACAAACAGTCTTGCCTTCGACCGTAGGCAACAGAATACGCCGCCATAGTGAGAGGAGGTACAGTCCATAAATGCATTTTAAACTGCCGATTTTCTCTCACAGATTGATTTAGCCTGCGTAGCAAGTGTTTCCTCGCGAGGTTCGTCTAGAAACCTGGGACAAGAGCAAAAAAAAAATGACAGGGGAGGGGGAGGGGAAAGAAGGAACCGCTTGCCCGCAAACCCCACGATTTTGAAAAATTGCGTTCGCCCACGAACGCAGCTTCTGATTGGCGCGGTGCGGGTAGTGTTGATTACTTAGCATTCGAAACATCAATCAAACCAGGTATGCTTTGTTTTCGTGCGTCACATATCTGGTCTCATGTGATTTGTGGTCGCAGATTACAAATGCTTTGGACTGACATTTATTTGAATCGTGTTTGTGCGAAGGTTTATCAGAGTCTTCAAAGTATAATTGGAGATCGAGCAGTGGAGAAGGTCAATTTATTGAAAATGACTGGAAAAAATGGACTGTTTGTTGGAGATAACATCAACATAAATCAGAACATCAGTACTCGACACTAGCTAAAGCCGCCATGGACAAGCGATTTGTCAGCTTTTTGAAATGAAAATATTCTTTTTGTTTATGGGAAATTTAGCGGCATCTATGGTAGAGAACGTTTCGACACAGGCTGAAGAGCAGCCGCTCTGCAAAACGTATACCCGGCGGAGTGAACTGCTCCGGACAAATCATTTTTGACGTGTCGACAAGGTTTCAGACGAGATAAAGCCACACAATAAAAAACAAGAAATTCCGTAGCAATCGCTCATAGTTTTAACTTTCTTTTATCGTACATCTTAGTTTTATTACAGTTCTTGCAATCGCCTGCAACGTGTTCTATTAGAGAACAAAGTAAGTTTACAAATCTGGTAATCCAGGGGTAATCTGTTCGTAATACTTCTATTTTGACGAGCTGTCAATTTACAATTGAACCGAACCGTGAAATATCAAGGGGCGTTTTCCAGAATCTTGGGGTTTGCGGGCAAGCGTTTCCTCTTCTCCCCTCCCCCTCCCCCTTCAACCTTTTTTTTGCTTGCGCTCTAACTTTTGCGCAATAACTCGATTGGAAACGCTTGCTACGCAGGCTAAGATTGATTTAAACAACAAACTGGAACTATTCTCCTATGTCATAATAGGTAGCGCTCACAATTCGTGCCGGGGAACAGTAACAGAGTACGGTACTCAAAGGGCACTAATGTGAACACACCCTTATTCATGCCAGAAGAGGCCTTTTGCATTAGTTGATCACGTGATCAACTTTCAGTTAACACGAGAACAGTGCGCTTTTGAAAACTTTTGTTAGCACGAGCTGAAAGAGCATATTAAAATTGGGTAACCTGACAATTTTTCAGCCGTATATCTCAAAAGTAGCGATTGCAACGGCCGCCGAAAATTAGAAGGATTTGTATGAGAAAAACAACTTTTGCCACCCAGTCACGCTTGATTGGTTTTCCATACAAGTCCTTGTAAATTCTGCTTTTTTTAATTGTCGCTGAATCTTTCTCTTACGCATTTAAGGCTCAGATTGCCTGTTATGAATTAAAAGGAGATTTGAGGCCCTTAATGCTTAAGGAAATATTTTACGACAGTTTGAAAATTTCGAAATTTACAAGGATTTGGAAAACTATTCAAGCGTGACTGGGGGTCAAAAGTTGTTTCTCTCATACAAATCCTTCTAATTTTCGGCGGCCGTTGCAATCGCTACTTTTGAGATATACGGCTGAAAATTGACAGGTTACCTAATTTTAATATGCTTTTGTTTTCAGCTCGTGCTAGCAAAGTTTTTTGATCACGTGATCAACTAATGCAAAAGGCCTATTGGGGCAAGAAGCTTTACTCGGGCACTTAAGTGGGCACCAGGTCCCTGTGTGGACACACATTCTGTTCCTCCCTCAGGTATCAAGTGTGGACAGCTCCTTACAATCACAAGGAGGAATAACTAACTTACTTACTTTTGTTCACGTCATAAGGGCAACCATATATCTCGGTACGTAGACATATGTCATGTTCCCAGCTTTGCGGGTTGATACGCAGATATCGAGCATAGATTGAGTCCAGGTGAAGAACGTACACTTTTATTGTTTCATCGTTCTCGTTTCCATCAAATAACTATAACAGCAAACAGGAACGTCACAATCACTTTTAACACCCGTGTATCAGCAAGATATACCAGCAAATGTGACTTACTGTCTTAGATTCGATAATATAATTATTATTATTATTATTACTACCATTATTAATATTTATTATCATTATTATTATTATTATTATTATTATTATTATTTTATGTATTTTTCACCTTTCTTTTTTGTTTTCTTTTTGGGGTGGAGGGGGGTTGGGAAGAAGTTGGGTTCACAACTTAATCCTAACATCTCCTCTTAATTCGCTTCTTGGCGCCTGATACATGTGAATGATAAAAAAACCGTTTACCTCGAGTTTGATACACCACATAATGTTCTGCAATTCAATGGCAACAATATAATACGAAACATCTTGTTTGAAAAGCTGTCGGTCAGTATGATTAGTATCTGACATACGCCAAATGCCAAGGCTCGAAAAAAGTACAGACCGCCGGGGAAAGTAGATTTTCCAGCTTTTAAGGCTTTTGAGGCGGACTTATCCACAAGACAAGGGTCCAAGCAGGTCACCTTCTAAATATTTAACTAAAACAAGCAAAAAGTGGCCCAGGCACGAAAAACTGTGAGAGCTGCTTGCCAAAAGGACAAGATGGGATTCCATTTTTTTTTTTTAAGCCACATATATCTCCTCAGTTGAAGTTCTTCGTATTACCCCTATCCACGCCTCCTTCAAAATGAAGATAAAAGAACTGAAAAAACTCGACAAGTTTTGTCGAGCCTGCGAGTGGGCTCTCCGGGGCGCTCTGGTGGCCAGCGGCGAAAGAAAAGAGAGCTTGCAACTACGTCTCCACTAAGTCGATGCGAAATGCTGATTGGCGCAGATGACATAAGTAATGACGTCAATACCCTTGGCACGTGTTTTTCAATGTTTGCTTACATTCTCGCTCGTTTCCGCTTCGCGCTGATTGGCGAGTCAACAGGGAGCCACAGGGGAATTGGAGGTGGAATTCAAATTCCAGAGACACAGTTGCAAGCTCTCCTTCCATTTCCCGCCCCGCCGCCAGAGCGCCCCGGAGAGCTTGCTCGCAAGCTATTTTTGTTCTATCTCAGAAAAAAAATCCCAACGGCCAAAAAAGTCAGAGTCTTGCCTTTAATCGTTTGTCAAAACCTTAATATTACGGAGGAACTAGAATAAAACTTTTACCTTGGGGCCAGTTTCTGAACCATAACAGTACCACGTTTCACCATCGCTGCTATACTGAACATAAAATGTTGTCACCCAGGAATGGTTGTACCCTTGCAGGGCGAGAGCCATAACATCTTTCTCCTCTTGGAGATCCACTTGCAACCACTGTTTGTCGTTTTTCACAAAGGCGCACCAGGCGGTTAACGTATCGTCGATTATCAAACCATCTTGCGCTGTAAATTGATCACGCGAGGATGATGCGCTCAGATTTTGTTGACTGACAATAAAAGGAATTGGACGAGGACATTCTGCAATAAACCCACTATGAGTTAAAAACGACACAAACAGTAAACAATGCAAGTGTATACGCTGTCCTGTAAAAAATTGATTTTAATGTATATTACATTTCAACTTTTGATGTTTTACTTTCCTGTACAAATGAAGTCTTGGCGGAAGTGTTGCTCTGGGCCCAGCAGCTCGAAGGCGGATTAGCGAAATCATGGAGTTAAATTTCAGCCGGGACTCTATTCTTTTTAGAGCATCCACTCATCGAATTATCGGCAAAAAGAATTAAACTGAAGAATTTGCATATATGAATTCAAGTTTTGCACTAACCCCTGTTTATAACCCAGCCTTTAACAACCCGGCCGTGAGCAAGCTCTGCTAGGAAACTACATAGGATGAAAGAGGCCACAGGTGTAGCGGTTTATTTACTTAAAGGAAATGAAGCTGGGAAAACCCAGATGTGTAAGAGCTTTAGTCCAGGAAAAAGTTAAGGCACATGCGCCACAGCCCTACAGCTGTAAGCAAGGAACAAATGACAAGGTCATCCCACCAACTTTGCAAGGCCAAAGTGAGACAACTATCACCGGAAATTTTCCGGGGAGGGTACTCCCTTAATTACCTAAATATGCATGTGTTTCTGAACGGGATGCAGGGTCTTGCATCTTAAACAGGGTGTAAAATTTCACTATTTAGCGTTTTGAACAGGGTGTCTTTTTGAACTGGAGGCCTTTAAATGAGTGTGTTGGTGGGCGATCAGAGGTCTATTTTTTCCCAAAAAAATTCTACAATGTACACTGTAATTTCATGGTGTGAGTGAAGTAAGTAGACAGGACGTTGCTATATGGCACCTGTTCATGAAGTCACCGTAAATTTTCACAAGAACTAAAATATTTACTGGAACTGAAATGTGTAACGACCGACAGAGTAAAAGTTAAGATAAAAGATGGCTGTATGGCCCATGCTTCACTGGGTCACCTTACATTTTAGGAATTACTAAATCTAAATGACTTGAATTGAATAGAGCTTCTTAAAGATTATAAGTTAGATTCAACCAGATGAATGTTGCTCACATATCGTCACCTTATATGTTACTTATCAAAGACTTTTGGTTTTCAAATTGTGGTGACATAACCTGGATATTACGAGTAGGATTAAACCTGATGGGAGCATGCCTCAGTTTAACATTCACCTTGTATTTTCATGGTCACTAAAGTAGAGTGATACATATATAAACTATTTTTTAAAGTTACATTTAACAAAATGGATTCATGTTCCTTGCCACATAATCATTTCAGACATGTACCACCTCATTTACTTGTCACTGTACATGTAGACCTATGTACAGATTACAAATACATGGAGGAGGTACAATAGTGCCTGTACACCCCCTGCTAACACAAACTGACTCTACACATTTCTCTGACAATAGATCATGAAATTTGATCACTAGATTAGGGTAAGCTATATAACTTAGCTAGGAAAATTAGCTTTGCAGTCATGACAGCCACAGATACAAGACAGATGTGGTAGACTGTTCACGGTCCCCAACTTTTCTGTAAGATCATCAAGAGTTAGGGCTTAACTTTATGGCAGCTATCTTGATTTCAAATGTAAAAAGGGGGATTAGGGTTTATAGCAGTGAGGGGAGGGAGGAAAACCATCCCCTGTCCCTTAGTAGATTCGATACTCATCCCCAGACTAGACTTGGTACATTTAAAACCCAGATGGCTGCCTGTAAGGGTAGGTGTGAACAGTCTAGTGAAGGGGGTATCTCCCAAAGCAAAAAAAGGAAAAAAGTAATTCTCCCAGTTCATGAAAAAAGCTTAAGGGGCAGTCTTACAGTTGTAGTAAAATTGAGGAGTATACTGCAATGATTTTGTTACAAATGGTTATGGTGAGTCCTGGAACTCATTTTGTGAAGAATCATGAGTCCCAGTCCATGAGCCAATGATTCCCAGTTAAAAAAATTAAAAATAGTACAAAAAGAAAAATGATTGGGTTAGCTTTTATGTAATCAGACAGTTAGTCTGATGACAGACTCCAAAACTCTGAATTACAGTGTACAGAAATTAAAATATAGTCCTTCTATTTTAAAGCACAACAATAATGTGCTTACAGCGGCATTCAGTCTTGCCTGCTTGGAGATTAGATCAAGAAACAAGGAGGCGATTAATTGTACAACAAACACAATTTACTCGCTAAAGGTTTAAATTTTTACTTCCTACTTTATCAAAGTCGATACTTTTTATTAGTTTCTGAATTGATGTAGTATGCATGTTAGCGACGACCAGAAATACCTCTGTGGTACCAGGCTATACACGTGTATGAATACACAAAAATTAAAGGGCCTCAACTCCAGATTTTCATTACAGAAAATAAATCGCATGCTCATCAGAAGACCATTTGCATACAGTGAAAGCTTGCAACACCCAAACATCAGAATTTTCCTAATTAAGATTCTTAGATGTTCACTTGTTCTTAAGTAATCAATGCTTTCACGTGATAGAATTTGTTGACCGACACGTTTCGGAAAAGCTGATCTAAATTTAATCTTTTCTTAGTCTTCTTTGCAAAACATGCGTGGCTTCGATCGCGTAACGATTCTTAGTCCCAGTTTCCATGGTCTCTGCAAGGAACGCCTGGCACAATGACCTCCCTTTTGTGTCCTAAATACGACCAAAAATTCCAGAGGTGTTACTTCCAGAAAAATTGGGTGGGGGTGTGCGGCATGCTTCCTGAAACCCTCACCCTATTTCAGACCAAAATCTGAGATTTTCCCTACCCTATTTCAGACCTGATCAAAAATCTGATACCCTACTTCAGACCTGAAGCCCTGGAGCCCGACGTGTAACCGGAGTGCATGACAAGCTGTTATGGCATGTACACGGTAGTTTGTGTAGACATTAAAGGGGAAATGGTCTTATCGCCAAATGACGAAGAAGTGGCTTATTCTTCTAGAAAACATACCCAATTCAAGACTAGAGTGCACAAACCATACCCTATGTCATACCAAAATGGCTAAAAAACCATACCCTTTGGCGCGGCAACATACCTGTATAGCCTATATAAGGGACTACCCCCCAGGGCGAAAAACTCGTTGCAGATTATGAGTCTCTCTGCTTACACAAGCAGGACTAATAGAGGCTAGAAGAAATAAGCATCGTTAAACAACAGCCATAATAACTGCCACAGAAATTACGTAAATGGGCCAGATATTTCTACAAATACACATGTTCAGATCGATCAATCTTTGCATCCTATGGGACGCATGACATGAATTATTTTGCATCTTTAGGGATTGCTTTTTTCTGTAGGAGAAAGAATGAGTATAGCCTCAAAAATAGCGTACAAAAGGTTTAATGTAGGCAGAAGAGAGGAGAGAAGAGGGGGAGTTAAAATGTGTTACTAATAACTTCAAGTAGAACAAAATGACATAAAATAATGAAATTTATATATAAGGATCACTATTCCCACACATACATAACAGGGGGACAAACTTTCATTAACAATTAGAAAAGCTAAGAGTTCTCAGAATTTGTAGGGATCAAAGTGTATTGGAACATGACAACTGACATGGAACACTTAGGAATTCCAAACTTTGCTTGATGACCTTAGGTTGGCTTTCAAAAAAATCCTAGGAATTTCAAGGAAATTGAGAAACAAATAGAAATTGGTAAGATTTTCCCACAGCCTCATACATACATTTATTATTCATACATATACATGATTCATCTCTAGTCATCACAAAAACTGTTTGTGAGAAACAGGGACCGCGCAGCAAGTTTTCGAGTGGGGGGACTAAAGAAGAATGCGTGAAGGAAAATTTTGGGGGGGGGGGGCTTGAGGGGGGCATGCTTGTGGACTTCTATTCAATTTCTCTAACGTGACGGAGAATGCGAATAACGATAAAACTATTGATTTTTTTCCACATCTTCAGTGATGTTGCTATCGGGTCTGAAAATTCACCATCACTAAATTGAAAGATCATAGATTGCCGGATGTTATACTACTGATATCAACCTTTAATTACTATAAATAAGCCAGAAATCCAACTATTTTGCTTAAGCTGCCTTGAACTCAAGGCTGTATAATTACTGAGCAATTATTGCACGAGGCTGAGTATGATATGAAGAGTTATGCAGATCGAGGGGGTTATCCGCCAAAGCCGAAGGCTTGAGCCCGGTGGCTAACACCCTCCGAGATCTGTATATCTTCATATCATACGAAAGACGAGTTCAATACTGATTGTTTAATTATTCATTCAAAATATTTACATGGCAAAACAAAACGGTAACTGGAAATAATTTAGTGAATGAAAATTCAATTATAGAACAGATTCAGAAAAAAGTAGCAAAAATTATGCAGAGTTTACTCACCAGATAAAGAAGGTTTTCCATTTTGTTTGGAAAAGTAATCAGAAATTTTAAGAGATCTCTTCTTTGCATTACTAGTGGTATGTGAAGTCTCGTTTTTCGTATTTATGTTGCCGTGTACCATGTGCACTTCTTTGTTCGTAAAAACCGCCGGATTGAATGTTCCTTGATGACCAGAGCTATAGTAATACACAATTCTGCGGTTTAAGTACTTTCGATGACAAAATGTTTTTATAAACAGACCGCGTTCAACAAAACTTGCAATTGGAATTCTCAACGAGCCGTGAAGCCTGACATCAATAGACGGACTTCGCGCTGATCGAGCTAAAATCAGGACGCACAATAACAAGAGAAACAATAACTTCATGATCTTCCAAAAATCAAGGTTGAAACTAATAAACAATTTGTTTGAGAATCGCCTTATAAACTAAACCCAGTTATTACTTTGGATCGAAATTGACCAATTACGAAACAACGCGTTTTCCTGAGAGGTCCGCAGGAAAAAGAAGCCATTTAAAAGACGTTTACCTCTCCTAGGTTAGAAGCGAAAAAATATTTTACAATTGTAACGACTAATGCTTCATTCTGTCTATTTATCTGCGCGTTTGTCTTTGCCAGTAACTCTGGTCACTTTCGAATTAACGATTTTTTGCTATTTTTCACTCCTTTACTTTTGTTAAATTATTTTTTTGTTTAATTTATTTTTATTCTTGTAAAAAAGTGGGGGGGCTAAAGCCCCCCCAGCCCCTCCCTCTGCGCGGTCCCTGAGAAACTGTAGTATGTAACTGCTTTATGCATAATATCACCCCATGTAAGGAATCCAGATTCCGGAATCCAGCCAATTTTTTCTTGTGGAGTCCAGAATCCCGGAAAATTTGCTTGTGGAAATATCCAGAATCCTGGGATTTGGAATCCCGAAATATACAGCTGAAGGGTTCCAAAATCCCACAACTGATGGGAATCCAGAGTCCCAGCTGCAAACTGGAAACCATCGCTTGGAATCCGGAATCCATTGCGTAGAATCCAAAATCCAAGACTGTCTTTGATTTTCTTACATGGGGCGAATAATTTAGTCACAGTATGGCGGCTGTGTGAAAATCTAACTCACAAACTTTTTTTACAGAAACAAAGTTAATCCAAGAAAAAGACCAATTAGCAACAAACGTTTGCAAAATTCTAAAAGTCAGCAAGTAGACACGGCGTGACAGAGTAATGCTAAAGAAAAGACTACACCACTGCCGCCATTATCATCACCATACCTTTATCTTTCCTTTCGAAAACGAACCTGACTTGGAAACAATCTTCATGTGAACAACTTCACAAGTGAACAGCGCAGTCTGCCTTGAAAATAAGATCAATTATCTCGACTGAATCGACTTGATGCAGAGTTGTGTTCGGGAACCATGGTCCGCGTGAATTTGAACTGCACCCACGTGATAATCACTGAAATGTGAAGTCAGCTTGTGGGAGCCTGGGAACCAGTAAGCTCAAAAGGCAAGCAGGGAAAAGCAGCAATATAAGAACGAGTTGTTTCTCGAGTTTGGGAAACACACGCTTTGAAAAATTGTCAAAAACGGAAATCTTTCACAAGTTGATTTTTACCAAAAAGAAGCTCTAGATGACCTCAAAACGTGCGAAGATGTTAGCCAGCCGGCCGGAAGAGGTTTATGCACACATGTAGACGGAACGGTAAACACAACTCTGCCATGTTGGTCTTCAACACACACACTCTTGAGGGTAGCAAAAGGGAAGTCATGGTCCAGTCTCACGTACAATTTTTGGCAAATTTTACCTATCACGTTGGTTGTAAACCAATTTCCACGAGTCATGACGAATCTCACCTGTTAATCAAAGGAGCTGTGTCACGAAATTCAGCCAAATTAGGTCAGAATTACAATGAATGCCCATTAAAATAAGAGAAATGTAAAAATAACCGCTTAAAACATTAAAGGAAGGCTAAAATAACACAACAGATACAACAGATGCCACGGATGGGCAAAACTGAAGAAGACTGAAATCGATTGCAACTGAGGGTTTTTGAAACTGTTCAGCCTAACAGTTTTTCAAAGTTGATCTCTGCTGTTTGCAACTTCCAAAATAATGCTCAGGAGACATATTTGTTTGTCTGGAATCTTTGATTTTGTCATTTCCATGTAATTTCTTTGCTTACTTTAAGTTCCATAGGGATTGAGTGCAAGTAATTGGCAAAATTAAACAAAATGAACTGGACTGCCGTGACACAGCCCCCCAAAGAACCGAATCACAATCATCATGGATCACAATTCGCATTTTATATGATCATCGCAGCTTCTTCCCGCTTCTCTCCTCATTAGAATGTCGGTGGGGCGATCTTCAAGTGTGTTAACGAGCAGTCGCGAATGTGGGAAATTCGTGTTTCCAGTCATCTTGCGTTCAAATTGAAAACACATCAACACCCCCGATGTGATTTCTTTTTACCCTGGTGACTGTAGTCCGGGTGCCAAAAAAGCAACAGGAGAATTGCTATAGAGTAGACGGTATTGATCTCAAAGATCACTGGTCACGTGCGGTTTTTAGGGTCTGGGGCCCGTTTCTCGAAAGTCCCGATAATTAACGGGCCCGGTAAGCTGTCGCCGTTTACATTAAAGATCGAGGTCTCAATAGTTTTGCATCTAGCATGATAAAACCATCAGTTAGTGAAACAAAATGGAGTAGTCTGCTAGCCAGGACCCGCGCTCTTATTCTTTATATTTCGATTTGAATATTTGATTTCGGGCCCGAAAAGTTACTGGGAATTTCGAGAAACGGACCCCTGGTCTCTAGGTAATAATTGCATGGGCGCGATCCATTCAATCTAAATTCAGACCGGTCCGACCGGGAAAAGTAGACCACCTCAAAAGGTGGACCAGTTTTTTCGAAACTTTTCCGGTTGGACCGAACCGATCCACTGAGTTTTGGACCGAAATTTCCATCCGGAAATTTTGGTTGAATAGATCGCACCCATTCATAACAAACTTACATGGCCTCAACATATTTTTGAAGTGAAGAAAAGTTTTGTTAACAAATTGAACTTAATAAAGCGCAGTTCTTTTTTACCACGTAATATACTCCCAGACTTACATTTTAAAATAATCTTACCCTCTGTATCATATGCGTTGCCGATATGGGGAAGTTTTACCAACAAGGATGGGTTCCTTGCCCTGGAATCACTACACCGTAGAGCAGCTAAGTTAATAAGCGGCCTTACGCGAGATGCCTAGTGTAGAAATACTTAAGATAGCCAAATGGGATTCTTTACACTTTATGTACAAAGTTAAGTTGGCAACATTGGCATATAAGATCTTTTATGATTGCACTCCTCCCTCCATCAGGTTGCCTCCATGGGGCATATATTAACCAAGAAGACTTCTCCAATGCACTACTTACGAACTGAGAATAAGGTAATAGTGCCACGCTTTAACAAATATTTTATGAAAAATTCAATAGCACATAGAGCATCTATTGTGTGGAACCATCTTACTCCTGACCTTGCTAAGTCATTCAACGTTACACTAGAATGGCCTTTAAATCTGACAACCTGCGTAATTTAGATTTTCGGGCTGAATCTCCACAAACAATGCCTCACCTGATGATAACGATAGTTTTTTTTTATATTAATAAGACAATTTTGATATACTTTTATATATTTAAGTTTTAGTTCGCTTATATGAAGACCCCATAAGCGGCAACGCTTTAATCACCATCGTGTTGAGATGAAAGTTATTGTATTGTATTAACCAGGACAAAAACGTAGCGCAAAGAATGAAACCAACGGCACTGCTCAATCTATCTTTCCTTTGTCGTTGATTTTCACGAAATGCGACCAAAAATTCACGAGTCCCGCACATCTTAGAAGATAAAGCAAGCTTCACATGCATTACTGGTTTCACGGATCACGTTCCTATTTTGGGGCTTTCACGCGTCACGCGCGAAATTTGGGCCTAATCACGTGTCACGCATAAAACCTTTGATACCCTCACTCTTGGCACGAATTACCACTGAACACACCAACAAAGATACCGAGTCAGGCAGCTGTAAGTCCTTTGTAGCCCAGGTTAGCCAGAGAGGTGGATACATTGGGTGGTTTGCATGGCATGCCCAGGACTAATGGGAATTAACTTCTTTCTGAACACATCTATGGCTCTTTAGGCAGTATATCACTTTCTTCCTAAAGCGAGCAAAGAGGCCTCTGCCTCGCTTTCAGATCTACAAGGTGATAATCCGGACGGCTGGAATTCCTCTCAGCGCCTCCTCCTGCACCACGCACAGCCATAGGAGGGAGGAATGCGATATTATTTACACATGTTAACACTATTTTCGTGTGTGATTAGAAACAAACTTTCAAAAATGCATAAATATGATACACTCACTATTTTTCCGATTCGTCAAATAGGAAATTTATTTATCTTATCTAGCAAAAGTTCACTGGATACGACTTCACACTGACTCACTGAAACAGCTAAGACCAAAGATTTGAATGAACCTGTCGAGGGTTCAGCTAGATAAGCATTGAATCGTTCTGGGCGTAAGGCACGAAACGCATGTTTCACGAGACGTGTGGAAAAATAAATCGTAAATAAATCGTGAAAAATAATTAGAGTTAACCTTGACTCGGGACAAATTCGCTACCCTCCGGAATCCTCGAAAATACTTCGGATATTAGTCGTGACTTGAAACTACAAAACACTGAACTAATTATAAACGAAGGTACATTTTGGGATTTTCCCCGGGTATGTATGTTTCTCGTCCTAGCAAAAACAACTTTGCATATACATACTGTTTTTCATAAACTACCCTTTTTGGGAAATTCGTAGTAATGCACGTTTGAGCAGGTTGTTATAATGTTTCCGTTGATTACATAACTCAAGCGATGTTCATATTCCTTATTTAGGACTGAGTTATGACAAACACGATCTTAGCTTTGTCATTTGGTTATCATATAATTTCGTGATGAAGGGGAATTATCCTTATTTCTGGCGAAAACGTCTTAATTTGTCTCAAAATTTAAACTTTCCTTTAAGCAAAATTAAAGAAGAATTAAACATTACTTTTTTTTCTCCCAAATGAAAAATGAACTTTGAAATAACGTGCTTTGTATGTGAGAGCACTCGTTTGATATTTAAAGTTACAGGACTAAAGCCGTTTCTGTAGCATTTTTAAGTTAACTTTAAAGTTTGAGTTTATTTTAATTTGTTCAGCAACTTCTGTAACTTTAACTGGACCTATAGTGGCGATTTTTTTTTATCGTACTGACTGTTGAGTATAATAATAACAGCAGCATGAAAAGCAAAAACATGGTTTCTTCTCAGACGGTCATCCGTTTATCTTTGGTGTGGCAAACATTCGCGCGAAAAGAGCCGCAGTAGTGATAAATAAACAGAATACTTTTATCATAGAGAACCAAAAAATGCAACAATGTATCGACTGACTTATGTACACGTCCCAAGAAAACTATCAGCTATAACAGAAAACATTTACTAATTTTAGATTATCAACTTTCAGACGTTAGATAGAAGAATGCATTTTAGAGCAGAAAAATGACGGACTATTAAATAATAGTACTTATAATATCATAAAGACCCTTCTAACAACCTTCTAAGCCAACCTTTATCCGGCATCGCATGATATGAGCTTAACAGCCGTCCAGGCGGCGTCCTTAATTTACTCTTTACGAGCTTTTAAAAGCACTTTTGCGACGTTTAAGAACCTAAGAGTCTGCTAAATTTTGGGTCTTTCCTATGCTTTTGCAAACTTGCTCTATTTTTCAATTTCCCTTTTTCATGCTTTCTTTATTTTTGTTTTAAAAAGTTTGGTTTTCTCCCTTCTTTTGCATTTTTTCGTCACAAAAACAACAAAAATCCGTATGTAAACTTCTTTACTTTTCCAAATAACAAATTTAACTCGACAAGAAAACGAGAGATAATGCTAAACTAAAAAAGAACAAAACAAGAATGAAATACGGTTTGATGAATTTTGTGGCTCTAAACGTCTCGTTAAAACAGTCTAAAAAATTTTAAAAATGTGAATAGATTTCGGGCCAATAATTTAGCAGTTTTTTCCCTTTAAAATAATTAAAGACGTCACTATACTTTCAATATTCAAAAATGCACCATAAAATACCTATATAAAAGCGATCCGTTACAAATCTTTCTTAATTTGTTCGTCGCGTACTTTACCTTCTGTATTCTCCTCACACCCAGCAAGGTAAACTTCGAAAACGATGATGACAGCCAAACTCTACAAGGAAGACAAAAACGTTTGAATTCCAGATGGAAAACTGCTTTTGAAACCGCGAAAATTAAACTTACCAAAGAGGGGATAAGGGTCATTTTTCGTTCAAGAAAACTCCGTCATTCTTCCTCGAAGTGATGTGATAATTTATTATGGTAACGAGGTAGGCTTCACGCTATTGCAAAAAAAAGATAATGACGTTAAATCTATATTATTGTCACAATAAACCTAATCTATTGTCCAATGGATTAAAACCTTATTTGTGGTAAACTTTAAAATTTATGACCGCTATAAAGGCCAGAGACGGTTTTGTGTGTACAGATAAGACGGAATCAGGAATAGACATGACTAATGAAGACAAAAAAGATTGTTGAAATCACGGTACTCCTCGCTCAGTAATTCAACCATTAGTGCTACGACCGGGACAAACAATGATTTAAAATATATTTTCATTCTTATCATATAAAAGAACTAGAAAAACAATATTGATATGATAGGAGTGCAGATGATAAGGCGCGATAAGAAACGCTTCAGATTCTAGAAGTGTACTTCATTATTAAAATACTTCAAGTTAACAGATCAGTTTTAGGGTGATTAATCGATTTGATAAAGCTGTGTTAACGTTCATTAGAAAAAAAGAAAGCTTATCTATCTCAACATTCTTACTTTCTCACTACAGTGAATTTTAACCATCCAAAATATGATTTTTGTTTTATTCTCTCTCAGCTCAAACTTGCTGTAATTATATTTTTTTAATTAAAAGCCGATCTGAATTATTTTTTTGAGAGGTAGAAATCTATTTATTCATTTATCTTTTTACGATCTATCTGAAGTTTCATGTTGTTTACAATTTTTTAAAAATTATTATTATTCATCATGATCATGCCCGTTAGTGCCATACAACTACTTCTAGGTCAGATTTCTGAAAACTTCCCCCAAAAAAGTTTACACGAGAACAACCTAAACAACAACAACAATAAAAACAAACAAATATCAAGCTTATGGTAACCTCATTTTTTTATATGCCACATGCCGACACGCGGTTAATTCATGCTGTGTTGAAGAAGATAACCGCTGCTGATAGTGAAAGAGAATAGAACGATACCAGAACAAGTTGGACTTGCAAATCGTAACCACATAAAATAACAACAACTGAGTAAAAAAAGGATCTTTGCTGGGAGATTCACCCCTGGAATCTAATTCCTACTCCGCAGTGTTTGATTCATGCAGAGTTCCTCCTATGCATGTAGTTTTCTTTTTCTGACCATTAAACTTTTATTATTCGGTGAAAAAGTAAAACAAAAAATGAAAGCATTGGTTTCTATAGCACCTCTGCTGCCATGGATTTAAGCCTCTGCAAATGCATGCCTGTGTCGTGCGTCATTAGCTTCAAAGGGTAGACTTTTGGAAAAAGCTCTTTGTCCGATTTAGTATGGTGCTGGACGATCATTCGACCTCTCGAGACTTCGTCGTTCGCTCAGTCGCTTCGTGCTCGTTCCGATTGCTTAGAAACTCGTGAGGTCGACTTGTGGCGAGTCTAATCAAATACTGCATGGTAACAGGGGATCAACAATGCTGGTACAAGGGAAGCATATGAGTTTTGTTTGACTTTCATTTTAGTAACTTCGTGGTATCGTTAATTCAACTGGCGACCGCTACAAAAGTCGTAGCCTCAAGCAATAATGTTAAAAGTCCTTGAAGTAAGGAAGAATGACGAGGCAAGAGGTGTTATTACTCTTGTATGTTAATAGGAATCCACGGTCTCATTTGTTCATGATCAGCGGTCGATAAATGGCGCTCGAAGGTAAACGGTGGACGAAAGGCACGATGGAATGCAGAAAACTATCACAAATGAATTCACATGTCAATTCACATAGATCATAGACGCGGATATTATTGATGAACTAGGCACAATATTGTAATTTAAGAGGTGAAATCTCTTTCAGTATCTGATACAAACCAAAACAAACTCGTCCCCAGGGCTTTCCCCTCAAAAAATGGGTGGCGCCCGACCCATTTTTTGAGGGAAAAGCCCTGGGGACGAGGTTGAAACCAAAATCCTCTCTGCTGGTACTGGCAGTTACAAAGGTAATTCTGGACTTCTCTCCACCAGGCCTGTCCCTCCACCGAAGAAACTCTTGCGGGGATTAAAAAAAAAAAACGTAAGCGCGCAAGGGCTGAAGGGTGGGGAAGCCTTTTTGAGCCCTCGTTCCCATGCATCTTCCCCACATAGTTTCTTTGGATCATTATACGTTTCTGGGAAACTGCCCAACTACCCCTCCCCTGAGCCTATATTAACACTCACTTCTCACTTAGGGCAAAAATTTGGCTTAGGGGAGGGGTAGCTGGACAGTTCCCCAGAACACAAAGAGGCTTCTGCGGAGGAGAAACTTTCTGGACGCTTTACCTCATGGGATTATAGCCTGATCGTATTCACACGTAGTTCATCGTAGTAGCTTTCAAAGTAGAAAATTTTCTCCTTAAATAGACTAAATTATTCGAAACAAATTTACGGGTAGTTCTTCTTGTACTATAATTAAACTTCTTTACCAAAATCGCTCACACGGCTAGCCTGCAGTGCGGGCACTATCTTCGGGCGCGTGAATGTTTTTGCTCGCGAAAGCTCCAAATTGAAACTCTAAATTAAAGTGTTTAGGCCCTGGCAACTACCCTAAGGGTTGCTATTTCTACTTTTCCAAATCATCCTCTGTCATGAATCAAAGATGGCAGCTACAGCAATATGAAACTAAACAAGCAGCTTTTGCCGTCCCAAAGTACGCCTACACTAGTACTGCAGGTTCAATAAAGACCGGACGGTTTTGTGCTTGCCTCTCGATCCAAGACACATTTCCTTTTCGATTGTCAGCAAAAAAGGCAATAACTTATACTGGTTCCAAATATGATCCGAACCAGTAATTAGTAGTCGATTCTCGACCAGACAGTGTGCAGCGAAATGTTGGATTTGTGTATTGGTAGAGTCCAAAGTCATCTTCAGACTCCACTGCTCCAGAACTCGGATCAAACCCGCAGCGCGCCTTTGAACTATCGTGAGACAGCGGCACATCGTCACCTTGCCACCAAGCAGTATTGCAGTCGCTACAATTGTGCCCTCGCACGTTTATGTATTCGACTTTCTTGCAAATTCCTTTCCCTTGGAAGTCTATGGGGTCAAAATCAACGACCTTAGCACGAACGTAATCCTGAAGAACGAGCCCATCATTCTGAAAGCTGCATGTAATTCTCCAGTGCGATGAACGGGAACGCAATTGCTTCATGTGGGAGAGCGATAGTCTGAAAGCATTCCAGTTTGGATTGAGCTCGCTTGTAGGTTTATCCACAAATAGGGGAACACTGCTAAAGAAGCCAGTTCCTGCAGCACTGGGTGTCCTCCCAGACATGAAGAGTGTCCAAGCTGCTTTAGGCTCGGACGTCAGATCACAGTAGACGGGGTAGGAAAAGCCTTTCAAATCGAAGATGTTGTAATTTCCAGAATACCTCCTTCCTGCATGCATGTATTCAAGGCAGCTCTTTGCTATCTGAACGAGGATCAAACACATAAATACTATTACGGATAATCCACTAATATTGTTCAAATATCTTGTTGATGTGTTTGTTTTGTAATGTTTTTTTTCTCCGTGGTTCTTCTGACAAACTAGAATCATTTTCATTTTTTAAATTTTCAATTTACTTAATATTACTATAATGAAAGACCAGGTAATTCCACACAGTCTTTATGATTTTCTATAATATTAATGTTAATAAACCTAATCCGAAATAGAACTTTGTGATATAAGTTAAAAGTTACTGAAACCTCGTTTTAAGTGACAACACGTTTGTCAGATGACCATTGTCCGTAGATTTAAACTTCAATACGACATTTCAAAGTACGGTTTATACTGCAGGCAAGTCGGACTAACTATACCGCCCACCCGAATACTACCACAACTACGTACCATGATGAAATCAAATAATGATGATGATGATGATGATGATGATGATGATGATGATGATGATGATGCCAGGTAACAAATAATTACATTCCCTGGGCAGGGCTTTTGCTCGTAGAAAATGGGAGGACGCGGAGGTTGAATAACTCAAACTAATAATAGGACAAAACAAAAGGCGGTAACATATAGAGGATAGCGGTCCAGTAGTACATCCGTCTCTTTCAAAAAAGAATTTCTCTCATAAAAATATCTCAACCTAGATCCCCTCGAGAAAAATATATACAATTATACTTGCAGTTACAAGGCATCAAAAAGCTATAAATTACTCAAACCTCACCAGATCTTTCCTTTCTGTTTGGACAAAGATGAAACCAGGAATCTTTCTTAGCATTTCACATCTTTCTTTTGACAAAATGCCTTCTTCACTTAGTTCACACAATCCACTTCTAGGAAAAGAAACTTGATAATTAAATGAAATACACCTTGTGTTTTTCAAGCAGAGATGACTGCAATGCAGCATGCTTCGTGACATATGGCGGTCAAGTTTTGGACCTTTGGAAGCATATCCGTAAAGTGTTATATACGCTCCATTGATGGAGAGGCTTGTAGGCGGCACAGGATTAATTTCTTTTGGAAGACATGATCGATGGAGTGAGAACATAATGATGGCAAAATTTTTCAGCAAGTGCATTCTGTATTCAGAGACTCGTGCCATCGCGCTATAGCTGTTTCTTCACCTGCCCAAGTCGAAAGCTTTAAGTAAAAAACAATTGACTTTTCACTTAATTACTTTTCATTCTTTAAGGTCAAGTTTAAAGAAATTAATCATTATGGAACTGTTAGCCATCCACCTCTTTTCTAATACGTTTTGACCCATATATAACAGTACCATTCAGGTATAATTTTTTTTTTTTTTTTTTAAGTCAACCGACAGAAAATTGAATTAATATACTCCTAACTGATTAGCACGCATTTTTATGAGACTATCCTCATATAATCAGAAGTTTTTTGGTAAACAAAACTGTGGACTTTATTGGTTCGCCTTTTATAGTACTCCCATTACCAGCCAACTGCCCGGAAATTAAAGGTTTTCATTTAAATTTTGTCTTCTGATTACTTTCAAAGGACTCGTATAAGCCTGAAAAAGAAACGCAGCGATCGAATTGTTAAATTCCAGCTCGCTCTTGAACGTTAGGCCCGTTTGCAAAACGAAATACCGTACGTCAAGTGAGTCAAAACGCTCTTTCAACAACCCTTTTTTATCGAAATAAACATGGCACCTCTATCAAAACACACGCGAAGAGTATTTCATGACAACAAACTAAAAAATCGTTTCGGCTATTTATCACAGAACTGATGATTGCTCCTTAAAAATCTGTGGGGAAGGGAGGCGGGGGGGAAATAGCCCTTGTACGATTTAATTCTATATTTCTTCTTTACGAGTGTTTTTAGTTAGACCCCCTGGCTAATTCTTCATGACCGACTAAAGTTGACCAAATTTAGATGTTTGCCAATCAAATGCGTTTGACGTCAATCGTATTGATAACGACAGAATTTGGGGACGCGCAGAGGAGCGGTGATGGACTACATGTTCTGCCTCAAAAAACAGACAAAAACATGAATAATTTACATGCATATCCACGATTTTTGTACCCTGGGTACCAGAGGTTTTTCTCGCGTGCGGCGGGAATTTTCGGTGTTGGCCGAAGGCCGACAAATCTTCGGCCGTAGGCCGAAGCCACGAGTGGCGAAGCCGCGAGAAAAACTGAGAAAACGGCGTGAAATGAAGAATCGCATGCGACAAGAAAGCGGTGGGTAACAAACTTGAGTGTTGATCGCTCTTACTATGGTATGTCACCCCAGATCGGGAAGTTGCTTTTCCCATGGGGCTTGATCGGAAATGACACAGCTTTCCCCCTATTATTACTATCCACCGCTCTATTACACCTACATCAAAAGTAGAAGAATTGTAGGGGACCGAAAAGACGGAAATCGTCACTTCACAGGCACGAGAATTTTGTTTAATAACTTATCAGCGAGATTTATACACTATATTCATGGACTTCTGATTTGTAATTATTAAACAGTTATAGCAAAATATAAATGACTTCCATTATTCCCCCGATCCCAAGCTTATGTACTTTTACGCTAGAGGCAAAACCCTCAAGTATATTTTATTAAAAATATAATATTCTTTTTCATCGCAATAGACCGATGTTCCAATATTTACACATTCAATTCCAAAACCTAGATTAAGCTGGAACGTCTTTAGAGCCTACAAGTTTGTTTCTCTTTGAAGTGAAGTTCCAGGTATATTAACATATCACACTAGTGCAATTTGATACGAGAAAACACTAACGACCGACACATCGCATCATACCATAGTGCGGATTTTGATTGGCATAAAAAAGTAATAATAATAACACGTTAAAGTTAATTCCCAGTCCGTACTGCGCAGGCTCAGCCTTGAATTGTTTTACGATCACAAGATAGTTTCCCGTAAACATAACTCAGTACATCATTTGTACCCATGGAGATATTATCACATCCTGGCTGCGAAGCGACTTCAATGTTTCTTTCTTCAATTTCACAGCGAGAAAAGCTCAGATCCACGGACGTATTTCCCGTTCGTCGCTTCTCGCCACCCGAACAGTAAAATTTACATCGCAGGTTAAGATGGCGGAAGACAACAACTAGTTCACTTTCTGTAAGACGTCACGAATTGGTACATTTTATGAAACCATACATAAAGCAATTAGTTTTCCAGACAAAAAAAAACCCATATAAACTCGTTGAGCCTGCGCAGTACGGACTGGACGTAAAATTTACTTTGAGCTAACAATTAATTTGAGTACTTAAGACCACCGCTAAATTTGTTCTTCTGCGCGACTCACAATCATATCGTAAAACAAAACCTTCTTCGTTATTCAGGGACGTTCTCAAAAAATTACGATCAATTTCCATTCCGTGCACACGTCACAGACATTCCTCGATCATTTTCAACAACTCGTCGAATGGACGCGCCAAAGATCGTAAACAAAGGGGGCCAAGTTACTTAAGTCGCCGTAAAATTTTAAGAGGTACTCTAGGATTTAACGTAATTTAAGAATTACGTAGGCAAACATGAGAATTACTTAATCAAGCTTCTCCCATTTTAGAATAAAAGGTAAATATTTTTGTCTCCCTGTTTACTCAAGTTTAAGTTCCTGCTTAACACAAACTCTTGAAAGATTCGTGGTTTATTCTATAAAAGCGTAAAAAATGCCCCATTCTGCCCAAAAAGGAGAACAAAGAAAATGAATGAGCACAATCTCGAGTTTTTAATACTGATAAACCCATGAGATTAAACATGAGCTTAATTACGATAACTGACGAACTTTTTTATTCAGTCGATAATAGCTTTGTGCCAGTACATGCAAGTAGGTTGTTGAGGTGCTTCTTCCTCCAAACGTTTCTCATCTTCTTCATGTTATCCAAAATAACACCAAAAGAAAATAATCTGAGTTGACCTTCCATCAAACTCTGAGAGGACAAAATGTACACCTCCGGCCCCACATTTAGCTGATCACTATCAGACTCCTAGTTCATCGTCCAAGCGAGACTTGCTCATTAAAGAACTTCAAGCTCATGGAAAGACCTGCTTTGCTGGCGTTGCTTAACCGAGTTTCCGCGACGGGTCTCTGCCCTCTTGATGATTTCAATCAGCTTCGGTTGAATAATTCCGAGAAGCGGTCGGCCGCTCGGGTCCCCACTCCAGCACGCCTCCATCAAAGTCCAACAATCGTCGTCGAAGTTCGCTAAACGTTCGGGTCGGACTCCCCGTCGAACGGCCGACCACAGGTGGTCTTTGCTTGCACACTGCTCGAACGCTAATGGGAGACGTACAGTGCCGGCACAGATATACCAAAATAGAATACCAAACGCATACACGTCCACGCTGTTGTCATAACGACCAGAAAACAGTTCGGGTGCCATATGTATTGGAGTGCCTACGATCGAGCCAGACATCATGGCTTCTGGCTTACAGAATCCCAAATCTGTGATCTTACCACGGTTCCTAGCATCCAACTGAAAAGCAAGGAAACAATATTAGGACACCCAGCACTGTGCCCTGAACTCTGTTCACCCAATTATGATCCAACAGTTCCTTAACAAAACCTCGTATTCTCAGTTTCTGCTGTTAATCCCTCTCGGGTCAACATCCCAACAATCACTCTACATAAGCCAACATTCTATGAAAGATCTAATAGAGACCTCTGTTATCCTACAAAGAAGATAACCCGAAACGTAGCCTGTGTGGCAGGCGTTTGAAAAGGAAGGGGAGGAGGAAATTCAGGCGCGAGGGAAGCGGGGAAGTACGCGTAACCATTCCTACTTAACGCGCTTGTTACCTCGCCAGAGTCCCCCTTTCCCCTTCGAACGCCTGCTACACAGGCCACCCAAGCCTTACACTCTGACAAAAGGCTACCTGTAGCTTTCTAAACGTCAGCTGCTGAATCTTTTCATGGTGGCAACCAAGTTGATAAAACTCGACTATTGGAGTACACAGCGCAGTTTCTTGAAAATCTAACCCCTTACTTTCTGGAGCCGACATTTGGATAGACCTTACTATAAGTTTCACGTAACAAAAATTTGGTTTCGGGCGACATGACTTTAGGCGAGATGACTTTCAAGTGACTTGACTGAAACCCACACAATTCATACATCCTCCCTTGGCATGATCAATAATTACTACACATGGAGACTGAATCAATGATATAACTACACGTACAGTATGCAGCTGTGCTTACCAAGACATTCTTAAGCTTGATGTCACGATGAACCAATCCTTGACTATGCAGAAAGCGAATTCCCTCGACCACATCAAGGGCAACCAGCAGTCTCCCTCGGTAGTTGAGTCCAGTCTTGATCCCCTGGTACAGATCTCGCTGTAACCTGTCCATGACCAGCAGGACGGCTGGGGAGCTCCCTCCGCCATAACTGTAGTCAATCACCGATCCTACGATTGACACAATACGGCTGTGCTTTGGAATGGACCTGGTGTGAATAAACAGTACATGTCAGGCAAGGTGGGTTAAGCTACCATTATGTGATTTGCCGAGAATAAGGACTTCCTTTTCAAGATTTTCAGTAGCCTGTGCAGCACATGAAACTGAACTCTGGTTAAGTCCGTCTATGAAAAAACGAAATCCTTGTTCTGGGCCTTAACTGTGTACCAGGATTTGAGTATTCACCATGACTGGCCTGTTAAAAAAGCCATTGTCAATTTGCCAATCAAGTTGAAAGAAAACTCGAAATGCACTTTTGGTAATTTGTTGAGTCTGTTGGGTGCCAAGAAAAAGTATGTTTGCACTGCTTTGCAGACATTACATGTACATGTACTTACTGGAGTTAAATTATCTCTGCGAAGCAGACTAGATTTCCAGTTGTTGTGTTGTGAGCGTCAAATTCCTATGTGGCTTGTGAAATTAAAGTAACCTATTAAAGCTACGTATTGGATACACTTGATTTCATCTGTACAGGCCATTAACAAAAACTGGGCAGAGTACACATGTACATTGCATTAGGTCCACCGTTTGGTATATTTTTGACAATTTTTTTTTCATTAGATTTTTTATCCAAGTAGAAGGCTGCCCAAGGTTGAGTAGGCAGGGAAAGTTAAATTGAGAGTTGGCCTGTTGCTTGAAGGTGGGTACTTTACTCAGAGTACACTAGTGGCGGTACTCTGTTCTACCTCCTAAAAGTTACTACTTACCCCTGGATTGTAAACACAAGGGGGGGGGGGGGGTTAGAATGGGGGTAGTGAGAAGTGGGGAAATGATAAACGATAAACAGATGGGAAGAATTATTACCAGTAGAGGTCAGACAACTGAGATTCCCACAATAAAGGAAAATTACTGGTATAGCCAATCCACGTAGGGCACATTGTACAGCTGTATCATTGGATTTACCTTGTGTAATAAAATTCTAAGGCCAAATCATTCCAGTGCTTGTCATCAGGAGGAACGACAGATTTGATAGCACAGGGATGATGGCCAGCCCACCGTTCGCAAGAATACACAACCCCATATTGGCCCCGTCCAACTTCCCGACCCATCTGCGGCATCCCAAACACCACTACATCTCTCAGTGAAGTACTTTCTAGAGCAAGTCTTGCAATTTTGGGAGCATGACATTTTCGGACTCTCATCCGCTTCTCCTCGGTTCTTTCAAGTCTTCCACAGTGGTGAGCTTCAAGTATTCGTAGCGAGGTAGCAAAAGCTTCGTGGGATCTCTGCAGGCGTAGTCTGAACTGTGAGCAAATATGTCTTGCCAGTCGAGTTTCACTCAGACTTGTCAGCATGTCTTGTGCTACTTTTCTTTTCCAGGCACCATCTACCTTAGGAGGGGCTTGACCTGGCAGTGTTTGGATAGCCTGCTTCATCTTTTCCCACAAAAGTCGAGCAAGTGAGGAGCTCGCTCGCACTGTGACCTCAATTTGATATGCAGAGTCCAACACCTGATGATTGAAATCACAATCATAAGTGACTTGTCTTTTCACCTTTCAACACTTTTGGTATGTGCTAACTAAGCACAAAAACTACCCATTTTGTGCTTTTCAAAGCTAGTCTATGAATTTGCTAAGCCATAGTGAATAACCTGGTTGAACATACAGGAGAACATGGGCATACTAAAATTAACTACTGTTACAGTGTCCTAGCAACCAACTCCATAAATTATATTTAACTAAAAAATTCCAAGGGTTAACATAATTTCCAACTTCAGAGAAGCCAATCTCCAAAGATCTAAAATCTGGAGACTCTATTTTGCCCCAACCCTCCCGGAATGTCAACTGCCCCACCAACTCTTCCCCCCGCCCCCACCCCACAAATGACCCGGCCTCCAAGGGTTAGGACATTATATTAAGTCTTACATGAATTACATGCTATCAAAATTCCCTTTCATCACTGTAATGACGAAATAATCTTTGCTGATGACTAAATACGTGCAAAAATGTCCCAGAAACCCTACAATGAATAAAAAATAGTTCAAATTTTGAGGGAAAAAGGGCTAAATTTCAAACTAAAGCACAGAAATGCTCAAAAGTCCATTTTATCCGGGAGATTTGTTTACCCGTATGGGAGAGTGGGAAATCAGTACTGTAGCCAGGATACTCCCGGACAATCTGGGAGAATTGACATATATGCACCATCATCGCTAACATGTATCAGCCTAATTTACAAGTACAGCTGTAATTAAGTTCATGTGCATGAAGGTCAGGATTGCTCCAATAGCTAATAGTTTAACTTTGAAACTTCCAAAAGCATGATCCCCAGAAAAGAGAACATTCGCCACTTTAGTAACAAAAAGAGAACTGGAGCCGAAAAGCTCCCTGCATTGTTTCTACACTGTATTCACCAATTTCTTCCCCTGTCCCTATTAACAGTACCAGAAGTCTTGGCGAAGGTGAGCTTGGCCTAGTTTCTTTCTTGTTTCTTAAGTGGCAAAAGGGCATACTATAGAGTGTTTTCACATGACGTCATGGCGGCCATATTGGCGTCCCAAAACAATGAAACGGCGGCCATCTTGGTGTCCCAAACAAGTCCCCAGGGAGTTGAACTCTTTTCTTATGGAAATGCTTTCTTTTGTTATAATAAATAGGCATATATGCTGGCCAGGTGAGTGAAAACACTCTATAGTTCCCTACAGCTTATGCAGTGTCCTAGCAACCAACTTAATAAATTACATTTACCAAAAAAAAATGCAAGGTTAATATTCCACCTGGCCAACAATTTTAACCATGTTGTGTAAAGTAGCAACAGTTTAATAGATCTATGAAATTCCCGACCCACAACACATTGCTTACTAAACCAGGCCAAAAAAAGCCAAGCAAAATCAACTGTTGGATGGCTCTACACCTATATAGCTCTTAACCTACCAAATAACCCTTGTTGCCAATGCTTCCCAACCCACAGTGCTTTACCAAAATATTTCCAGTTTAATCAAGTAATCATGGAAATAATAAGAGCAAATTCACGATGAAGACAAGATAAGAAGAAGCTTTAGAGAGAACTTAGAGGATGGCAACTTGTACAAAGTACTCACATGTCTCAGGGATGATGTTGCAGATATTCCATTCTCATGGATTCCTTCTAAATCCATCTTTTCCAAGCTCTCAATACACCTTTTTAGAGTCCCAACAAAATTATCTTGCAGATACCGAACAGAACTGATCAACCCTTGGGCCACAGAATTGTTGATTCTTGCAAGAACAAGCTCTTGAATGACAGTTGTGCAGTACTGAAGATCTTTAGGATTTGCAAGTTCTTCGTCTGCAACAAGTTTTACTCCGTCAAATTTCAACTCCTCAACTTCTTTTAATATTTGTTCTGTAAGTGAGGAAATAGCTGAGTGTATAAGGTCCTTAATTTCCTCCTGCTTTCTACTGGCACTCTCCATAAGGGCTTTATACAGGTCTTCTTCTTTCTCTCGAGCATAATCCAGTCTTCGAGGGGTGATGACCATGTCCCGGGCCATGTCGAATGCGGTAGTGATGAACATGCCAAGAACTCTGACATGTGCTTCATTCAGAACTGTTGCTGCCCAGACCACATTGTACTGAAGTACTTGTCGCACAAAAAGCAAAAAACAGGGAAAAAGGGAAAAGTCTTCAATAAGATTTGATTTAGGCCGCGTCGCTGCCAAGATAGAAGAGTTTGTTGACTGTGAACCTCTGTCTAGTAACTTGTCATTGTTTTCTTCTAATGACAAGTATTTCAACTCACAGAGCTGTTCAAATAGCCTTGTCTTACTAGTCTTTGATTTTTCTTCACCAGTTACAGTTTTCTCTACATTAACGAGTCCAGGAGCTAAGCCATCATCCTTCTCACTCAAGTTATCAAGGACCTCATTGCGCCCAGATTCTGTCATGGAATCTGTAAGTTCAGCAGGTGGATTTCTATTGCACTTGACAAAAAACACTGCCATGTCTGGAGCTAGAGCTTTCACCTGAAGGAGTTCTGATTTGTCCTACATGAACCAGAAGTAGACAAATGTAAATACAAGAAAGATAAATGTATCCTTGCCAGCAGCACACATACATGACATTTTTACAGCTAAGTGTTTACTACAGAGGGATAACACTTTTATTCATTATCAAGGATTTTCCCCTTACAGCAATTTTAAATTTGCCTCATCCAAAATTCCTACAGGTATTCAACACCTTAAGGAAAAATATTTCAAGTTCACTAAATTCTCTGCTAAATGTCCCACAGTTATAAAAGTTCATTAAGTATGGGTTGAAAAAAAAATTGGGACATGGAAATCGAGCCGAACTAAAACCTTCAGGGCATGAAAACTAGATTTTCCTGGATTGTAATCTGTCTCGAAAGCTGGTTTTAACCAGAAACAGAGTCAAAGTCAAAGTTATCAAAAGACAGACATAGCTTATGCAATCTTGATTATTAAATAGTAGTTGTCACGGTCCAACTGCAAAAATCGGTTAAATTTTGAAAGTGCTTCAAGTCACAAAATTGTTCATGACCGTTTCGGAATAATCGAAGGTGTGTGAGTGAAAAAGCCCGAAAATGCTAGATTCTTTTTCTAACTTGCCCCATATTTGCTTGCGAAACGAAAGGAGAATTTGACATTATGCCAAGAACTCAGCTTAGTCCATGCATGGTTAAATATTCAGTCAATAGAACATAAGTTAGTGTATGCGTCATTGTATTTATAACAAGAGTTATTTATGATCTTTAAGTGGCCATTTCTCCAGGAGTTGCTATGAGTTTGATGGAACAAAGCACGATGAAAGCTTCGTCTACTCAGGCAAAAGGCGAAACAAACATTGTACATTGATGTACTGTCAGAGGAAAAGGTCAATTCGCGCAGACTTTAAATGAGAATAATTACAATTACATGATTGGGCAATTTTCAATAAGAGTTCGTTTGGAACAACATTCAAAGAACAAAGTCCTTTGATTAATTTCGATTAGTTTCGTACGCTATGTATCATCTACACAGGAGTAAACCTGCTCAACCACGCGCGGACGGTATCAAACCCATTACCACGCAACAACAACAATTAGATGAAGTTTCACATTGACGAAACATAAGACTTTACCAACCTTTTCTGTCAAGATATCAAACTCTATTGCGTAAAGAACGATTGGAAGAACATCCTCGCAACAGGCTCGAAATATATTTTCTACATCGCCTTCCTGGTTGCTTGGGGAACACACTAACTCGGCGCCTGCTTTCAACAAGGGATGATTCAACGAAACCTCTGCAACTGCGCTTGCCATGGCAGGATCGTCTCTTTCGACCTCCGTTAATTCGAGGTCTGCTCTTGGTACACATTCCCATGAACCTTCATACGCATCTAGGTTCGCTGCTAGCTCAAAACTATCCGGTAAAACTAGGCTCACGTTTGAAATATTCCCATACTTTATTCGAATCATCCGCCATGATGTCCGACTATCGAGTTCTCCGACCACTGGAAGGACAGGTTCGCCAAGCAGTTCGTTTATCACGCAAACTTTAGCAAAGCATGTTTGTCCGATGACAATAATCGTTGGAGGTTTCTCGCAGACTCTTGCCAACGACTGATATTCGTTTTCCGGAAAGTAGGCAGCAAGAACATCTTCGCTGAACTGCCCTGAGTCTTGAATTTCCTGAAAGTATCTGTTTGTATCTCGCTTTATTTGCTTTAGAAGTCGCGAATGCTCTTGAAACTTGCTTATTTCGTAAGGGAGATTTGCAGCCATGTTAAGAGAATTTAAGACATAAATAAAATGATAAATGACCTGTTTTCCAAACCTTCAACACATCGACAAAACTACACAACCGAACGAACCAAATCGACTCCTGTTCTGCGGCAACAAAATTGCTCTTTTGAGTCTAATTGAGAAATTTCGCCATTACATATAAGGCTCTTAGACCCAAATATGGAAATATTTGGAGATTGCGTGACCCCGTTATGGCACAGTCATTAATTCCGAGATAGAGAAAACAAGATAGAAAATTAGAGATGGTATATTCATTTTTTGAAATTAAACTGGTCCCATTTCATTGTGACTGTAAACACAGGCTAGAAGCGAAAGAAATTCTTTCTCCTACTGGGTATCTGAATTATATCAGAACAATGCAATCTGGCACAAAAACGTGACCGTCATTACCGCGAAGTCCAACATCCGAAGCTCCAAGAAAAACACAAGAAAATCACATGCGGAAAAAAGCGCTCGCAACGTCAACAAATTAAATTGTTTTGCAAACAAATGCATAGAGTTTAAGCATATAAAAAGTATAACGAACATTGCACTCGTACTAATTCATTTCATTTTAGCACGCGAGAGTTTAGCATCACGGAAAATCTTCAACTTCCTCTTTAGAAAAGGTGAAACCAGAGTCAGTGCTACCAGCATTTTTTTAAGAACAAATTAAACAACAAACACACTTTCTACCAATCTTTTTATTGCTGACTTTAAATACTCTACGAAAAAAGAATAAACAATCAAAATAGGCTATGCAACTCAATTGTAAGACCCCGGGCGTTTACACCGGTCCGGACAAATTCAACCGCCAAAAACTTGTACGAATGAGCCTTTCCACGTTTTCACGGAACCACTGAAACCGTGCAAGCTTTTGAATGGCAAAGTGTCCAAGTTTTTTACCTGATCAGAAGTAGGTTCTGTATTTTAAAACGGGTTGCACAGGTAAAAAATTCGTCCGTTCAAAAATTGGTCCAGACCAGTGTGAATGGGGCATAAGTCATTTTTGTCGGAGAGGGCTACAGTTGCGGAACTTTGTCAAGGCAAAGAAAAGAGACTTTTAAACAAAACAGTGTCACACGCCCTCGTGATTAATGCAAGTTTGCGACAAAGTAAAAGTACTAAAGTAATCCCGTGTCAAACTTACGACCCTTTTTCAATTAAACTGATGCAACTTCAGTTTTAGACTTCCAGTCAAATCCGATCCGAAAGCGCGTGAGTGTCCATCAACCGGAAATTCTCAGGATCCTTTTCTAGCGGAAAAAAACTTACAGATACGAAAAGAAAAGCCTAAATTGAACCTGGAAGAGACTTTGCATCCCTTGTTTGCATTCTTATTATGGTTTTTGACCTCGCTGTCCTATTTTGTGCGAGTCTGTACTTTTAAGTACAGAAACATTATAAACAGGAAGAAATTTGTTTCACTGAACTCCAAGCCGGTACACAAGTGATGACCACAATTCAATTGGAATTAAATGCTTAATTAATCTGTATTTTTGACGGGTTGACTGTAAAAAGTTACTTTTTTCAACAGCTGACGGTAAAATTTCAGGCCGTTTGACGGCTGAACGTTAACCCCCATTGAGACTCTTTTCTGGTACTTGCGTTATTTTATATTAATTGGTGGTTATTTAATAGGATGCCGAACTTACAGGTTTCATCACGTAAACAGACTTCTCGATATCCAATACAAAGTCGATAGTGCGTCGTGCACGTTTTCGCATGACCCATTGTTAAACAGAAATGGAGTGTGACTGAAAATCCGTTATTTAGGATTTCTACTTATTGGCCAGTGTGAGAATTCGAAGCCAAAAAGATTTTATAAGAAGTTTAAGTTTGGGCCGGGTGGGCCCGTTGCAGATGCCTCCTTAAAATCCGATCTGTTTTTGCCGATTTTTTTAAAACCGATTTGTCATTTTATAGAATGCGAGCAGTCTCTATTTTTCTTCAGCGCGTTTCGCTGGACGAACTAAGAAAAAGGAGAGACTCCTCGAAGTCTGGCATTCTATGTAATGGCCAGATTTGGTTGTTTTGAGCTCAAAAATGGATTTTCTCAGAAAACTTGGTACTTTCCTTGAAGCAAAACGTGGTGTTTGGTCTGCTTCACCGTCTAAACTGAGCAAAATAGGAGGCCTTTTTCCTTGTATGGGCCTACAACGCAAGGAAAGCACAATAGTAATCTAAAATAAGGTTAATAAAGAGCACCTTAGTCAGTTATAGGTCGTTCTTTTATTTGAATGAAAAAAAAAAAAAAATGAAAAAAGATTATATCCACCCCAAATAATTAGCGTCCTGGATCGCCGTCTATCTACTTTGTTCCAAGGTTATCATGTGTTTTTTTATTCGTCACAGATAACATAACAAAACAAACTGAAAACACGTAACCTACATAACACGCATCTACAACTGTTTTTCGGAGCCAAGGGGCCAAACGATAACAAAAGCAAAGTGGTTTTCAAACACAGTCTTCATTGTGAGACAGAGGTCTACACAACAGGGCATGAATCCCGTTCACACTCTTTTGGTCCACAGCGGAGGTCTAAGAGCTAACGTCTTTGTTTCAAATGCTAAGATCCCATTTTTGGTACTTCTTCATGTTGGAGACTACTTAGCTCGTTTTGTGCACGCTGTGCAGTGGATATTACTTGGTATCCATGAATTTTTTGGTACTAGATTAAAAAGTGATTTTTCCATCATCAACACACTACCCAGACATACATGCCGAAGGGACATGGCACTGTGCATTGGTACTTCAAAGAGGTTTTATTTCATTTGCCTGTTTATTAAAAGTGACGTGTTCCAGGCCTCAGAATTAATTCAATCTGAATGAGCACCATGTTCTTGATTGGCTAGTACGTTCGTTCATAGTTATTAGAGGAGACTGGTTATGAAAAGCGGCAAACATCAATGGTAAAAACAACAGTGCTGCAGTTTATGTTCAAAGCACCGTGAAAGTGCACAATCCTTTGTTTTCTGTTGGCAAATTGTTACGGAATAAATTAATGCAACGTTTTTATTGGTCAATACAATCAAAATGATAGGAATTCTTTTGAACGTTGTGCACTTTCAGGTCCACAAAAACATATAACAAAGGAGTCTGACGGGTTTCATAACCATTCCACTCAATTAACTATGGTTCGTTCAAACAACTCGACCTACAGGCTACTTTGCTGGCATGTCTTCTCATCGACTGTACTGGACGTATTTTTATAGATGAATAAAACTCCTACGCTTTTACGTCGACTTATAATTTTCTCTCTGAGCTCTTTTTGGAAAGCTTATCTGAGCGCGCTAACCATTTGTCAGAACTGCGATGCCATACCAGACCAGTCCAGTCGTTACGAGAATTCCACCACTTTATTACATAAAATTTTGGCGACACTTTAATTTAGCGATTTTTCTAAAAATCGCTAAATTAAAATGCACCAAAATTAAGTGTCGCTAAATTAAAGTGCGGAGTGCAACATGAAATTCCGCTATCTGGTCAGTTTCACACAATCATGGTATTTGACCTGTTTGACGGTCGATTATGGTACTCGTGCATGAAAGGAGCATTGACTTCGTGTGACGATGTAAATGAGTGAGGACAGCATTAAGATATGACATTACGATTACAGTTTCGTTTGTTTCGTTCAAAATTAAGTTTCAGAACATTGTATGATTTTGCTTTAAATGAAGCTGTTGACGTCCATGATTTTATCACAAAAATTTTCTGTACTGTTCTATTGTCGTCGTAAAAGTTTTGAATACCTTAATTCTCCAAAGTTTCAGTTCATGAGATCGCGAAAATTCAGTGAATTATGTTCCAAAATTTACGAAAAATCGCTAAATTAAAGAGTCGCCAAAATTTCATGCAATAAGGTATTTATCAGGACTATCCAGCCACACCACCAGTCTATTTCTAAATAAGGGTAGACGTCACCATTTACAAACACTGTTTTTGTTATTTAAATTTGTAACGAGTGAAATAAAAGAATGTTTTGTTTAAAGAACCAGTGCGGTTCTAATTGGTACATTAATATCAACAGGTGACGTCAACGTGAGCATCTCTATAGTATGCACAGCAAAGACGAGTTCTAGCAAAAAATTTCGAGAAAAGACGAATATTTCAGTTTCAAACAAACACGTCAGGCCGGCAGTTCTGACTTTTTTTGTAAGCTCCCTGAGTTGTCTAACCTGTAGAACAAGACATCCTAGTTCCCAAAGTACGAATCATCTAGTAAAAAGGTTGACTTCAACGACACAGCTTTCGCTTTAATAATAAGAAATAAACTAAAACTACAATAAACTTCGTGTCGCTTGCTAAGCTTCTGTCATCGCAAATTTGCCACCCAAAAGACTTAATTTTTTTAAATTGTAAAAAATATCCCTTTCCTTGAGGTGCTACTTAAATGAAAAACTACCACCGCTGCTGCTAATGCTGGCTAGGCGTGTTACAATGCTTTACAATGCCAAAAGAAACCATCTATTGTCACTATAGCATGAATACGTTACAGGACGCGCATTTATATATATTTGTACATGAACTAACGTCGTTTTCAATCTAATTCATTTTCGTCTATGTCCTCGAGAAGGACTCGATCTAATTTCTCAATTTCTGCTAATTCTTCCGGCGTGGCCCCTGATTCAAAGTGGGTCTGAAGCGAGAGCGTGCTGGAGCGCCGCTTATAAAACAACACGTAAGCGTATTTGGAGATGACTCGTTCTTCTGTAGTTTCTGTGACACTTCTGTCGTCAAAATAACGCCAGCCTGTGAAGAAAAGACAACACATAAACAAAGTGGGTCGCTAGGGGGAGGTATGGTTTAAGGTTTAAGAGAAGAAAAGATGAACGTTTGCCATATTGCAGAGGAGTGAAGGCCAGAAAAAAATACGACATCGTAGCACTCCCACCATACAAAGGTTTGAGCACAGATCCTGATAGCCAGTTACCCACAGATTAGAGTGATTTTCGTATGACCTTGAAAAATGGTTTCCGTAAATGTTCGTTATTTGTTTTATCAGCCAATGGATGAAAAGATCAAAACATGGCCTCTGTTTTTCCGCCAAAGAAAACCCTAATATTTAGAAGGCATTGTTCGATTGGCCAATCGTGTTGCAGTATGACGTCAAAGCGAAGTATCGGTTGATTTCTAGAAAGTTATCGGGCATGAAGTTGTTTCACCAGAGAGTTCGATTAACCAACCAAAAGCCATGCGCGTTTGTGTCCGTTCGATGAACCAATCAAATCGCTCTATTTCCGTTCGTATCTTGTTTCTGTTTCATTTCAAGGCCATACGAAAATCGAACTATCTGTTCGACAATCGCATCTTCAAATTGTAGCTGCATCAATGACTGGGTACGCTATGATTCTGAGGGAGGTATTTTAAAGCATCAAATTTCAAAACTGTTTTTCGCATAGGCCAGGGCTCGAAAAAAAAAAAAATGAATTCTAGCTTGTCCTTTGGGCAACTGAGCAGCTCTCACATTTCGCTTGCCCAGGGCCACTTCTTGCTCTTGTTAGTTAACGATATTGCTAGGGATGGCTCGCCTGGGCCTGTGCTCATAGGGGAAGTGAGCTATAAACGTTACTCGCCCAGAAAGGAAATCTACTTGACCCGACTACCGGACGGAACATTTTTTCGAGCCATAGAGGTGTAAAAATGTGAAAAATCACTGGCTGACTTTCATATGCAGTCCATAACCTCTTCTAGGTTATTTATTTATTTATTTATTTATTTATTTATTCACTTCTTCCACATATATGGTACGGAAAACACAACACAGCGGGGCTCCAATTTAAGTGTTTCCTTTCAGATAACCCACCCAGCCCAGCCCACCGGGGTCCACGTCCCCTACTCTTTTCGAACAGTAGTGTGGGTTCTTTTACGTCCCACAAGAACCAGATTAGTGAAAGTGCTGTGAGACGGGACCTACGTTTTCTCGTCCTTATCTGAGAAGACTAGAAAGTCTAACCGTTTGCAAATGTTATTGCACAAGTGGCACTTTCTCCTCAGTTATTTAAAGACCCTAAGTGTTGGTGCACCCGGGGTTTGAACCCGCGACCTCCCGCTCAGCAGACCGGCGCTCTCCCAACTGAGCTAATCCGGCGTCGGGTTACTTTGGTTAACAGTTCGACTAGTATATGATACGTTCAAGTTAAATCCGGACATACCTAAGCCCTCAGTCTTCAGTCCATCGATGGGATGATCGGCTTCCGCTAATCTCCCAAATGCAGTGTAATGGCCAAAGTTAACAGTACCGCTGTGGTTGGCCACAGCAAACAAATCATATAGTGATCCTTCTTTATCTTCGTTATCATCTTTTCCTAGCGTGAACCGAGACATGTCCAACCCTCTGCAAGAAAAAGACGCACTTTTAAACTCTCCAAGTAATAAAGAACTTAACTTCAATGATCGTAAGAGGAGTAACAAGTGAAAAAGGAAATGATCCTCGCAGTTCAATAAACATCCCAAGCGGTAGAAAAAAAAAAACTGAAAAAATTCAGGCTTGACCGGGAATCGAGCCCTGACCTTTGCGCTGACCGAACCCAACCGCTTTGGTTGTATATTCAACTGCGAGGATCATTTCCTCTTTCATATCTTTATTTTCACTTCAAAATAAGAGTCATTTCATATATTTCTATTCAGGAGGTGTTTACAATTACAACATTTTCTAGTGATGCACGACGGAAGGATTGTAAATCTAACGAAAAAGAGCCGATACATGAAATGTTCACGGTTTTCCGAGTTTGATAGTAACATGCAAGTCGGTAACTGAAAACAGTGGGATGATCAACGAGATAAAAGCTACACTACAGTGGTTCTTTCTTACTATTAAGCTTTACGCATTTCAACATGATGCAGTGATTTTGTTACAAGAGTTATGGTGAGTCCTGAGACTCATCTTGAGAAAAATCATGAGTTCCAGTCCATAAAGATTGAGTCCCAGAAAAAAGACAAAACAACAACAACGAGTCAGAAATTGAAAATGCTTGGGCCTCTAAGTAACCAGACAATTAATCTGAAGACAGACACCAAAACTCTGCACTACAGTATACTGAAACTGAAATACAGTCCTTCTATTTAAAAAGCACAACAAAGGCTAAAAGAAATATGCATCGTTAACAACAGCCAAAATAACTGTCACATAAATTACACGAACGGGATATTTCTACAAATACACATGTTGAGATCGATCGATCTTTGCGTCCTACGGGATGCACGCCTTGAATTCTATGCGACAGGGACGCAGGATGCAGAGAGAGGTAACAAAATCACTGAAAGGGTGTCAGGAGAATGGCTACTGATGGTATAAATAAAACGAAACTTTACCCACCTTAAAGGGAACTCAACAAGTTTGGTAATTTTGTCTTTAAAAAGGATGTTCCTAAACGAGAATCTTTTGAGGTGAATGATAAGGATCTCTGGCAGCCTCCATACAGAGAGCTGCTTGGTAGCCTCGCGATGAGCCTTGCATTTAGGGCAGTACCTACAAAGTAAGCCACAGCATGTAAGTCGCAAGTGCAAAAGAATAAATAAATAAATGAATAAATAAACAAATAAATAAATAACGATTTAGAGGTAGCACATCCACTAAGTGGTTCTTCGCCTACCTTATTCCTGGTCGAATTGGAATTTGGAAATGTTGGTTTCTGAGGAGAGGGGAAAACCGGGATACCCGGAGAAAAACCTCTCGGAGCAAGGGACAGAACCAAGAACACACCCAACACTCACATATGGCGTTGACGCCGGAATTTGAAACCCGGACCACATTGGTGGAAGGCGAGTGCTCTTACCACTACACCATCCTTGCCCCCAAAGAGTCAAAGCTAGATTCTTCATCAAAATTGTTGGGAAGGCCACGACTTTTAACCTGATTTTTCTTCTCCTTCTCCCGCCCCCAGCCCAATGTAAATTCAGAGACATTTCAATCTGACCAAAAATTAATTGCTCATTACGCATACAGTAATGCAGATGTGAATTGACACCGGTTGCGGCAACGACCTAAGGTACGGTGAAACGGGCAGCAAAAAACGTGCTGCTGTCTTGCAACATTGCTGCAAAACGAGTTGAATAGCGATGTTGCGCGTTTTACCACCCACGTTCATAGCTGTTTTGCAACTATTAGATTGCTGCAGGTTCCTACAAGTTTTCGCAGGATGTAAAGAGTAGTTCTACTTTTTGCAACAAAATCTGTACAAGTTGCGCGTTTTCAAATTTGCTTTGCAACAAGTGACACGTACGCACACCATTCCTTTTCAACTCGTTTCGCAGCAATCTTGCAAAACAAGTTGCAAGTTTTTGTTTTACGCAGCTTGAAGGATACAACTTTCGAATAATAAATTCATTGACAAGACTCTTGGGAGTAAACTTGAGCTGGCTTGCCTGTAAGCTGTACAACTTTCCCAGCTACTCCGGGGATGTAGCTTCTTCGTCAAATATGAAGGTATTTACAGCAGTCAAGCCCAAATCCTTAAAGGGGCGATGTCACGACCTGCGCATGTGCAGGATTTTTGCCTGCTCTGTTGATTTTCTCAACTGTCCGCCATATTGGATTTAGGAAATCAGGCCGATTTTTGGCAGCAAACCTCCGTTTATAGTACAGTTCTTTCCGAGCATGCGCAGTTTCGTGACATAGCCCCTTTAAATCATTGGCAGCAGGATTTCATTTTACAGACACTTCACACATTTTACCAAAATATAAGTCTTCTCCGTCCGCAAATAGCACAAGCTTTTCGGGGCGGGCGGGGTGTACAGTTACAGCAGTCACTGAGGATACGTCGGTTAATTAAAAGCAACGACAAAGTTCAGTTGTAAATTATTTCAAGTAAATTACGGGCATAATGGACAATTATAACAATCAACAGTGCATTACAGACAAAAGTTGCAACAAAGCAGAGCAATGTATTAGTACTGAATCTTGTCATGGCTGCAGGTGGCTAGTTGTTTGGCGAAAGTATTTATTTTACCACTCACCGAAGCTTTTCAAATAGAGCGACATGGAGTGAGAAGTTTTAAGGAGGGTGGTTAATAGAAAGGAGAGACCAAGTTTTGTATTAAAACGCTCTGGTTTGGAAAGGCAAAAATGAGACCACTAACATCAACTACAGCAATGCCACAAAATGGATGGCATGACAAGGATACAAACTCGATCATGTGCGTTGTATAAGTTGTGGAAATAGTTCGCTTACCAGGCATCGTTTTGACTGAGTGTCTCAGGCTCCGTGAACAGTTCCAAGCACTCCTTCAGCGAACAACTGTACGACTCTGAAAAAAGCAATTACAGGAGTTGACTTTCGAGTTCCCAATTCTAATAGCACTAAGTACCCCTTCCTTCTCCCAGCACCCCGCCCAAACCCCGCCCTGGAACAGGGGCTACTCTGATCTATCTCAGTGTTCGCCTGTTGTTGAAATGTTTCAAGAAAAGTAAAAGAAACAAAGGAGGAATAATATTCACCTGAAATCTTTTCCGTCTGACAAGAGGAGTGTTCTTCGCATTCCTGAAGCAAACAGAAAGCCACAAACATATAATCAATACAGTTTATCTTAAGTGGTTGCTTCCTAAATTCTTATGACCTTCAGGTTTAATTAAGCCCCTTAAACGCTAGGAGAAATTAGACGCAGGTAAAATAAAATAAATGGTCAACCCGAGAGAAGATGCGAAAAAGGTGCAAGGAGAAAGGGAAGAACTGGAAGGCTGGATCACAGTTAGACTTAAGCCAGAATACGAGTAGTCTCTTCTCTTTTATAGTCGGTCGAGTGAAACGCCCGAGACCTTCGCGAGTTAACGCACGCGCGCGCGTGCACTCTCCTCACTAAATCTGACTGATCGCAGTCTACAAAAAGCGCACACTGGCTAGGTCTGATTTTTACATAAAGCTGTTTTCTCTACATACGTAGGATTGCAGTCCGCGATCAACTCAAAGAGTGTCTTAATCACGGACGCTTCGGATCGCTTAACATGGAAACATACCAAGTCTTTCTCTTCCGCGATGACAAACCCGGATGAGCGAGGATGGTTTCTCCAGTCGATAGAGAGATATTTGCGTCCTAAATCCAGTAATTCTGATCCTGTTTAAGCACATAAAATAGTAAAAAAAGTTACTATACTGAAATAATCTAGAATCTCAAGCATTCCTTCAGTTTCTTCAACAGAACTGCGTTAACTGCCCTTCCATAACTATAAACAACAGAGTTCATATTAACCCGTAAATGGAATGAACTCAGAAAATTGGCCTGCTTCCAATGTATGGGTCTTCACAGCTCAATTGGTAGAGCACTGCAGCGCTAACGCAGAGGCCAAGGGTTCGAATCCCGTTGAAGTCCCGAAATTTTTTATTTCATTTTTCGGGTTAATTTGCAATTGCTAAATTGCAAATACCACTGCGACGATCATATCTTCATTCAAATTTGTGTTTCCGCAGTTCACATCAACTTCAATGATAATAATAATACTAATAATAATGATAATAATAATTATAACAATAACAACAATATAATAATAGCGACGCCACCACTAGTTTCCCGACGAGATGACGTCTGAGGACCGAGCGCAAAAATTCCACACTGATGAACTCATCTGTGTTGTGACTTGTCATCAGCATGGAACTTGTGCGGTGGCGTGACTAAATGTCGGCAGTTGTACTCAGTCCATTCTCTACCCTGCGAGCAGAGACTACATTTCCGCTGTGTTAGCTGGCGTGCGAAAAGTAGCCTCTGCCGACAACCGTTCAAATCCGTCGGGTTTTTTCCTGTTCTTGACCGGTTTAGAGGATTGCGCAAGTGTTGCGTGAGTCTTGCGTAGCCAATCAGAGTTGTCGCAATTTTTTATTCCCGCGAAACTCGCGCGATTTGGCGACAGACCTGACGATTAATTTTGCTTGCGAATCGCGTGACAGAATTCGCGCATGCACCATAGAACATTGAACGGTTGTCGGCAAAGGCTACTTTTCGCACGACAGCTCACAAAGCGAAAATGTAGCCTCTGCTCGCAGGGTATCCATTCTCACGAGGCTACCTAAAATGAGAGTGGACATCAAGAATTGCTTTACGAAAGATTTACCTTGATCTGATAGGCGGCCGCCTTCTTGTCCAACGATACCTTCGCCGTAAGCTGTGACAGGTTTGACATAAAACCGGGGTTGATCGTCTCTGGGTTGAAGCGGCGAAGAGGCTTCATCTGAAGGAAGAAAAAGAAAGAACACACATTACATAGATTTGCTAATCAATATTTGTAACATTTTTAGAGTCAAATTGTAGTAATTTTCAGGGCATTTTTTTTAAAAATTGTTTACTCTGGGTTTGTATTCTTTTGAGCTCTTCAAATTCCACGATTTTCCAGGACTTTTTCCACGACCTTTTCAAGGAATTCCATGACCTTAGGTTTAGTCGTCACTTTAAGAAACTTTCACAGTTTTCCTAGTTTGCGGGTATTTTTTGACCTTAGCAGTTCAACAGACACAGGCTCTGGTGTCCACCAAAATGCGTGCAGTTTGCGCCGTTTAATTACTCCTCTCTATCTTACACTGTCCTTGCTTTGCCATCTGCAGTAACTAAACTATTAAACAAAACTTTAATTTTCCATAACTTTAAAGGACCGACAATTAAATTCTATGTCTTTCAAGGCCTGGCAAATGAAATTCTTAAATTCCATGATTTTCCAGGTTTTCCATGACCTGTGCGAACCCTGTTACTATTAGCGGAGATATGCTTTAACATGGGGTCGAAGACTCTATTGCATTTAACCCCTTGGCTTTTTTATTTCTACGATTTTCCTTGACGTTCTTCAGGGTTCGTACAGATTTTTGATCTAAAATTCAAGACTTTTTCCAGACTTTTTCCAAAAATATAATTTCTTTTTCCAGGCTGATACGTGATCAATAGAAAGACTGAGAACTTGAAAAAACGCAGAGACAAAGCTTCTTCCATGACGTGCAGGAGAGATTGAATAAGATTCGACCTACACGACAAGATTTCTTTTGTGAAGCACTTGTTGTAGCTTTCAAAAAAACTCAAGGCTTTCTACCATATTTTCAAGACTTTAACTCTATTTTCCAGACTTTTCCGGGTCTGGAAAATAGCTGGGAAAATTTGAAGACTTTTTCAAGAATTCAAGACTCTGTAGGAACCCTGTCTCTTACTCTTCCATGAATGTGGTAAACCTTAACAGATAACACGATACCTGTGCCTTTTTCCTCTGATGTATCATTGGCAGGGCTTGTTTCACCTGAGGACGTTTCTCCCTCTCTCACTAACGAATTTTGCCGACTAATTTCACCAGGACGTACGTCTACAGAATACCTGAAGAAAAGCCAACATTACCTTTAAATTTCCACAGAACAAAAACCTTGTACATAATCCTCACATATTTCATATCAACTTCGGAATTCAAGTGACCGTGACACAACTAGTTTCCAGTTGGTGTACTAGAATTTAAAGTACAATTACCATTACCATTTTTTTTTTCCATCATCCTGTCCCACACAAACTGCGCGCTGTAAACGTCATGTACAAAGTGGGACAAAAAACACCCGTTTCTCCTTGCAAGCATGGACACAAAGCAAAGTAAAACAAACTTTCCGTTTCTCTGTAATACACCATCTCTTTTTCCTTTTTCGCGGGGGAGTGGGGGTGGGGGGGGGGGGGGGGATGGGGCATGGGCGTCTATTTTACACTTCGTACTTCGTATTTTACACTACTTTGAAAGGAATAAGGAATCTGAGTTTTCAGGTCGGCAGATTATATTTTCTTTAGAATTTGCCGGTAATTTACTAATGTACTGTTTGGGTTTCTAGCATGTGCGTATCAGACGGGCTTATTGCCTTAATCTTTACAATGGTCAAGCGTGGTTGAGGGAAGGAGAGAAGTAGGTCGATGCTTGCTACGTGAACTTGGGCTCCTTAATTGTTGTCAAAGTCACAACTCAGTTCACCACTTCAGAAACCAGAGGCAAAACTGGGCATTTAACTTCGCAAAGATTTCTGGGACTGTTACCAGGGACAAGGCAGAAGATTAACCAATAGCTGACCGGCGCGTCCCCAGTCACTATCCCAGAAACACTTGCGGGACACATTTCGGTTCCTGGTTCCTTCTCGTTTGCAAATCTTACTTGGCATACTCCTCTGCGATGGACTGTAGCCGTTGAAAAGTCGCCTCAGATGCGGGAATACTAGCAATAAAAGGAATTCCTATATGTTGAGGTATTCTTTTGCAGCCCTTTTTATGGGTCGTCCAATGTTCCTTCTGACATTGCCTGGGGAAAAAAAAGAATGGAACATGGAGTAAGAACACTTGTGGAGCTGTTACAGAAAACTGTCCTTTGAAAACAGGGATAATTTTTAAAATTTAAACGGATGATCGCATCCACTATCTGAACTCCTGCAAAAGGCTAGATGATGACGACTATTATGTTCATAGGAAGCTTTAGCAACGACGACGAAGACGCTTTTTCCAAACGGGGTCGCGATTATTTCGACCAGCGTAAAGTCTCACATGTAGGTGAATTTCCCTGGAATTGAATTTTTGGGGACAGTCACTAAGTTTAGAGGGAGAAAGAGAAGTTTATAGTCTTGTGTTTACGTCCTCCATAAAACGTCGCTTGAGGGAATTTCACGTCGCAGTCGTGCAGTGACGACAAAGAAATGGACAAAAAAGTGTGCTGCACGTACAAAGTTGTTGTTTTTGCCAAGTCTCTTTGACGTCGCCGTTGTGGTGCTAAAGCTTCCTAGTAAAAGACCTTTAGATTCGACGACGAGAACGACTACGAGGAAGGGACTAACTTAAAGTTATTATATTTCACGTATTCTCAAAAAATATACACCCCGGAACACTTCGATGTGCGTATTTTTTTTTTTTTTTTTTCACCAAAAAAGTTAGCAAGTTTAATTTTATTGAAGGAGGTTAACTATTCTCCCGATTGCAAAATGATAACTTATCTTACCGTTGATGGCAGCTTGTTTCCGACACTAAGACGTTCTCGCTAAAACCCGTGGTAGAATAACAACAACTGCCTCGTTTTCCCGCCAAACTTACGCTGGCTCACGCGCGCTCACTACTTGGTATTGATAATCTCGACCTCGTAGTCGTCCAGGTCTTAGAATCTTAAGGTTTTTAATAGAGACCTTTATATTCGAGTACGAGGACGTGTACGAGTACGCGATTTGAATTAAAGTTTTTTCGCGTATTCTCAAAATATAGACTCAAAGGAAACCTTCATTTTACCATTTTTTCACTAGAAAGTTGGCACAGTTATCTTTAGTGAAGAAGGTTACGCCCTCTCCCGATTGCAAAATGATAAAACTTCTAACATTTGATAACTTGTTTGCCCCACTTCTACATTCTCGCTAAGATTCGTAGTAGAGTGCAACGGCTACCACGTTTTCCCGCCAAATTGACGCTGGTTCACGAGCACTACTTAGTACTGAGAAAATCTCGTTCTTATTGTCGTACTCGTCTTAGAATCTAAAGGGGTCTAATGATGACAAGAACGACGACGACGACGACAACGACAACAACGGTGGTTGATGGTATGATGATGATGATGATGATAAAGGACTTGACAGTGATGGTGGGTGGTTCGCCTCATGTCAGGTAATCCAAGACATTTATGGATTCTGGACTACACGCTGAGGATTCCGGATTTCAATCGTTAGCGGGATCCCAAATTCCTTGAGCTGAATTCCGGATTCCAAAGCCCAGGCAAAAAGTTCCCGAATTCCCGATTCCACAGGCAAAATTTCTCGGATTCCGGAAAGTGTGTTACCTTACATGAGGCGATATGGTGGAATGGGAGGAGGCTGCTACTGGTGATAGTGACGATAATAATGAAGACAATGACTCTACTTTTATTTAATATTGAGGAGCTTAAGCAAAGACGTTTTTGGGCGACGTACGTCAAGCGGAAGTGAGGTGTTTTCCCTTTCAATATCACTTAACGCTACCAAATTCGTATCGCTAAATTTCTTTGCTTTGATAGATACGATCGATTTGCACGAAACTCTGGGGAAAACTACAGCCCAAGAATGCCAAAAATTTCACTTCCGGTTAACGTGCGTCGCTCAAAACATTTTTGCTAAAGCTCCTTAATATAAAAATAGAGTCATCGTCTTCATTATCATCTACAGGTGTACGTAAATTGCCCCCAAAATAAAGAGCTTTAGAAACTAATCACTCACTGGTTGCAGTATCCTATTCCCCAGCACTGCGTACATCTTCGCAGGGCTACACCTGGCCCTGGTCGACTGTAACAACTGGCACAATAGGAGGGTGCTACACGAGCACACACTGTTCTCTGTGGAGATAAAGCAGCCATTTAAGCGACAGTTAAAATGGCGACCTAAGAGAAATAATGGATTAGTGTACGTTCACCCTAGAGGAGATTTTTGGTGATTCACATTCGTTTCCGGATTGATCACATTTAAGGTACTCGGAGGCGTACAGTAGGCGTTTAAACACATTCATTTTGGATGCTACGGTTGTTGTAGTAGTTATGATTGAAACTGTTAAAAAATATATATATTTTGTTGAATGGAAAACTTTTGTAGTTTCTTTTTGGGTTATAGTAGCAATTATTTATCAAAATGTAAAGATGGCTATACTTATTTCGGATGTTAACGTTCACTGTACTACATGCTAATCTTAAGCAGCAAAGATCTTCGTGCGGTGGTTAGCAAAAAACAAAACAAAAAAATTTTAAAAAAATCGAGAAAGTCAACTCACCTGTACGATTGGTACTTCATAGACTTCTTCGCCTGCTTCTTCTTCACTGAGTACTTCATACCTATGTTTAAAGAGCACAACAATTAATAAAACTGCAAAGCACAGCCACACATGATCGAGAAACATCGAATAAACCGATTAAATGAAAAATATGTTCACAAAATTGCGGTCACCTTTCAACTTCGTTGCTACAAGTCGACCTCTCGACTTGTTTCGCCTAAATAGATTTGAATCATATTATAAATTCACGCGGGAAAAAATGATTGACATAATGCTGTGTCGGGAGCGGCGTCAAATATCACCCACCGTCCTACTGGTCAATTGTCATGACGTAACTAGTAGAATTTTCGACCGGTGAATTTCGCGCCAAACAGGTATGAAAAGTCCTTTAAAATGGCAGAACCAACCAGGGGGAGAAATAAGGACTTTTAGAAAGTCTACTACAATGAAGGTCGAAAGAACTTGGGAGAGCGGGAAAACCTCTTCCTTACTTTAAGTTATACAGGACTCTGCTCCTAGAAACAATCTTTTGATCAGTTTGGGTTCTTCCCTTAATCTCCCACTTTTCCCACAACTTTTGCGCCCCAAAGGACTCATTTGAGTTTATTTGAAGTTTATTGTTCTTCGTAAGGCACTTAATGAAGCTGGTATTACAGCCATTATTTCATATTGCGAGGACATAATGTGAAAGGTTTTTAACACTGCCCTCGGCAACAAGGATAACAAACTTAACAAGCTATTAACTGACGTCAATAACTAAGGCTCCATATTTACTAAGAAATAACCGACACTTTGCACTTCCAAAGTGGAAGACGGACCGTTTTAAGAACACTTTCATTTTGCCATCATGCCTAAAGTACAATTAAATGACTCGGTTTGAATGCTTTTATATATTATACGCATGAATTTTTAATATTTTTAATATTCATGTATTGTAAATTATTCTATTTTTTAGCTCAGTTTTATTTGTAAATACGCAATTCAGCCTCTGGCTGCCCATGTATTTATTGCAATAATCCGTCCGTCCGTCCCTCCATCCCTCTATCTAAATTAAAACATACAGGTACACACAAACATCCTCTGCCCGCAAATAGCTTGGCTAATCGAGGCGGGCAGAGGAAAGCATAAAGTACTTTATAACTACGAAGAGGAAGAGGAAAAGGAAGATAGATCTATATAAATGACACAAGAAAAAGGACTGTAATTATTACAATACAACGTTACAAAATGTACAAACTTATTTCACATTTCTTGTCATCTTGCTCATTCCCACCCATTTTGCTCAAAATTCAACACTGTTTTCATTGTTTAGAGTGGGAGGCCAAGGGAAAGTCGTCAGTTTAACAAACATCACTGGAAAGGTCCTGACACTTTCGACCTTCATTGTGGATTGACTAAACTCTGGCAAGTCCACAAAATGTATTCATGGACAACCACGGTTAGAGTTTTATAGTATTTTTCAAAAATGTCAGGCAAGAGTACATTATAACAGAACTCAGAACAGGACTTCAACTGGATTTGTATAGGTAATAGCATGATTTGTAGTGATATTTGGTATAAATACCACGAGTGATATTTCTAAATTGTTATTCGTAATAGGCCACTCCAGAAATACCATAACATACCATAATGGTCTTTGTTTGTCACCCCAAAATTTTGCATAAGCATTGTCTTCAGTTTCTCTTGGGAGTTAAAATGGCCCCAAGAGAAACTGAAGACAATGCTTATGCAAAAATTTTGGGATGACAAACAAAAAGTATTATGGTATGTCATGGTATTTTCTGGAGTGGTCAATTCCACAGCCATTAGGAGAGTGAAATTTGAAACAATTTTGAAATATCAAAAGTGGTAATTATGCCAAATATCACGAACAAATCATGCTATTATTCGTTTATGATACTACCCGCAAAAAGTTTCTAATTTTCACAAGAAGGTATTTTAAATTAAGCTGAAATAACACTGCTCTAAGACAATCAAATTGCAGAAAATTCTCATGTAGTAGTATAAAATCCCACAACATACTTACACAACAATAATATCTGACGATATCACTGAAGAAAGACTGTAGCCACGATCAAATGTACGATGGAATTTGCCGCCGAACACTTCGCACACCCTCATCTGCATACAAACAATACAGAAAGAGAAATATTGTAGTTTTCAATATAATGATAATAATGGCTTATTCACAGATCCACTGTAAAAATTATTTACGGTTCTTCATAATTATGTGCAACGAAAAAATCACTGAACAACAAAAACAGCTATTCATATTAAAGCTTAATAATAATAATAATAATAATAATAATAATAATACTCGTCTCTTGAATTGCTACAGTCTTAGTAATATCCTCTACACTGGAGGAACAAAATTAATAGACTACTTATGTGCTTTAATAGACCTTTTTACCGATATGGCGGCCATATTGAATTTATTAGATTTAAGGAGTATTATGGGATGCCCAGGGGGCACTCGCTCGGTATTTACGCCCGCTTTTCAGGCAAAAAGAGAACTTCAATTTATATTTCTTGGGAAAAAGGAGATCATTATTACATCCAAACATAGCGCGACAATCTTTTGTTCCGATTACAATCTTTTTCTAGGAAAACTTTAAAAAAATTGGCCCAAAAAGCACGCGTAAATACTGATGCAAGTATACTGGATCATCCTCATGTCCCCATGGGCATCCCATAATACTCCTTAAATCCAGTGAATTCAATACGGCTGCCGTATTGGTAAAATGGTCTATTGCCCCATATATGGGAATCTGGATTCCAGAATCTGGTAAACTGGGCTTTGGAATCTGAAAAACAGCTCACAGAATCCTGAATCCCACTAATGATTGGAATCCAGAATCCCAGTTCCACTGACAGAAAAAGTGGAATCCAGTAGCTGGAATCCAGAATCCATGGCATGGAATCTAGAATACAGGACTATCTTGGATTCCTTTCCATGGGGCGAAAAAGATTTGCATATATTTACAAATTAGTTATTAAGTTGAAGGGAAAAAACTGATCATTATTCATATAGTGATTGCTTGCAGTGGGAATGATTTGTTGCAAGTGCAAGCAATATCACTTCCATTTAAAATTTGGCTCCAGTTGAAAGTTCATACATTCATTAATCTTGCTCTTCTGCAGTATTCACTTCTTTTCCAGTTTATGTGTGAGCTTTCAATCATTTTCAATTTCATTAGTAGCTACTAAGTTTGAAACAAACATAACCTGGAGTTGAAAGGCAGCTCAAAAGTAACCAAAATAACTGAGCTCACATCAGAAAAACAGGGTCATTAGGAGTGAATAATAAGCTACACCAACATACATTTCTTGGCTCAATTGCAGTGATTCTTTGCACAGCAGCTGTGAGTTGTTCAACACAAGCATCCTGAGTTAGCTTCAAGACGACCTACACCGCAATTGGATAAAATAAGAATATGATCAAAATGCTTAATACAACTTCGACTATATTTATAACTGAAGATTCACCTTGTTTATGCCTGTACATTCAATATAGGTACTCTAGAACGAGAAACAAAAAAGTAAAACCTGTTTTGCAACATTGCTGCCAAACAAGTTTCAGCACAAATTGCGCCTTTTTATACCTAAGAATCAAGCCTGGTTTGTTGCAGGATGCAAAAATTTGTTGCTGAAAGGAGAGATACTCACTACTTTCTGCAACAAAATCTGTACATGTTGTGCGTTTTAACGGCACAAGACTAACTTGCTTTGCAGCAACATGACGTAACTCCCATGTATGGTGGGACTTCTACGCAATTTGATACAATCAAACTTCAGTATTCAAGCAACTTGCAACAACCTGATTTATTGCAAGACAGTTTTAAATGCGGGTGGTAATACACACGACACCACTTTCCAGCTCGTTTAGCAACCATGTTGCAAAATAAGTTGCACATTTTTGTTTCAGGTTTTACTGGAGCTTAAGCCACTTGTTATGCACTTTCTTTTACAGTACTACTATTGACACAGGAATGGTACACTGTAGCAGTGCACGTCACAACCAGAATGAACTATGCTCACAGTATACCACCAAGAATGCTTACGTCCATGTTTGCCGCAGGAAAAACTGAAAGGGAATACAATCTATCCTTGTGTTTGATTTTTCCTTACAAAATTTCCTCGCAGTGGTTTCTTGAAAAATTACCTGAAACTGGAAGTCACTGAAGACCTGTATGATGCACATGTAGGTTTCTATGTAACTTAAGTCATTATTCTTTAATACCTTAAGGGGAACTCTCTTGTGATCCTTAAAGAATATAATCACAGGAAGAATCTTCTGGTCTTTTGGCAGTGGCACAGATAAATTCATGAAAGGGTCATATTTAATAGAGATCTGAAAAATCAAATTTAGGACAAAACTAAAATCAGTGCATAAAATGACAGCAACACAGAATGCACAAAACTCTTCATGAAACACTTAGCACAAACCAACACTCTTTTAAAGCATACTATAGGCTGGCTATTCCCCAAGGTCAACCACGTACAGCAATGATTTACACATACTGTTACAAACAATCTAATAAACCGATGCCCTCTCTCAAATAAACAGCTTGTCTAATAAACGTACCCCCACCCCCTACACTATAAAGTTTATATTAGATGCCCCTTGCTAGTAAACACCCCCTGTCTAATAGGCACCCCACGTGACAGTTACTCCAAACTACTTCTATATTCACCATTTTCACATTGACAATAATGCACCTCGTTTACCCCCAAATATTTTGCATAACCATTGTCTTTGTTTACTCATGGAATGACTGTAAAACCCAGGAGAAACTGGAAACAAAGGCTATGCAAAATTTTGGGGGGTAAACAGGGTACATTATGGTCTATGTGAAAATGGTGAACAAGGAAATACAGTGGAACACATCCAGTGTATTAAATGCACCCCCTCTTGGGTTATTACAGTGTAAAACTACAAAGTTGCCCCAAGCATCTACTACACTGTAGATTGTTTATGGTATAGACAACTGACGCCTTGTGGACACCCTGCTATAACGGAGACCCCTATAATACAAACAGCAGCTAAATTCCAGGCAAAAATGAATTACAGATGATTGTTTGACTGAAATACATGGGAACTCCTGATATTACGGACTCTCACTAATAAGGACAATTATTTCAGGTCCCTACAGCGTCCACAATAAAAGGAGTTGAATGTAATGATTGGTACATGTACATAAAACAAGCGTAACTGCACACTGCTGTGGACTGTACAAACCTTGTTGCAAACTGGACAAGTGAGTTTGGACTTCAACTGCCCTTGAAACAAGTCCACTATCACTGAATCATTCCTGCTCTTATATCGTCTCCATGCCTCATTAGCTACTTCAGCATCAGGCTTGCCCGCTCCTTCCACCTCTTCAACATATGGCTTTTTCTTGATTCTGTTCAGATCCTAAATAGAAATAATTTTATTGAAAATAATACCATAAGATGATGAGAAACTCAAAAGTATTTTCTTTTATGACAGAAAATCCTACTATCCTCAGGCAACTAAGAAACTTGTTTAGGCAGCTAGCTAAAACTATCACTCAAAGGTCAAATGAGCCAAGATTTTGACCTTTTTTATTTCAGTGCAATTTCAGTGTAATACGTTCAAGATGTACCAAATAAACATAATTAACGTTCGTGTCGCAAGTGGAGGTTGGGTGCCCATGGGCTAAGGGGGCAGCAACAGCAATTACATCCCAAGGCGGAAGAACACCCACAGGCCTACCAACCCACAACCCAGCCATGAGCTCCCCCTACCCATTTCAAAGATTAAAGAGAGTGAAATGTATAATTATTAAAAGGATTCATACCTCATGCAGTCCATCCAGCAAGAATGCCATGAACTCTTGTGCATCCTGCTGCATAAAACCTTTAAACTGACAAACCTTTTCACCCACAATACCCTAAAATAATGCAATGCTTTCATTAGCTCACAGACTAACTGTAGATGCAAATGAAACAGCCAGACAAATGGCTAAAGATCTGTTGAGGTACATAATATTGCAGACCTCAGAGCAAGCGAAAGTGCACGGCAGATAGCAGTTTGAGGCAACTCAAGAAATAATCATTACATTGTTAAATACAAGTGTACATTGTATGTCACTACAATAATTTTGAATTTGGAAGGAAGGTGATGAAATTCATAAACCACAGAAGCTAGTACGGCCTCTGTGACAACACACAAGTACATGATTGTACACTTAATGACCCTAAATAATATGCCTGTTGAGATTCTGGATATGATGAAGGCTCTCAAAATCAAAGAATCCAGCAAAATACAGACTGCAAGACAATAACTGTTGGGCTCACTACCAAGCAGTACAGAACCATGAAACAAAAACTGGCATTTGGGCAGCTTATGAAAAACTCTTATCATGGACAGAATTCTTCAGACAAACAAGCAAGGCAAAATTTTTAAGAAGAGGAAAACAAAACACACTTTACCTTTAGTTTATAAGGAGATAAGGATCTTTCCTTTCCAGACCAAAGGTTTCCCATTACATGGGCAAAACTGACAGCAAGTTTCCCTCCAGTACCCAGTGGGTTTTCAGTGTTTATGTCATCTTCGTACTTGTTAACTGCAAGTTACAAGTAAACAGTAAGTTAATACTTGTATTCTGGGTATAGAATGTATTTCGTAGAGCGTTCAATTCATCTGATTAAAGAGCAAAACTTGACTATAAATTCAGAGGAGTTCAGGCTTCAGGAGAAATCATCGTTTAATTATAGTGACAATGTTGTCCGAAATCATAGGACCACACTCATCAAGTTTGGACACGGGGAGCAGAGGAGTTCAGTTTGAATTAGATAAAAAAGAATCTCTTACCTCTTTGATTGCTGTAATCCGTTAATTCTCCGTGTGTTAATTAGCCGTGTGTGATCATTCTGGGCCATTTAACCGTTAAACAATTCCCTTTGATCTACCCTTTCGCTCAACGTTTCTTTCAGACCGCCATTATTTTGAAACATAACAACTGCTGACTGAAGTGCTCATGGGCTTTTTCATTGGCCTTTGGCGGAGCGTCACACACGGCTAACTAACACACCGAGAATTAAGAGATTACAGCAATCAAAGAGGTAAGAGATTCTTTATTATCTAATTCAAACTGAACTCCTCTGCTCCCTGTGGTTTGGATGGTTGTTATGGGGATGCATTACATTCAAGAGATTGTATCTAGGTAACAGATGCATTCTGTCCCAGTTGCGTTACTTTAAAGTTCAGTTATATATGGTCACACATGCCAGTTGGAGCTTAGACCTGAGGGGTTAAAAAAGTTACTTCTTCTTTCCTTTTTTCGTAGAGAATTAAGGAATCCTAAAATTTTCGGAACCGAAAATACAATAAGAAAAGCAGGCTGGTTTTCATCTGATCACTACAATTCTTGCAATCGCTAAAAAATAAATACAATTTAGCGATCCTGGCACTTGCTGATTTCTATTATTTATTTCAGATACTATCGCTGCGATCGCTGAGGTATAACTTTTTCTTTTTCGATAGTTACCAAAAAAGGGTGCCGTTCATAATCATTTACGGTTCCTTTTTGTAGAGGAAATTTATTTAGCTTATAGATAACACGCCTTGTGTGCTTTTGCGCCCACTGAAAGCGTGTTGTGCTTTTTCGCACGGAGCTTTTGTTTGAAAACTTTAACATGCTCTGTTGTTCGACTTGCTCACACTTAATTGTCTCAAGCGTGTCCTCTGAAACAAAAGAAATTGCTAATGAGGCAAGATTGCAAACGTGCTAAAGCGTGTTAAAATAAATTCTTTTGTTTTAAAGTGAAAGCGTGTCGTGCGCGTGCTTTCACCTTTAGCATTAAAATCCTGTGGAGGGTCACATTTTCCATGCAACCCTTCAAACAAATTCAGAATTAACTTTAATAATATCATAGCTGAAAATGTAAGATAAACTGCATTTTACAGTGAAAATTAATATGTACATGTTCAGTGTAGATGTAATTATTGATAATGGCTCACCTAGAAAATAATCCCTCAGTGGCCTTGTGTTTGCGAGGCACTGAACAATAGAGTTCAAATAACAAGTGTTTCCCAGATTATCCAGACCGGTCAGACCAGTATGGGCACGATCACCAGAGTCATCCAACCCATCATAATCGTCTCTGGTATTGCCAACATTCTTAGAAGCAGCAGCTCTGATTGCCTCACTAAAAGGCAAGTGAGTCGCCTCATTTTGATTTCCACCCATCACACCTCCTGTCTTGACTTGGCCATCACCACACCCCCTGACAGAAGACAAGTGTGGGAGAGAGGGTGGAGCCGGTGGTGGTAAAGGAATTGCTGTTTCACTAGAGGATGTGGAAGGCAAGTCAATGGATGATACTGATGATACAGTTGACATTGATGTGCTGGGTTGCACAGAGGTTGAAAGAGAGCTGAATGTTGTGACTAGACTCTCCGCTGTAGAAGTGGCGTCCTTGCAAACTGGAACACTGTTTTCATTTTTATTTTCATTTTCCATCAACAAAGAATCTGATGATGTTTGCTGTACATTTGTTGATTCATGCATACTTTTAGTTCTCAATTGTCCACTGTTGGGTGTCAATTCGGACTGTACATAAGCATTGAAATCACAAAATTCTGATGAATTGTCACCATCCATGTCATTTGGAACACATTCTTCAGTAAATTGACCATTTTCAGTGTCAACAGTGGAAGAGCCACAAGCGTTGCATGAATCTGCCACACTAGAATTGAGTGATGGAGAAGGATCACTGTCGCCATCAGAGAGAAGTTTTTCTTCCAGTGATGTTTTAGCCACCTCTTCTTTTGTATTTGTACCAGATCCATTTCCCAGGGAACCATTATTAGTTGATTCCTTGCTGTTACTGGCCTTTGCACATTCCACATTAGCAAGTTTATTGTGTATTCCATTAGTGAGTGTTTCTTGTGAATGCGATATTTTGTCTTTATTCGTAGCACTGTAAAGTTGTTTGAAAATTCTGTCACTGGCCACAGTGGCTGGCTTTTTGATATCTGGAAACAGATAATAATTATTATTATATTAATGCCTATCAAAGGAGTGGAATTTGGAAGGCAAAAATGCTGAATTCAAGATTTTGGAAATGCATTCTCCATGACTGCGAGATGGAAGTAATGTGAAAAGGGGGTCAGTAGGCAGCACACGACTTTCACCTCATGCCAAAATGCTGCTTGTTCCAAAGAATTTTCTCTCTGGTGGGTAGATTATGCTCTGGAGGAAAAAGTTTTGACTTAGGGAATGTGATTTTTGTCGCCTATTTCATACTGAGAGGTCATTACATGCATATTGATTTTCTGCGGTTATTGTTTCTGGTCAGCATGATTTGTTCTGTTCTGTTCCCTAAGAGGTCTGCTATGATGATCGATGGCAGTGAAAACACAAATGTCAGTTGGCTTTTGAACTTCAGAATTCGCATGTTCTTGAAAAGCACAGGAAATGTACTGTACAAATTTGTTACCTGAAAGATTTGGTCTTTCTAAGCCAGTCCACCTGGTAGCTGGAATTTTCTTTTTTAACGATAGTTCAATAAAGGCTTTGGATAGTCTGCTCCTTGAAGACACTATGTCCACATTTCCCCTATTAAAGAGTCAACAAAACAACACAGAAAACAGCATGTAAAATTAATTACAAATACATGTACCACTGTGCAAAAATGAAGTTGAAAGAACAAATTATTTCGAAAAGAAAAACATTATTTTTGTAAAACAAGATAATTTTTACAATAACTTCTTGAACAAACCTGAGTTTAAGGTTCCATGAAAACAAAGTGTTTTCAGATGTGCCAGAATACATCTTGAGGAATTCCCTGTGACTGGAAAAAGTGAGACAGGACACAAATCTTGGATCATCTATTTGTTACCCTTACTCTGCATGACTTTGACTATGACCTGGAAATTCTCTAACCAGGGCTTCTGATATTTCGCGGAAAAAAAAGCAAAATTTCGCGGGATTTTTAGGGGCCAAAGTCGCGGAAAAATCGGCCGATTTCGCGGGAAAAAAGTCAAAATTCGCGGAAAAATCAGCCAAAAAGTCAAAATTCGCCGGAAAATCGTTCGATTTCGCGGGATTTTAGCGGAAAAAAGTCAAATTTCGAAGGATTTTAAGGGGCAAATTCTTAGAAAAATCGGCCGATTTCACGGGAAATTTCGGGGGGAAACTTCGCCAAGAAACAATCAGTAAAAAACAGCCGATTTCGCTGTATTTTTTCGCAAATTTCGCTAAAATCGATCAATTCTGCGTCGATATGACCAGCGTTGTTTAACGTTGTTTTTTTAACAGGGATAATTGTTTGCTCTTTCAACAACAGTTTGCTCGAGAAATGAGCGAATGCTAAAGCTATTAACATTATGGTTAGTACCCAGTTTTTCGCAACATTAATCTAAGAACGCGTGGTAGTTTTGGGACGTTGTTTACTCGTTGTAGTGATATGTTTTGCCGACAAGTATTTGGAAATATTTTGGCGGATTTCGCGTTTTTGGGGGAATTTCGCGGGATTTCGCGGGTCCGCGACCGCGTGAAATATCAGAAGCCCTGTCTAACGCAAGTTTTTAACAAGGATTTAAACATGTGACAATGATTTTTTCTTTCTCTATCTTGTAGAGTTTTCATTAAGAATTCTAGTAGCATGAGAACTAGAAAGGTGTAACGTTACAGGAGAATACTTTGAAAGAGGCTCCACATCTAGATAAAAAAATAGTCATAGCCGACAAAACATTTGCCGGAGAATTCTATGTAGTAGAGGGAGAATTCTCTAATCTCCAATGCCGAATGAACAACCTCATCTTAACTTGGGTTTGTTAAGGTAGGAAAAAAGTTGGGATAACTACAACAAAGGTTGAAAGATCACGTTGTTTAGTGCATGTAACACTTCCGCTTTTGTCAATTCTGAAGCTAAAGCCCTCTAAAAAGACAACATAATCTCACCTTGTTGCAAATTTGACCTGCAGCTCATCTTCATAGAGGATAACATCCAGAAGATTTTTATTGACTTCCTTCACATACAAATGTATCACAATAATATCTCCCTACAACAAGCACAAAACCCTTAAGTTAATACTCACTCTGTTAATTTAACTGTTGGTTAGCATAATGATTGCTAAATAGCTACAAGTACACTGTAAGAGGATTGCAGTAAAAAATAAATAAATAAAAATAAAATCACAGTATTACATAATTATATTTGCACAAGAATAATTAATATCATTTTTAGGGACTTTTCAAGGACCAATTTCATTTTTCAAGGACCTTTTCTTGGACAAAAATAATTATGTAAAAGCACACCTCCGATGTAATATTTATAACAAAAAGAGCTACCAACAACACCAAAATGGCACAAAATGTCACAGGTCTATGACATGTGCAAGATGTGTCGCCATTCTCAGATCATAAGGTCCCTAATGCCTTACGAAAAAGCCATGTTAACAAAGCAATTCACCCACCTTGTCATACCAGTCATGTTTGAGATGGACAAGGTTACAAGTCTCATTAGGACTGGCTTGCACTGCAAGAAAATGACAGTTTGTTAACTACCGTAAAATTCTGAAAATAAGCCCCGGGGCTTTTATTTTTCAAAGGCCCTTTTTGAGGGGCTTATTATTTTGTGGAGGGGCTTATATTCGGAGGGGCTTAACTACGGAGGGAAATTTGCGTTTCAAACTCGATAGGGCTAGCCTTACAGCTGGAAGTAAATTTACCATTTTTTTACGTTTTTTTTAGGGCAACTTTCCAAGTACAAACCCCTGGGGGGCTTATATTTGGAGGGGTGATTTAACGGATCGTTTTTTTTTGCATTACTGGTTTGGGTGGCTTATATTTGGAGAAGCTTATACATGGAGGGGTTTATTTTCGGAATTTTATGCTATGTCATGTTATTTGCTATCATAAGGAGCATGCTGTCTGTTGGGCTAAAAATTCGTTAAACAAAGCAACTTGTATCATCATTTACGCTAATCTATGGAAATAATAATAGTTGTTGTAAGAATATCACCTTGCAGCCTTCTTTGACACACTAAATGAAATAGCCATAATAGCCCTAAAAAATTGCATCTCACATCCTATTTTGGTCCTTAGATAAGCATAATTAACATGATTGTCTCTCTCGAAAAAGTTCTTGAATTTTGGCCATCCAAAAACTGCTTTTACCTCTTCAAAAATGTCCCAGAACTGGGAATGAATAAAGGATCAAAGAAAGACTGATGACAACTTTTGGCATCCGTTGATTTGCTCAGCCTTTGCTTTAGATTCTGGTCATTGCTTTGTGCTTTGTGGAATTAAGTAATTTCTCTGACTGTAACTGAAGATGATTTGGGAGTTGTCCACAACAACAATCCTTCGTAATTGCTAACACAAAATAATAATTCTACACTCTTGACATTCCTGCAATTCATTAAGGTGGACATATTTAAAGGCAAATTTGCGTGTTTTGAAGACAAAAAAATAGTTTTTGTACAATTTTTGAAAAGATTAAATATTGGATCCATATTTTACACACATTCAAGGGTTCAAAATGGCAAAAAAGTTGTGTCATGTACATTTTAAAAAACAAGGTATACATAGGGTCAACACGATGATCAGTAGTCTTAGCATGAGAACAAATAAACTGTGAAGAAAGGAGATAGAGATGGGATAATGTCTATGGAGAGATACAAGCCAGCTGAAGGTGAAATTGGAGAGCTAATAATGGTTGAAGAAACTCAGATGCTTAAGGACTACTGTCTGTTTAACACTAATGAAACGACAGTGGTACTAACATGTGGTCTTTTAAACCTTTTAATCAGCCCTCCAAGACAGTTTCACCTTCTTTTACAGTGAAACTCAGATGCAGTATATGTGCCTATTCTCGGACACTTTTTGCATTTATCACAATAACTTACCTTAGAAAGGCGAGAGCAAGCTGATACTTTCCTAGTATATAGTTCTTTCTTACATTAATACGTCCTGAAGACTAGCTGGTAAAATGCCAAAGGTTTCTCCGTAATTTTGAAAAATATCGTTAAAGTTGAGCGGCCTATTCTCAGACAGGTAGTCCCTATTCTTGGACAAATTGTTCGTAGATGATTAATCCTATTTTTCATGTTATTATACATCTCGTTGAAGAAAAACAAAGTGCTATTAAAAGTAAACAATCCCTTTTCCTGCCTTAAAAAGCATTTTAAGGTTAGTTTTAGTGATTCCATCCTAGAGCATTCGTCACAGATTAAGTTCACTATTCTAAAAACAAACTAAAATATTTTGCCCACAGGAAATTGCATTTGTAAGTTGATCCCGAGGGTTCACTGTCAAACCAGGAAAGTTTCAGCTAGGAGCAGCTGGGAAAAATAGTTTTCTTCGCTCTTCTTCTATAAAACCATCGTTGAACTTGTAAATGTGTTTGGTTTTCGCACTGTCTGAGAATAGGCATACCTCACAAAAATATACACCAAGTTTTTCCTGTGTTCTTGCTCAAAAATGTGAAACATTTAACTTGTAATTTTTGCTTGAAAGCAACCTTGTTCCTTTTTCTCCACCTTACTCAAAAAGGTAGTTATTTCTGTTGAGTATTTAGTGAGAAAAGAGTGCACACTGAAACGATATAATTCAAGGCACAGTGAAATGCGAACTTTGGCAGAAACACATTTTACCTTCCTTCACAAGATCTTCAAATTTCGCTGCCTTACCCAGCAAAACAGGTCCCAAAAAGACTTAGTGAAAGTAGACTAACCAATAACTCAATGGAGCCTACAGGAAACTCTCGGGTTTTTGTCTAGGGAGAATTACAAAACATTAATGCCTACGGCCCGTTAAGTACGTCCGAGAGATAGGCACACATACTGTATGAGTAAAACTCATAAATAAATAAAATAAATAAAACTACTGAATGGATAAAATTCTCTGCTCTTAAGAGACCCTCTCCTGACAGGTTTTTCAGTTCTTTATGTGGACCAGTTAGCATAACTCTCTTGACACCACTAGAATGAATTTAGAAAGTTGCCATATTTGAGTGATTTTGCCATTAAACTTATATATGAAGATATAGCTTCGCAAAGTCAGAAAATTTTACGGAAGTTTATATGGTGGGGGCCATGAATTTGCCCTCGCCATATAAAGGCCTTTAAAATTTCGTGACTTACGAAACCGTATCTTTGCTCAACTCAGACAAACCACTTTCAAAATTGGCAAGTTTACTCGTTTTAAGGTGCTGTTTCTAGTAGTGCTGATGTATATTCGCTGACTGGTCCTTGGCAAAACTTAAAGACACCGTGAAAGGGTTTAATCAATGGTACGGCCGAATACTAACACGTGATTATATCGGTTACGTTCACCAAGTCTGATCAAATGTTCATCGACAGTGAATCAACAAAATACGCCACTGAACAGTTACAAAACGTTCTACCAAAAAATCATTTGAATGCAATCACTAGATACAAGATTTAACACTTTTTGCATATTTCCTTCATTGGATGATTTCACTCAATGAAACAAATAAACAACAACAAAATTGAAGGAACGTTTTATAAACAAAAGAAAATTTCTGTCAGTTTCAATGCTACAATTATAGCAATCAAGATTTTTCGCTAATCAACTTTCGCGATGGTATCAAAAACTAACCTTCACTGGCCTTAGCATTAGACTCTTGGGCTTCTTCAGGTTGACTCTTCTTATGTTTCTGTTGTTGGTCGGCGGATGAGTGGTCTGCGTGTATACATTTTATGGCCATTTCTCCACAAGCCGCTCGTTTTCGTCTGCCTATGGCCGAGGAACTCCTGACGTTTAAGTGTGAATTCGTCGTGGTAAATTCGCCTTGCGAAGCGCTCGATCAAGCGAATAAGTCACTGAAAGTTTGTTTCTAAAGGCTAGCGGCCAACCTCCATTCTTTAAACAGTTTGACGAGCTTAAAAATCGAAATTTGTCGCCATGTCAAGTCCCGAAGACAGCCGGAAAACATTTTTCGTTGATCCCGTCGTGACATCATATGAACACGTGCTAGTAACACGCATGCTCAATTGCTGCAATCTACCCATAGTGCATTTCACGAGCAAACGACAAGTAAGGACAGGAAAAGTACGAGAAAGGGCAAAAAGTAGACGTCTGGGCAAAAGAAAACAAAAATATACAAAAAAAATTAAGTACACACGATGTGTATGATGTCTTTGTAATCTTCTTTAACTTTTCATTTCTTGCGTTGCCTGGAGACTTTTGAGTCGCCCCGAAAGGTGTATTTTCAAACTCAAGGCAGTCTTTACCCGTCAGTGGAACTGGCATTGCGGACTCCAATCGTTCGCGGGATTACGGATTCCTTGAGCTTTCGCAGTTTCCAAAACCCTGGATTCCGGAAATCTACACCGAGAAATTTCCCGGATTCCGGATTCGAAAGATTTCCCGAAATCCGCAATCCGTTTTACCCTACATTGGGCAATCCATGGGGTTTTAACCTCGGAAAAATCGACAGCTTATGGCAGTTTCTTTCAAGGTCTGTTGCTAAGAGGACTGATAGGTTTTCTTTTGGTGTTCAAGCTCTTCTTTTCAATCAGAATTAAGTAGCTCCTTTATCACTGTTGGTGGTAGATATGGCCATAGCTCTTGAATCTAATAGCCTAAACCGCCGTGACGTATTGTAATAATTATTTGTACTGGCTTATTATTAGTTTTTCTTTTCTTGTTATATGTTGTACATCATTCTGCTTCAGTCCCTTTTAAACAATTTTTATTGCGACATTATCCATCTATTATTATAATTCAGTCCTATCATAAATTCAGTAACATCTATAAAACTGAAAGTATGGCCAGCCGAAATCACCGGCTTGTTCTAAAAAAGCAATTCACGTCGGTTTATCAGCTTCAGCAGCTTTGCAGTAGTCCTTGGACTTCTCGTTTTTTTAAGAAGAATTAACCGGCGGATTAAAAAAGTTAAGACAAATGATCCAACTTTCGTAAAGTGAATTCACTGCAAGCAATGCAGTCGGCGGATAGAAAGAGAAGTAGCTGCCTACGTTTTATACTGGACCAGTTTTTCTCCAACAACTCCGACACTTTTTCTGTGACACTGAACTTCTTCCGAACTTTTAACTCCATACCCGGGTAACAAATCATATCAAATGTGACTCCCTCGCCTTGCGTACGGAGTCAAGTGAAGAATGAATTTTCCCTCGTGGAATTAACTGTATGTCAGTGTGAGAATGGTCAGAGTGAGAGAGAAAGTGTTCTCGGTGTTCGGAAAAAGCAGTAGGTTTAGATTTAATTTTAGTTTTGTCGACTGGATGTCTCTGTTCGTTAAATCTGTCCTTGAGGGTTCATAACCAGATACGGTTAACCAAATTGGAAAAGAAAATGAAGCCAGTAGTACAGGATCCAGACCCTCAAATATCATCCAGACCCTGAGATAAGGGGGGGGGGGGGGGGGGGGACGGGGGAGGTCGGTTTCAAAAAATTTCTCCCCCTTCGGGCCTCAGTTTGGTCTAAAAATAAGGGGGGCCCTTCCCTAGATGCGCCCCTGAGGATCCCCAGTAAAAGGATCGACGGAAACCTAGAGCTCTGGGGACAAGGTTGGAAAAGCTCTTTCAGCCGGACGTACAAAAAGGCGGGAAATACGTTTTGGGAAGAAGAAATAGCCGAAATACTGCCTAAAATCATGACTAGAACCCCGAAAATACGACACGACGGTATTCACCTGCTATTTGAGGAATATCTGTTAGTCTAAACACCCCTTTATATCCTGAATTTGCCGAGAAACAGAGAAAATAAGGGCAGCTTAACATAGATCGAGGTAAGCATGGCACAGGCGGGAAAAGGCAGGAAAAGGCGCAGGAATCAGCTGATCACTTGTCATCTCGTACACCCAAATATCTTTGGTGTAATCGCATTAGCGTTCTGCGAAATGCGATAGAAAGCTCAAATTATGTGTAACCCGGTCGCGATCTTTTTTTAATCTTTGACGAGTGACAAGTATTTTACAGGATTTTCCGCGTTTTGTAACCGACATGACGTGGTATTTTTTCTTCCTATTTCAATATTTGTAGCGAGTTCTTGGACCGGTATCATGAGAAACCAGCCACCGTACAAAAGGTTTGACTCATGGAACAAAATATCGGGCAAATTTGCAGTGTAAAGTTTACCATTTTGGTCGGTAGTGCTCAATACGCACAAACCTCGTACCCAGATCTCTTGTCGACGAAGCCGGCAAGAAATCTGGGTGGATACGAGGTTAGTTGCATCTTACCCCAACTTTTCTTTTTGATGCTTATGGCGAAGCCAATGCAGTGTCCTGTTGATGTTGTTCATATTTCCTTTACACATTTTTACGTTCCGATGTTTATAATAATAATCAATAATAATAATAATAATAATAATAATAATAATATAAATAATAATAACAACAATAACCATCAGACTTACAATAACAATAACAATAAAAATGATAATAAAATAATAATGATAATTATGAATAATACATTTACAGTGCGCAACTTTCCATAAAATTGTAATCTAATGTTTCCCGGTAAGGCAAATTGCCACAGAACCGTCCTGGGATGGATTTCCTCTGTAATTTCCACGGTTTCCTTCTGTCTCAAACGTAGAAATTGTGCGCAACGAAGAGCTCCCATCGATCTCATGTGCAACATTGTTGCACCTAATAACACTCGTGATTGCCTGACGGTACTTTGAGAGCCTCCAGGCGTAAATGAACGGGTCCAATGCAAACTTTAGAACGAGTACGTTTACTGTGACCACTTCTGCAAGCTTGATTCTTAAATCCTGGCTAAGCGATAGTGAATTCCTATCATTGTACTTGTATAGCCTAAGATTCCACAAGATTACAGATGGCAGCGTGAATAGCACGAGAAAGGTTACTAAGAGTAAATTTGCAGAAGTAAATTGGCGTTGTTGCTCTCTTCTTCGCTTACGGGCAGCGTCGTTTCCGTCTAAGTTGCTGACCCTGTTGAGATGGACGCGGTATGTTCGATATAGCAATACATGACAAAAAATAAGAGCAACTAAGACAATATTGGTATTCAAATTCACATCTATTTCCAACTTCACTTTTGAAGGAACCTTATGTTCAAGTAAAAGCGAAAAGATAATGCAATATACCACTATTGCACCTACGGTGATGATTGCATTTCGGCGAGTGACAAACGTGCGGTGCTTGTGCGGGAACGAAATGGCAAGGTACTGGCAGAATGTTAAGGCAAGAAGAATCTGAAAGGACGCATTCATCGTGATGAAAGATACGTAAGAGTTCACTTTAAAACAGTCCTCTAAAAGTTTTAAAATGGCTGGGTTATTGCTGCGAAAGAGATTCAAATATGAAGCGATGGAAATAAAAGCCGTCAGGGGATCCACGATAAGACCAGTGAAACCATCTGTTATAGCAAGACCCACAACAAATACAGTCATGGGTGTCCGGAAGGACTTAAACGGATCTTTAATGATTGCCAGTAGAAGAAGGCCATTCCCAAATACTGTGATAACTGCAATAAGTCCGATAAAAATTCCAGATACTAGATAGACCAAATTTAGTGTCTCGATGAAGGACGCAATTTCTTGAGGCAGTGGAAAATGTTCTCTCGGTAGAGAAATGGTTGTATTATTCATTTTTCATGGAGCGTACTTTTTCTTCCACCAGTTGAAGTAACTGTTCTCAAAAACTTCTCCAAGGTGGTTTTTGTTTAAAATGTGTTCGTGATGGATCACTGAAGAAATGCTCTCACGTTCTCGAGCCGTGGGTATCGGTGAATTAAGTCGCAAAACGGGCACCTGGAAATGTTAAATTAAAGAAAGAAATTCAAGTTAGAGATAGCTCTTTTCAGGTAGCTTTTTGACTTCAAATGAGTTTCTCTGTTTGAATAGACTTTTCTCTGTTATAACGCCTTATTGACGGAGGACTGCTTATTTATTAAGCTGTACAAATGCGCACAAATTGAAATAAATGTTGATTTTACAAAGGATACTGCAACTTCAAGTATAACAAGGGTGTAATTTTATTTCAACATACCGTGTAGCTTACCGAGACGATTTTTTCGATTTGGAGTTATACTTTAATTTGTCGATTTTTGTAGATACCAACTAAAATTTCTTCGAGTTTGCATTTATTCCAGACATACTGTCGATTTCAACTAAAATTTAAACAACTATAAAAAAACGTAGAAAATTAAACCTGTCTTTCCTAATAACCACCAAATGCAAGTCCTGTGGCTCTATATAAATAGAATCAACCATATAAAGAAAAATGTGACTAATAATTCCAAAGTAAATTTTGCAGCGCCGTGCAAATTGTTGCAAGTGTCCTAATTTCATTTGTGTCACGGACTCCATGACAAACAGTGCTTTAAATTAAAATGCCACATCATTTTTTGCTTTTTTTGCAGTACAAATCGTAGTATATTTTCAACCTAACCAATCGTGCCTGCTTTGTTTTTCAAATTAATATTCACTGTCTATATATGTATGTCGGCTAAACCAATAATTATAAAAATATGTACAAGGCAATACTAGAAAACGGGTGTCTTTCTCCGTCATTCATAATCGCACGTGGTTATGATACAAAAAAGCGATTTGTTTCGAATTTAACTTCACTGAGATAACATCTTTGACTGTGCAACTGACATGCCAAAAAGACCAACTGTTCTTGATTACCAATACTTGGACACATTACTACAGCCGAGGAGTTCATTGTATGTCGAATTATTCCACGAGTGTGTGTTGGAAATGAGATGGGTAACTAGATACTATAATCATCCCATATCCAATAAGGGCGAGTGGAATAATTGTTTTATTAAAAACGCCCACAAAATATCGAGAATTCTTCCTGACTTTATTTGTAAAAACAACCGATTTTCAGGTTGTTTTTAATTTTGATCAGACGCATACAGTTACCATATTTGCAGAGCATGGTATAGTGGCTCGTATACCATGATGGCTAAGCCAATCACGATCAGAACTCTAGAACTGCCATCCAATGATTCAGGTTTTAATAAAAACAATTAGTTGTGCTGTGCATTTTCATTTCCTTGGAATTAAAAAAAGTTAACCTCGTCTATCAGTAAGATAACAAGCAGGCCAATTAACAGAAACAAAACATTAAAATTGTGGACTGTTTCTTTCAATGTTTGCTGAGTGATATTTGCTAGGAAACAACGAAGTTAATGAACGGGATGCAACTGTCAAATCAAATGGAGATTCAGGAAAGTCATGCACCTTATTAGATAAAATAATTGTCGAGATTGAAATACTTTCTCATTAGTTTTGATTACTTTTTCTAGATTTCCAGTCTACCGACTTTCCGATGAAGTAGACTCTTTCTATTCAGTACAAACAGATCAAGAGTACAAAATATTACAGGCGAGTTCTTCAATCAATAAGTTCCTCTGACTTTATTCACGAAGAGTGTAGGCTCTTGGATACAGTAATCAATACCAATGAAGTCTTGATCTCTGAAGTTATAGTCACAGACGTTGGTGTTTATTCTATATGTGCATATTTGTTTCCATTATTTACGATGTGGTTTGAGAATCAGTTCTCGAAGGCTTCCGAGGCCTCAGCACCAACGTAACTCCTCTGAACCCTGTGCATGCTATTTGCAGAAATCTGAAATTTTGTTGAAATTTTCAATGGTGGCCAAGATGGCGACAATTTTAAATGACGTCACTGGTCCCCAGCAGCGCCCTTAATATTTACATCATCTCCAGTGAGGCCAACCTCTAAAAATAGTCTAACATAAAAAAAATCCTCTCGTAACTAGTTAAGTTGGAGGGAGGGATTTGCTTGTGCGTTCAAGGGTTGAACCTGCCTGATTCTACCTAACAAGTTCGCTAGTGGCAGGAAGCAGTCATAGCTAGAATATCAGGTTCATTGAGAGTCATATAACTTATTCATTTCGGCGTTCAGAGGCTTGGCTAAGGAGGGACCATATGTAAAAACTACAACGGTAGAAATGAAAAAGGAAATGACGAAAGTCCAAAAGAAAATTCGATCCAAGGCTTTGCCTATTTGACGCCAAGTCTCGATCCAGCCCTCCTCTTCCTCGTCCATGTTCACGCGACTGCTCGGGCGTGTGAACAGTTGATTTGATCTGTGCTCTGTAAGCCTAGTAAAATCAATGAAGCTTGATTTTCTCCTTCTATCTTTCCCAGTTTGGTTTTGTTCTTTTTCACATTTATCTATATTAATGCTGTCACAGTCAAGCACTACTACACTGACCGCGGGGGACTCAATTTTGGAGGTTCGCCTCTTTGCAGCGTTTCGACAGCATCGATACATCTTGTTAATGAACAGGCACCATTTCAGCCAGGCGGGCGGTTTCGAGGTAGAGTGATGCGCTTTCAGTACAACAATGGTGGTAGTCAGCGCCAACCCAATTTCTAGCATGATTATTATGTAGTACACACCGATTAATGGTAGTGTGTCTGACTGCTCAGGCAAAGCCTCTGTAACTATCAGAAGATAGACGCTGACAGAGAGAAGAATAGTACAGCTGAAACCGATTCTTTCTCCACTTTCCGCAGGGATAAAGAAACTAACGAGAATCAAAGCTCCGATTAACATACAGGGAACCATCGAGAACACGACAAAGTGTAGTGGCTTGCGGCGAATTACAAAGCTCAATTGAATCTTCGTGAAGGGATGGGGATATCCTTTGTGGCGAGCCACTCTTCTCTTGACCTCCACCCTTTGGATTGACCAACCACCATTGTTTTCTACTTCTGAAAAGAATTAAACAAAGAAATGTGTTCAATCAAATCAATTACAGGACATAACGATGAGCTGAGAAAAGAAAGCGTGATAACATTCTGGATTTGAATTGGAACTCTAGTTTGTGATTTTGTGATGGGCTGCACACTGCTTCTCGTTGGGTGAAGGCGCATGGTTGTTTTTATGATTTTCCTCCAATATCAAAGATAACTCCAATTTTTTTTTCTCTAAAAGAACCGACGGCAATATCTTTGCCTTAGATCCACTTCTCCTTCAGGTAACCTATTTTTGTGACGAGTTGATAAATTATTGCGGTCTCCAATTTTCATTTTTTTGTTGCTTAAGGTGCTTTTTGCTGTGATTTTTTAAGTTTTTGGTTAATATCAAAGGGAGCTCAGCTTTTAGGCTTGTATAGATACCTTTCTCCCCTAGAGTGCCGTGTACTTGCATTTGTGATACCCAAAACAAAATTACGGTAAATTCTATCTTGGTAGTTTTCAACATCACGCGGGTCTTTTGGTTCTCAAATTAACAAACTTACCAAAAGCTTCATCCCCATCTTCTTTTTCAATATTTTCTGAACGATCTTGTCCTTTCTCTCTTTCTAATCGCCTCTCGTCTGTCACGATATCCATCAGAGTAGTATCCGATGTCGGAGAACCAAATATCAGCTCACAGCGATGCTCGTCGTAAGGAAAATAGGTGACGTCAAAGTTGCACGAGCTTTTAAAAGACACAGGAGAATTCCATTCGCTTGTTCCATTGTGGTAAATGATAATCCATGTTTTGAATTTCTCTGTGTAGCCTGCTTGAGCGACATAATCATCCTCGCTGTAGAAATAAAAACAGCTTATAGAGTTCCAGTTCCATTGATAAACAATTTACTTTGTCAATATAAATGTGTTAACACTTTGAATATTGTGAACCGATAAATCGTTACGTTTTTCTGTTTCTTTTGGCAATGTCAGCAACAAGCTTTTTCAGGGCTACACTCACACGCACAACTCCAAGACTTATTTTAGACGTGAGGATAAAGACTTTTTTGATAAAACCAAATAAAGTTGTTTTCCAGAAGACAGGAAAGCTAAAATCCTAAATCTAACGAGGAATATCAACAGGCCCAAAAAGCGTTCTTACTGTCAAACAATTTAGTTTACCTAGCCCCCGTGCGACGTTTTCTAACGCCCTCCCTGTCACACATCATGGCGGGCATATCCGAAAAGAACGGCCGAAGCTTCGCTGCTCTAAGCAAGTGACCAGAAACAAATTGACCACAGCGGAATAATGGGGCGGTAGATGAGTAAGCGACACCAAAATACTTTGAGGTGGGGGGGGGGGGGGGGGGGGGAAGTAATCGTAGCACATCTTGCACATTGTAAAGGTGAACATTTCCTCAACTTACTTGTTGTGCAACACAATGTCAGGGGCCCAGATCTCTTCAGGACTCACAAGAATTCTCTCTAAGCCTCCGAAGTCGTTTGGCGACCACATAAAGAAAGAATTATTCCAACTCTACAAATACATTTAAAAAAGACAAAAACATCAACAATAATAATAACAATTAATAATGATGATGATGATGATGATAAATAACAATAAAGATTATTTACCATTCTCGCCCTTTAAGCCTAACGGTCAATTTCCACGTGACCAACGAGCGCTGATACAAAACGAGTGATCTAGACGATTTAGATTACATTGATCAATAAATTGAAGGTCTGAACTATATCTCAGTGATATTTGTGAACAATAAGCCAATGCAAAGTTTACGTAGAAAAAAAGATAAAGGTTTACGGTGTCTCGAGAACTCTGACCTGTTTGATGAATGCATCTGTGGAAACAACTTGTCCTTTCTTATCCTGTGTAAAAAAAAAAAAAAAAAACTTTTGAGAATAAATAAAAATTTGACTATAATAATCAATATTTACTTGAATCAAAACTTTCATGTCCTGCTAGTTAGAAATTTCAGCTTAAAGATTAGACATTTAAGGAAGGGTGGGTTCCACAGTTTTGTTCAACGTCATTTGGCTCTTCAATTTAAATTTGGCGAAACGCAACCGCCTAAAAGAACCTCAGTAATCAGGGGCGGATCCAGGATTTCTTTTAGGAGGGGGTGCACTCGTCTCTTGCTCTTGACTTCAACACCAATAAACCAATTTTTTTTTTTTGCAGAATACCAGTTGTATTAGAAAACTGCAGGTAATCTCAGGGGGGGGGGGGGGTGCGCACCCCCTGCACCCTCACCCTAGATCCGCCCCTGGTAATTGCCAGTTCGATAGCTGTTGTCCGCGCCGGATCCAGACCTTGAGATAAGGGAGAAGGGGGGTCTAAAATCTAAAATGGGGGGGGGGGGGGGGCAGACCCCCCAGGTCCCTCCGCTGGATCCGCCACTGGCTCTACATTCAAAATGTGGGCTGATCAGAACCACTTCAGTGGAACCTCAACGAACCTCTGTATAACGAAGTTCTAGGTATAACGAACAATCTCGTAACGAACTTCGTTATAACAGACATATTTTCCCGGTTCCTAAGCCCTTCGTTATCCCATAGCCTGCGTAGCAAGCGTTTGCATTCGAGTTATTGCGCGAAATTTGGACCAAGAGGAAAATAAAGGTAACAAGCTTTTCCAGTCTAGTTATTGCGCAAAAGTTACAGCGAGAGAAAACGAAATTTGTTTTGCTTTCGTCCCAACTTTCTTGGCGAACTCGCGCGGGAACGCTTGCGCACAACGCAGGCAAGTTATCCCGAGGCTCCACTTTATTTAAGCATTACGTGCTTACCACGTCCACAACTGCATTCAATTGGACAATGAACTTCACAGTAACTGCCTCTGAGCAGTTCAAAACAGGTCGAGTCATGCGGCCATTGTTTGAGCCACTCGGGAAAAGTTCTTGGCGGAGTCGGTGTTCGTTTGAAATGCCTATTCTTGGCCAATTAGGCAACGTTGAGGCGCTCACTGCTGATACTAATAGAACGAAAGGATGAGTTAGTTTCGGGAGTCATCACTTACTGAGTCATCTAGACATGGGCTGCGACTTAAACTCCGCACCATTCATTTCACGAAACCAAATGCTGAATTTTGTGCAGAGGTGGAATGAATCGGTAGGCGCAATTTATGCTTAGCATGGCACGCCAAGTTCAACAAATAAGTTTGGCAGAAACTGCAGAAGCTAACGTAGCTGATCCGACACTGGAGTAGCGCTGTGACTCATAGGGTAATATTCTTAAGTGTCGAACCTATCACATCAATTAGCTGTAAGTAAAACTCTTCTCATAATTCACACTTATATATATTTCGGTCTCTTGAACCAGTTGTGGCTTCAAAGTCAATCTACATTCGAGCATAATCAAACCAAGAAGTTTCTGCACACGGGTGGTGCAGCCATTGAACAATGAGGCCTCCTATGGGTTTTCTTACGCAGGAAGAGTCTTTAATGACCACTGAAGAAAACCTATAGAGAACTACGCTCGTAACTTTTGGTACCATTTGTTTTCAGGAAAATAATGTATGTCACCCAGATTAGCGGTGATTTTTGGTAACTCAATTAAGGTTACAGTCCGGCTAGAGATAAATTTTACAAACTTCTTCGCTGAACTCCCGAGGCGTACTCACTAATTCGCTGTCGCTCGCTTTTTTCGCGCCCTCGCTCGATTAATTATTACCTGGGCTTGTAAGAAAGTTAAGTCTAAGGGCGCTTTTCATTTATCAGAACTGACCGGCCAGACCTTTTCCATCGTAAATGGAATTTCACTTTTAAGCAAAACTATCCAGCCGCATATGTTAAATCCTAAATGGTATGCACAAAGATGATTTTTTTAGCAAAAACTCTTTGAAAAAGCTCATTGCTGTGTCAAAATGACTGGTGCGGCCATGGTCCGGCTGGCCAGTTCTGACTTTTTGAAAGCGCCCTAAGAGACACACGCACTTTCTTTGCATTCTTCAAGTTAAAGTTCAGCCACGTCGCGACTGCGAAGGCATTTAGCTTCTCTGCCAACGAGGCTACCCACCAAGTCATTTAACCAGACTGTAGTCACTGAGCCGATTCGTTACGCTGATGAATACAGTTTGTACGATAACACATCAACTCAGTCAGTGTTCCTCGAACGACCAAGAGCACACTATGATAGTTCACTCTTTCCAAAAATTGACTCAATTGTAGCAAAGCGAATTTGTACGGAAACAACACAACAATTCTGATTACAGAGAGCCTCCCCCGCAGCACTTAGCCCCCTCTATCCGTTTTCAGTGTAAAATGCGGATCTTTACACTGTCGCGTAATTTTCACGTGCCTACGCTCGTAAACTGTACACGCTTACATAAAATAGAGGCAAGGTATGAAAGGCCGCGCTTAACGCAAAAGTTGAGCCAGGTTCAAATTCTACGTTTACGCGTGACCTTCCATACATTTCCTCTATTTTATTTCAGTACTCGCGTACTTCCTTCCATTGCTTCTATTTTATTTACGAGCGTACGCATGTAAAAATTACGCGGCAGTGGAAATCCACCTTAAGAGACAGACCTTTGCAGACACACTATCTTTGCATTCTTGAAGTTGAAACTCTGCCACGCTGGGCGACTGCGTATAGGCGTTTAGACTCACTGTCAACGTGGCTGCTCACCAAGTTATTTCGCCTGACTCGGCAGTTACTGAGTCGATTCGATTCATTTTAACAGAGTAATCAGTATCATAAGAGGAATAGTTTTCATGACAAGAGTTGACTTGTAGCAAAACGACTTTATAAGGAAACAACCAAACGCTTCTTATGACGGACCTGGAGTGCAGCACTTAGCCGCCTACGTTGTAAACGACTGTGCTTGGGGGTTCGGGTTTTAACATGGTTGTAGGAAGCGTAATTTGTAGTGGCTTAGTTTTACCGGCTTATTTGAAGGTCTCTCCTTCTATTACTTAGGGTTGCCAAAAAAATCAACAACTTAATGACCACGGTACATGTTATGGGACATTGCATTGAAAGGGTCGGATAAGTTGAATGAGAATGTAGGATGAACAAAAGAGCTCATTTCTGAACACCAACTTTGCAAATTGCATCAAGTATCTTCCTGGACTCTACTGTTCTTTGTCGTTCTGTTTGAAACAACTGATAAAGGGTTACTTCACCTTTCTCTGACTTTCTCGTAAGTTCGTTATTGTTAATTTTTCTGCATCCACTGTGTGCAGTTAACAAGCAGAAACAAGTAATTCCGCATGGCGGCTAACCTGTTAGGAGTGATGAAAATAGAAGTGTTGCAATCTTGAAAATCAAGCTCATTTTTGGTCAACAGTTTGAAAGCCTAAGCATGGCGAAGGACTAAGCCTAAACACTGTATTTTATATGAGCTGCTGGCTCGCAAAATGATAATGTTGTGAAACTGAAAGAGCAAACAGCAACTAAAGAGGCTGAATTACTTTGTGACATGATGTAAAAAACAATAGAAAACTTAGATTGGATAGAAAATGAATTTCGTTCGGACAATGACCTATGTCCCTAGAGAGAAAAAATTAATATGAACCAGGCTTTATGCATTTTAAGTTGTTTGGTAACGAAAAAACACGACTTTCAAACATAAAAAAACTAATCACCTAGTAATTAGTTTCTAAACACAACAACATTGAATAGGTTACTTGACTTGCTTGAAAAACAGTCGACTGACCTAATACCCCGTGGACACTAATGCTGATTCGTTTGAAAACGTACACATTTTAATACGTTTTGGTCTAGACTGTAAAACGGACGGTTTCTCTCTCTCTTGGCTTTTAATTTGCAAAAAGTGAGGCCCGAATCGCCGGCGTATACTGCGGGGAGCTTTAGCATCGACGACGGCAACGGCAGCAAAAATGTCACTTTAAAAATGAATTCGCGTTTTTTCCAACTTTGTCGCGTTTATTCCAGTTCGCTAAAAATATCAAATGTAGGCGAATTTTCTTGGAGTTGACTACTTGGGGACCGCACTCAAGGTTAGAAAGAGAAAGAAGAAATTCGTCGCTAGTTTACGTCCTCCATAAAACGAGAAAGTGGGCTCAATAAACCTATTGTTTTTTTGACGTCCGATCGTCGCCGTCGTCATCGCGGTCGCCCTCACCGTCGTCGTTGCTAAAGCTCCTTATTCTTAGCGCAATGTGCGCCAGCCCCACACTAACCTCGCCCCCAGGAGAGAACCCTGAGAAGGAGCTAAGCCTCGCAAGCCCGCCATGGCCTCACACTCTCATTTATTGCTCCAGATCTTTCGTTTGCTTTCTCACCCAACACCTAGACCAATACGCCATTTCCCAGTTCCAAAAACTCTCACTTTCAAAACGAGGCTACACAACTGAAAAACCTATGTTGTTAAAGTGAGTTTTATGTTTTAGGGAATAGAAAATCATTTTCATATTAATGGCTTCCCACTTAGCTTCGCTTCCAAACAGAGGCTTGAAGCAACTCAGAAATGACCCAACTAACGTAAAAATTGGGTTCAGTTGCAATCGAGGTTTGGCCAGTTGTGTGTGCTTGCAGTGGGTTCTGCGCTGTTCCTTCCTTACAGTTCCCGTTTGATGGCGTTTCAGAGACAGATCATCTGACTTAGTCATACCTCTCGTAACATAAACAGATATCTCACAATGTTTATATTTTTCCATGTAGGGCTCGTCAGGCTATCTATTGAAGGTTTATTCTTTCCGGCCAAAACATTAATATTATCTCCAAAATATTACGGTGAGGGTATCTCAAATCTGATTGTACGTCCTACTGATAAGCTCTTTTGGAATATTCGAGGGGTAAATCGAACGCAGCATGCATGCTGGTTGGGTCTCCTTCACGAACCCGGACATAACTCTGTGATTCCTCTTCTGGGCCCTTTCTCTAATTTACGTTTTTGTTTATGGATAACGTCATTCGTAAGTTCAAACCATCCCCGAATGAAAAAACTGACTCTGTTTGTGCTAAAATGTTATCTGAAATCATGATTTTCTTTGTTAGCAGTATGCTAATTATTCGAGACTTGTTATTAATAGTCTTTAGAATGGCGTTACTATGACGCCGAAACGTCGACTTTTACACTCAAGCTTATTTGTTGCTTTAGTAAATCGCTGTTGATAAAAAATTGGAAGCAAACCATACCGCCCATGAATTAGCGTCACATTTATCCAGCAACACGTACAACACGAACCAAAGTGATTTTGCATATGGTTAATGCTGATATACTATTTCGCCTGATATTGTTGTTGTAATGTTATACTTATTTATTTGGATCTGGAAGGAAGACACGTGGACCTCTAAAACTAAATATTATGATTACGTTCTCTCCATGACGGCTGCTCATATTATCGCTTTGAACAAAAACAGAAAAAGGGTTGAAAATTATGGCCAAACACCCTTTTAGTGAAGTTCTTTGAGAATTACTGCCATTAAAAGAAGAAGTGTGTGCTAGTATTTGGGCCCTCGGGATTCTTCAGTTTTTGATAGTTGATGTTTCCTGAAATATGGCGTGGATAAAGCCACAGAAACCTTCAAAGATTACGTGTTACCACAAACCGTCACTGAAACCGTTGGCTCTTAAATCTTTTGAATTCAATCCCTGATTTACCGAAAAATAAATAATGATGTTAAAATGCAGTGAGATTGCCCATAGGACAAATTGGCAAAAAATGCGGAGAAAACAAAAAAGAGAGAGAAAAACAGAGAGAAAGCAAAGGGAAATCAGGCTAATCCAGCGAAAAAAGGTTTTAAGTCAACTGAACTGAAAAGAGGGGCCGGAAAACTCTGCCGATACCAAACAAATACGTAATATTTTCCTTTTCTTCTTGTCGCTCAGGCAATGATATTGCCTTAGTAGTTGACTTTTTCCGTGACATTGACGTGGGCAGTTAATCAGTAACATGCTTGCGTTTAAGTCAGTTTTTAAAGGCAATATATAACAAAAAATAAAGATCACATTCGTCAGACATTAAGGGCCAGTCCGGCTGTAAACAACCTTGTTACAGGTGTTTTAATATTGGGGGACGTTCGATAACCCGGCTTCGGCTCTTGAATAGGAATATATTCTGAAATACTGTTCTCACTGAATAATACCCCTGTTTTGTACATCTTGAACGATGGTTTTTCAGGAATATTTTTGCAAATATGGCGTCATATATCAACTTTGAAAAACGGAAGTACATTAATTTCTGCAGGAAGAGAGCTAAGGACTTTGTTTTGGAGAATATTATATTATTTAAAGAGCGTACAATGACTGAAACAAGAAACACGATTTTCTCTTACGCGTCTCACGTTACTTTCTTTTTCTTAAAAAAAAAAATGACGTCAAAATGACATCACTATTCCGCTTTTATATAAGTTCCGCTCCCCAGAACAAAATGTTTAGAAAATATTCTATAGCAGGTCATAATGAACGAATATTCTTGACTTTCCTAGGTACTTAATATATTCCTATTCACGGAGAATAAGCTCAATCGAAATCACCCTTAGTTTATAAAGCCCATGAAATGAGTACGCTCCAAACGTTTTTACAGAGTTGTTATCCCGACATTATTTTAATCACTAAGAACACTTAACGTCATAGCGTGTTTAGGGGTGTGCTGTCGTCATATGTGTCTTAGCAACTGCCGCATTATTCCTTTTTTGACAATTCCATGTTCTTTTGTGAGTATTGCGGTTCACTTAGCGAAACAAAAACACGCATGGCGTGAGATTGTTAGCTACATAAATACAAACACCTTAACATCAGGAATAAATTTGCCCATTGGATTTTCCCAGGACGAGTTGAGCTTGTTGAGTTCAGTATTTTCAAAGCGATATGTTGTGGCTGCCTCGTTGTATTTGTCTGTTTTTCATGGTCCATTGGTCTGGTAAACGCCTTTAGCCGTTACCTATATTCTTAAGTCTTATCATTCTACAGTCTTTTTTAATTTAAGACATTTGGCCCAGGAAAAGACCGAATATTATGTTTAGCTACTGTAGAAATTTGTGGCAAGCAATTTCAAACCTTGCCGCGACAGGTTTGCACGCGTACGTATTTAAGCACTACTTTAATTATGCTTTTGGTGCCTAAGATAAGAGATTTGTTTGCTATAGGTGAAGTGATCATGAACGGTAACGAAACGGTCAGTAGAGTTCGGTACATAGAGAAGACAAAAAGCATCGCGTCTTGCAACGCTTTTTGGGGTGATTTCATTGCAGGGTACTGCATTTGTCGCGTTGCATGTGTTATGCGATAGGCTAATATATGGAATAAACAGGAATACACAGTACAGTTCTTCAAGTTGATAAAAAGTGAAGCCAAGATAATTTGTTCAGTCGATTCCTGCTTTACCTCCATATAGGTATATTTCGTGGAATAAGCGGCCTCTTAAGCAAAAGAAATTAATTTGAAACATATTTCAATAGAAGGGATTTTAAACTTCTGGACAACTAAACTTCCTTAACATAAAGAACAATCTACTTCAGTGACTTTTCTTTGACTGCTTCCATCGACTTTCGTTCAACTAGTATTTACCAATTGCTCAAAATAGAGCCACGAAACTTCCGTTGCCTCTTTGTTCTAAATGCCATTCACCGATTAGTTTTAAATAATCATACCTAAAAATATTAAAATTACTTTCAAGGGGTAACAGAGCCACAGCGGACAGTTCCGGAGAGGATTCAAAGATGAGCAAGCTTACTATAGTTTTTTCTTAAGGCATAAAATGGAAATCAGATAAGATTCTGGTTTGCTGAGCCGGTTAAATTTCACTGAAATTTAGTCTCTTATAAGTACGCTTACGGCCACTTCCTGTAATGTTTAACTACGGCTTTGTATTAACACGGGGGGTGACAACTCTAACAAAGGCTGTTTGGGCAGTCCTATGAATAACTTAATGTCCTCCCGGAAATTTCGTCCACCCTCCCGAATTTTTCGGTGGCATTCCCCATAAATGTTTAACTTCCCAAAATTGTTTTAACAATTAAAATTAAAATTTTGATTAGCAGCTTCTTGTTAATTATGTAACTTGTTAATTATCTAAACGTAGTTATTTTTCGTTAGAGGGTATCATGTTAACACAGAAAGGCTGTCAAACTTTTTAAGTATATAAAATCGTGTTTTTTTGTTTTTTAATCACCGACAAATCAGGCGAGCGCTGAAGGGGCCAACCACTAGGGGGGTCTGGGGGCATGCTCCCCCAGCCGAAATTTTGAAATCTTGGTGCTCTGAAACGCCATTTCTAGTGTTCTGAGAGGACAAATTCTGTCCAAAATGTTCTCTAAATCAATTGTCCTTTTTATGCTTATTTTTATTGGCGTGACCTCGCGTAGAAGTAGTCGATATATTTTATACAAGTTGTGCGGTTTTTGAAATTGCTCTGGAAATCACTTTCAGCTAAGTATACTCTGTGTGGTGTCATTGTATGATGTATGAGTATCATAAGAATTCATTTGAAAATTTCAGAACAACTGTCGAAATCTGGAATTTTCCTATCCCGAACGCATATCGATCGAGATTCGGGATTTTCGAGCAAAATCGGAAGGTCCCCAACGAGATCAGGATGATTAAAGAGTCTTCACAGACATACTACTTTTTATGGCCTCATGTCCGTTTAACAAAGTTAAATGAGTTTCGTTTTTTTCTTACGTACTTCTAACGTACTTTTTCAAGTTTCCAGTATGCAATCAGTGGAATGTGCTCTTAAAACTCATCATTAACATGCAGCTTAAAAATACCCCTGAACTAATGTATGATGGGATCTGGTGTGAATTGATAGTATCTGCCTTGCACCGGTACGGTTCTTGTGTCAATCCGCTGGGGATTGCACGTGGTCAATCGCACTCGAACTTCATGCTATTTTAGTTGGAAACGTTTTTGATTGGTCTTTTCATATCATGGGGAGTTAAGCCGTTTTCAAGTGTCAAAATACATAGAATACAGCATATCGGCACAGGGTGCATGTCACTGTATACATATTGTTTGATAACATGTAATATCAAATCTTTGTTCAATGTCCCGAAAATACCTCATATTTCCCGAAAAATTTCCCAGGTTTCCCGATTCCCGGCAAAATCTCCAGATTCCCGGAATAAATTTGTTTTTCTCCCGAAACAGCCCTTGTTAGAGCTGTCACCCCCCGTTATTAACGTCCTCTGATTTCTTTAAACTTCCGTTATCCACTATAGAAATAGAGGATATTACAATTCAGCTTGTAAATTTCCCTCCAAACTGTCTCACCACTGAAAAGTCAAGACACGCTTGTCTTAAAATGTGATTAAACGGCATTGGGTTAAAATAACTCAGTCACAATTGAGGGGTGTTCATTATGTGATTTAACACGAATGCCTTTCTGGTACAGTCGAACCTCGCTATTTCGAACTCGGTTAACTCGAAGTCCCCGCTATTTCGAAGGAAGATCGAATGCCCTTGGATTTACCCTTCTCCTTTACGCTTCCCCGGTTATTTCGAAGCCCCGCTATTTCACTTGGGACCTCGAAATAGCGGGGTTCGACTGTAATTAACCCAGCGTTCGAAATGGTTAGTTCATGTTGTTGAATTAAGAAATTAAGAAGTTGGACTATTACGCCTTCTATCTAGTGACTGGTCTTGTAGTCGTTAACTCAGTCACCAAAAATTGCGCTGTCCCATGGCAAGCCACTAATTTTATAGTACGATGAAAATGTATTCGAAAATGGACTACTGATTATAAAACTTTCCTTCTTATTGGATTACACTCTGTTTTACAGCCATTTTAGGGCTCGGAGAACACAATATATCTCAATCGGCTGAATATAAACTGCGAAGAACTCTGTTCAATGGATACGACAGAATGGTCCGGCCAGTATTACAGCCATCTGATGTTATTAATGTTACGTTTTTGGTTGAGTTCACGGCGCTGAGTGAAGTGGTAGGTTGGTGTTAAAAGTAATATATCATGCATCAGACGCAGTGTTTCATGAAACACTGAGAAAAGAGTTGCAAATACGACGCGCAGCGGAATATTTTTGACGAACTTCGATGTGTTTCATCTGGTGGTGAAACACTGAGTCGAATGCTTGATATTACTTCTCAAACAAAATGATTTTAGAAGGAGAAATTAAGGACGCAAAAATGAGCAGTGTTTCATCTGATTTCAAAAAACTCATTAAACATAAAATTTCCTTTGTATTGTCTTGATTAATGAGTTTGAGAAGTAATTATCAAATTTATATAGTTTTGATCAAATAGCTCAATCATATTTACTAAAAGATCACTCAAAATTGTCTGCAATATGCCATAGTCCCTTATCGTATTCAGATTGAATTACCGCAAACATTAATGAGCAGGCCCAGTGATACGTTACGCCGCGACCACAAGTAAAATTCATTAACAATTATTGGATGCATGAGACTGAGTACGATATGAAAAATTATGCAGATCGAGGAGGGTGTTACCTGCCGATGCCTTCCTCGATCAAACGATCTGAATCCAATAACTGTGTTACTATTCGTTTAAAATTATTTCATACATTACTGAAACGTGCTTACCTCGATCGATGTTACTTACTGCTGTCTGTCATCTGCCTATTCATCGGCAAATTCAGGATATAAAGGGATCTTTAATCTAGCATATATTCTTCAAATAGCAATTTTCATCCGTTGAAGTTTTAGTTTTGTTTGTAACTGTGTTTTCAGGTAGTTTAGTTAATCTACTCCGCAAAAAGTGTGAAATTTTCTGCCATTTTCCGCATGTAGTAAGCATCCCCTCTTCTGGCGATGCCCTACTGTTGACTTAATTCAATACACTGGATATCACAAACTACAAAATTTGGCCAAGGCCAGCTCGTTCAGAAGAATTAGCCAGGAGATTTGGGCCAATCAGAAAGAATAAATATTTTGAATGAATAACTGTCACAAATGCCCGTAGGAGGGTGCCCGGGAAGTTTTGAAAACTAACGATATACACTGGAGTAACAGGTCTTCTTGTCGCTGAAATTCACTTCACATGGATGCTAAACTTTAAAAAATGCGTCTTCAATGCTTTTATTCAGCTGTCACTGCTAACTCAACACTAGACTACCCATGGAAAGTCTTGCTGACTTTAAATAGGGTGTAACAACTGTAACGATAAGTTTACCCTTAAGTCTATAAGGTACACTTATTTGAAGATTTCTTTTTCAAGATTCTCATTTCTTAATTAAAAACAGTTTTTTTTATTTTCCAGAGCAACAAGGATCAAGTAATTACTACAGACACTACAGTCACGCAAGTAAGGACCCGCGAAATATCGTTAATTTTCTAAGAAGACACTTCTCTAGGGTCAAAACTTTACAGTCAATAGAGACAGGAAGTAGGTTAAAAAAGCCATCAAGGGTGAAACTCAGAGACTCAAATTAATTCTTTATCTCAATGCTTTCTTAATCCCTTTTTCCAACACATCACTTGACCAACACGCTTTTGCCGCCCAATACATAAATACATTATATACACAATAAGAAATAAATTTAAATATATTTATTTTTTGCACTTTCCCATTATTTGGCTTTGCTCTCTTTTCTTATAAATAATTTAGTAGCTTATTTTTCATGTTGTATGCTTTCTTTTTGTATTTGTAATTTGTATTTTGAATTTGTAATCAGTCTGGTATTTGTCAGTGCATGTATTATTAGTAATATATTAATGAGTGATATTGTAATGTATTGTAATGTCAAATGAAAGAAAATGAATGAAAAAATTTGAAATTTTTTTTTTTTTAAATGTAGGGCAGCTTAAATAGTCTAAATACGTAGTACAACCTGTTGTAAAAATACTCAGACACGGACGAAAAACCGGCCTTTTCCCTTCAAATCGCTGCTAGTCACACATTTGTTCCCCTCCCCCCACCCCCCCCAAAGTTTTTACTCCTAGTTTTGAACATGGTCTTGTATTGCTAACAACTTTGAGAAGGGGAGATCACAGGCACATGGAAAGGCCATTTAACTTGAAACCCAATTAAGGTACAGTGGGTCAAGTATCTTTGCAACTGGTTGCCATCTTTTTGACACGGAACAAATAGTACCCATGCACAGTAATTTTCAAGGAGTTATAATAACTCCTCTAGTGGGGCTAATTTAACTCCTTACAGTGGAGTTATTTTTTGGGGAGTTATTTTAACTCCAAAAAGAAGTTTAAAAAACTCTTTTTCAGGAGTAAAAGTGACCCCAGATATTGAGTTAAAATAACCCCCAAAAAGGAGTTATCCTGTACCTAAAATTGTTACTCCACTTTCAGAGTTAAATTAATTCCAAAAAGAGTAAAAACAACCCATGTTAGGAGTAAAAGTAACCCCATTTCGGAGTTATTTTAACTCCAGACTGGGAGTAAAAAGAACTCTTTTTCAGGAGTAAAAATGACCCCAAATTCGGAGTTAAATTAGGAGTTAAAATAACCTCAAAAAAGGGGTTATCCTGCACCTAAAATTTTTACTCCATTTTTGGAGTTATAATAACTCCCTAAAAATGCGGTGTACATTTAACGGTGACACCCAAAAGAATAGCTGTAAAATAGCGATGCAGCTCTTTGTCGTTTGGGAGCAAAACATGTTGTTTTGAAATACAATCTCTTTAAAAATCAGGGAACTTTCAAAATGAAGGTTGACTCTGTCTGCCCATTTTTTTCTCTATGCTAACAGAAGTGGACGAATCCGTTTCTTCAATGGAATGCTGCGGATTATGACGGAATAAAGCAAATCCTAGTTGAACCAAAGGAGATATGGGTGCCAGACATCGTTCTGCAGAACAAGTTAGTCTAAGAAATTGCGGTTAAAGCTTTTTCAGTTCCAGTGGCCGAGCGAGCGACGAAGTCGCGAGAGGCTTTGTCCCCGCGCCATATTAAATCAGACGAAGGACTTATTGAAAGTCTACACAGTAAATCAATATAGCCAAGCATTGACTGGGGGACTTCAAAGTTATCTTTCTTTCTTTCCACGACTTATTATTTTTTTACAGGTATTCACATTCAACTGAGGACGTCGTCACTTAACTCTTATTTATTTTTCTTGTTTTATTCATTAGTCCTTGTTTTACGTACGTTATGTTTTTCTTATAACGCAATGTTGCCTCACACGTCGTGAATATCTTTCTTTCTTTCAGTGCAGACAGCTTAACCATTCAAGCGGGTTATTTGGAGAAATTTCGAAGTTTTGTCACTGTGCAGAACAATGGGGAAAATACATGGTTTTCCCCTGCAACCTTTAAAAGTACATGCCCTCTCAACGTACAGAAGTTTCCCTTCGACACACAGAAGTGCAAAATGGAGTTTCGATCGCTTACAACTGACAGCTCGCTCATGGTCATCTACACAAAAAAGATCGAAAGCGATGAACCTAGTGAAGGTGAGATAGCCAGATAGGATCAGATTGATTCTTTGTCATCAAAGCTAGCTTATGTCACTATTGCACGGATCGAAAAAGAAACAAACAATCAAATAAAACAATTGGTGGAAGATAAAAACTATATCGTCACCACTAACAACATTGTCGCCAGCTTTACAATCATTATTATTACCACGATCCTCACTGGAACACCATCCTCGTCAACATTACTATAATCTTCCTTCTCTTCTTCCTCCCCATTATCATCTGCGTCTCTGCTACGACATCAATCAACCTCCTCAATTTTAACATTGCCTTCCTCTGGCTCCTTATAATCATCACTCGATCGTCATCCTCTTCGCCTTCTCCTCCTCCTCCTGGTCATTCCCATCGTCAAGATCAGCCAGTCGGCATCCTCCCTCCCCCCTCTCTTCTTAATCCTCCGTCTCATCCCAATGACCACGCCCTTCCTCTATCACAATCATTGTTATTAACACCATAATCAGTCCACTTTGATTCATCATTTATTCCCCAACACTTTGATAAAGACAGAATAAATCAATTCCTACCAATATCGGCTCCAGTCGAGTCACATCAGAGATTATAATCTCGAAAACAGGAATGCTTTATAGTACTAAGGCGATTGAAGTGTTGAAAACCGTAAAAACTAATTGATTAATCTATCCGTAAACTGGTGAATCCTGTACCACTAATCTGACCTAACGTGAACTCAAAACCAAAACATTTACTCCTTCATTTCAACAGAGCTTAATCTCACCACAAGCAACGGTTACTGGTCGCTGAGAGGCATAGAGATTAAGTCCAAAGACCACTTCCAAGGACGTAAATTCAGCGAGGTTCTTGTGTCGTTTTCTATCGGACGCAAGCCCATGTTCTTCCTTCTCTTCTCATTCGTGCCTTGCATGATAATCGGTTTGCTGATTCTTGTTAGCTTCTTCATTCCGGCGGAGAGTGGTGAACGTATTGGCCTGTGCGCCACCATTTTGCTAGCTGTCAGCGTTTACCTCCTTGTTGTTACGGAACAGTTGCCTGAGCAGTCAGACACAATGCCGTTGATTGGTATTTACTTTATAGTGATCATGTTTGAAATTGGATTAGCGCTGACCGCTACTGTTCTGGTACTGATGGCTCATCACGCCACGTCAGAGCCTCCAAGCTTTTTGACCTGTTTAATAGGTTAGTAATGTTTTTGGAAAGATACCTGTAAGTTCTGTATACGGAAGTCGATACAACCCACTTCCAGAATAGGCCTTTTTACCGATACGGCAGCCATATTGAATTTATTAGATTTAAGGAGTATTATGGGATGTCCAGGGGGCATGAGCACGATCCGATATACTCACTCGGTATTTACGTGCGCTTTTCGGGCCAATTTTTCTTTAAATTTTCCTAGAAAAAGATTGTAATGGGAAAAAAAGATCGTTGTGCCGTGTTTGGATGTAATAATTATCGCCTTTTTCCCGAGAAATATACAGTGAAGTTCTCTTTTTGCCAGAAAAGCGCGCGTAAATACTGAGCGATTGCCCCCTGGGCATCCCATAATACTCCTTAAATCCAATAAATTCAATATGGCCGCCGTATCGGTAAAAAGGTCTATTCCGTTTATGGTATGCTACGCTCGCTGTTCTAGCCAAATCTAGGAACGAACCTGTATGCAAGGATGGTTTTCATGTAAACACACTGATCACTTATTGTTCAGGGCCGAGTTGTTCAAAGCTGGGTTAAGATAAACCAAGGTTAGTGCGATATTTGAATTCAGATATGAAAGCTTAGAAAGCATTTCAGTTTTAATTCTTTTTGTCTACAATTTGATGATTGGAAGCTCTAAAATAGCACAGAAAATTATCCGAGAAAATGCTTTTGAACACAAGAAAAAGAAACCTGGGTTAAATTTAACCCCGGGTTAAGCGCTAATCGGTCTTCGAACAACTGGGCCCAGGGAATCGGGAAATTCATTCCAAAGTACCTCGGATATGCCAGGACCGTGCGTACGACTGGCTAGAGCTAGGACAGAATTCTATACAAAGGTGATACGACCTGCAGAGTTATAGAAACCATGCTTTACATGGCACTTCATGTTACTCTTAAGCCAGGTGAGTTTTCACTAGCGCAAAAGCATGAGCATAAGCATAAGCACAAGCGCATGTGTAAGCAAGTGAAAACTGGGTCGGCATAAGTATAAGCACAAGAAAAACGGACAAGATCGTTCTTCTTGTGCTTGTGCTTATGCTTATGTCGTAGCTTTGACTAATGAAAACGGGGTCGAGATAAGCACTAGCATAAGCACAAGGCCTTTGACCAATCATAGATCACTTTGACCAGAACTCATGCGAACATATCAAAAGCAGTATGGCGGACGAAGCGTCCGCCATCTTGTTTATAATCGGGTTCAGGAGAGCTGGTAATAGAGTCAAATATGCCATTCTGCTCGTGCGTATGTCCTTATGCTCATGCTTACGGGCTAGTGAAAACCAGGGTTTAACAAGCGCTCCTCTATCGTTCTTAAATTTCTAAAATCATACTCGTCGAGCAGAAATGACAAATAGATTAGGGATCGAAGCAGTACTGTTAAATTTAAAGCATATTAATGAAATGAGTCATCAAAACGTATTTATTTTATGTCGTACGATCGACGTAAAATTTTTGTATGCGTGAAAATCTTGCCCAGACTCACGAGGTAGTCTTTGTGTAGATAGCTACAGTTGACTCCCCATAACTCGAACTACGCGAACTCGAACCAAAATCGATTAAACCCTGGATTTCCTTCATACATTTACTGTAATTTTACCCTCGGCAACTCGAACCCTCGATAACTCGAACCTCCCGAAGTAACTTGAAGTAATTTTTGTTTCCCTGACAGATCATTTCTATAAAAATTTACCCTCCAAAACTCGAACCATGTTTTGAGCACTTAAAAAGTCGGGAAAACAAAAAACAGTGTACTGGCGTTCGAAACATTGAATTTTGAATTTCCCATTGACGTGTTGTAGGCATGTAGTTTACAAAAGGAGGCTGACGTTGTTTGTAACAAATCTAACGTGACACAGCTTTACTTCTCAAAACAGTAAACGTATGCTCTATTAGGCTATGTTTTGTTACGTTACGTTCTGATATATAATCTTGAATTGTTTTTCAATTTTCATTTAAAATCTATACAATTAAATGGATTAAAATGTTCACTATACAGTAAAAACTGGTTTGCCCTTACTTCCGGCTATTTGCTTCTAGCTCCCGATAACTCGAACTTTTTTCGATTTCCCTTGGGGGTTCAAGTTATTGGGCGTCGACTGTATATACAGGATAATAGCGTGGCTGTTTAGTTAAGCCTGGCCCTCACTAGCGACGCAAGCGCAAGTAGTAGCATAACTATAGGAAGCTTGCGCGCTTGCGAGGACGGTGTGACATAATTTAAGCTAGATTTATAGGGATAAGAAGAACGCAAGGTTTTGATACTTCTCTTTGTGTTTATGCCGTCATCTTTAAGTGCCATGTTATTCGTATGCTCATGTTTATGCCACGCATGACATTTCTTTTCAGTTTTAAACGGGATTGCTTGCTGCAGAGGAAGGAGAACCAAACGCGGTAAGCTATCCGCAACATCGCCGGTCACGAATGTGACTAGTAACGAAAACAGTGGAATGAAAGCAGAAGAAGAACGTAATGAATTAGAGTCGGGCGATGCCAATCAAATGACAAAAAGGACATCAGTTGCCGTTGGCGCAAGCTCAGTAAAAGAGGACGAAACCAATCAAGAAACGTGGAAAGAGATTGCTCGCGCGCTGGATCGCATCTTCTTCTGGTTCTTTTTGGCGTTGTTTGTGGTGTCGTCGATTGCAATTTACGGTCAAGCGGGTTGATTGTAGAGTTTCAAACGGCAATTATAGAGCGTTTTCGTATGACGTCACGGCGCCCATATTAGGGACCTCACGAAAGTACGACGGCGACAGCAACGAGAATGTCAAAAAAGTTAGGCAAAACAACAACTCTGCACGTGCCTCATACTTTTTTGTACATTTCTTTGCCATCACTGCACAACTGCGACGTGAAATAACCAAATTTTAAGTTGACTTGAGAATTAAGATTCACGCCTTACGCCAAACGTGAATTTGTACCACGTGACTAAGTTTTTCCCTTAATTGTCGTTAACGTTTTATTACTTGGACTAACAAATAGGTAGTTTCACGCCAGTTTTATACATAAGAATTGTTCTGGACAGTTTTTATCTGCTTATTTTCTATTCTCAGAAATTCTCAACTTGAATCTGATGTTTGCCGTTTGGCGTAAACGGGAATCTTAATCTCTCTAATTTTACTATCTCTCCCTGAACTCGGGCGCAGTCCCCTCTCTTCAGTTCCAACTCAACTTCTCTACTTTCAAGTAACCGAGTGGCTTGGATAAGGGCGAAAAAATTTCAAAAGACGCGAATTCTATTTTTCAGCGACTTTTTCATTGGCGTTGCCGTTGTCGGATCGTAAGGTCCCCGATGGTGCTCCAAAACAATGAAACGGCAGCCATGTTGGTGTTCCAAACCAATCTTGTAGGAGTTGAACTCTTTTCTTATGTAAACGCGCTTTCTTTTGGTCCCAATAAATTGGCATAGATGCTGGCCACGTAAGTGAAAACGCTCTATGTAAATTTTCTCATTCGCGAATCAGTGTGACATGGACATGCATGGTAATGATTTTGTTCATGAACGACAACAAGACGCTAAGAAAAGCGAAAGAACCGAAAAAGGTCTGTTTAACCTTTCAATCAGCATTAACAAAGCAATGGAAATCATAAGGGCTGGGAGGGTGGGGCGCAATTAGCCTGCCTAAGCAGGAGATGCGGAGACGCAGCTTACAAGACTCAGTTGAAACTCGCATTGTTTGGAATGGGTACTGACTTTTCTTTGAAAAAAGGAAAAAAAATCGATCGGAATTTTCGTTTGACGTTGACACTGTCTTAAAGGCCCTACTTCAAAAATAATAACATAGAGTGATTATACTTAACCCGTGAAACAGGTAGTAGAATACTGCGCACTATCATGCACAAACTCTGTTGTCTTCCTCTTGTTTATGTAGCTATATATTTTGCACCAGTTTTTATTATCTGTTTCACGGTTCAAGTAAAACCACTCTAGCCTTCAAAAATGTAGCAAACGTCATCTGTTGTTGAAGTTTCTTTAGATTAACCTTATTTGAATGAGTAAGAAGCTAAAAGCTACAATTTGGTCCGTCTACGTTTATCAGCTTCTATCCAATTATAGCTTTGTATATTATAATTGTAGCTGATGTCATGTATAAAACACACTCCAGGAAAAACTCGAAACACTCAATAAACTAGACAAAAACTCATAAATAATTACAGAAGGAATAAGGAATAGTTACTTTTTTACTATTTGTCAATTTCTCGTAAACATTTCGTCTTAATTTTATCGCTCATTTTGGGGGGAATTGTGGTACAAATAAGCAGATCCAAACATACTGAAATTTAACAACAACAACAACATTAACAGAAACAAAGAAACAAAAAATTATCATATGGAAGTTTGCATTATGTCAGGTCTAATACGCTCCACGTCATGAATATTTCCGCGCAAGTTCAAATCTTAAAGATGCATTTTAATTTTATATTAAAATTCAATAACTTTAAAATTCAATGTTAAGTAACCATTTTCCGAGATAAATTATGTTTACCGATGTATATGTTGGGGTTCAAGTTTAAGCTTGGTTTAAATTTGGTTTTCTTTTGCTTGTGGGTATAGTAATGTATGGTAATGAGTTTGAAGCAAAGAAAAATAAAATTTAAGACAAGGATAAAATTAAACCACGTCAAACCTTAGTAGCACCATTTTTTTTTCTTTATTTGTCTCGTGTGCTGTTTTTTCTTTTTCATCAGGGCCCCTTTCAAACCAGCCTAGATGAACTGAGCACCCCTGACGAAATATTGTTTAAAAATAAATAAATAAAATAAAATAACATATTCACTCATGATGCCCTTTAGAATATCATACGATGAGCGGCTTTTATATTGGGGCGCAATTCCAACGACGTGGTGTCCACAAGAATAATCCCCCAGTTGCATGTAATATAAAAGAGCTGGAAATAAGGCACTCTTGCGTGTAAATAACAACAAAGTTGCGTGAGAGAATGCACGACATCGGGCTGACAATTTGCGTATAATTAATACAATAACTGTGGTTCTGGTTCTATAAAAAGCAGAATTTGTAATATACATCCGACGCGTAATCTTCAGGAAATCTCTTGAATTTTTCAACTATATTGATGGTATACGCAGATACCACGACCAAAAAATCGCTTTATTCAAGAGGACTTGATAAAAATTGAATAAAGAATAAGAATACTTATTTCTTAAAACTTGATAATTAGTAAATTACGAGAATAAAGGCCAAAAATGCAACTTTTTATAAAAGGGCCGCGGCTGTAAGGAACGCATGGAACGAGGAATGTGACGCAAAAAGAACACGTCTGGTCTAGTCTCCTCTAATCGCTTCACGATCAGTTCAGTAGAGGCCACTATATCTGGTATGATGAGTTTATGTATGCCATTACAACGCTCTCAAATTGGTACAAACGTGTAACGCCTTATTGGCTACGTTCTGTGGATTGAAGACATGCTAAAGTCATAGTAAGGTAGGCTCACATGAGTAACTTTTTAAAGCCCACAGTAATTAAGCAATACAAGTTCATGTAACTTAATTTTGCCACTATGAAACATTTCCTTGTATTTTAGAGAGCTATGAGCGCAGCGTAGCTCTATCTATATTTTATTAGATGTAAGAGTTTCAATGAAAGATTGCATACTCCTCATTCGAGGCAATCCCGCGAATGTTAGCCGGTCATCAACAAAGAGTGGGAGGATTAGTCTGGCAAAATGTATGATAAACCTTGGATAAACTATCGGGAGAGGGGGCGTAGTGGGGGAGTGTTTAGAATCAATAGACCATGTAACCAGGTGGCATCGTAAGCAACTGTCACTGTGTTGAAGGTATGAAAGGTAACCCGCAAAGAAAACGTGACAAGCTTAAATTGAGAAAACCAAATTCCAACCAACCTAATGACTGCACCCCCGTCGGCTGGTTTTTAAGATAGATTTCTACGTTATAAGGTATCTTGAGGACGCCTTGAACCCGTTACGGGTCACAGCAGTAAACTTTCAAGAGGGACATTCTTCCAGCATCCGCACTAAGTGTTAAGTATCCGGATATTTTTGAACAAGGAGATTTTTTTCCCTCCGTTTCCGAAAAAAAAAATGCTCGTCCACACTTATCCGTCCGTCCACATGAAAATGCTAAAACGATGGAAATACCATAACAGCATCCCACACAGAGCCTGCGTAATGCTAGTAGCATATGATGCACGACATCATCGTATTTGAAAACCTTCAGCGTTTTTCAAAATCTCCATTCTGGAGAAAAGATACGTTTTCATACCGGAGGAAAACAAATGTCCGTTCTCAAACTAAAACGGATTCGTGTGGACGGGGCCTAACGTTAAGAATTCGCTTTGGAAGAGTTAAGGAAAGCGTCTTCTTTGTGGAGTTGTCAGATCAATTTAGGTTCTGGGAAACTGCCCGCCTACCCCTTTCCCTAACCCAATTTTTTGCCCCAAGTGAGAAGTAAGTTGTCCAATAAGAGATAGTGACTGCAAGTGACTGTAGCAACATGTAGTAAACTGGGATCCAGTTTTGCACTAAGCCATGCAGAACAACCAGGATCCTAACCCGTACTAACCCTTCGGAATCAACCAGATATACGCTGGTTTGTCAGATTGCAGATTCGTTGCTCAGCTGACTTTCTAACTTCCGTTAAGCAGTAGACTCTAAACTGATCGACCCCAAAGTGAAATGTACTCGTTGTCTGCAGATAATACTGAGAGAAATCGCCCAGCAGAAATGACAAGTTCTCATTTTATATTTATGCACGAGCGTTTACTAAAAATGACATGAACCAATGTCACCAATCCATCACGAATTTCCTGTTATGTATCAAACTCATCGTCATCGTCGTCCTTTTTTTAGTTTCGTATGGTACAAGTAAAATTAAAACAAAAGGTGTCCTAGTAGCATAAATTTCTTTGCCTTCCCTTTATTTCCGAAACTCATCTGTAGCTGACAGAAAATTCTCGAAGTTTGTCCAAAGTTGCCCAAAGCCAATTTCCAATTTTACCTAAACGGAGTTAAAGCGAAGGCTGTCGAAGATTCCCGAAAGTGTTACCGTGCTGGTATTCCTCCTGAGGTAACTCGAGGGCTTTCGAATATGCTCTAAGGTAGTCCGAAGCAAATTGAATTAAATTGAATACTACCGAAGACCAACTTGGGCAGCATAACAAGAATATGACATTCATACAAGCAAAGAACCCACTTTTTATTAACATTCGGGCCTTATTTTAAAGAACGGTTGGTTCACAGTGTGGTATCATTGACTCAGTAAACACGTGCTTTTTAGTTTCTTTTTGACTTAATATTGCATGCTTCTAAAACGGAATGTATCATCACTTATACAGAGATTAGATGAACAAGTTGATCATGACAATAGCAATACACTTGCGGTCGCTCGACGGCGCCCGCCTACACGTCCATACGCCGCCATGCCATGCAAAGAATGTGGTGTTACATGTTTAAACTGCTACATATTATAAAATACATACCGGTACCTCGAAAATTACGATTTCTTTCGACGTGCTATCTCAGAGTGCTTTTCTTTGTTACAAAGGCTGTAATACGGAAAAGCAATAGTTTAAGGTTAAAAACGACGATTAAGTTAAATTCCCAATATAAACCCAAAGCGACAAGAATGCTAATATGTCTTAAATTCCATGTCTATGAATACATCGTTTTTGGTTAAATAAAAAGCAATGAGCCGAGTAAAGCCCTGTGTAGGCTACTGGCAGTCTTGACAGATAGGAAATTAAAGTCCAACTTAGGCCGCTGTTTAACAAACCTTTGGACCTCCAGATCTTTTCCTTGGTAGGTTTTTTTAAGAAGACAAATGCTTTTCTAGTCTACGCTGTATGTTTTCATGGAACTGTTTACGATAACAGGTGTTTACATAAAAGTGCTTAGAACGCGATTTTGTTAAACGCTGGCTAAACTCGATCTAAATAACTTGCCCTTAGGGTTTGCCAGAGTCTAACTTTAACTAACTTTATACAACCTGCCGTCAGATGAATTTTAAAGTACGCTAACGCATGCTCTAGTCTTCTCTGTTGGTCTATACCATATATAACTGAACTCAGTTGATTTTGATACTTAACTGAATCGACTTTGGTCTTATGTAATGGCCAACTAAAGAAGAGCAAAAGGAGAATACACCTCTGGCTATTCCTTTTATTGTTCAGTACTGAATGTTATTAGTGGCTTGAACTCGTGAGCGAAGAGGCTAAACGAGAATTTGTAAAAACTAGTATCTACTAGACCAAGACTAATTTACTTAAAAATTGTTAAGATTCTTGCACGAAAGCTAATTTGCTTTATCCCTGTCGTACGTCCCTCACACTAACCTCTCACTAAGCATTTCTCTGCAAGGAACAAACTCGAACCCTGTACCCTCCGCCCACTCCTTAACCGGCCATACATGACCTCGCCCAATATCTCTCGTAGGATGTCCGAGACCGATTTTTTCAACAATTTTCACGAATTCAATTTGATTTTCACTCTTTCCTTGTCGTCCTAAATTTTGCTGACTTGAGTGTAAACACAGAGTCGCAGACATCTCCGGTCGTCTGAAATGGTCGAGGAAATCGGCTGGAGCGCGTTAAAATTTTACTGAGGTGTCGAAGATTTCTGTGATAGTTAGGGATCGTTTACAGACATAGGTAATTCAAATTTTATCGGTTGGCGTTAATTTTAGCTCGGTACCAAGAGGATTGCAATCCTCTTGATTAATTTTGCTTGGCTTCCTGTCTCCAACCTCACAAACAAAAAAGGCATCTGGGGTTTTTCCGACACAACAGCAACACCTGGGGTGATGGTAGACCGGTGAAATCTCGCAAGGTTTGGGCTCTCTGGCCATATAAGAATATAAAAAGTTCTCAACAGGAATATGGTTTTCATGCTACATTATATAAAACACTGTCTGAAATACCGTCAAGGGTTAGCAGCGCAAATATGGCACTGTAGGGCAGAGGCGCCTCCAGCTGGCTGAAAAAAACTGCTGTCTCAATCTTATTTAATCGCGCTTATTCCATCTCGTTTAATTCGTCAAATGTTGGCAAATTTTTTTGGAGTTGAAATCTAAAGGACTGTATCAAAGTTCAGGAAAAGAAAAAGAAAGTTGTTGTCTTGTGCCTACGTCCTCGACAAAACGAGAAATTAGGCACTTTCACCTCGTAAGTCGTACAACGACGGTAGAGAAATGTACAAAAACGCGTGATGCAGGAGCAAAGCTGTTTTTTTGTCGTTCTTGTTCCCGTCACCCTTGTCGTTGCTTAAGCTCCCCAGTAAACAAATGGATAATAGGCCAAAACGCAGAAAAATACTCCAAGACGCACAGTACATACAGTGAACAAAGAGATGAGACCACGAATCAAGCGGCAACTTAAAAGCAATGGAAAATCACCACCCAAAAAGTAATCGCCTTCGCTTACGATTAGTGGTCGTTTACGAGAGGATCCAACTTTAAGGCTTTTTAAAACTGTGAAAATTCTAGTGTTTGAAAAGGTAGTCGCTTAAGGAGGTGGTCGCTTACGAGGCGTGGTCGCACATGGAGGCTCGACAATGTTTTTCGAAGCCTCTTTAGGCAAAGCCTTGCTCTGATCAAAAACTGTTTGCTTCTTCTTCAAACACAATTTGGTGAAATTTAGTGACTATCAGATGCTGTGCGTTTTGAGATATGACATTCCGCTCAAAAGTGGCTTGACCTCATTCTAAATAGGATTCAGCTGGATAAAACGCTACCAAACGCAATAAAATTAAAATATACATTATACACAAACAAATAAATAAGTAAATAAATAAATAAATACAGGAATAAATTCCGGCACTAATTTTGATAAATCTGCAGAAAATGTAAGGTCAGACGGACTACTGATTGAATAGCGCCAACTGAAGCCAAAATTAAAGTGCTCTTTTTGTAAGTTCAAGGGAAAGCAACCGATTTCATTTCACTGAGTTATGTCTGGGTTTTTGATTATCACAACGTAGGGTGGATTCCACTATCGTGTAATTCTTACGTGCGTACGCGATAAAAATTTTCAAAACGGTCGCAAAACTAAAAAAAATGAAAATGGAAAATAGAAAAAAAAAAACCCACAAAGTTAAAAACAACAAAAAAGAAAACTGGGATGAAAAAAAACATTTTCGTGGTCTAAAGGCCCGGAAGAAAGGATGTTCCGCTTGCGACGTACAATTAAGTTCCCGAATATTCTGTATTGTACTCAAACACTAATCTTAGCAACAAAGATACCTTAAAAGGTTACCAGTCCACTCTTTAGCACCATAAAGGACTACTGCCTAGTTTTTCCTTTCATCTCTTTAATCTACCTGACTGAAATAACAAGTTGGCTTTATAGTTCATGTCCTCAAATATTATTCTCTATCATGAACATTGTTTTGGTAGTGGATGAGGTTTCTTTATTTCCATTTGTTGGTTTGTTGTAACCAGTTGCAAGAGGTTTCACTCAAATTTAATAGCGCTTTGTTAACGAAACAATAAAACAAAAAAAGGCCCAAAATAGGTTGTGATTGACTCTAATCAATGCCCGACTATTGGAGTTAGCCAATCCAAATTCAAAGCAGTGCTAAGCGCAGGGAAAAGTCACGATTTCTAAATTGTAATTTTGATTGGCTGAAAAGACCTTAGTTTAGTTTAGGGTGTATGAACACTTTGCTTGGTGTCTTCTCGACGTATAACAAGTTGATACGAATTGGCTATTTGAAAATTTTACGTGTTTCATGTAATGCGCGTCATATTTTCCATCAATTATATTTGATCATCTGCGGATTAGTGGGATAAACAGCAAGTGGTTTAAGATTCCTTTTAAACTCTTTTAAGCAACTGGGATTAAACAGTCGGAGCCGGGTCGATACGGCGGCTTTCACACGGAGTTTCGGGATATACAGTGGAGAGATCGGGTATTGTCGGAAGTTTGGCAAAGCAGTTTTGACGTAACACAAACTTTCCAAGGACGCTGGTTATTTTGTTTGTTCAACAAAGGAAAACGAAACCAGCTCATTTTTACTTTGTTGTATAATTGGAAACTGTTTTAACGAATAACTAAAGAAGCAAAGACGCCGACGGTCAGAAAGCAGAGTTGAAGTTTGTGCAAAACATATATGGAAGAGAACATATGCAGTTCCACACCCGTTCGGATATCGTTCATGGGAAATTGAACGAACATTTTCAAGAAAGAACACTTTTCCGTTGACTTGGAGCTCTTCTACTCGACAGGTATGGTCCTCGTAATTCTTGTTGCTAGAGCAATCTTGACAAGCATGGCTTCTCTATATCTCGGCCTTCAAACCTTCAAATTAACGAAAATTCACCCACGTCACCTTATTAGTACTCTCGAACTGTTTCACTTTACTTTGCTGTGCGCCATCTTAACACGGACGCCATACTCTGATGTGGCAAGCATTTTTTTCTAAAGAGGGTTCTGATTCGGTTGACAACTAAATCAGGCTGCAATTACATTTGACAGCCGGCGAAGGCGATTCACCATTTCCTATTTTTTTCTCAAACAAAAGTTGGAAAAATGTTAAAGCAATATTGTACGACAAGTGAAAACCATTTAAAGTTTTGTTCCAACACGCTAACTCAAGAAGCCTTCAAAAATTTATACTACACGTTTTACAATGTTGGACGACCTTTTTATGTAGTCGCAACATTTTCCACAAACTTTGAGCGAACGGTAGTTAAAGAAAACGTTGAAACCGTTTACAAGGGACTTTGGACTCGCTCAAGGCTCGGACTGCTCACTGATCTGACAATTTCAACGTCCCTGTACAATTTTAGCGCCCTCGTAAAAAATGAGCACCCATAGAAAACTATTATTTGAAAACTGGTACGCACATCTTTGGAAACTACACCCATTAATTTTAATGAAAACGTCTAGAAATCAGAGGCGTTTAATACCAGAAACTTATTGAGGTGCAAGGCTACCCTAGCAAGGCCCTGTAGTTATTCCCAAATCATTGAAGCAGACCATGTGATAAAGATAAGCAAACTGACCGTAAAAAGCGTTATACCTAACATACATAGAACTGCAAACAACACTACGTGCTGAGCACCGACAACGTACTGACACTGAAGACAAAATTAGGACGCTAAGATATTTAGGGTTGTTAACTGACAACGAGAAAAAACTCCTCTATACTTTCAGTTTAATAGACTACGCTTGTTTGATTTGTAAACCGTCGAAACTGCGTGATTTCCGGCAAATGAAGAGGAATATAGAATTTTAATGCTACCAGAGAATCCTGCTACGGCTGCTTTACAGATGGTCAACAAAAAGATACTTATGGTTTTGAGACGCCATATTAAGTGGTGGAAGTAAATCTGAAAACACTCAGTTGTACAATAACTGTGGGCTGTCAAGGTAGCTCCATAAGGGCACAGTACGCATGCGCGAGTAATATGCACCGGGCGGGGCAGGGAACACAAAGCAAACGGTTCAATGATGTGTTAAGGAGGCATTTTCAACTCAAATAGATTGTACGCACAATCGTAAAGCAAAACATAGCTAAGCAATGGTACCATTCAAACACTGGTCGTCACGGAAACTTCAAAGATACCGACTTTTGGCGGCAAACGTTTGAGTCTGGGTTCTCGTACAAAACGATGTTTTTGTGTATTCTATAAGAGGTGCTAAAGGGTATTAAAGCACATTTCCGGTTCACATTTGTCGCGCCTTGCTTGTAATGTTTCCGTGAAGCTTTTCACTTAAGGAAAATTGCGCCACCTAATTAGCGAGATTTTCACTTGACAAACGATTTGATGTCGCATCCTTGTTCAAGAAAGACACGCTATTATATAAATGGCACACCCGATAAATTCTCTCAGCCATATTACTGAATAGCTGAAATGTAAGAGGCGGTGTAGAACATGAACTTTCAAAAGAAAGCGAATTGCAGAAAGCTTTCGATAGGTATGGATTAGACAGTGAAGTTAAGACAAAGAATGCAAGTGGATAAAGTGACTTCGAGTGGATTAAACTAATCTATTGTTGTATTTTCTAGTGGCCATGGTTTTTACACAACGAGAAAGCTGACAGCAGCAAGACAAATGTAAAGGCAAACGGATCATGCTTGAAAAGGTAGGTTAGAACGGGGTTGACAAACATGTTTAGGCTTTCCTCGATTTCAGGAAGAAAGCGCCTTGTCGCTGTGATGTTACGCTAACTTTCCAACAGTGTAACCATGCATTGAAGAAAGCTAGAACCATGTCTTTCTTTGGCACTGGATAGATTTGAGTTTGAAAACTGACATTGAGTCGTAACTCTGAATTTAGGATTTATTGAAGTACAATCTCTTATCTTCATTGCTTAAAGGGAATGCATTTTTTCATTTGCTCTAAGGACAATACTAAAAGAACCTGCAGCACATAATAGTCTTTACTCGTGCTGTTATCAGTCTTTGCAGACAGCGCCGTCCACTGACAAACTAAGCGAGATGGCCTTGGAAAACGCCGTACAGGACTAGGCAATGGAATGAGGTCGTATAGTGTATTAACCAGTTTAAATTTTCAGGCGTCATACAGCGCTTCCGTAACTGAATTCCAGAACTCCTTTTTGTTTCTAAATTCTGCGGAGACGACATTCCAGTTTAATATATTTATCTTTTCAACCCAAGAGTCAATAACATAGACATTCCATACAATTCTAAACTTTCAAGTACTCGGAAGGAATCTATTGTGACCATGCTATTAATACTGAAATCTAGCTCTTTTAAAACCTTTTCACGCAGAGTTTTCTTCAAACTATCGCCATCTTGTCCTTAGCTTTTATCTGTGAAACTCTACGAATTACAAGAGTCAATGACATTAGAGGGACATAGTGTCGGCGAGCTTCCACTTGAATTGTTGCAATGCGCCCGCGAAAGTTTACAGTTAACTTGTGTCATGAATACGTAATTTAGTTGAACGGCAAACGTGATTTGCGGACGAGTCTGGCTACAAATCCATAGTACTAGGCTTTAAAGAAACTGAACCAGTAAAATACATGATATGTAACCAGTTTTTACAGACTGTCGAAAAACCAATTTAATATTAGCTCAATACCATGTGATCGGATGCAAATTTAAAGAAGTATTTGTCAAACCATAGTGAAACCACAAAGCCAATAAACTCTAAGCCAGTGCCAGAAGACAGAATCAAGCGCGGGAAAAATGTCGGACAAGCTTGTTCTGCGCCTGATTTATTGAGAGAGATTTGGCGGGAATTTTTTTTCAGCCAATCATGTAGCGTAAGAAAACGCACAAAAGTGTGGGCGGGGTGGGGGTGGAGGTAGAAATCGTAAAATTTTTAAGTTGATGTCACAGAATTTTTGTTTGGCGTCTGACCTTTGCTGAGTGATTGAAAAAACAATGCTGACAGTTCTTTTGTGTCATTTGCATGACGCAGCAAAACAAGAAGTAAAACTGAAACGAACCCAATTTAGATTGTGTCTTGATAAGAAGCCAAGTTCTCGGAACAGCTAACAGACTGGGTGAGAAAACAATAAATACATAAGAGAAAAAATGGACACTATCCACGAAGTGAATAGAGAGCTTCGTGCCAGGAAGAACGAATAAGATTTTAGTTTTTCGTAGAGCTCTAGTTCGCAACGGTAGAAAGCAGCACACAAGATTTACTACTGAATGAAACAGCCGTCGCTATAATGTGTGTGAAGCTACGAGAGATCGGAATACATATGTTGATAAGTCGTTGCCATTGCAACTTAGTATTTTAGTGATATAGGAAGCGGATCAACGAAAAGCCAATTAACTGACTTGACCAACTCATGGTGTAAAAATGATGTCGATGGCAGAGAGATTTAACACTGACTGACAAGGCTACATCACATTCTTCCAAAAATAGATACATGCACCAGTTTGAATATGCTGCCCTACTTTGAAATCTATATTTACACTTACATCAATACAGATGAGACACCCCGTGTAGTACTGAAAAATGCAAAACTTACGGCAAGGATTGGAGTTCAAAACGTTCGAGTTTGATCCTGCATTTTTGCACTTGGTCTACACTAATTCCATTCCATAATACAACTCCAAACACAGCACTGACGACTTTCAAAGCTGGAGCTATGGCAACGTGAAATGTTTACAAGGGGTAAAACGAATTCTTGGTATTTTTAGCACGTCTCGCGAGGCCAATTACTTACATTCTAGCTATAGACACAACGCATTTTTGCATAATTTCTTGATCAAGAGATACTCTTGTTGCCACAAATCTATTAAGAGTATTCTGGAAATGTAGAAATCACAAAAGAGAGCTTTTGTCTAACAGAAGGTGTCGCAAATTTCTGGAAGTAACCATGAAGTTGGACCTTACTCCGAAAAACGTGATTTTCATTTCACTACCCCGCCTCCGAGACTGAGTTGCTTATAAACAGAAAGTAATTCAGTCTTTTTGTTCCCAAAAATGCCGGCCCGTGTTATTCAACCTGACATCGTTACAGCCCAAATCGGAAAAAAAACATCTCAGCTCCTTGCAAATAAATTTCACTGTTTAGCTATTTTGAGTCTGCATACAAACTAACACCTGGGTTGTAAGCAGAAATTAAAAGCAATTCTCTTGTGTGTACAATTTTGAAGGGCAGCTCTTAAAGGCTACGGAAGTGGCTCAAAGCGCTTTTATGATGTTTTCTCAGTGACTTAATGCTTTTGTTCACTCGCCGAAAAAAGGAGTGCTTAAGACGAGCAAAGAATTTCAACTATTTCAAAACGATGAACCTTTCTTTGACCGAAATCAAACCGCAACGGCCTTCAGGAGGCAAACTTCACTGCCTATCCACACAGCTGTACTTAAAAGTCTTAAGGGGGTTCCAGATTTTTCTATTTGAGTTATATCTATCCTGAAATAGTGCAATATAGAAATATGATTGCTCAGTAATAAAGGGCTAGTCCCTAAAAATGTCATCAAAAGACAGTGTCGGCATTTTAAATACTTTTTTTGAGGCCGGCACAAAGCAATTACACCCGACAATATCGCGGTCAGTTTGGAGTGACTCGCGCGTGCAAGCATCGAGGCCTTTTTATCCGCTTCGTACACTTGTGCCTGCTTCCTTGTGAATAATGGATAACCACGATATAACTATTATAATGAACCGTTTAAATTAACCTGCTAAGATCGACCAAAGCATGGAATTGTCATAAAACAATAATGACATCCTTTCCACATAATTTGCGGCTACATTTTCCGAGGCGCCTAAACGAAGACAGGTTCTGCGATGGATACGATAACAATTATGGTAAGAATTTTATCTTTTTTTTTTTTCTCGGCAGACAATACAATTGACAACTCAACACGCTTAATTTTTGGACAACGCATCTTAAGTAGAAATCTATAATTTAGTAACTTAAAAGTCTGTCCGAAGTTACACAATTTTTCACACCTTAACCTGTTGGCGGACGTACCAGTAATTTCCCTCAGTTTGCTTAAATTATTAACACGTTCTAATAATCCTTTGTCTGTCTTTTAATACACCACAGGTAACTTGGGTCACCATCGCATATCTATATATAGGTTTGTCCGTGGCTCTGCCGTTAAAACAGGTTTCTAACAAAACAAGTTCAAGCAGACCTCCAGTTACAGCACATGTGCAACAGAACCTAGCGACTGACGTGCAGAAAATTCTCAGCTTCCCAACATACACAAGAAGGGTACGCCTGTACAACAAGAACGGATTCTTTCTTCAAGTCTCTGAGGGGCGACGGTTGAGAGGTACAAGAAACTTCAACAATCGGAACAGTAAGTACGGGTTAGCGACGAATAATTCAAAATCAGCCGCATTTACGTAATCGCTTCATAACTCGACTGTTCACAATGTTTTGGTTCCGTCAACAATGTAAATTAGCACACAGGGATAAGTAGACGTCCATTTCACGAGAGCGTGTTTTGTTGACGCGACGCGAAACACTAGAATAGACGGTTGTGTGTACCTACTTTATACGACGGGGGCAAATAAACCCCACGCACTGCCAGACTGTTAACATCGCGAAGTAGTTTAAGTTTGTTCAGAGTAAATGTTGCTTCCATTAAACGACGGTGTGTGAGACTAGGGTCTTCATTGAACCATGTGACGCGCCAGTCATCAAAATCCTGCGTCACTACATTGTTAATCGATCGCTGCAATATTTCGAAACGACGACACAGCCCTACGCCCTTGTCCCTTTGCACAGAGATTATCTTTTAGGACTTATTCCTCTTCTGGACTCAAAAATCGTTTGAAGAATTTACGCAAGAAATAAGTCACTCATTGACAAGTAAATTCGGGAACTCAAAGCCTACCGAATGACCCTCAGAGACCTGGCTACTTAACATTACAATCAATGAAACAAATTTCAAGCAAGCAGAACGTTAAGTCACAATTTAAAGTCTCGAATACGACTCCGGATAGTGACTGGAGTCTTTGCGACCAAGATCTGACATCGCAATAAGGCATTTAGCGGACGGCTAAGTAATGATAATGAATCGACACTACACAACACAAAGACATAATAACCTCCAGCAAAACAGTTGCAATCATTAAGAAGTCAAACACATAACCACGAAGCAAAACAAACGCCGAGTAATAAGTCATGCTAATTTTGCCACAACAAGTTCAGTTGCGTTCGTGTTCAGTAGTAAAGTCGCTCTCTAGAATTTAAATGATTACAAAAAAAGACGATCAAGTCTGATCAAGTGGACCGGAGAAAATCGAAAATGACTTCCTCTATTCCTTGTTTGGAGAGAGCCAATTTAATACGCAATAATAACGACACAAGATCAAAAGAAACTTGGCTAATTAAGCAATTGCAGTTTTTGTGGCCAATTTACACTAATCGTCTGTGAAATTGATGGCTCACGCTCCAAAATAGAGTAAAAGATCGTGTGAGGTCTACAACGAGCGATCGGAACCGCTCCGAGAGAATATCCTTCCGAGCCAAGGAAATATCCTTTTTATTTTTTAACTGAAACCGTGACGCAAGAGTTCTGAAACTTGCCGGAACCGCACTAACACCAAACAAACAGTGAACCTTATTAATCTTTATTTGTTTATCCATTTCCGGCGTTTGCAGGATCGGTCGCGCCCCATCGCTAACAAAAAAATTAGACCTCCTATAGTCAAGCGAAGTGTTGAAGGCAGAAGAGGGTTCTCGTGAAGGCACTGAACCGCTCAAAGATTGTTTCCGGAAGGATAGGGAGCATTATTTTTTCTTCAGGCAGAGAATCGGAAATATGACGTAAAGTGTTTTCTTTTCCTTCCTTCATTATCTGGAGAAAGGAAGAAGTCGAAAAACAAGGAAACCACAACTATATTACAGGTTGTTTGGCAGCAATTTTCCGGGATATAGGGCGACACAGAATTACACTGGCGCGCCACTGGGCCGTATATTTGATAAAATATATACATTTTAAAAACGGAAAACAGCATCCCACGCAAATGCGTAGACGTCTTAATCTCATTTTAAAATACTGTGGTACGAGTCTTTGGTGTCGCTGCGAAAAGGCTTAGTTTTTTTTTGTATTTTGGCGCGAAAAGGCTTAGTTAGCCTAGTCTGTGCACTTATTAAAGAGTGAGGGCTTACTTTGATGGGGCTTTCGTCTCAAAAGTAAATAATATTCGAGATTAGGAAACGGAAACCAAGTTAGAACTACTCGAAATCCGTAAATCTGCTTCCGAAGTGGATAACTACTTCCCCACAAACCGCAGGATCGTTTTAGCGCGCGAGCCTAAAACGAATGAGTTGTATTAAAAAAAAACGTAATAAAATCAAACCTTTTGGCATTCCTTTATCGCGTGACTCGCACAAGGAGACCTACTGCGCGTTTTAACAGACAACATTCAAAGGAAAATTATTGATATACGTCTTGACACTTGTAAGACTATTTACAAAGAGGCGCACGCTGGTTAAATTAACGTAGCTCTGTCGTAAGATATTTTTAGAGCTGTTTCGCAGAGGAGTAAAATTATGTCGGTTCTCAATTAGGGTACTTGAAGTATCCAAAAGCCAAAAATAGAACACGCACCACCTCAGATTTGGAATTTCGAAGGATGATTCATCATGTTTTGATGTTTGGTTCTTTAGAGTTCTCACGTCGCGCATAAATATACGTAAATATACGCTCTTATACGCGCAAATATAGAATACAAAACCCAATATTGGGCTCAATTTCAAGCCATGCATTAGAAAGCTAATATATTAACATAACTAATAATTTAATGATCTTTAAATTATAAACAAGTGCCACACGTCTCGCCATCGCGATGCTCTGTTTTTTTCCTTTTTGATATTCTCCCTTCTTTTTCCGGTTGACATTTTCGCTATTTCTGGTAAATCGAAGAGAGCTTTCCATTTGTCAGAACTGGCCGGCCGCACCATTGCCGGACGAGTTAGTTAGCAAATGATTCGGCTTTTTCCAACGGTTTTTGCTGAAAAACCATCTCCTTCGTGCATACTATTTGGGACTTGACTGATCGGGCTGGATAGTTTTGATTAACAGCGAAATTCTCATTAGGGACCTTAAGATCCGAGGACGGCGACGGCAGAGAAAACGTCGCTGAAAAAGTGAATTCGCGTTCTTTCAATCTTCATCGCGATTACTCCAAGTCACTAACTTTGTCAAATGTAGGTGAACCCTCCTAAAGTCGAATTCCTAAGAACCATATCCAAGTTCAGAAGGAGAGAGGAAATTTCGTCGTCGCTTGTGTACTTCCTCTGTACAACGTGAAATTAGGCATTTTCACGTCGTAGTCGTGCAGTGACGGCAAAGAAATGTACAAGAAAGCGTGATGCACGTGCAAAATTGTTGTCTTGCTAATTAAACCTATTGCTTAAGTGGCGTTGCCGTTGCCGTTGCCGTCGCCGTCGTCGGATCTTAAGCTCCCTAGTAGAATGGAGTCTGTTTTCGTTAGGTTTTCCCTTGTTTATCCGATGCCACCATGTTATTCTTGTCAAACGCACTGCTCAGAGAGTGTACTAAAGCGATTGAATAGCCCGTGAAGTAAAAGCTGCAGTATTTATTGGATCGGAAGATATGTAAAATCTCTGAAGGAAAACTGAATTTGAGACATCGGCGTCCTCATTAAAAAACCCTCACATTTCTTTCCCTTTTTTAGTTTTTGCTTTCTTGTTTTTGTAATTCGAATTCCCGGCGTAAACTTTTCCCGGTGAAACCATTTAAAGGGTACTTTTCCATGGAATTTAACGATTTAGAATTTATTTGAGCCCGGGATGTTAAGTGTACGTTACACATTTTTGTTGTTGTTGTTGTTTTTTTTATATATAAATTGGCTATGCGGCATTTTTCACCTGAAAGCAATTCCTTTTTTGGGGGGTATACGGTATATTTCGTTTCCGTTTAGCTGCGGAAAAATGGGTAAAAAAACGTGCAATTTTTTTGAAATATTTCAAGACGAGCTGAAAGCTATATTATGCGTTTTACAACCAACGTTCAAACCTGTCTGGCAACAAGTCAGTTTGTTGGAAGCTGCGCGAATGGTTAAAATTACGCGAGAGTCGCGCTATACACAGAATTTACATAACTTGTTGCAAAACAAGTTTTCCTTGACGCCGGTAAAACGCGCAACATGTGCAGATTTTGTTGCAAAAAGGATTGATGCTGGACAAGTTTGATTCGTGGGTGGTATAAAACGCGCAAAATCGCTACTTAACTAGTTTTGCAGCAATGTTGTAAAACAAGTTGACGTCAGTTTTTGTTGCCAGTTTCACCGTTCCTTTAGGTTGCTGATATATGGAGAAACTTTGAGAGAAATTTGGGTATTGGCTAAATTAATTCGGTTATAGCGGCATATTACTACTCGCTCTAGCCAACCCTAGATACTACGGACGGAAAACATGGGAAAACACAATATCAAAGTTCTTAATCCTACTTCAAGGCACTATTATTCCTTTCCACGTGGTCTCTTTTCCGTATATTCCCAGTAGGAGTTAATAAGGCTAACAACCTAATCGACCATTAATCATTGTATTTATATCGCGTTTCATCGTGAAATGTGCCAGGATATCAACGCTGTGTGCGATTACACGATGCAATAAAAAGCTAAATTGGGATAAATAATCTATAATTAGCCAAACTCACATATGGGAGATAAAGGAATTAGAGTTTAGGTTGATTTCCACTGATGCGTTTTTGGCTACGCACGTTAACGCACGTAAATTTTAATCACATAAATAAAATAGAGGCAAGATAAAAAGTGCTGAGCTTAAACGAGGAGTTGAGTGAGGGTCAACTTTTACGCTTATACGAGCGACATTTCATGCATTGCCTCTATTTTATTTGCGAACGCGAATTTTACGCACGTACGCACGTAAAAAATTACGCGACACTGGAAATCAACCCTGTGTAACGAAATATATCAAAATTCAAACAGAGGGAAGACTACCAAATTGAGTGAAATATTAAAATAACCACTCAAAAGGTTAGAGTAAGGTATAAATGACACAGCAAATAAAAAAGGAAACGAGGGTGGATAAACTTAAAGAAGATTGAAACGGATTGCAATGGCGGTTTTTGAAAACTTGTTAGCTTGACAGTTTTTCAAAGTTCATAAATGCTTGGGAGACATATTTGAGGGGCACCCAACGACGGTTTGCTCCTAAACACATTCATAATACTTTTTAGGCTATCAGTTCTCTAGAAATGCATTCTAAGCGACGATATCAAATTTGTATCTGTTCGGTCATCCTAGGGGAACTTAAGTCTTTTCGAAATTATAAGGGCTTGAGTATTATTTTCCCGAAAATGTTAGATGCAATTTGACGTATTACGAAAGTGAGACATTTTCTCATTTCTCTCTCCACTGCATTTTTGAGTCCGAATATTTTAGGGTTTCTTTTCCCTTACGAAAAATAGGTCTAAACTTGGGAAAGTGAAATGTGAAAATTAATTCCTACGGAATTTATTAGATAAGCTTTGAAAATTGTACGGGAGTGGAAAAATCATCTAGAATTTTTAGCCGTCCTCAAGTAATCGAAAATTCTGTTTTCACAGAAAACAGTCGTTGGGTGCCCCTGATATGTATATAGATATATTTTTTACACAAAGCACTGATTTTGTCATTCACAGTTAATTTCACAAGTTTCATAGCAAGTAAAGACGCGTAAATGGCACAAAAAAGAAAATCAACAAGGCAGCCGTCACACTGCCCTTTTAACACAAGAGCATAGTTCTACAACACAGTGAATTGGTTTAATTGTCTATACCTCAAGTAACACAAATGACCATTAAATTCCTACAACAGCGGCTCAATTGAAATTTATATTTTAAAACAAAATAAACAAGTAAAGGAGTACACTATATTGTATATTGTATATTCACATCAATAAAAGGAGAAATTGCACAATTGTACAAAAATAAGTACTGTTTTCCTTTGAACGGTAATATCCAGAATGACAAACAACAACTATCCAGGGTGACAAAGCCGGATCAACATTCGTTAAAAAAAAAAAAAGCACGAGGATAAAAAAATAACATGAATGCCAAACAACAATATATACATATATATATATAATTTTATATATTTGCTTTAGTTACGACTCTGTTGGGGTTCTCGCAGAATCAATAGCTTTTAATATTTTTTTTAAAAAAGCAAAACATAAAAAAAACGTGAGGCTGAAAATGTGTTTCTCAAAAAAGAGCAATAAATATCACTCAAAATTTTGACATTTCTATTTTTACTTTGGATTTATTTCTCCCCTAAGTCGCTGCTTGTTAAGTTCAGAGCACTCTAAAAAGCACGCAAGCTTCACACGCATTCAAGACCAACGCAAAAAGAGGGCTTCTGTGTAGTCAACCAGATAATTGCCGAATTAGCTTCGCACTAGGGGTAACAGGCAATGATAAAATACACTGCTCAAACCCTCTGACCACAGCCGAAAACTGTTGGTATTGTCCCACTAGTCACCCCATGCACGTGAGGGAATCCAAGCTAGTCTTGGATTCTGGAGTCCACGAATTGTACTCCGGATTCTAGGTACTGGATTCCGGATGTTTTGTCAGTGGACTTTGAATCCCGGATTCCAATCGTTAGTGAGATTCCAGATTCCTTGAGCTGTATTTCGGATTGGTTTTTAGGCCCAGGATTTCGGATCCCACAAGCACAAATTTCCCGAATTCCACAAGCAAAAATTTTTCGGATGCCGAAATCCGCATTCCCTTACATGGAGCGATACTAGAAACACTTACAGTTTTGTTCTATCTTTCGTTACAGCGCTACTAGACATGGAGTCAATGGGAACAAGTGTGGTGCGACTCAAAGGCGTGGTGTCGAATTCTTATTTCTGTATGAACGGCAAGGGTATACCACATGTTATGGTGAGTTATATCAATTGCTGACTCTGTAATGTACTTCCTAGGACAGCCCAGGTTAAAACACTGATACAATGACAGGAGATAAGTATTGGACAGAATTTTAGATTATTAACTTGTCGTCATGCGTTACATCGATGGAACGGTAGAGGCAGATAATGTGAGTAAAATTGCCCTTGATTTGGAGTATACATTTGTCCGGAGAGTTTTTCGAGGTAAAAACTGCATATCTCGTCTTTATGGATTCTAGACAAGGAAGAAAACAGTACAACAGCGTCTTCAATTAACTTTTTTCAGTCTTATTTCTGCGTCAGTAGAAGGTAGCACTTTGGTACGACCATTCAGTGAAACCTCATGTTTACCAAGTTTCAAACGTATTTAGGATTGATATGAGACATCGACCGTTCGGTACAATTTTCATCAAAATACCCAAAGTAGTCAAACCACGTAACATTTTCGCGAAAATAAAAAACACGGAAACAATCTGTGAATCAATAAGTTAGCCAATCAGGTACCGTTCTATTCATCAGTTGGCATGTACATAAGCACTTCGATCAAATAATGCTAATTCTTGCCTCTCTCCGTTTTCAGGCCCATCCCTCAGACGAATGCTTGTTTAGAGAAACGTTAGGACCGAATCATTTCCACACGTATACCTCTTACAAGTACAGTGGCAGGAACTCGGGAAACATGACCCATGAATTCTATATCGCTATCAAGAAGAACGGCAAGCTTAAGCACGGTGCTAACACAGGCCCTATTCAAAAATCTGTGGATTTCATGGTACTGCCACTGAAAAAGGGAAATCAATAGAACGTTCTTCTAAGGTAAAATGTTGGGACAAGACGGCGAGAAGGCATTCGAATGTGGCAGCCTCGTGTGTGGGAAGAGTTTTTGGTGTTGATGGTGTGGCCAAGGAGGGGTGGCTAACTGGCACAAGCTGAGCACAAGCTTATTGGCAAGCGGCGCTAGACAAGTTTTAATCATCCTCAACATCGTTTTTACCATCATGATTATTATCATCAAACAACAAGATAGATGGATGGTAGAGGGATCTAAAAGCGAATATGTAGTAGTAGATACAGAACAGAGAAAACATAATTATTAAGTGCAAACAGTGATATCGTGACTTTAGAGATTCAAAGTTCATCTGCATACTGATAGCGGTGAACAAGTCTCAAGTCGAGGCCATCAAGTTGGCAGGTACCAATTGACACAAGCCAACCAATTTGTAGGGTTGTAAAAGTTGCAGACAACTGTTGCTGAGTTCAGCATCACTAGAAGGAGAAACGGAAGCGTGCAGGGACAATATACCACAAACAGAGAAACGCTCGCTAAAAATTGAGATGAAACTGTTTCAAACATGGTGAACGACAAGACCATGAGAAGTTGAAAATTGGCAAGATATTAAAATGGACTCGTTGAATACCACACACCAAACACGTCGTTAGCCAAATAGCTCCAGGTAGAAAAAAAAAACTGTTCCTGGGTGTAGAAGCAGTGACAGGTTACGTACATCTCGTACTACAGCTAAACAAGAAGAGGGATGTCAGAAGTACACCAACACCGAAGATGGCGATGACATTGTTTGAAAACTATATTTAACGACAAAAAGGCCATAAGGTTGTCCCCTTTAATAGAATCAGGTCACTTTAAAATGCACTCACCGTCAACAAACGAGGAGTGCAATACAAACGATACAAATATCAAGTCAAAAGAAAAAGAAAACTGAGAACACCATAGAGCGGCTTTCATTCTTTTGGGCGTTTATCGCGAAAACGTTCAGGATATTAGTGACGTTAAGATACACCGTATCTTAAGGTCTAAAATAAAGCTAAATCGTCAAAGCCTTTAATGAAGGGCATCTATAAATGAAGTCTACTGATAATGGAAATGAAATGAAACAATTATATTTAAAGGCATCTGGAAAGAAAAACGATGTTATCCTGACTTCACCGAATTGCCAAAGTTAAATAATATAATATACTTATATAATGTACGTGACTGTGTAAAATGTACTTCCGCGATCTTACATTCTCACTTGAAAAGATTATCTCTGATGTTTGGACAAAACAAAACAAAATCGGGCAACAACCGTATTTGTGCAGAAACTACTGAACCTGTATCGGCTCATGACTTTTCAACATGCTATATTCTCTTCTACAATTATCGTGTCGCATCATTCTCATCATTATCGTCATCATCATCATCATCGTCGTCCTCGTCGTCATCAGCATCATCATCACCACCATAACCACCACCACCACCACCGATACCATGATCATCATCATCATCACCATCACCATCACCATCATCATCACCATCATCACCATCACCATCGCCATCATCATCATCACCATCACCATCACCATCACCATCATCATCACCATCACCATCACCATCACCATCACCATCACCATCATCATCATCACCATCACCATCACCATCACCATCATCATCATCATCATCACCATCACCATCACCATCACCACCATCATCATCATCATCATCATCATCATCATCATCATCATCATCATCATCATTATCATCAATCATCATCATCTTTACCATAACCAACACTGGCCCGTATTAACTGAAACAAATTTTCTTCTTACAAATTTCTGTATCGTCTAACACGATATTAACTAGTTTTACTGCCAATAACCTGTGTTACACTTCATGACTACCTTCTTCGCGCAAAAAAAGCAAATTCTTCAAAAAGGAAGGTTATAAAACAAAATAGATCATTTTTAACATTCTAAAAGTTCCAAGTAACTAGAATATATTTATTTGGAAGGAACTATACAATTATGAATGAAGAACATGTAAATAACAATAAAATAAATCAGAATGCTTTTTTTTAAAAAAAGAATCGATTTTATTTTACGTGTACATAGCAGTTTTCTAATGACTACTTTTTTTATTCGGGAAAAGAACAACATTCAGTCACTAGTATGTACTAAGCTGCTATTATAAAAAGAAATGGTATTTTTGTGTTAGTACAGTTTATAAAATTCTTAAAAAAACTGTTTAATAAATCTGATTGATAAGAGAATGACCGTGTGTATTTTATATTCACAAAAGGATGAAATTCTTTTCCTTTCTTATTATATTTTATTCTTTCTTTTCTTTATTTTGCAAACGATGACGAGTCAGTTATACAGTCGACTCCCGATAACTCGAACCTTCAAGGAAAATCGAAAGTAAATATCCGAAAAGGAGTAAATGGGATGGGGAATGAATGCCGAGTAACATGCACACTTCAAAGCTTGATAAATACACAGCGCTGGACACTGTATTTTAAACGGACTGAACAAAATTTAAGACAAAGAATACATGGTTGTTAAAATAATTTCAATGGTTCGGACTGTAGTACACTTTTTTCCACTTGTCAGGCGCTTAAAGCATGGTTCGAGTTATCGAGGGTAAATTTATATAGGAATGATCTGAAGGAAAACAAAAATTACTTCCAGTTAGCGGGAGGTTCGAGTTATCCACGGTTCGAGTTACCCCCGGTAAAACTATAGTCAATGTATGAAGGAAATCCATGGGAAATCCATTTTGATTCGAGTTAGCGAGGATTCGAGTTATCGGGAGTCGACTGTACTTCCCGACATCGTCTGAGATCGCCTGCGATAATTTGACAAATTATCTAATCTATTCAAAAAGGAGCGAATATAGTAGATTTAGATTCACGTTCACTGCAAACAGCAAAAGTCAGTTCCAAGTAGAGAATTCTCAAAATAGAAAATATGCGCTCATAAACAGCTCAAAAACTTCTTATGGATACAAATGACACGAAAATATTTTTCTTTTGCAGAAGTAATAAACCGTAAACGACAGGTAAAGAGAAAACTTGGTTACGTGATAAAAAAATTCACTTTTGCCGTAAAGGTTATTCTAAATCTCTCTATTGATTCAAGGAGGTGAAATTATAACTCTCTCTATTCATTTGTAACAGTCAAGTTCTGTTAGTTCTATAATTAGTACTGCAAACAATGCAACGATAGAATGAAAAAAATATGCTCTTTTTGTAAGAATTCAGATACAGCAATTTCAAGATAATTTTTTCATCGTAGCAGCCCAGGCATGGGTTAGCTTGACATTTTGCTTCTCCAGTATGAACAAAGGGCATTGTGAGTGGGTAAAGCGACGGCCCCAGCCAGTGCAATACCGCAGCTATCCGCCATACTTGCCACACCCATCGAGAACTCTCTGTACTCTTGTTTAATCTAGAGTAAAGGTAGAAACTTGTAATTAGTGACTTATATCTTATTCGATAATTGTTTCCGTTTGAAAAAAAAAAGAAAAAGAAAAATCAGTAAATAGACCTTATTCACGATACCCACCATCTTTGCATGTGCTTAAAGATTGACGAGATATAAGCAATGTCACGTGGTTTTTCAGGGGACAAACAAGCGAGTCAATACGAGAAATCGCGGTCGAGTTTCTTTATTCTTTCAAACCGAGACGATAATTTTTGTCTTTCTTAATGATCAGTTCGAGTTTCGTTGAGTTGTACCTCAATTACCTTCGCCGCTGGGGACGTTTCGCGGAGAAACGTCTCCAGCGGCGAAGAGCAAGGAGAAACGGATGTTTTCGCAGGCTAGTGTACGTGCCGCTCGGTTCTCAAAAATCCTGACCCTCTTTCAGACCAAAAAAAAGTTATTTTCCACACCCGTTTTCAGAACTGGTATGGGTAGAAATTAAGTCATCATTTTTAGACTAGAGCTCAAACAGAAAGATTTCCTAAAAACTGTTTCGAAATCGCTTATTTCTCTTTCTTTCTGATTCATTTGGAATAGAAGCGACAACTACGTTCATACACCCCCGAAGTTTCCCCGAATACCATACCCGATTCCAGACCAAAATGGGCAAAACCATTCCCCGTTTTCAGACCGAAACGGTGCAAAACAATACGCTTTGGGGTGGCACATACCTATATGGCTTATATAAGGGATTTCCCCCCCCCCCCCCCCCCTCCCCCCACCACCACCATCCTTAGGTGTCTTTTATCCTTTGTTGTCTACAATTAGCAAACTCGAGGGCGAGTTTTTGTACTCGTAGATTTTATCGGTTGTTTGCCCCCTGAGAAACCATGCAACACTACTTGTATCCCATCAGTCCTTTAGCGCGTACAAAGATGGCTGGTATCGTGTGAATAAGGTCTGTTAAAGATGGAAAAAGCCTCATTACTCAAGCAAGTATGTCTCACCTCTTTAGATATTCTGTAAAATGCATTGACGTAGCACGCACCACCAAGAAGTCCTTCGTACAAAATGATGACGAACATGATCCACACAGACGGCAGGAAATGAAAGTACGCTTCACAAACGAGCACGACGAGATTCACGTTCTAAAAAAAACCAGGACGTAGTTCGGATAAAATTTTCAATAATGCATTCTTATCTGGAATTGTTTCGTATGGAATGCTGGGACCTTTACAGACGTTCCAAATACGTCTTTAGGAAAATCGTAATTAGATCATCCTATTAAAAAACGGATACTTGTGGACGGGGCCTAATATCGATGATAATTACTGCTAATGTGATCGAACGTCAGTAAAGAGAGCCTGGCTACTTCGTCCACCTCTCTTGATAAGTGATATGCAGTGATTTAGACAAAAACTCATTCGTCTTTCGTCGCAAGAGCTCAGAGCCAGCACAAAAGACAATAAACTAGTACCTAGAGAGCTGATACGATGAAATTCTGTTAAAATATCAAACTAACACTTTGAATACCTGCAATACAGCTAGTAGCCAGATTCTACGGATGGGAAAAATATTCACTGACGAACGAGATATAAGGACGCCAATTTGATAATCCACCTGGTACCTGGGTAGGAAAGGATAAGTAAACGTCTACTACCGTATAATCGTGTAAGGCAATCCAAGACAGTCTTGGATTCTGGATTTCACGCTGTGGACTCCGGATTCTAGGTACTGAATTTCGGATTCCTTGAGCTGAATTACAGATTCCAAAGTCCAGCTTCACTGCTAGGGTTGGAATGTCAATAGATTGCATTTGCGCAATGATGGTGATGGTGAAATTCAAAGTAAATCTATTGTATTTCGAAACATCTTTTTTACAGCATTTTCACTCAGGTGAACAATGGTCATGTTAACTGTTTGGCGCAAAGTTTTAAATAAGTTAAACGTTTAATTCGCCAATACTGGCTCGGTTACATCAATAAGATCGCGTTTTAGTGATAAAGACTGGAGCGGCAGCGGAAAGTAAACACTAAAATGAAATTGCCTTTCTCAAACTTTGTAGCGTTTATTCCAACTCGCTTAGAATGTTAAATGGGCTTGTTGGGGTGAATTCCCCCCCCCCCCCCCCCCCCAAAAAAAAATCTGTATAAGAATGGATTCACTAGTAGGAAGAGCCTTTATCTCACCATCTATATTGCTCTGACGGTGTCAACCAGATTCCATTCCAGTAAATCAGTTCATGCTAAAGAAAAACCACAATACAGATGTCGCCATCAATGTCAGGTGGGTAATACGCGGAAACGTCTTTTCTTTGTTTCCTGTGCCCCCTTCCCCCCCCGCTTACCCAAACTAACTGTTCCAGGCTCCAAGATAGTAATGTGTTCATAAAAACTGAATAGAGAGTTTAATCCAAGACGTTTTTGAGCGACGCAAATCAACCGGAAGTGGACTTTTGAACTCTTCGGCCGTGATTTTTAATAAAATCTTAAGCAAATCGTCTCTTTAAGAATAAGGACAGTTAGCATACATATTTGGTAGAGCCAATGCATATTCTCTGAAAGACAAAAATGCTCACTTCCGGTTGACATGCGTCGCTAAGAAACGTCGCTCCTTAAACTCCCTATTATTGAGATGTGGAGGGGCAGGGGTGGAGGGGTACTACTATATAACTCTACTCAACAGGTATGTGCCGCTTAGCAAGGTAGGGTTTTTAGGTCATTTAAGCTGGAATAGGGCATCGAAATCACAGAATTTCATCCAGTTTGTCAGAGTTGTTTGGTAACAATAGCCTAGGCTTGTTTGTGTCAAGTCCATGATAGAGTAGCAAAATAGTAAAGGCTAAGGTTAGCACTCAAAAATTTAAACAGCAGCCCTTACACCCGAGGGGCCTCGGCTGTATATGGGTGCGAGAGCTAGAACCTTGGACAAAATAAAATGCCCAGCAAACCACCATCCCCGCCCTTCCTCCTCCAAATCAGGGATGAAGCCGCGCGAAACTGCGCCAAAACGCGCCATTTTCCCATCCTTGAATTGGGGAGGACGGGGGGGGGGGGGGGGGGGGGGCGTGGGGGAGGTGTAAATTTTTTATCTATTTTGTCCGAGATTGCAGTTCCGTATCCCATATGAAAGAAATGCTTTACAGCATTTTTCACAAAAAGCAGCTCTGGTATTTCAGAATACGTATGCAGATTAAGTGTTGTGTTGAGCGTTTCATATTCAATACCAGTGACGTTTAAATACTACAGATTTAAACTCAACTTACCAGACCTTGGTTGATGGAATATTCCGCAAAATATACAAAGAACAAGGGAAGCATATACTTCAGTAACGACTGAAAAAACAACAACATTAATAGCAGGGTTTAGTCTGATATTCCATGTAGCCTAACACATAAGTGGTATTTGTTAGATTGCTGAATTTTAGAATGAAAATGCGCATAATTATCTCCACAAATCTCATGTAGAGAGATTAAAAAGGAATTTAACTATCACAGTTTGAAATTGCTGCTTTTCAAGCGATGTCACAGCCGTCCTGTTGGTGGACAAGAACAGATTTGTGCCTTTCCCTCCCTGGAAAAAATTTTCTTATGCAAATTCCGCGAAAAAAAATGGAAATATTGTTTTGTCAACCAACATGGTCACCTTATCAGGTGGTTGAAAACTAGTAATATGTCAAAGACGGACTCATGTCAAGGTTACACTGTAAACTCGAGCTGAAGATTACAGACGTTCTAAGGGCTTCGTCATAGATTCCTTCCCCATCTGTACTTGGGGAGGATTGTGTGACGAGCAAAAAGAAAATTCTGCGTGGTAGGGTAAAGAATACAGCCGCCTCTCATCGCGTCTCGCTGCAGCAGTGGAAAGGGATGAGAGGCACCATCGTTAACTAGGTAAGTTAAAACTTATACTTCCACTTTAGCGCATCGTGACATGGCCAATAAGATGCCATGCGGTTCTCTGAGCATTGATGCACTGCAGGCTCTCTGAATAAGTAGTTTTGGTAATTTTGGCCGCAAGATCATGATTTCACCATGTTACAGCGTGAGCCGTGTGACAACAGATAAAAGATCGATCAACCCACCGCCCCTCATTAGAGGTATTCTTACATGATTGCTCTGATCGCCTATACACATGTTGAAACGTTTTGGGTGATCAAGTAATCTCTTACAGGTAATTGTCACGCAACGCTCCTCCCATGGATCGTTGCGTGACAACACAAAGAGTGGCTGCGTAGGAGCCTAGATCAAGATGATCCGGACGATTTTATGGAAACCAGATGAAGAAAAAACTAAGTATCACGTGAGTTCTGCTCAATTTTGTAAATAAACGCAGAAATTAGGAATGTTTACTCGGTAATTAGGAATGTTTACTTGAACGAAGAGTTGAACTCGGTGGCTCTGGATTGCAGGTCTAGCGCTCTAACTGCTCAGCAACGCTAATTCCCGAAGAAGCATTAAACCAGCGTGGTACTGCCCTTGCTTAGTCCCTACGCCTCATTTTCCAAGCGACCCATGCGTTTTGGGTCACGTGGTCTGTTTGTCTGGGATACGTCACAGAAATGCATTGACCGAGAAGGTCCTGTCAAGCCCCATGCAAACTGACGCAACACTGTTGGCCAATAACTCCCAACATTGTTGGATGATAAATGTTGCGTCCGTTTGCACACCCTGTTGCATGTTGTTGCGTGTTGGTGGGTGTTGTTGCGCAAAGTTCGAAACCGGTCAAACTTTAGAGCCAGCAACTCCCAACATTTCTATTGTACCGTGATCACCGAAGCGTAGCGCAACAATGTTGGATCCGTTTGCACACCACTTCTAACATTGTTAGGGCCACACATGGTCTCCTTGCAGACAGAAAGTCTTATGAGTTGTATTCTTCCCACGAGGCAGTGATGCACGATGCATCACTGTTGGAAGTTGTTGCATCCGTTTGCACAGCACTGCCAACACGATCGCAACAATTCACGACATTGTTGGCACAACAATGTTGTGAGTTATTGTGTCCGTTTGCACGTTGCTCAAGACACTGAGATAAAATGACACGGAAAGCGCTACCGAGAACTGCGATCTTACCTTGGTTATACCGAGTTTTGTTTTCAAAGATAAAGAATTACTAGGATGGTCTCCTGGTTCTACAAATGAGAGAGAATATAGGACTTAAGTTTAAATCTAAAATGAATAAAAAAAAAAGGAAAAAGAAGAAGCAAAATAATCTAGCACGCACATTTGTAAGGTGGACAAGAACTTGCCCCCCACCACACAAACGTACATAGAATTCGGCGATTTTGCGGAGCTATATGTGTCTTCGTTAGTTTTCAACAAATCACTTTTAAACTTAAAAGCAGCCGCGTAGCCTGTGTACAGCCACCCCCTCCCCTCCCCTTAGAAAAAAATAGGAGAAGGGGCGTGCGTCTGTGATTCACCGTTGCCAGTCGTGTATGGGAATAATTTTACATAAATTAAAAACAATACAGTTTCCGCCGACCAAAATTTCCGTGGCTCATGTTTCATGTCTAAAAACGCCGGTGTATGCGACTTATTTCCATCGAGCAATTGAGAGACATGTCTTAAATCGCTTTACCGTATACCCAGCAAGAAGAGCCGATTTTTTCTGAGAGGAGGGGAGGAGGGGAGGGGGGGGGGGGGGGGGGTGCTGCGCACAGGCTACCGCCGCGTTGACGGATTTTCGTTAATTGTTCCCACTCAAAAGTTGAAAGTACCGTGGAAGGGTCTAGCCGGACACTGGAAACACATCAATAGTAGAGACCTTTAGATTCTAAGACAAGTACGACTACGAGTTCAACCTCCGTCAATAACGATAACAGTGCTAACTTTCCGGGTGAAAAAAAATAACAATAAAGAATTCCAGGGTGTCTATATTTTGACAATACGGGAAAAAACTTTAAATCAAACCTCGTACTCATAGTCGTTCTCTTCCTCGAATCTAAAGGTCTATAATAAGTCCAAAAAGAGAACTACAGTCACCCTCAAGGCGAATACCGACTACAAGTCACTTGAACCGATCAAACCACCAAAAGGCCGTCTGTGATGACGAAGATGATTTCTTATGTTATCGCCTTGGTTAAAAGGGCTATGTAACATAATATTTTTCCCATCCATTGAATTCCAACAAAAACGGTCCAGTTTTGCTATTTCATACTATATTTTAAAGGGGTTATGTCTTGCTATTTGCTGTCTTCATAAAAAACTAGTCTTCGCATCAATATTGAATTCCAAAAATAAGACTACAATTAGGCACTGAAACTGTTTCATGCCGTCTGTTGCGAGGCATGGCCAGGATGGGCATGGCAAGGTTAGGCTAACTTTTGCAAGTTTTAATGGTATCCCGCCAAAAATCGCCAAACAAATTATTATGGCTAGGGCTCCCTGATGAAATTTGCTTCTTATCTTCTTCGAAACTCTACAGAGGAATTTTATGTAAGGGTAGTAAAAGGCACCTAAAACAGCAATATCCCCCCGATATCCGCATAGAAATTCTCCACACTGATCTCCATACATTTCCCTAAAGAATTAGTTGAGAGAATTTGATAAACGATCAAAGCATTTTCCCTAGGTGATCATTTTATTAAATCTCATAACCTTTTCCTTTGATAATGTATTGATATTACGAGGAGAAAATTGCTGTTGGTTACTCTTGGGTTAACATTTACGACTTTCTTAATTTCCATCAAATACTCGGAGAACACATCTCACCATTTTCAGCTACACTGTCATTTCCTGCGTTGGATAATAAAGGCTCCTCTTCTCGGACACTTCGAGGCTGCTCTAGTATAAACCAATAGCTAATTTTCAAAAAAGAAAGGAAAAAAAGAAAGAAAGAAAAAGAAGGTGAGGTCAGGTCGCGTTCTTTTTCCTAGCAAACTTTATTCCTCGACTTGACCAAGGTAGCGAATTTTTCAGGGGTTGAATTTTCTCTGGACGACATCCTAGCTGAGAAAGAGAAAAAAAGGATCAACCTAAAGATGTGACGCCGAGTGTTTAAGTAGAACGTCGCACTGAGAAGTCCCCCGTCGCAGCTGTGCATTGACGGCAAACAAATGCATCAAAGGTATGAAAAAAGGTTCGACGTTCAAACATAATTCGATTTAGATTGGCGGTGGATTAAAGAAGTGGATTCTGGTTTATTTTTCCATTTAGAAATAGAAGAAAAATCAATCAGTGAAAATAAAAGAAATTTACGGTGACACTGCATATTTTACGGCCGCCATTTTGAATCAGCAGCCATGAATGGCACTTGTTTTCAAGATCCAATAGGATTTATCAAATTTAGCATTTCCCCCGAATTTGTGCCTCTGTTAATAGATAAAGACTTGCTCCACAAGATTTTTGTATCATTAAGTGGGATAAAACAAGAATTATACGCTAAAAGCTTTCAGGTAAATGACATACGTGAAAACCTATCTTCCCTCCAGTGGTTAGAGGTTCGCGGTAAACTCGGATCTAAAACTCTCTAATAACAAATTGGCCTGCCCCCAATGTATGGGTCTTGGTTAGGACACTGCAGCACTAACGCAGAGGCCATGGGTTCGAATCCCGTTGAAGTCCCAATTTTTTTTTTCGGGTTAATTTGCAATTGCGACGATAATATCTTCATAATTTAAAATTTGCATTTCCGCAGTTCACATCATCATTCATTATTATTATTAATTATTATTTTAATTTCTAGCACTATATGAGCCTGCTCTTCGAGCAATGAAGCTGTTTATGATGGCTGTAATAATAAAGAAAATAATCGTAATGCTATCTCCACCCCTTGAACAAGAGAGGCTGAAATGGCATAAACAGGTTGTACGGCGCCTAGGGAGATAATGGAGACCTTCAGATTCTAAACGAGGACGACTTCGAATACGAGATTTTCTCAATACGAAGTAGTGCGTGCGCGTGAATTGGCGTCATTTTGGTGGGAAAACGTGATAGTTGTCGACATTCTGCTACGAGTATTTTCAAGAAAAACAAGTCATAAAATGTTAGAGAGTTTGTCCTTTTGCGACCGGGATAATTCAAATAAACATAACAGTGCTAACGTTTCTGGTGACAAAAACAACAACAACAACAACAACAACTGACGAAGCTTTCTGGGGAGTCTATTTTTTGTAGAATATGCGAAAACACTTTCAGTCAAATCTCCTACTCGTAGTCGTTCCTGTCCTCGACTCTAAAAATCTCTAATGCGACCTTTGCCTACACGCGAAGAAGACCACAAACTCACCTAATTCCTAAGGTGAATGGTATAACATTCATTATTAACACTGTATTTCTTGGAGATACTCCGGCTGATGTGAAGCCAGCATAAGCCAATGCACCGAACACACCAGCAGCTCCTGCATGTACAACAGAATAGTGGTTAGGCCTCATCCACTCGTATCCGTATGTTTTTGAAAACGGAGACTCTTTCTCTGTTTTCAAAAAAAAAGCGCGTCCACACGTTGCGTATTTGAATCGTTTTGCGCCCGTCTACATGATGGAAATTCGATGCGTAGGGGCATGGGTACTGCTTGTAACATCCCTTGCATGGAGCATGCGTAATGCTTGTAGCATATGATGTATGACATCATCGTATTCGAAAATCTCTGCTTTCGTCCGTCCAAACGTAAATGTACATGTACACGTAAGTACATGTATTTACATGTACAGTAGTAAACAGGTTTCCCACGCCCACTGTGCGTTAGCCTGCGAGCACACTACACTTATTTGGGGTATCACGCAAGCATATTAGCGGCAGAGCCGAAAGGGCGGGAAAAGACTGAGCAGCGAACCATTCTCTTCGCCGCAGCTTCGTCGCTAAGACAATCGCGTTATAACCCAAACAAGAGGAACATGTTCGTAGGGTAGCTAACGGTGCGTTTCGTCCTCCTGTGACAACTTTCACAACTCGGCGACCACTCCTACCTGTTCCCGAGGACCATGTGGAAACGACATCCCTAAAAGCAAGAAACAAAAAGTCACTCGCGAGTCGTGATCAACTAAGTTGCTTAGCTAATGAATAATACTAATAAACTGTAAGGGGCCGTCGACATTCTCTTCTATCCCTACTTAATGTCAACTGGACGTTTAGGAGGGGGGGGGGGGGGGAACGGGGTAAGGCAGTGGACGTTAATGCAAGGCATTTTTAGACAAAAGTAAACTGATTCATTTTCATAAATTTTACATCAACTGTGGAACGGCGCTCGTGACATTTATGTAAGAGAAAACTTGCAGGACCAGTTAAAAAAGGGAGTGTAAATAGTGATCTTTTTCTAAAAACTCTGCTCTTAACTACAAGTAAATTGTACATTTTACTTTGTGTTCTTTTAAACTCTATCCTAGCTCACCAACAAATTTTTACAATACTAAAAATTGTAGTTAGTTTGCTGATATTGGTTTAATATGCCGGTTTAAAAATATGGGGCCCATGTACCGGCAATTCTGGCCTTGACCTCTAAATACTGTAGAGGGGGAAGGAAATCAAAAGGATCAACAGGAAAAAGCAGTTATGCAGATTTTGCAGGAGAACAGATAGGGGAGAGCATTATTCGAAGTATAAAGTTTCTACCACGTTTCATAAGCAGTAAATTATGATGATACTGGTCGTTGACATCTTCATGTAAATGTATGTCAGTTTTCCTTCTTTAGGAGCAGCAAAATTTCAAGTGGACGTTAAAGAGAGGGTCGGGGGGGGGGGGGAGGTGGGGGGTCTGACTTAAACGTTTAGTGGACGTTAACCGGGAAAAAGTGAATAGGTCGACAGCCCCCAAGATTTGGTCCCTCTCAGTCTCAAAGCCTAACGATAAAAAGGTGATTCACTGGGCTCTTAGTGAAATGGTAAAAGCAGCCAATGTATGAATTGTTTGACACCCACGGGACTCTCTCTAGTGTGCGCCTCACAGATGCATCAGCGTTAAACAGGTTTGTTTTACAGACAATACAGTCAAAACTCAATTAAGTGGGGTAGGCTAAACTGTGACTGGATGACTTACTTGTCGAAATAAGCTGAATAACTAAGTAACGTTATTTCACCAAATCCTGAGCTTATGCTGGCAAATACAACACCTAAACAAGAAAATCATGATCAAATTAATGCATCAATGTGACAGTAAGGACAATGCAGGTCACATTCATGAAATACCAAAAATCAGGTAAATTTACGAAAATAAATCCCTATGGCTTATATTAGGCTGATTTAGCAACAGAACGGGAACGTCAGTTGACGACGGCGCGCGCAAATCAAACAACTGGCTTGTCCAATGGCAAAACGGCAAATTGGGCACCGGAACTCGTGTTTAGTCCTTTCCGCGCGCTTTTCCGTCGCCAACTTACGTTCCCGTCCTGTTGCGAAATCAGCCTATTATTTAAAGGCTCCCGCTACCGCCTTTGTCGTCCTCTTTGTCGTCATCATCAACGTGATCATAGTGTTCCACGTAAGAAAAAGTTTTACAGTCACAGTTGTTTCGTGTTGCTTTGTTCAACACCAAAATACTGAAAAGCGAGGAAAGGACTTCTCGAAAATCACCAAGTTTAGTCTACTTTTAATTCATTGTAATGATTTAAACCAACATAATCCATTTTGCAGTTGGCGTGCCTCTTTAGTTAGGTGCATTGAGGACGTCAAATGCGATATGAACATCATTCAGGGAAAAACTCGGCTGTGGCTCAATGGCAATTTCTTGCCCTATAATTGCCTAACATGATGTCATTTGACATCAGCAGTAAGCTAAAACTAAACAGATGTGAAGCCTGCAGAGCGGGCGTTATATTTTGTATTTCAGAGGAGTAGCGAGGGAGAGTCACGCGCGACAAGAGTGGCGTGACTAATAATAAAAAAGAACAAAAGAAAACAAAAACCGTGACTCTCGCGCCTCTTCTGGCCCCTGCATGACTCGCGCTTGCTTCCCGTAGGGGGGGGGGGGGGGGGGGTACTGCCATATATGGGCTATATAGGTATGCTGTGCTGCTGTGAAGGGTATGGTTTTCAAGCAGTTTACTCTAGGATAGGGTATATAAATCAGAGCGTTTGGGTCTAGAATAGCTATAGGGTATCATTTTTTAGGAAACTGATCACTCAGTTCGTTGAAGATTTTATCTAGACTAGGGATTGTGGTATAAGCTTTTGTTTTGGCTAGACTGTGTTAGTGACCTTAGTAGTTTCTGGAAAACAGCTACTCTAGGATAGGAGAGATTTGGGGAGTTTACTCTAGTATAGGGTAGCAAAATTCAGCTGAACTAGCTCTAGTATAGGTTAAGGGTTCCAGGATCCCAACGGTACATCCCCACCCAGAAATTCCTAAAGTACCTGGAAACGCAAAAGAAACGATTTAACTGTAGGTTTAATATCAGAGGCAAGACATAATGGAAACTTCATGTAAAAGCCTTAACTACACTATGAACTTCATATAGATGGAGCAGAATTCTTACCCACAAGACTAAACCAAAGGACATGTGAAAAAGCCACAACAAAAAAACTTGCGAAGGCAAAGAGCACGCAGATTGCTATTCGTATACTGCAAATAAATTTTAAAAGAAGATTTTATAAGAAGGATAAACCTTATAATAGTGTCATCAAAGACTAGTAAAACGGTGTAAATAGTTAAGGTATAACAACAAAAATTAAGTATACCTGTACTTAATTTTTTGCATGTAGAAAGGAGCTGTTATCTTTATGATAAGAGTTGGTAAAATGTCTGCCAGCAAAACAGTCTGCAAAGGAAAATGAAGGTTAATTACCCCACATTTAAATGTTGTGATGCACTTTATTGTCAAAAGGCAGTAGCATTATATTATAATTATTATAATTATAATAATTATTATTATTTTGTTATTTTGTTTTTTGGCTGCAAAGGAGCAATGCAAGACAGAGTGAATCCTGTATTCTGATTGGCTATACAAGTGGGCCTACAGTATATTGCCTGCTTGGGAAAATTAATTCCCTTTTGTGAAATCTTAAGATAGATTCATTTGAATGGTTAAACCATCATGGATTTCATCCAAAGATTATAAAAAAATCTTGAAAAGTCAATCAGGGATCAAAGGTGGTTCATTTGTGAGTACAGCAGGCTTGTACATGAACTTACGGGAATCTAAATAATACATACCCCAGTTGACAGAGGATTGCACTCTAATCCATTGGAGACATTTGAGGATTGAGACAACTCTGACGTGCTTGAGTTGGTGGCAGCTGCCTGAAATGGTAAATTGCATTCAATTTTATTAATACAGTGTAATTTGAAATGAGCCCCCCTGTTGCTTTAATTTTGGTTAACTGAAGGCAAAATTGGCTATTATGTGTATGTGTATATGGGGGTTAAGCAACACCAAATACTTTTAATTATTAACATCCAGTGTAAATAGAAAATCTACATGACTAACATAGGGGAAAGATCTTGCTTACATCCAGTGTAGATAATCTGTTAAACTCTATTCTATTTTTGTAATATCAGAAACAGGTTTCGTACCCTTTTTTGAACAAAAAAATTCAAGCACTTTTCAAGGACTTTCAATGACTCCATTCAAATGTTTTTTAGTTCTTCCACAACATGAGCAGTTTTATCCTGAAGGTCTTTCTGTGTAATTTGCTCCTTTTAGGCACTTGAGAATATGGGTTGGATAAAGAAAGCACTGAAATTCAAGGACTTTAATCCAACACCAACTGCAATTTTCAAGGACTTTCAAAGTGCATGCAAACCCTGTAGAAAGGAGAAATTGTTACATCATGTTGTCATGGCAGCAAAATTTCTGGATCTCAACAATCCATGGTCCTACAAATATGGCAGCAAAAACAAAAAAACTGACATGTACAGTATGACTTTCTGATGCATGATTGCACTTGGGAACAAAATAGTAGCCCATACTTTTCTTCCATTGTTCGACAATGCAAACAGCCATCACCGTCAAGAAGGATCGTTGAGATCCTGAAATTTTGCTGCCATGGTAATGTATCTTTTACAAGCCGTCCCAAAAGTGGCCACAGAACCTTTAACAAATTATTTCGCAGTACCTGATCAGTGCCATTGATGGCAAGAATGTCATGAGCTGCACTTAACATGACAACATAGCCAAAGTTGTTGCACAAACCCAGCAACCTAGAAAAATATTGAGACCTCAAGAAATTAATACCAGTTAAAAACAAAATACAACCTCAAACAATAAACAAGCCTTTAAACCTTTTAAACCATTTAAAAGAACCTCGATATAACAGAACCTTGTTATCACAAACACATTTTGCCAGTTCCTTGGCCCTTTGTTATAATATATTGAGGTTCCACTGTACTAACTTTGTGCACCACTCTTCCCTTTTTCCTCCACAAAAATGAATGATGATAACGATGATAATAATAATAATAATAATAATAATAATAATAATAATAATAATAAATACATATAAGAAGGAAATAAAGAGTACGTCAACTAAGAAAAAACTTCCTAGATTCCCTTTTAACTGCCATCCACTTCAAATTACACGTACATGTGATCAAGCTGTGTAGACATCATGGATGCCTCCCGTAAGCCATACACCTGTACATGTACTTTTGCATCACATGAGGCATAGAGTTAAAAATTCACTGCTACCTGTACCTAGCTCTCCCGTTCTGATGTACATGTATTAATCATTTATCACTTTTATTAGCACAGCCCAATCAAACTGATTTAAAATTTTGTAGGCAGGATCTCCATGATAAGCAAAAAAAATGTTGTTAGTTATATTCATACCAAAAGCCAATGAGGTTTCTGATGTTCTTCTGATTTTTAATAAGCAAATTGCTTTTATCTGAAAAGAGAACAAGGGAAGTTCTTTGACAACGACAACAACAACAATTTATTTTTGCAAGCGGTTAAAATTAAAGCTAATACAGCTTATGACAGCAATATTACTATGATTTAATACTGACATCTTACACAAACTTGTATTTCTAAGAATATGGGAATAATGAAGAATTAGCCAGGGGATTAAAGCCAACCAGAATGGTGAATCTACTTGAATAAACAATCACATATTTTTCATAATTTATTTTTTCTAATCGGCTGCGGTAAATACACCTTGAAATTTAGGCCATAGACTATACAACCTGCACGTCACATGAAACTTGATATCTTGTTACAGCCTGAAATATAGAGGTTGTAATTATCAATTTGTTAATTATCCGAAAATCCTTGGAACAAGACCAACAGCTGTGTCACAACGCTGTTCTATATGAAAGTGATGCCATGTTATGAAATAATCATCGATGAGAATCTATTGTAATGGAAGCACCTATTTTGGCAATTTCTTCAACAGAATCCTAGGCATTATCTCATATAGCGGAGATCAAAACATCACAAGTTCATTTATGGAAAAATAAAAGAAAAACAACTCCATTTAGTTATTCATTGCCTGAGGAGAAAAAGATTCACTAAAAAGTTTTTTAAGCCACAATGTAAAAAAGCTTGACACTTCATGGAAGACAGGTCAAAGAAAATGATAACTGTTCCAGTGGCCAAATTCTGTCAGAAACAAAAACTGCACAAAAACAATATGAATGAAACAGACCAGGGAACAGACAAGCTTCATCACTTCTCAGTTCATTTGACCTCTCAATGTGGCATGCAAGTCAAGCAGCAAAACTGGCATTTGCTAAGTTAAGAGTCCTCAACAGCATAATCTACCCTCTAGAAAGAAAACAATTATATTTATAGCAAACAGCATGTTAAACTGAGGTGAAACTAGAAGACATGTAGGTCTGACAACCCCAGCAAACTGGTTTCAATATCAGAAAACTTATACTTTGCATTAATGGCACTAAAAAACGTTGTTTGCATGCAGAGCAGTTTTGTGACACGCATGTCAGCCTCGTTCCGAAGATTTTTGGATAAGTGAATGAATCGATACTTACAACCTATTTATTGGCAACTCTTGCCTTCCGGACACCGTGCTATAACGGACACCTCGATAAAATGGACAGCAGCTATTAAAATCCCCAGCGAAAACAAATTACAGACATTTGACTGAAACAAACTCCTGCTATTAAGGACTCTCACTAATGAGGACACTACAGCTGTACCTCGAGGTCCCTACGGTGTCCGTAATAAAGGGAGTTGACTATATGTCACGTTGTAACAACATATTGAGTTTCAAGAGACATATATGGTCAAATTTGCAACCTGTATTTTACCTCACAGTAAGCTACATGTATACACACGCAATTTGCAACCCTACATAGGGTTGTCAAAAGAAGCCGGCTGTAGGTGAAAATCGCCGCCTACATGTACTTAGAATTGGCCAGCTACTCTGATTAGCATTTCTTTACGGATGGCGTTTTTTAAATAAAATATCCCTGGACTGGCCGCTTACTTTGACCACATCTACTTAAAAACTTTCTGACAAACCTGAGTACATCACATACTCGATGATACAACCTATAAGCTTATTTAATTTTTGAGCACTTTTGTTACACTTGGCGTTCCATACACTGGAGACACTGTATGATACTTCGGTCTTAATAAAGAAACAGAACATAGCTCTGTCAAACTTCCATGATTAAAGTCATCCACATTATTCACTAAATCGAACAATTAACCTTCTCCAGTTTGGTGACGTGGTCTGCACAAAGCAATTTTCATTGGTAATTCAAACATTTGAACGCACTTACAAATCTCTGATTACTGCTAGTTACTGCTCAGGTCTACATAATTCTTTATCATTTTATATATATATATTTTTGATCGCAGGTCCCAGTCAAGCTTCTACATTTGTTCTGCCTGGACCAAAATGTATCAAAGTTTAATACCCCAAACGTCAGCTACAAACCTACAATAAATTGTATACTAACCGCCGGCAATTTCTTCGTTTTCTGGATCGTCTTCATTGCTTGAAGATGCTTTGATATGAGCATCTGGTTCAACTTCTGTGCTTCTATCCTCCAATGGCATCATCTCGTGCACTTATGAAATTCTCTTCCTGTCTCGATCTCCGAAGCCCGAACTGCTGCAAACATTAAACAAGACCCACGGTTACGGGTTGCCGAACATGCAGAGGACTGGGGAATACTAATCTGTTTGTGAGTGACATGTGACTGAATTAAGACTGAATTCTGCTCATAAAATGGCTTAATCTGCATACCAGTACCAGCAGTACTCGTAAAAATAGGTTATTCTGCTCAAAATTCTGCTTGGACACCGTTAATCTGCTCGAAGAGTGCTCGGTATCCAACAAATTTTCGGCCCTTTGGGCCGTACTTATTTTCTCAAATATAGAAGGGACCCTGGGCCTAACCCCCCAAAACTAATTAGATATTTAGATACTCGTAATGCGCCAAAAAAGTGTTTTAATGTGAGTGTGTTGTAGTTATTAAATAATCAAATTAATCAAAAGGTATTTTCCATTTGTTTTCTTTATTAAGTTGTAAATTTTTCTTACATCTGTTGCGCATATCATTAGAGCCGCTGATTTTCCCTTATTCTGCTCAAATTCTGCTCGGAAATGCCTTATTCTGCTGTCAAAAATAGCTTATTCTGCTCGAAATTCGGCCGGCAGAATTTACCCAAGCCTAACCATAATCCAACCAGGGTTGCTTCATCTAGTACCAGGCTGTTTTCGGATTTGTGTTTATCATGATCAACCGGGACCTGATTTTGATCATGATAAACCCAAATCCGAAAACAGGAATGGAGCCAGGAAATTCTTAATGATAAACAATTCTTGGATGAGGTTTTTCCGATATCCGGAATCAGAAGCAAGGTCGAGGTAAGTTTATCAGCCGAGCCGAAGGCCGAGGCTTGGCTGATGACACTTACCGAGACTTGTTATTGATTTGGGATATCACAAAGCCAAAACTTAGATTTGTTTTATCATATATACTCTAGAGAGATTTAGAATCACGTTTACGGCAACCGTAAATTTGAACCACATCAGGAGCCGAATGCTATCTTGATCACATGTTCTAACGTTCTTTACTTCTACAAAAATATATGACAAAAATATATTACTTTCGCATTCTTTTCATCCATAAGAATCGTTTTTGACTTATTTTCTATTTTGAGAAACTAAATCTCTCCATTGTTTTGAAGAAAATAGCGATGAACACACCGTCACAAGGAATTGATTTGATCATTCTTTGCGGGCGCAAGCTATAGATTAATCTGTAGGTTGCCCTGATTTCCAAAATTAAATGTAGGCTCTTAGCCAATGTGAGAAGACAGAAAATGTGTGCAATGTATAATAATCTGGAGTAATTTATTGTAAAACTGGTAATGTTGCCATATAGGATCGGCTCGTGAATCAACTCGCCCTATGTAAGGTAATTCGGTTTCCGGAATCCGGGGAAGTTTTTTCTTGTGGAATCCGGAATCCTGAATCCTGGGCAGGATTGTTCAAAGATGGGTTAAGATAACCCAGGGTTAGTGCAAAATTTGAATTCAGATATGAAAGCTTAAACGGCAAACTCGGTATAATTTTTTTGTCTACACTTTGGTGATTGGCCATGGATGCTCTAAAAAATAGAGAAAATTATCGGAGAAAATGCTTTTGAACCGAAGAGAAAGAAACCTCGGTTCCTCGAAAGCTGGTGCGGTTTAACCCAGGATTAAGCCAAATCTTAAGCAAGGTTTTGAGTCTAAGAACATGTCACTCGAGCGAACAACATACTGTTGTGTCTCTACTCCGAGATTCGGTGATGATAACATGTTACCCGAAGCGATGCATAGAAAGGTAAATTTCAAGAGGGGAACAAAATTTTTAATCCTGGAATTGTACTAATCGGCCTTTCAGGAACCGGGGCCTGGATTAACATTTAAACCCGGGTTAGCACTAATTGGCCTCCAAACAACTGGATTCTCTGCGTTGGAATCAGATGCTGAGGCGTACGAAATCTGGAATCCCTCTAACGATTGCAGTCCGGAATCCAAATTCCCCTGACAAAGGATCCAGAATTCAGTAGCTGAATAATGGCACCCGGCGCAGCGTGGGATCCAGACTCGAAGAGTGTCTTTGATTACCTTATATGGGACGAGTTAATTCTCTTGGTCAACCTTTCTCCAAGCAAGAGCTGAGTAGGAACGGAATCGGCAGGTCCTCTATTTCTCTGAGTAAACCGGTATAACGTAATCTTATTAGCAAGTTAGCTTGATGATACTCGTGACTACCAAAGTATGTGAAGTGTACACATTCTTCAACGTCCTTAGACAATTTCTTCCTTTCATAATAAAATTTCTGTTCACAAAACAAACTAACGGGGATGGCATGTGTCATTTTTTCTGACACTACGGTATGTTATATTTAAGTTATTGGCAATATACGACCTAATTTAGTAGTGCAATTTCTACGGAAGTGTCTGCACAACTGAAGCCATCGCTTTAAGTATAGACAAATTGATAATGCTTAGCTGGTATACAAAGACTATTTTATGCTCTGAATAATCTTACTGGTTGGATCTTTTTTCAGTATTTTTTTTAAAATTTAAAATTCCACGAGGAACTAGTTTTCAGTAAGACAAACTAGTAAAACAAACAACGCTATTTCTCGTATTGCAATATGCAAAGTGGCGACCAAAAAGTTTGCTAAAGAAATTTACTGCCTTTTAAGACGCAAAGTGAAAAGATTAAGTTGGATCTTATGGAGGCCAGAAACAAGAAAGAAACGGCCAAGTTCTGCGGAAATATCATGGTGAGAAAGACCAGAAGAAGAAGTTTTCTTGCCAAATCTATGTTTCAAGGTGTGTTTGGAGTCCTCACTGAAGTCGCTTTTGAGTATTATAACAGCTCGGCACAATGGGTGAGTTTTGTAGACTGTTAATCATAATTGCCTTAATGTGCTTTTAACTGTCAGTACGAAATGTCGTAAGCTCATGAACTGCTGGATAGAAATTATCCAGAATCGAGGACTGCATCCAGTAGGTCGTTCATATCAGTGCACAAGCATCGGATCGTTTCTGCTGGAACGAAAGTCATTTCGAGCACTAGGTAAAAGTTAATTCACACTGATATGTAAATCTTTGAATTTAACTGGATGGATGGGATAAAGGGAGGCGCCGATCCGTAAAACGTCCAAAGGCAGTAAAGTGAGCACCAAAAAAACTATCTTATGCTTGAAAATTCACTTTGAATATCACAGCAGCGCAGGATATTTCCGTCTCAGAAAATAGGCTAAAAAAATCAACGTTTTAGTGAGAGTAATTTAAGAGTGTTTAAAATAGTTTCCGTGCCTTCACAAGCAGTACTCGATTTAGTGTGTTTGATACAGCCAGCCACGTCACATGCATGGGCAAGATCGAATGATGGAATATTGGATTCTGTTTGAAATCGATTGAAAGGTAAATAGACACAACCTTGAAATAATAACGTTTAATGTCCACTCAGGTTAAAACATCCCTGGAAGGGACGGTGGACAGCATAAGAAACGCACCATAATATGCGATAATTGTGCGTGGAACCATCTAGATGGTAATTTAGTTGACAAACGAAACAACCTCAAGACCGATCAATTCACAGCTTTTTCAACTATCCATGCTGATCCAGTAAAGTGGGAAAACATATCGCATTTGGTATGATCACAACTTCATAATCTGACTGTTCCGAGTCCAAATGATCTTGCTGCCATTTGCATGCTCGTTCATATTGAATTATCAATTTCCTTTTTTTCAATATGTGACAAGTCAATCTTTTGGTATGACTGTATTGTTTACTTGCATCGTGATGATCTCATCAATATGTTGCCCAGGTTTGTAAAGATATTAATTTTTTGGCGTCTGCACAATAGAGTATCGGCCTGAGAATGAACGGCTGATCGAGGGGGAAATGGGCCCGAGAGATGTTTTTTACAATTTTGCCCGTACACTGCCCAGGAAGATACAGGAGTAGGTACAGGGGCCTGTAGGTCAGCAAGGACTTCAAAGCCAGTTAATTGCAAAATTACCGTAAGATTACAACACCACACCAATTACAAAACACCCTATGACGAAAAACAATCCGTTTCTAACGGAAAGTGAGTACGACATCGCCGGCCGGACCCACTTTGTGGAAAAAAAGGAACGTATACTCCGGCCAGCTGCAATCATCTGCGATGCCGACAACTCGGGGACAGAGGTACACGGAAACTAACGACTGCCAAACGCCTATAAAAAAAAAAAAACTTGGCAAATAGAATAAATAAAGTTAAGAGCTTGAATGGATGTTGACCTAGACTGATTCGAATTTGCAACGCTTAACTAAACATATCTCAGAAGGCTATCCAAAAGTCTTCATATCCGACCCAGCGTCTCTAGTCTGTGTAGGCGAATAGCTATTTCTGTCTGTTCGAAAGTTTTTCATGGGCATTGCTTTCGTGTCCCCTTGGGACAAATAAAGTACCAACTGAAGAAGAAATTGAAAACATTTTTTATGTAAAAAAATTTATATGCAGATCAAAAGATGTACAGTCTAACCTGTCCTTACCGATACTTCTATAATATGGACACCTCTCTATTACGGACAGTTCGTTTGGTCCCAGAAATGCCCAAAATCATACACCTCCCTGTAAAGAAGCTTAAAGCGGACACTTGGTTCTGTCCCTTTGGTGTCCGTATTAAAGAGGTTTGACTGTATCAGTGGGAAACGTGACACTGTCGAATTTGTAATTAATTGAATACCGTAAACTGCCACTGCTAAGCCCTGAGCTTATGCGTCTGCTTAAGGGGTTTAAGTAGGGCTTAAGAATGGAGGGGCTTATAATCTATTATGTAGATGGGCTTATAACTAGGGGGGGGGGGGGGGGGGAGGGGGGTCTTATATCTGGGGGAGCTTATAACCGAAAGTATTTTTTCTTTGCACGTAGATAGGCTTATAGCTAGGGTGTGTGGGGAAGGGGGGGGGGGGGAAGGTGTATAAGTGTGGGGGATCTTATATCCGGGGGAGCTTATAACAGGATGTATTTTTGTTTACAGAGGGGCTTATAAGTAGGGGGGGAGCGCTTATAAGCGATAGTTGACGGTACACCTCTTTTGATCATACTACGTCCTTTAACGTCCTCTCCTGTCCTCACATGAAATGCAACCATTTTAACCAAGCGTGCGGATGGATAGGCCCACCCTGGTAATCTTTTCTTTTCTTATCTCTTAAAACGAAATTAAGTTTTGAGAGAAGTGCGTTTCCATAAGGAACCGCACAGAGGCGAGGGAAGGAAACTTTGCTAATTACGGTCTAAGTTGGTTTAGCCTGCTAATACAGCACTGTCTCTCCTCGCTCCTAACCACTGACGTACGTCTCAGTCTTGAGAGACCGTGAAACGCCCCAGAGAGACAGCTGTATTTGTAGACTGACTTTGCTTTACTCAGAAAGAAGAAGGAAAACCCTTTGGTCAAGTCACTGACAATCTCTGTGTTTAAATCATTTCTCAGACAAAAGGAGAAAAACCAGATTTTGCCATTGAAGTAATAGATATTCAGTCTGTTGAAGAAGTGGATGATAGTGCGTTTAGCCAGGAGCTCTGTTTTCAGGTATTTTTGCTGTTTGAAGCGCCCCCTCTTTTTGTACGGATATACGAACAGGCAGACTTCTCGTTCTACAGCCGTGGCGGATCCGGGGGAGGGACCCGGGGGGCTCGGCCCCCCTTATTTTTTGACCAAATTGAGGCCCGACGGGCCGAAAAATTTTTGAGGCCACCCCCTCCTTGTCTCAGGATCTGGATGACCGCCCCCGCCCCCCGTCCCCCGTTATCTGAAGTTCTGGATCCGCCACTGTAACGCCGTTAAGATTCGTGTAGCGTTGTCTCTTTGTTAAAACTACGTTTTATCAAAACCTCCTCTCGTCACAAGCGCCCAAGTTCGGTGACCATCCTATGGTATAGTCAGTCCCCTCTTTTAGGATTATTATTACTATATTTTTATTCGTTCATTTATTCTTTTTTCTCTTTTTTGGAAATATTAGAAATAAAAAGAAAAACAAAAGAAAAATAAAATGGAAAAAGAATGGCAGAAAAGAAATAGCAAACTTAATACCTATTCGGCACTTGTCATGTATAGTTATTTTAACTTTGACAGAAAAATTTGTGAAGTCAAATTTTCAATACAATCCAAGATGGCGACCAAGATGGGCGCCATTTTTGATGACATCACGAACTAAGTCTCCCATTTTTCCGGTACACCTCGCCTGCTAGCCTGTGAAAACAGCCGTGTCTCCTCGCTCCTCGCCGCTTGGGAAATATCGCTGGAAAAACGAAACGCCCATTACGGCGAAGAACGAGGAGAGACGGCTGTATTTGCAGACTACGATACGCCTGGGGAGTGTTCAGTTAAACTGGGATTTTTATCTCTGCTCACGATTCCCTTGACAGATAGCTTACCATAGTCGGACAAAGAAGGACAACTCAAACTCTCGCACAGTTTATCTGTCTGCATATGAAGTAGAAGAGTTTGAGTCTTGGTTGTGTTCACTGAGACTATGTAAGTAAGAAGGTGTAGAACCTTTCTTAATCTTTCTTGTGAGAATGAGTTTTATTTGCATAAGAACTGAAAAAATCATCTTCAAATCAGTAGTTTCGCGCTTTGAAACAAGAGCTTAAGGCAACTGAAATGGCCTATTATAAGGGAACTTAAGCAAAGACCTGTTTGAGCAACGTACGTCAACCGGAAGTGAAGCCTTCTCCATTATTTATATGGCTTGACGATAATAAATTTGTGTCTTTTTTCATATAAAGGCGATTCGCCCGAGCGTTTGAAACAAACCACTGCCCAAGGATGTAAAAAGTCCAGTTCCGGTTGACGTGTGTCGCTCAAAAACATCTTTGCTTAAGCTCCATACAGAAGGCGAGAAAGCACAACAACCTCATCCCCATGGCTTTTCTGGCCCCCTCCATTTTCTGAGGGAAGAGCCCTGAAGACGAGGTTGACATCCTAGCAGTGACTCAACCACGGGCCACAACCATTTCCCTTGATGTTATCTTTCGCAAACCATGGCTCTTGTTACATAAACGTTTATAAGAATGATCGTTTCCTATATTAAAGCTTATACAATTCGTTCATTTTAATAGTATACCCTCACTAAAACTCTGTAATCTAATTTCTAGCTTGTTTAGAAAACCCCGTGAGCCTAATTCAATATCACTCAGGAAGGTTTACCGGCAAGTCCTGGTCATGTTGTAAAGCTGTTACGTTCCGGAACTCTCCCGGATGTAAGCCATGTAAAATTTATGGTAAGTAAACAACTATAGCTAGACTGTAATTTTCACAAAGCCATTTCGCGTTATCTTTTATTCATACTCAAAAATGAGTATTTTTTATTATTGTCATTTAAAATTATCTAAACAATTATATTGGATGAGGTTTTTGAGATATCCGGAATAATCGAGATGCGAGGCAAGTGCTATCCGCCGAGGCCGAAGATTGGGGTTATAATACTGTTACATTGTTACAAAGAAAATACCTATATTATATTACACACATGGCATAACATTTCTTTATTATCGATTTCCCTTATTTAGGTATTCCAGATATTAAAAGGCACAAGGTACTGTTCGTTTAAAGGGATTTAATTAATGTACGGGATAACTACAAAACAGCACTGAATCTTATTCTCAATATTATTACGAAATGAAATCTTTCCCAAAAGCTTTCAGATGTTTACTAATATCTGGAAGTGTCTACCTTAGCCGTGGCTAGGGAGTAAGAATATGGATTGATACTATATTCCTTTTAAAGCATTTAGCTATTAAAGGATTTCCAAATTTATCAAAATAAAAATAGTAAAAAAAAAGCACTAGAATTATATATCTCGTGTTTTGTTTTCTTTAGTTATCACTTGCTATCGCCTTTAGCGGTTTTGGGGTAGTCGCTAGTGAATCGCATTACTCAGACATGCCTGGAAGCCTTCCCTTTAATAAGGTAAGAACAATATCCACGTTAAAACAAGCATCTCTTTTCAATAATGTCTAGTTTACTTTATCGTATTCAAGCCTTCCGTGCACACGGAAAGGTTTACGGCTGAAGGTGATTTGGGCAGTGACCAATAGCCTTTTATAAGCTTTAAATCACGAAAGAAGTCAACAGCACTCTCCATGTACCATTGCGGTGAGTTACGGGTTATATAGCTTGTTTATCATAATTAGAGGTGAAAATGATCGGGTCAGTTAATCTTGAGTGGAGTGTCTTGCCAAGGAGCCAGTCTTCCTTTGGTAGCACGTATGACTAGCAATTGTTTCTTGACAGGAGCCGGCATCAATATTGGGCTCCTAAATCTTGACAAGAGTCCACGTAGTTTATAACATTACCTGCGACAACAATGATTTCGGGCCCTTGTACTGAGGGAATGACATTGAATGTTTCATAACCCCTTAGTGTTTGCTTGACGCCAAGTGTCCTTTCGAGTCCTCACCTCTGAGTTCTTGTCTAGTCGTTTAAACAACGTTACCACGTCTGTTTTAGAACAAAGCGACTTGTCAAGGAAACCTTGCTAGTTCACCGACATCATAACACATTGCCTCCTCCTCAGGCACTATCGCACTTTGGTCGCAAACACGAACTTGCGCGAAGAAACGCGAGTGGTCACAGGTTGCAGCGCGATGTTTTTGGTTCTCGCTCTTACGTACCCTAAGGTGGTTTTTCTCCTATTGCTTCAGTTCACCTTCTCCGCCTAATCCTCCAAAATTAGTTTAAGTGACTACTCCTTATTGAAGTTGTCTCCTTTTACTTTGGAAGGGTGATCATCTGACCGTCTCAGATGCTTCTGGCAGTGTCGAATGGAAGGCATTTTCCACAACTTCGTAAGTAATTTTCGTTTTTAGCACGCGTTCTCACCCGCCTGGGGCTAGTATAGGAAGGCATAGCTTTATATCGTCGATCTCCCTCCCCGTCCCCGCCCCCCACCCAATCAATGGTTAAGATAATAACAGTAATAGTACTGAGTGGAGACACATGAGAGATTAACAAAATCAGTCCACCATATTGCGGGACTCCTATTTGTTTAATCAAAGTGCGATTAGAGGCCTAAATGAACGACACGAAGTTCTGTTACCAATTAACCGTAACTACAACAAAGTTCACTGATCTGTGTTCTGATTGGCTGTCAGCAGCCCTGATTCCGGTATCTCTCTCTATGTAATATATAGCTGGTAAAACAAGATACTATAAAATAAAAGTATTCTAATAGACTGTAAAGAGAAGCAAATACGGCTGCACAAAATAATAGAACATAAAATAAAAACAGTTTTTAGGAGTAAATGGTGTGACTTACATTTTCATAGGACGAGTGGATATGGTTACATTCCAAAGGATGCAGTGAACCTAAAAGAACTTCAGGAAGAACCGTAAGTGCAAGATCTATTCCGTTAGTTTTTTGTGAAGTGAAATTCTTGTTACTTTGGTGTTTCTTTCAATTGTACATTATGTACCCAGGATTGTGCTAAGTCGGAACGTCTATTTTACATCAATTGTAACCGTAAAAAATCTTAACTGTGCTGGCAGTCAAATCAATACAGATGGAAGAATAAAGAGTATTTGCTTGATGTAAGCAGGGATTATTTCTTCTGCTATTGCAAGGGGTATTCTAGTCTGTTAGTTGTTTCTTCTTCTCACTTATATTTATAAAGCAAGACGCATTGTTACAACTCTAGAAAGTGATTTCAAGAATTGACCTATAAGTAAGGGAACGGCCGGGTAAGAAATTTCTACTACAATGGAATGGTGTAAAAGGTGGCAATTGCCTTAACTACATGTACAGTTGTAATTCGCAGAGATTCTACACTGATGTACTTGCTTTCTTTGTGCAGTGTTTCCTAATAAGTCTTTAGCGAGTAAATTCGCCACAAAATATAGCCTCGGTAGCTGGCCGAATTGTTTTTGCGTCTGTGAGAGTTTTGGCGGCACTGGCGGCTTTGCAGCTAATCTGCCAAAACTTTGATCTCCCGATCCCCCGGCTATTCAGGCTACAGGAAATAAGGGTAGGGTAGATGAATGATAGATCGGAAAGGACAGATAATTATACTAGTTATCAGTGATGTTTGCAATGGTCCATGACGCTAATTGTTCAACCTACTTCACAGATGGTTTTTTGAAGAAATTCCCACCTCCATCACAACGGCAATTCTTAGAGACCAGGTAAACTTATTTTAACTTTATAATACTTCAATTCAACACCAAAAATACTTTTTTATGAATTATTGCAAATAACAGCACTAAAGCGTCACCAATGTAACGTACTCCTTGGAAAGAATAGTCCCTCGGCTATCGTGGCGATTTCTTCGATTTACGTGCATTTATTTATAAAGGCGCTCGCGCGCAGTCCACTTCGTCACCTTCTACTACGCATACATCCAAGACTCCTAAAGACACACGATTGGGACTAATTCTTCGATAAATTGTAAGGGTCGCCCCATGTCGAAGAATCCAACACAGTCTTGGATTCTAGATTCCACCACGTGGACCGCATTCTTTGTTAGTGGACTTGGACTCCGAATTCTAATCGTTGGCGGGATTCCGGAGTCCAAAAGCAAACATTTTCTGCATTGCGGAATCCGAGTTCCCTTACTATGGGGCGAAAAGGGCTTTGAGAGACGGAAATTGACCGTAACAACAAACCATAAGCCATCGCACTTATCAGACATGGTACAAAAACAACGGAGCTGATGGTAACATAGGCCAACTGTTCGCCTGAAGGCAATTCAGTTCAATTCGTCGCATTTTCAATTCAATAACTCTTGAAAAGTTATTGTACTTGACCAATTTTACCTTTTTCTTTCTACATTACTTTTATCTCGTGCTTTTGGATAGGTGGCAGGTTGTTTCATCTTGCGGACGAGTGGATTAGGCTCTAAAACAATCCTGTCTTTTAGGTGAGCAGTTACAAACCCTTTGCACAATAAAAGTACGACAGATAGGTTACATGTAATTTAAACCCTTTAGCGTGACAGATATCCCTCAGATACTGTTTTGCCAATTTAGGTGACTGACACTGGTTGCTATGGTTACATGATATGTTAAAGTTCGAACCTTTTTTTTACACTTTGGCAAACCTCTTGTCGCCATGACAACCAAGAATTTCAAAGGAACCTCCGTGATGAAGATTGTTGTATCGCTGGTAAACAGATAAACACATTGAAGTCACACTGTAGGTTATAATTGTTAAGGTAGATAGTAACGTGAATAACAAACAATGTTATAACGAAAGCAACTATGGAAGCAATTGCTCGTGTGTTGCTTTTGCAGGACGGACAAAACAGTTAAACATATTGAAGTTCTTCAAGATGAAGCAACCCAAAAGTACCGTGTGAAAGATGAGTCAGATGCTGTTTCGTACGCAAATTTTTTGCAGTTTGACAGCATACAACAATTACTGGATCAGTGTAAACAACATCCCAGTAAGATGCGCTAATTTAGCTATTAAGGCTGGTTGTCGGAGTAATCGGAGTCGTATAAGAGCGCTATTGATCAGTGAAATTAAAAAAATATATGACAAGTTCGACGGAATAGGAGTCTCAAGAATCGATCCCCTTCGCTTAATAATTTAATAATTTTGCTCTCGCCCGGAAAGGACGCTTCTGCCAGAGCTCCGCGTTCTCGCTTTTGTGTGTCTGACGTGAGGCTAATTTAGATCATTTCGTTTTCCGTTGACTAATGGGAGACGAAGTTTATCAGTAGTATCTAGTCATTATGTCAATTCTAGCTCTTTTTAGATCTCTTGTTACTTTTAGTTGCATTTATTTCCTTAAAACACGACCCGTTAGATTAGCATAACTACCCGCGAGCAAGTTACATTATGATCTAACGCCACCCACTAGATGTATACAGACATCCACAGACAACCTGATAAAGAATCCCAGAGATATATGTCACAGACATGTTTTGTATTGATCTAGGAAATTTTAAGTTCAATGTCAAACAAACTTAATCACTAATATCACTAAATAGATGTCTCGTGGAATCGATGGTAGTAATCAAAATATAATATATTGTTGCAGCTCTTGGGATAACATTGGAGAAATACCCAACGCTCAAGAATGCCGACGGTATGGAATTTTGTTCTATATACCACTCTTAATTCAAAGATAAAATTGTTCAAAGTACATTATCATTATCACATAGTGATAAATACTGCTGTATACGCCTATGAAGAGACGTACGCAGACTTCTGTGAAGGAAAATGACTCTCATTAAATTGACTGAATTGTCGACGATTGTTATTGTATAAATTTAACCTACGTTACAGTTACAATTATACAATTGTACAGTTATATAGTTACAGCTGCTACTGTTATACAAAAGTTCGAACAATTAATAATGGAATGTCCTGCGTCCTTCACATGAAGGTTCTGCTGTGCATGACGACAAAGGAAGCAAAAGCCTGAAGCATCCAAAGTAGACACGATGGTTGTTAATTTAGTCTTTTTAATTAATCCTTTTTAGAAATCTGGAGGGTGGATTGGCCAGAAGTTGAAAAAACAGGCGAGGTTGTGTCTAGTCTACCTTGGGTAAGAAATTAAAGAACATTTGTGTAGAAACTTTAAGAAACACTAGAAAGAGTTTTTCCTAGAGTGTTTTTCAGGGAGAAAACAACGATGGGAAAAGCTATCTCCCACAGAGAGGTCTAATTACCATAAATCCAATTTTTCCGACTTGCCTTTCCTTTTCTTAACAAAAAGTTATCCATTATCCGCGAAGCTGTTATCAAATAATCAACGCATTGATTTATCCAAAATTCAAACGCTTCGAAGTAGTCATACACGCTTTTGACAAGTAATGTTATTTGGCAATCCTCTCTAAATTGGCCACCTTGGGAACGGAGGTAAGGTGCAGTGAGTACATCAATTTGGAGAGGATTTTTTTGTCAGTTGGAACGCACTCACTGGCCTTTGTTGCCATGTAAAGACGCCTGTTATAGAGAGATAAAAACAAAGAAGAAAGTACGCTCTGTCCACTAGGACAGAAGTGAAGAAGTGGACTTTAGTAGAAGTTCCGCCGACTGTCTTGCAGCAATGATAGTTAGAAATTGTATCAAGTTCTTGGCCGACGAACGAACATCTCTATTCGACCTTGTAGAACGTTTTTACTGGCAAGTTTCACAACAAAGAAGCGTTAATCCACGTTCTACCAGAGGGAAGCTCGGACATACTCAAAGAGAAATTCAGCAACCAGGCAAGGTTAATGATGTGAGTACAAATAATTAACTGGTTGCAAGCAATTCTTTAGCTGGGACGATGCACCAGGAGAAAGAATTCACATTCTTTTGTTAAAAATCAAACAAAAACAAAATTTGAAGGAATGCTAACAGCTGTGCAATTTACATTTAGTTTAATAAACCTCCTGTAACGCCTTTGTTTTTTTTTTTAAGATTTTCATTTAATTTTCCGCGTATGGACGAGTGTCTCCATCACAACGAATTTCGACTTCTTTATTTCCTTTTCAAGCGTACAGTTTAATTTGCAGTACACGCAATGTTCCGTTAAAGAAATCATGAAATAAACCAACGAAAAAAAATTAAGCAACAAAAACAAAATGTATGTGGAAAGGTGTGGGTCTTGACGAACTCTGGTTCAAAAACCAAACTGCTTGCAATTGATCACGTAAGAAACGATTTCTGGATCGGACTTTCCTCTAGGATAGATCTGAGTCCAAATCACATCTTTCTTGAAGTGTAGGCGGTGTCCATTGCGGGTTATTTATATTTTTTGTTTATTTCACAGGACATTAGGTCATGAAAACGTGGTGCGCTTGCACGGGATTGGAGTAAAGGGACCTCGAAGCTTTATGGTTCACGAAAACCTGCAAAATGGTACAACCTTCAAAAAACTTGTTTAGCTTTAATGAAGCTACTGAACACCTTATACATAGAAAACAGAGTTTGACAATTACTTCTTAGAGACTATAATGTCAAGTTGGCCAAGTTGCTGACAAAACAGTCAAGAAAAAAGGCTATTGCGCCAATATACAAAAGCAACTCAAACTTTTCTCTATTCGTTTTTTGACACATCAGGTGACCTTTCAGAATACCTGAAACGAAACTCCTCCATACTGGAGTCCAACCACACAGAGTTAGGAAATATTCTAAACCACGTGATCAATGGTATGGTTTACCTTCACGAGACTTTAGTGGAGCACGGAGAATTGGTAAGTACTTTGGGTAAGTGGGATTCGCCCATTTGTTGTAGATAAGATTCAACGGTTCTAGTTCTATCTTGCAAAACAAACTTTTGTCCTTCAAAGTTTGTAAAAGGTGTCACGAAATTAAATGAAGTGGTTGTCGATATGACCATTGACAGTGACATTCCTTTCTTACCTTTTTTTCACCCTATAAAATTTAATTTCTTCTATTACACGTAGGTACCTGAGAACTGTCTTGTGGGCGAGAAGGGACAAGTAAAGATCTCAGGCTTTCATTGTGCGAGGTGAGAAAAAAAGAAGAAACAACTGCAAATACTTAAAAAAATGACCTTTAATATCTGTTCCGACGAAATATTTAAATGTAGTTTAGTTAGTGTTTAACAAAACCGCGTTGTAAGTCTTTTTCAATTTGCCCAACGATTTTATCTAAACATCATTTATTGTGAACCGTTTTATGAAAGCATATGGAGAAGACTAGAAAAGCATAACCCGCCAAAGAAGAGATCAGGAGGTTCAAAGATTCATTAAACCGCGGCTTAAGTTAGAGTTCATTTAATATTTGGCCCTAAGAGTTTGACATTATGATAGCATTTTTACTTGTCTGAAAGTATATTATCGGAGGAACGAATACCTTTAGCTACTGCTTTTCCAACGAATATAATGTTGATTAATGCTGCATTCACATTTCATCTATTTTGCTTCGCGAGTATCGATAAAAAAAATAGCATAGTGACCTAATTCTTCAACCAAAGGGAATAATCTAACGGCGAACAGACTTCGAACTACTGAACCACAGACACAATTCAGGTACCGCAAGGCCACTAAACTTGTGCGCGTCTCTAGAATTGCAATCTAAGTGCTTATTTGTTGCTTAATAAGGATACTGTGAGGAAACGAAATAAGAAAGAGATCGGTTTTTACCATACACAGGTCTCCATGGTGCAAACGACCGTTATCGGATGACGTTTATAAGAACAGAGTTCCGATTACAGCTCCTGAGTGCAGCCAAAGTATCCAAACGTTCCCAGCTGATGTATGGGCATACGGTAAGCTCGCAATTAACTTGTATTATCATTCATTCAAAATATTTTTTCATTTCTGATTGGCTAAAAGCACGCACCCTACTCTTCACATCCTACTTAGCCTCATTCAACAATTGCTAAATGTGTAGAAATATATAATGCTTTCAATGAATTTTACTATGGTTCGTTCGTCGATGAGTGGTGGCATAACCCACCAATTGCCCCATGTAAGGGAATCTATAAAGACAGTCATGGATTCTGGATTCCACGCCGTAGGATTCCTGATTCCAGGTACTTGATTCCAGTCTTTGTCAGTGGAACTTAGATTTTGGATTCCAATCTTTAGTAGGATTCCGGATTCCTTGAGCTGTATTCCGGATTCCAAAGCCCAGGATTTCGGATCCCACAAGCCAACCTTTTCCGGATTCCGATTCCTCAAGCAAAAATTTCACAGATTCAGGAATCAGGATTCCTTTTCATGGGGCGACACCAATCAGGTTTTGCGGGATTAACAGAATGGCTCAAAAGGTTTCGGTGACGGGTTATCACCCATCTTGTCTTTAAAAGGTTTTTGATAACAAAGAAAAAGGCCAAAATATATGTTAGTAAAAGCGTTCATTTTACAGTGTTTCAAACGAGGAAAGTGCTACGTCCAAGTCCACCGACTTAAATTAAGCCCTACCACCTTTTAAGGTATTTCAAGATTCTATGGTGGTCACTGCAATTCGAGGTTATTTTTTCCTTTTCAGGCTTCTTCATTTACGCTGTCGTTACTGTAGGGAAACAACCAATCAGAACCTTAGACCAGGTAAGGCAAAGAATACACAAACTCGCACTGTGGATGTTATCAGTTCCTTTAGGTCAACAAATATTGACGCCTCCAAGAACAGCAAGAACTTACTATAACCTTTGTTTTCCCCTTTTAGGTTTTGAAGTTTAATCCATCAAACGATTCATTGGATCAGCTGGCTGGCTTTGTTGACAAGATTAAACTGTGCTTACAGAGGGTGCGTTTAACATTTCAAGTCAATGCAGATGAACACTTGTACTCTGTTACTACATGTTAACCAATAATGCGGGCATAGCTATATGCTGAGTTTTCAGTTCAATAAACTTACAGAGATGGGTACAGCATTTGTATCATAAGTACTGTACAGCAACAGCAAGCTGGTGTAGAACACATGAGGTGCTTATGTGAAAAGTAGCGAATTTTTTAATTTACACTTTTTCATTTTTGGAATCATAATGATAACGATAATCACGACTCTTAATATGACGATAATGATTAGATCGTTTCTTTTAAGGATCCTAACGCCCGTCCTACTTTTCAAGATCTTCGAGACCAGGTATCCTTGAAAACTGGCTCATCAACTCCAAGCTGCTCTACACATTCTCTGGAAGGTATGGCAAGGTGTAAGGAAAGATGTGGCATATTTTGTCGCATTAAAGGGACACAGTCAGCTATGGGACCGCGCTGACCTGGACACTACTTTTGTCAATTTGAAAAGAGTTTACCTCAACCCGAAATCAAATGAACGCGTCGGCTACATCTAGAAATCCGCTTCAATCTTGCCTAGTGTTTCATTCGATCCTCGATCTTTTACAGAAAACCTGTTTTTGAGCAAACTTTAACTCATCCTGTGACATTATTTTATCATATTTTGTTAAAAACAGTATTCAAAGGAACAAGAACAGAAGAGGTGAGAAACGCGTAGGCGCCGGCCGGGATAAATCGCTTTCCTTTACCAAAATCACAAAAGAAATGAATCAATAACATTGGCGAGCAAGTTATATGTATTTGGAAAATCGATGGAAAAGGTTACATATGTTTGGAAAATCAAGCTTTCTCGACCTTGATCCTTTGACAATGATCCATGCCGACTCCGTGTTATTTCTCACCTCTACTGATGATCGAATTCAGAAGTATTCGTCGATGTTTGCCTTTTCCTGGAAAACAAATCAGTGAATTCTCAATGGTATCTTAAAAATGTGTTCTCTGATGTGGCTTAGGGTCTATAATCACGATTTGGGCTTGTAACTAGTTCAACTCTTCAAGGTTTGTTTTGAGTATTCCGGATACGCTTCTGGCTTTCTGTTTCACGCGCGTGTCTTGTGACATGCAAATCAGCTAAGAAATGGTATCTAATGCGCATGTGCATCAGCTGACCGTGTCCCTTTAAGATTAGACTTGATTGAAAATGGAAAGATTCACCATTAACGCAACCCTCATAATACAGTTTGCTTGCTCCCCAAACAGTTTGCATAACCTTTGTTTTTAATTTCCCCTGGGTATTACAGTCGTCCCACTCTCTCTCCCGCAGAGGCTCCCTCTGGGTGTCCCAGTAACAGCAATAATGGAAAAATAGAAAGCCCGCGGGGGACGATGGGAAGAGGGAAAAGGCGGGAGCCTCTTTTCTCTCTTTCCCCTTTCCATCGTGCTCCGCGCGCTTTCTATTTCTTTCTCCCAGCTTCCCTGCGACACAAAGAGGCCTCTGCGCAGAAGAGAGGTCGTCCCAAGAACACCGACGACAATACTTTGCAAAATTTTGCGAGGCAAACAAGGTATATTATGGGGTATGTGAAATGGCGAATTGAGGAAAATACCTGCTTAACGTTTTAATTGCCAGATTCATTAAACGCTCAGACTTTGACAGAGGATGGGTTTCCAAGTTACCCTTCCAAAATGATAACAAGAATGCCAAAAGAATCAAATGCAGAAGAATCAATGGAGGATGACAACACAGCCATGGACTGGGACAACAGCGATATAACAGTTACCTATTCCCGGGATGAGCTTCGAAGGCGCCTTAAGGATGCAGAATTAACAGCATTAAAGGCAAAGGCGTTGCAGAAACGTGCTGAAGCTGTGAAGGATACAATCCTTGAACAAGTAGCAGAGGCAGAGGCAAAGTGTTTGAAAGAAGTCGAGATGATGACAAAGACGTTCCTTATGCGACTGAACGAGGCGAATGATCGTGCAGCGGAGGCTGAACAGGCTCAATACCTAGCCGAAGAAGTGCGGCGGCTAACGGAAGAGAAGTATACGCTCTATAAGTATGAAAGTGAGAAGAATATGCATGAACTAAAGTCCATGTTTGACGATGCTCTGCTTGAAAGGGATGAGCTCATTGTAGCTTTGAAAACTGTGGGCAAGGACTTCGATACGGCAGAGTGGATCTCGCCAAAACGTCGGGACTCAATCCGCCAGCTCGAGGAAAAGTATCAACGATACATCTCTACTAGTGATCGAACGATACAGAGTTTGAAAACACAACTGAATGGAGTTGTAAAGCAGCGAGATCAACTAGCGTCCGATCGAGACGTAATTAGAAACGAGATGAAAGATACTCGAGAGGCTTTGGAACAGGCAGTAAAGGACAAAGAAGAGTTTCAGTTCAGATTAGAAGAATCACAGTTTGAGATTGAGCGACTGGAAGAAATGATATCCACCATGACGCAAAAAAGACAACAAGCAGAGCGCGAGAGAGACCAGCTTCAGATGTTGACGGACATGTCCTTGATGAAGCTCAGGCACGCGGAATCTGGTGGTCCAAAGAAAAGAGCATCCGTTAGTTCCTTTCCTCCGAAGATCGATGAGCTTCCAAAAGAAAAGCGAGAACCAAGCCTGAGAAGACTTTCTGAGCAGCTTCTTCATCTAATTGGCCCCTCGCCAACTGAAAAGCTATCCACGTCGGTTGTAAGCGAAAACCGGGAAAGTGCCGTCCCCATTCTTGTGGATCCTTCTTCCAGTAAATCGCGCGAGGACGGCGACAAAAAGACAAAACAAGAAATTACTAATAGAAGGTTAAATGCCGTGAAATTGCCCTTCCTGGAAAAAGTCAACGAAACTATAGAAAACAATCATGAAAGTGAGCCGTTTAACCATTTCGTTCTTGCTGAGGAGATCGACACAGACGAAAGAGAATATGGGCGTGTGTCTCTGACGAAGAGTTCAAAAACAGCAATAAGTGCGGATCATGACACCACTCAGAAGGATAACTCTAATGACTCTCGAAGCCAAACAAGAAGTGACGCAAGACAGTTCACGATTCCGACCTTGCACATCGAAGAAGCGGATACCGATTCAGAGATGGAGTCTCAAAGGGAACCTCCCGAAATAGAAATATCAGATGTTGATGAGCATGACCTGTTAGAGCAAAGGGATGAGGGAGATGACCTCATGAACCCAGATTCCCCAATGTTCATTGTGGGAGGCGAAAATGGTGAAACTCGAATTGTATACAGTTTTGACGACCTTTCAGAACTGCTAGAAGGTATCCCTCAAACAAGTCTTTAGTGCAGTGACGTAGTACTGAACAGATAAACCATTTTAGATGGCCAATAAAGTCGTTTCACTGCCTTTAAAGCAAAAATTTATCGATCGGAACCTTTAGTTCTTTAGGAGTGTTCCACTTTTTAGCTAATTCTTACAAATACATAACCTGTTATGTCGATGCTAGTCCGGGTGCAGAGGTAGATCACCTTCCGCCATTTTACAAAAAAAAAACCCAACACTGCCACGAACATTTTTAGACTACCATTTCTCTCAAGAAGGATAAGACATCACCAAACAGCCCGCACTGCTGTGGAGTGCTTGGCCTGTACTAAATTAATTTTAAGAAAGAAAACCTCTATTTAGTAAAGCAGACTGAAAGGACCTCTCTGCCAGCAATAGCAGAATTGAAAGTAGTACTCAAATAATAAGCCTTCTCAGTCGACTTTTTTAAAGGAGCAAATCACGATAGCAATACTTATGCATCACTATTTGTCACTCCTAGAGTAACCTTGTCGCAACGCTGTAACGTATCACTAACAGTTGTTTTACCTTGCTGATATCTAATTTCTAAATAAAAGCTTTTGCCCATGGAAACTTTTCAGAGAAGTTTCATGTATTTTTGATACCGGCCCCTCCCCATGCACTCCTTTAAAATGACCTCTGTTTCATGAATTTGTTAACCGTCCATCGGCAAAAAAAGACAAAAAAAATAAACAAACAATCAAGCAAGCAAGCAATAAAACAAGATAAAATAATAAAAAATAGACCCTACCACTGACAACCCCCATAAAGTAATAACTTCTTAATCCTCTTAGTGGTTGTCATATTTACTAACACATTGTTCAACAGAAAACCTTAGGAAAATCATCATCTTTCTTGCTGTTATTGTAATAGGTTCCGTAGAAACAAAAATATAATTGAATAAACAAATTACAAAATAATGATAAAATAAATGTAATTCTGCTACACTTAAAACTATAATCGGATTCACTAAAAGTAACTAAAATTAATATTGATATTAACAACGAAATTCTAATTATAGATAATAAACTACAACAAAATGTTAATAAATACAAATTAATTTGCAATTTGCAAGCTAAAACTGATTGGTATTTCCTATAATATAATGGTGCTGCGCTTCACATGGATACTTGGAGTGCACTGCACTGCTCTAGAACGGCAGTATATAACCGTAAAATTAACAAATAAGTAATTGGCTCGTCACGCAATCCTCCGTGACGAAGCACTAAGAGCCTGTGCGTGGTGGGCTATTCTCTATTTTCCAATTGCCCATAATACACTCTGTTTGCCCCCCAAATTCTGCATAAACCATTGTCTTTAAATGCTCCTGGGAGTATTGCATTTTCCCAAGAGCATTTTAAGACAATAAGTTATGCAAAATTTGGGGGGCCAACAGAGTGTATTATGGGCAATTGGAAAATGGTCAATACAAGAGGGGTATCTGCACTCGACGGGGAAGACAATATGCACTACTGCCTGCACCTGTTACCGAAATGTCGCACGTCGTATTCGTACAAAGAATGCGTGCACATCACTCTTCCAGTTATATCTCCTCGGACACCATTTCCAGTCTTAAAAGGTACTCTTGTTTACGTGACAATACTTAGCAGCCAGAATTGAGTGCCCACAGCTGGATGCTGCAGTGCCGTGTCAAGCCTTGATACAGAAAATGAATACACAAATCATTGTCCTAGTTATATCTTGTCGGACACCACTTCCCACCTTAAAAAGTACTGATGTTCATGTGACAATACTTCGCAGCTAGGTTTGAGCGCATTACAGCTAAATGTGCAGTTCTTGCGCTAAGCGTTGATACAATATTGCACACACAACTAATTTTTTTTTCTTCCGGTTATATCTTCTCGGACACCCTTTCCCACCTTAAGAAGTACTCTTGTTCGAGTGACAATACTTAGCAGCCAGATTTGAGTGCTTAACAGCTGGATGCTGCAGTGCTTGTGCCAAGCGTTCATAGGTCGCCTCAGATCCCCACTTTTCTGTCCACATCCGTAACACAGCTGTAGTGGTAAAATACGTGTTCTTAGTTAACGTAAAAATATCTGGTCCTGAACGTCGTTTTTAGCAGAAATCATAAAGATTATTGTTTCTTTTTTATTACATAATCATCATCATCATTATTTTTTCCCCTTGGGGTTTGAGGACGTCTTGTTGAAATTAACCGACTAACTTATTAATCGCCTGCAACCTACTTTTCGTTTCTACTAAACTAAAGCAACGCATCGACATTAGAGCTTATTAAGGCTTCAGCTTATGAAAGCATTTTCAGCAACTGTACCGTGGCATTTGCTGACCATATCACGCTCGTTCTCCTCGATCTGTGCCAGCGTGGCTTCAGTGAGGTGTAATGCTCGGCAGAACATCTTCCAAGAAGCACAAAATTCACCAGCAATATCGAGAAGGTCTTCACTGGATGGTGTGCCAGCCTTAATTGAAATCGATGAAGGCAAAGCTACATAATCTGTGAAAAATAGGAAACAATTCCACTTTTCAGTATGATAAGCAAGTTATATAACGATCCTACAGCTATCTGACTTTTGACACGTCCTAACCTGCGAGAACAGACGCCCTTTTCGTCTGTTGTTTCACCCGCCGAGAAAAGAGCGTGTTTTCTCTCGTGTTGAGAAGGTTAGCTTTAAGGGTTGTGCTACTTGTGAACTATACATGACTATGAACTAGACAAGGTGCTATTCTTTTCTGTGAAAGGAAAAAAAGGAAAACTACACAATGTATAAGAGGAGTTATCGCTCTCTGAAAATGTTGAAGTTGACAATGACGAGCTGGCCATTCTATGATCCTGTTAACTAATAAGCGGAACTTGATATCAACGAAGAGTCCAGGGGTCAGTTCAATAAAGCTTTTACAAGTGTAATTTACAAGTGTAGCCATTGTTTTAGAATCTGACAACAATAGCTACACTTGCAAATTACACTTGTAAAAGCTTTATTAAATCAACCCCAGCACTTACCCTTAAGGGGATCGCTGTGCACGTTACAGTACTTTGCAGCAAGATCTGTTCGTCCCAGCTGTTCGAAAGCTACCGCAAGACATTGATATGTTGCAGTGCCGCCACAAGACTCCAACCATTTCTTTAGCATACCTGAAGTGGGATTAGGTTACTTTAATTATTACTTTAATTTCTACACACGAAACTAGGAGAAATTACACAATGCAAACGTCTTACACGAACAAGCCCACACCAAAAGACATAACATGGAAAGTTAATTGTAGCTTTCACTCTCAATAACAAACTAAGAATAACTCCAACGGCAAGTTTATTTAAGGATTTCAGGCGTGTCTTTAACTGAGATGCTTTGTATGTCTTTATACCAATGGCAAGTCATGCAAATTATCCTATCTGCTAACGACAATCAATAACACACCATAGCTCTTTTCGATCAGTTTCCGCTCATCCTCTTCAACCTGTTCTAGCTGTGGCTTGTCCAGGTTAAGCGCCCGTCCAAACATTTTCCACGAGGAACCAAGGTCATAAGCAATAAGTAGAAGGTCGTCAGTTGAGGGTTTGCCACACTTGAGTGATGCAAAATCTGTTAAAAGGAACGTTTAATGAATGCTTAAAAGGCTACTCTAGAGTGATTAACAGGGTGAAGTTCAGTTAACGTGCAGAACAGACGGTTTGCATTTTTCTGGCGAGCGAAAGCCAGCGCGAAGCGGACGTAGAGCACCAGGCACGCAAGACGGGAGGGACGCATTTTTTTCGCCGTTTATCAACGGGAGTCTCTGGCGCTCCGCGCTCGCCTTCAATTACCCGAAAAAGGTAAAAAAACCCGCCTGTTTTCCAGGATAGTTTCGGTAGAAATTAAATGACGAACGGTAATGGAAAACAGAAACAAGATAAATTCTGATCAGTTACCTGGTTCAACCAGTCAAGGTAAAATTAAGACTGTGATTCAGACACTTTCGTTAGACTTAGAAAGAGTGAATTATTAGCGGTACAGATCAAGGAAGCAACAGCTACTATGTACATTAGCTTTTCAATTGCATTTTTTTGACGCGAGTTTTAAAACAAGCGTGGCATATAACAAAACAAGCCCCAAGCAAACAAACAAAAAGGAAGGGGAAATCAATACAAAGGAAAAGGAGATCAACATAGTACCTTTTAAAATTTCGTTGCCCACAAGCGGGCACTCCAAGGCCTCTTCGTCATTCTAATTTAAATCAAACAAAGGAGTAACATAAGCATTAGCGAAGGCCCAATATCAGCCTGCTTCTATAATTATAAAGCAGAGACTGCTCTTTGAGACAGTTAAACAGGTGGCATCAGTGAAAACAAGATTACCTGAGCTTTGTAAGCTTGGAACCATTTCTCCAACCCATTCACCTTAACCGCTTCACCATTGTAGCTCTTTGTACAAATTGGCTCTTCTCCGGGATGTAATCGGAGAAGATGTAGGCACTCATCCTGAGAACAACTTGTCGATTCATGTTTAGTGCACTGGTCACCATTTTGCAAGCAATGACAGCAAGCGACACACAGTTCATACTGGAGGCTCTGCAACCAGCACAGCTCAGACGTAAGGGCTTTTAATGAAGCCTCAACAAAGGCCCGAACCTCATTGGCCATTTTCGTTGAGGCAGCTGTCAAGGACCCAGTCATGGAACGACATCTCTGGCTCATCTTCAACACAACCTTGATGAATCTCTTTCTGCAAATTAGGAAAAGCTCGAAAGAACTCTGCAATCCAATGAAAAGCCTTGCACCATTATTAAATAGCTGTGGAGGCTGCTTGAGGCCTTGTTGGGAGCACCAGCTGATACACCTTGACACCAGCTGAGAAAAGAGCCCGTGTGGAACAAATCCATCAGGGAAATGGATGTATAGTGGACACGGATCAGTATCGGAGGGACGTATCTTGCACAGACCAGATGGGGATGATCTGAGCTGAGCTGGAACAAAGTATTCTTGCACTTGACTGTCCTTCGAAGACAAGCAGGAGAACTTGCCAATTAAGCCATACAGTTCCATCATATCAAGGACGTCCTGCTTGGAGAGGCCATTCTGAATGAAATCCCTGAAAACGTGATCTACAAGAGCCATTCTAAGGATGCCGTTTTCTTCCAGCTCGCGCCAACATTTGGAAAACAAAGGATCCTAAAATTTAGAACAATTCAGGAACATCTTCAGAATATGAATAAATCTCACAGAGGCTTGCTGTTAGTATGGTCGATTTGTGTTTTTGTTTGCGATAACACGGAAGTGCTTGAATGCCTAATTCCAGAGACATTTACCAGAAACTTGCGAGCAAGGGCTGAGAAAAATGTTTGCGCTATCAGGAGGTTGTCTTTGTTCGTACAGACAATAGCAGTCGACCAACACATGTAAACGAAATCGTTCAGGTTATGGTAAAAGACTTTATATCAATAAATGTTACAGTTGTTGAATGATAAGCGACTACATGATGCGCATCCAATACCTTAGGAGTATAAAAACGAGGGAACACATTAATAAAGTTCTCATTAACGGAGGTATTCAACATTTTTAAAGAGATTTTCGTAAGGGATAGTAACTGCAGATGTATGAGATATGCATCAGTTTAAGAATGATTCGTATCGGCCTGGGATATAAAAACACGGAACTCGCTCAAACGCACAATTAGAGACCTTTAGATTCGAGGACGAGAACAACTACGAGTACTATTATTGAATTAAAGATTTATTTGTGCATTAGACACCCCGGAATGCTTAAGAAATTTTTTAGCAGAAAAGATAGCACCATTACCTTTATTGAAGGAGGTTATGCCCTTTCCCGATCGCAAACTGATAAAATGTCTAACATCTGACAACTCTTGTTTCCGCCATTAGGATATTATCGCTAAAACTCGTAATAAAAAGACGACGGCTGTCAGGGTTTTCCCAAGAAGGAAACTGGTTTACGCGCGTTTTACTTTGTATTGAGCAAAATCTAGAACTTGTATTCGTCCTCGCGCCTTCGAATCTTAAAGTCCTTAATGACTTACTTACCACCTCTTTGAAAGGCCGGACAGTTATCAGTTGTTTAAATAGGTTTATAAGCCACTGAGCTTGCAGCACTACTGTATGGCCATGCTTGACTATAACACCAAGATCATGATAGAAATTCAACATGGCCGTCAACTCCGCATCGTCCTCGATTTGGCAAACTCTTCTCGTGACGGTCAGAAGCTTGTCCAGGGACATGTGGAAAGTTTTCTTCGCAACCAATGCCTCGACAACTTTTTCGAAATTGAACCACCTATTGTGAACAATAAAGGGACAACGAAGAAACCGTTACAAGCAAAGACGACCGAAAAAGGATTGGAGGTAAAAAAAGTGGGTTTGACTTTGGTTTTTGCATTAGGGTAATTGAATATTTCACTTTCCGTCTAGTATGCTTATGGAAGAGCTGCAAGTTGTTCGGAGAGGTCTAAGCCCCTCAACTGTAATACCACGATATTTCATTTAACAACAAAATATGCAAAATTTTCCGTTATGCATAAACAGCTAATTTTGTAATAGCGAAACCTGATATAAATGAAGTAGACGTCGTATATTGAGTTTTCCTTTAATCGTGCTTTTCAGTCCAATCCAAAAAAGGGTACCGCATTACTACCTTGAATAGAACATACTATTTTGCGAAACGTACCTAATTGGTACCTCTTCACCCATGTACGGTTCTCGTTTCAATACCTCCATAATTTCCTTCTGTAGTTTCTGGATCCCGTCATCCCTTTGCGACTTTGTGTTATCGACTGCAAAGAATGGCCTGATCACGTGCTCTTCGTAAGTGTTGCCCGAGATACCCCTCTCGATGCACTCTTCCATTTTCGTGTGGTCTTCGAAAGGGTGATCAGCATTTGTACCAACAATGAAGACTGGCGGACGAAGATAGGGCAAGTTTGTGCCTTGATGATCTGCTCCTTGCACAGTTTTACTCTCTGTGGGACGTCGAATGCTATGAACAGAAACTAACCAGGCCAGTAAACTATCTAAATTGGTCTCACTGTTTGGGTTGTCCAAGAGAAGATCATGAATACCTTGTCTGACACAGGGCTCAGCTTCGGCACTTAGACTTTTGCTAAGATTATAGACCAAGACGTACACTGCTCGCGGTGAAAGAAAGACAGGATGTGACGCATAGTATAGGTGCTGTCCAGCAAAATCCCACAGCGTCAAAATGACTTCCTTTGCTTTGATGTCATCATCCAATTTGAGCCGCTCCAAGTATTGAATGACCAACTCTGTGACATCGTCCGACAACGCAGCAGTGGTGTCGATATTTAACTGCACACCTTGATCTGATGAACTGCTTGAACTTTTCCCCTCTGCATTATCATCCCTGGAGCCATGCAGCTCTGAGGTGCTCTCAGGTTTTACATTCGTTGTCGACTCAGCTACGGTTGACAATGTCTCAGGTTGCTTTGGCCTAATGCCGTCCAATTCGTCCACATTACTCTATAAAACAATCAGGTGTGTAACAATCTTTAGATTTCGAAAACGCTCTCATAGAATTTGTTCAAACTTTGCCACAATTGAGGCAATTATGGCAGGTAGATACTGCCTTAAGCGATTTCTTAAAAAAACTCCTGGTACAGAGAAACACAAAGATAAATAAAAAATGTAATGGTGTCATTACGTTGCCATGGCGACTCCGATTGCAATAAAACCCAGATTATAACAAATTTTCATCTTTTTAATACAGTTGTGGTAACCTTTTCCCAATATCTTTACTCATGCCGACGTAGTTAATGCTCAAACTTGGGAGGTATCCCCCCTAAAAAATCCAGACCAGCCACCTTGAATTCAACATAGTAAATCAGCAAAAAACATCTTCACTGTCCAGACAACAAAAATACAACATTAAACAACAGCAAAACAAAATCAGACGAAGCAGTTGGTAGAGATAATCTCATTGAAAGTATTAGTTTCAAGCTAAAGAAACAAAATCGTCATCTCGACCACAGCAAAAAAAGGCTAAAAAAATGTACAATGTTTCATCAACGGTACCTCTTCTAAAACTCCCGCGGACTGCGAAATATCTTGTTTGTCAGTTTGTCCTTTACTCAAATCCTTCGCGATGAGCATTGCAATGTCTTCAGCAAACTCAGATACTTCAAGCTTCTTATCTTTTATGGGCTCCCAATTTTTAATTTTGTCGACGTCCACTTGGCATTTTGAAGGATCAACTTCAACTCCAACTGTACTCTCTTCCTGTGGGTTGAAAGGCATTCCCAAAAGAGATTTTTTGAGACTCGTTTTGCCCGCCCTGTCCTGGCCAAGTAGCATTATGCGACCACGGTAAACTTTCACCTTTCCATTCTGCAGGGCTTTTTGGAAAGCAAGTTCGGCTTCTGGACCCCGCGCTCGAATCTCTGGTGGTACAAATGAATCTGGTAAAAAAAGGCAGGCGTTAATGATTAGCGGCCTATAAAACAGATCATTG